>CM029015.1:111925968-113125968 GCA_016801055.1 Panax notoginseng
GGGCTAAGTTAGAATTGAAAATCACACCAGAAACAAGTTTTCTCTCTTTCTCTCTCTATATTATGAATCATATTTTGTGAGTATTTAGATACTTTGAGAGTTGCTATTCAGTGCAAGTTTCCTTCGGCTTTGCATACCGATCAGAAGTACTGCTCTTTTGAGGTAAGGGATAGTAAGGGATTGTAAGGGATTGTAAGGGATAGTAAGGGATATTAAGGGATTTTAAGGGTTGTTATGATTTTCAGTTTCGTAATTTTTCTGATCTTCAAAAATTCTGGAAAATTTTGAAATGATATTTTGATGAGTTTTCTTGATTGTGTCCAAAAATGGTGATTTTTGGATGTATAGATTGAGAGTTATGAATTTTATGAGAAAAGACTATTTTAGAAGTAACAGCTTATAATTTCTTGTGGTTAACTCCAAAATTGATGAAATTTTTATTGGGAGTACATGTATATGATAGAAGTATACTATGTAAATTTCAGAATTTTTAGACAAAAGTATAATTTTTGATAAATGTCTAAATATTCGGCTATTTTGGCCATATGAAAAATAGTAAATGACTTTTAAAAATTCTGAGAAAAATATATGTTCACTATGGGACTATATTATGCTAAATCTCAGAAAAGAAATATTTTTGGAACTGATTTGGTATTTTTCATAAAAATAGTCTAGTTATGAGTAAATGAATTAAATATGTTTTGTGAAGAAAGAAAATTGGAAAATAGGATTTTATGGCTTGAGAATCCTATATGAGGTATATGCAGATTTTTGATGAGGGTTTTGGTTATTGATGATGAAATTGTAAGAATTGACATTTTATGATGATTAAATGCATTAATTAGTAAAGTGTAAACAATTAAAATAAATTGTTTATAAATTTAAGTAATGTTATTCTTTCGATATCATTATACCGAAATATTGGTATGAATTTTATTGTAGAATTTCTATCTTTTGTGTCGGGGTTACTATTCATGTGTTACGAATATTACTCTTGAGATTAAAACTATATGTTGATCATATTATTTTTTATCATCATATATAACTTTTTTTATAACCCTGATGTTGAAATTCTCTTTCACTGGAGTGTAAAGATGGGTAGATTATTGGTATGATCATGACTAGGGTTCTCTTTGGCCTGTAGTGCAAAGTTGAATTGTGACTGGTATGATCATGACCATTGAATTTACAATTGAATATCTTTAGCTTAAGTGTAAAGATGAATTGATTAACATGGTTATAATTATGGTGTATATAAATTCTGAAATGATTATATATTTCTTTGAGATATGAATATATTTGGCCTGTAGTGCAAATATGAATTGTTGAGGAATATCTTTGGCCTGTAGTGCAAAGATGAATTGTAGAGGAATATCTTTGGCCTGTAGTGCAAAGATGAATTGTAGATGAATATCTTTGGCCTGTAGTGCAAAGATGGTCTGTTGATGAATATCTTTGGCCCGTAGTGCAAAGATAAACTGTTGTTGAATATCTTTGGTCGTAGTGCAAAGATGGATTTATTAGTATGATTATGAACAGGAACTGTGATTTGGTATAACCATGATCTTTGATGTTTCAGGTAAAGACATGTGATGAAAATATTCTTCGTCCTGGGTGTGAAGAAAAATTTAGAATCACAATTATGATTATGAGTTATTCATATGATTGTGGAAAGGAACTGTTGATTGATGTTACAGGGATAAAACATTGTTGATGGATTTTTAACATGGAGAAGATAATAGACTTTATAGTCTATTTGACTCTTCTAATGGATTGCTCGTTCCGCTGCAACTATGGTTGAAATTTTTATCATTTACCATATGTTCTAAATCTCTGATTTATTATTGATGAAGGCTATTGATAATTTAATTATCTTTAGTCATGATATTCTTTACTGAGCTAGTTGTGCTCACCCTTTTGCTTCACAATTCCTTTCAGGTAATAAGAGTGTAGCTGGGTCGAGCGAGGGTAACGGGGAAATAGAACGGTGGTCTCTAGCTGTGGATGTTCTCCCGAAGCAGTATAGAAAAGTTCATTTAGTAGTTATATTTGGTGAATCCAATAGGGTAAGGTGTACCCAACGTTGGAAGGGTGGTTTGCCACTATCATACAAGATGTCTAACGACATACAACCTCGTGTCATCATAAGACAGGGATGTGCTCATCCACTTGCTGAGTATATATACGAGCACTACCTATATAATCTTGGTGTTTGTTTAAAGTATAATTCTCAATTAGAGACAATAGAGATAATGATATGTCAAGAGAAGACTCACCATTGGGAAGAATATGATAGTAATCTTCTCGTTTTTCTTTGGGGTCTATTGGGTCAACCAAGGATAATTCTGTGGCCATATGATATCTATCATAACCTAGAAGCATGGGCTCCCATGTACGAAGGTTTCCTTGAGCACTTCCCAAAGATTCTAGTTTCTAAAACAGTTTTTGACTGTACCTTTATGTAAGGTACCTTTGTGAGGTGCTGATACATGATGGTGTCCAATGTCACATTTGGTATATATTTGTATCCAAACTCACAGCATATGTGTTGTTGTATTTTGCACGACAATTGTTGTAATAAAGTTGTAGTTGTTATCTGTACCATGTATTTGACGACTCAGAATGGGTTGGGTGGAATGGACCTATTTTGGGGTCGTTACATCTATTCCCCGGTCTCCGCTAGAGACCATATCTCTAAGCTCTGATACCAACTGTGACGCCCCCAAAATAGGTATACATCACCCATTCTGAGTCGCCAAATACATGGTACAGAAACAAATACAACTTCATTGCTACAATTATCGTGCAAAATACGACAACACATAAACTGTGAGTTTAAATACAAATATTGTCAAATAGACAGTATTAAAACTCAGAAGGAGTTCTCATTACAATTTTTGATACACTATTTTACAAAAATAGTAAGGACTCCTAAATCAACTTTCTAAAACCATCACTTCATACCCTGACTAGTTCCTGCTATATTCTCACCTCCTGAGAAGAAAAATAGAACAAAAAGGAAAAGGGTGAGCTCAACTAACCCAGTAAAGAATATTATGACTAAGATAATATACAACAAATTATCATTAGTCTTCAACAGGGAAACATCTGATAGAATATAATAGACAACATGTTTTAGATCAACAACTGCAGCGGAAACAATAATTCATTAGAAGAGTTAAGTAGAAAATGAAATCTACTATCATCTATGAATTTAAAAGTCCATTATCAATATTTTATCCATGTAACATCAATCAATATACATCTTGAATCAAATATTCAT
The DNA here is from genome assembly GCA_016801055.1 of Panax notoginseng. Taxonomy (NCBI): domain Eukaryota; kingdom Viridiplantae; phylum Streptophyta; class Magnoliopsida; order Apiales; family Araliaceae; genus Panax; species Panax notoginseng. The sequence goes on from CM029015.1 coordinate 111,929,252, forward strand.
CTTTGCACTACGGGCCAAAGATATTCATTTGTATCACCAGTTGATCATGTTCATCTCAACACCTGTTCATCTTTGCACTACGGGCCAAAGATATTCATCATGTAATCATTCATCTTTGTACTACAGGCCAAAGATATTCATCAAGTATCACCATTAAGGACTGCGGATGATGAAAAACATTTTAGAGAACGAATCCAGTACGATAAAAGGATAAAGTTTAGGGATTCATACTTTAGATAATTCAAGTTTAAAAATACTCTATAATAAAACATAATGGAGAAAAATTCAAGAATGACGATCAAAACATGGATACAATCAAAGATAGTAACCATAATAGACATCTGGGACAAAGAAGAGAAAATTTTATTTTTCGGTGAATAGTGCTGTATTCGTGAATTGTGCCGTATACGTGAATAGTAACCCTGACATAAAATGTTCTAAATTTGATAAAAAGTTCAGACCAATATTTTGACATAATGATATTGAAAGAAATAATACCATTTACAAAAAAATAACATCCCTTACCTCAAAATACAGTATTTCTGACCAGAATATCGAATATGACGCTAAAAAAAACTTGCACTGAATAGCAACTCTCAAAGTATCTAAATACTCACAAAATACGCTCGATAATATGTATATATATAGAGAGAGAAAATATGTTTCGGGTGTTATTTTCAATTCCAACTCAGCACCCTATTTATAGGAAGATGTTAGAATGCCGAAGCAGACTTTACCTGCTACCTAATGGCTTTACCTGCTACTATTCCCGTCCACCACTTTTGAAATAAAATTTTAGCACAATTCTCACCAACCAAAAGTAGGGCCCACCAATTTTAGAAATTTCTAAAATATTTTAAATAATAAGTAACTTCAATAATTCATATAAAATAGCCCTTTTATCAGAAAAATTCGAATCTCTATAAATTTGTAGCTTTAAGTTTTTTCAAATTCCAAACCGAAAATATCCGAAATTCACAAACGGATGATTTTCCATTTCTCATAAAATTTATAGCAAATCATACGTTAATTTTTAACGGTTCAAAATTTGTGGACATATACTCAACTTATTTATGTATAACATATCCAAAAATTACAATAATCCAACGGTCAGATTAAAATTATAACTCACGCAATAGAGCTTTAAGAACACTATTTTTATTTTTAAAACCTCCATTCCGACAAAATACTGATAAAACACCTCAAAATTAAATCCTTCATTTATATCCACATAAAAATAAATATTTCCTTATTATATAAATCAATTATTAATTATTCACAAATAATATTATAGAATCACAATTATGACAACTAAGTCGTTCCCAGGAAAGAGAGGGCTTTCCGATAAGGAATTCTCTTTACTGGCGCGCAATTAGGTGTCCAAACCTCTCCTTAGACATTTTAAATAATACTATCTAATAATATTATTCAAATAATATGAATTATTGATCTAATAATGGAGATACTGTGCAGTGACAATTATTGAAATAACAATAATATAAAATATCAACGCAACAATTATTGAACCAGTAAAATAAAATATTGAACAGTAATTACTGTAATAATTATTGAGCTTCTTATGTAAGGATAAATAATTCAACAATACTATGCAATACTGTGTGCTACTGTGCACCCACGCGTATTACTGTATTTTAACCACCAGGTATTCCAACAGTGTTAACGGTAACTAATACGCCGTTATTTATAAAAACTCAAACTTATCGTTTTCTTCATCAGACCGTTTTTCGTTATGGGGCCCACAAATGACTGCGCCGTCGTACGAATATTCCCTGACAGCAAGAATATTCCATGACCAAACGAATATTCCTTGAAAAAATGAATATTTTATAACCACTTGCTTATTTTGAAAAATTTGCATATTTCACCCATAACCAAATCATTACATCAAATTAACACCCTATTATTCAAAATAATAATTATAGAAAATTTGATTTTATTTATAATAAGTTGGGATCTTACATTCAGATTGTTCACACTTAGCTGAAAATATTTAAATTAAGCAAGGATGAGTATTTTAGTGCCCACCAAGTAATAGCAAAACTAACAGTTAGCTGAACGAATTAAATGTTTCCTTTGAATGATACTTCTACAACGAATCAGCAGTTGTGAAGTAAGCTGAACTAATAATAAACAACATATCATTTTTATATCAAATTTTTGAAACTACGTATTGACTATAAATGGGGTTTAGTTGATATACTATAAATATTGTTTTCTATTTTCAAAAAGGTTAAATAGAACTTCATCTATAAACCGTCATAACTTACGGGCACGGGGGTGATCAGCCCGTTATGCCCTGTATTGATCAATACTATATTCAAGGATGATATTTTCGTCCAGCATATCCGCCTTAGGCGTATAAAATTTTCCCATATTTAGGATGTTATTACTAGTCTAGAATCTGAACAAAAACAATTCGGTTGGATAATAAAGTTTTATCTTGCTCAACAATAATTTTAAGTTCGTGTCTAGCCGGTTCAAATAGCTTAGACGACTTTCAATTCAACGTATACATATTGGACACTGATAAGTATGTATTAACATGTGATAAAATATAATGATTATCCAAGTGAAGACACTTGAATAACCAAGTTTAGAAATTAATGAACAAAATATATTTCTTGATCTACAACAACAGAATAAAGGAACTTGTACAACAATTTTAATTTAATAGCTTACTTATACAGAATCATTGCATAAGTACATATAGAGGTTGAAATATTTGAACACTGGAAAAGAATAGTTCAGATATTATTTTACGTATGTCCATTGCATAAAGTAAATGCAAAGGGTTATATACTTGCCTTATCTGCTGCTTAAACAACTTAGATTTATCTTTTATATCAGGCCCTATCATTAAATAGTTCATTCGTTTGACTAGAATAATATATCATATCATATTGTACTGCTATTTGCAGTCAGCACATAACCTAATCACATAGTCATGTAAGTTTAACAACCATTGAATCACAAATAAACATTTATCAAGTCAACCTATATAAGTTCATATCAATTTCTGAATTATGTCGGTGTACCGACGGCTTTATCGAGTAAATATCGAGTCTTAAGACTCTATTCTGAAGTTCAATAACTGCAATTATTAGTCATATTATTTTTAAACGACTTATAATAATTTTTAAACATTTATTATAATTTATCATAAATTTCCAACACCGGAATCATTATTAAATGATTTAAATATTAAATAATTCTATTATCATTAATATTTAATTAATATCAAACCATTAATGAAACTGTTGTTAAAATATTAAAGTTATTTATAATAACTCAAAATATTTTTAAATATTAATACTACTCTTAAATAATTTTTAAAAGAATTAAAATTATTTTTAAATAATGACCATTAATATTTAAATATTAATGTACTATTCCTCAAAATATTAAAAGTCATTAAGTATAAATTAAAATATTTTAATTCATTTATATCCTTTTTAAATAATTTTTAAATTAAATAAAACCATTTTTAAATTATTTATTTAATATAATTATTAAATAAATTTAATATCATTAATATTAAATTAATATTAAATTATTAATGAAATTATCCTTTAAATATTAAAAGTTATATTTTATAACTTAAAATATCTTTAAACACTTTATTTTCATTTAAAATAATTTTTATAATATTCAAATCATTTAAAACTAATTTATTTAATATAATTATTAAATAACTTTAATATCATTAATAATAATTAATTAATGAAATTTACCTTTAAATATTGAAAGTTATATTTAATAACTTAAAATATTTTTAAATACCTTATTATTATTTAAAATGATTTTTAATATAATAAAATCATTTTTAATTTATTTATTTAATTTATTTATTAAATAACTTAATTATTATTAATATTTATTTATTAATGAATTTCATCACAAAATATTAAAAGTCATTAAAAATAACTTAAAATATTTTCTTATATCATTATATAATTTTAAATAATTTTTCACATATTAAAATTATTTTTAAATAATTTATTTAATATTATAATTAAATAAATTAAATACCATTAATATTTCAAAAATATTAAATATTTATGAAATATACTTAGATAATTAAAAATTAAATTTTCAGACTTTCAAATAATTTTTAATAATTTCTTATGTATTTTCAATAATTAAAAACTAATTTTCTATAATTACATAATAAAAATATAATTTTTATATTAAAACTGTCGCTAAAGACCACCTATAGCGACAGAACCGTCGCTATAGGTGTTATTCATGTTCATCTTCAAAACCCAGAACACCATGTCAGTTAACAAGTGGGTGAGTTTGACCAAGCTTTAATCTCAAACTGTGATGTTTCATAGCATTCTTGTGGTCAGATCTTAAAGTGTTAGTGTAGATTTACATGATACAACAACAATTATGGCCAACAAGCATTAAATCGAGGGAGATATAAGACATCAAAGTGACTGTCAGAGGCTGTTCTTCATTTCTTGGTTGCCCAGAAATGAAGAACAGTTCGAGCATACACCTTTAGGCTTCCACAACTTGCAATTCTCTTAATGTTTATGTAATCTTAAGGTTTCATTATGTAGACAACATGTAAGGGTAGGGATCCATTACATAAAACCGATAAAACAACAACAAAATCAAAAGATATATACTAGTCAAACCTTGTCAGAGATAATGCTTTTAAGTTTTCTAGGTTACCCAGAAAACTCAGTTCGTTATCTTCTGGCCCGGTTTGACCTTCCACTGACTTCTTTCCGATTGATATTTAAGCGATCTAAAAGCTTAATATTGTAGTCCATATACCATAGTACAAATCTATTACAACAACAATAACAAAACAACAATCAGAAGCGAGATCAAGGTTCATCAATATCTAGCCAGACACTGAAAACCCATTTCTGGGTTACCTATAAATGGTCCGGTCATGGTCGGTCAACGACCTTTGACCAATAATATCATGCAATATAGAACAGATCTAAATCTGATTTCAAGCCCAGATCCAAGTGCACATATCAGACTACAACTACTAACTCTCAAAACACAAAACACATTAAAGATCACAAAGATATAAGGCCTGCCATTTGGTTGTCAGACATCAAAAACAAAATTTCCAGATTTTACAAATCTTCAAATCTGAGCCTCTAGATGTTATGGATCTAACATCTAGCAACCCAGATCATCATTATACTCTACTAACAACATATTTAACACATAAAAACTAACATCTAACACATTGATCAATATCAAATTTCAAGCTAGGGTTTTATACCTTCTATTATCAATTTCTGATTCTGGCTTCTAATTTTTGTTATATGTATTAGTGGGCCTTTGATTTGGGACTGATATGCTAAGAAATTTCATAGGTTTTAGTGAGAGAAGCTCAAGGATAAGTGTTGTTCAAAAAATAGGTTACCAAATGACATTTTCTCTCTCTAATCTATATATATAAGTGTAAGATACATGTATTGGCTGATATTTAGAGTTGATTGCTGCCATTCTGGTCACATGGGGTTAGTAAGAGTTCTTGAGCAACTCAAATTTGGCTAGACTTACAAGTAAGCTCCAATAATTCAATACGGGCATAAAAGTCATTTGTCGTACAATTTTAATGGCCTTTTTGTAACTTGGCAAACCCTTAGGGTTTGACTGTTAGGGTTTAACTCTAAGGTTTAGCATATAACATTTATAGGATTTCTAATTTAGGGTTTAAATAAAATAAATATTAGTTTCAAAAAAATAAAAAATTAGGGTTTGTTAATTAGATTAGGTTTCTAATTACTTTATACAGGAATAATAGGGTTTAAAATTCACTAATTATAATTAACCTTGCTAATTTAGCAATTATGGTTTATAATTTTGATAATTAGGGTTACTAAATCACCATTAGGGTTTCTAATTACCAATTTAGGGTTATAGATTTTTAATTGGGATTTACCTAATTAATCATTTAATACACAACATAAATCATATAAAACAGATATATAACAGTCTCGAGTTTCCCATTTGAATGCAAAAATAGGGTTAAACAATTTAATGCTAGGGTTTTTGACATTATACACATAATTGACTAACCATTATCAATACGTACATACAGTACATATTATAGCATTAAAAAATCAAAATATAAATAATTTAATATTATTATTATTATCATGCCTTGATCAAAATCCAAAATTAGGGTTTGGATTCCATATCTGATTTATTCTTCATATATAACCTTATTAATTAAGCTAAAATAATTAACTTAATAATCTATACAAAATTCATATAATAAAATAATTATTATAATTATTCTAAAATCTTTTCATATTTTATTTAAATAATATATAATTATATTTTCATGGAAAATAAAAAATATTTCTACTATAAAATTAATTATTATAAGAATATACATTATAATAACCAATAGTTCTGCAATAAAATTAGTTTTAATTATTCATATAATAAATATATTTTTATTTATCATATAAATACATTCGCTTTATCTTGTACAAATCCTCATCTTTTTTAAAAAAAAATTATACGCAAAATTTCTGATTTAATTATATAGAAAATATCGGGTTATTACATTCACCCTCCCTTATTAAGATTTCGTCCCCGGAATCCCCAATCTAAAACCTAAACATATCAGGGTTCATACATAATCATTGCAAGTAGATCTCGATCAACTTTGATCGAACTGATCTTTAACTATTCACATAAAGCTTGTCTATCTAATTAAATGGAAAATTTTGATTTCTAAAAGAACTCAAATTCCTCCTTCATAATTTCTTTACAAAATAATTTACTATATATAGGAAACTAATATATAAGAAGATAAAAGTAATACGAATAATACCTGGAGTTCTATTGCCAACTGCCACCGAATCCTAGACTGTCATGTTTAAGACCCTTGCAGTAGATTCTGTCGGCTTGCTAGATGATGTTAGTCCTGTGATCGCCAAAGTTCTGCCGCTTTTCCCCATGCTCATGCTTCTGCCTCCGTTCTCCTTTTCGGGCAATCCTTCACCTTATGCTCCTTTGATCCGTTAAGAAAACACCCACTAATCGTTCTAGGATTGGGGCAGTTGGGAGAGATATGGCCCTCCTGCCCGCACTTAAAACATGCAAATTTACCTTTCAGACATTCCCCCAAATGGTTCTTCCCACAGTTCCCACATTGCACCACTTGCTTCTTCTTTGCACCTTCCTGCTTCACCTACATACCCCCAAAGTTGTTTCCCCTTCTCTTTTCACTCATATTCCCACTGTTTGTTTCCACCTTCCCAGCTCCCTCAACCTTACCCTTGTTCCTTCTTTCTTTGTTGTAGAGGCTCATGGCCTCACTCCCCTCCTCAGTAATAATAGCTTTCTCCATGAGTGCTGTAAATGTAGGGATCTGCAACACTGTCACCTTGTTGTAGAGCCAGGGTTTTAATCACAGCTCAAACCTTCTCGCTTTTCTAGCCTCCGTATCAACTTGATACGGGGCGAACCTAGCCAACTCATTAAATTTTGTGGCATATTCCGAAACTGTCATATTCTCCTGCTTTAATTCTAAAAACTTTACCTCAATCCTAGCTTGCATACTAGACAAAAAATAATTTTTGAAAAATAGAGTTTTAAGCCTATCCCAAGCAACTACACCTGCTCCTGCCCTCACCTGATTCGCTTCCCACCAAAAATTTGCCTCACCCTTCAACATGTAGGTGGCAAAAAGCGGTCTTTTGCCCCTCAGCTACCATAGCTATAACGAAATCCTTCTCAATCTCATTATCCCAAGTCTGCACTTCTACAAGGTCAGTTATCCCTTTGAATTCGGGCGGTCCTACAGCCTTGAAGTCTTTAAAGTTTGCCAAGCGGTTGTCCTGTTGGTTCCCTGCGGCTGGCATTCCTTATTGTATTGCCTGAGCTACCATGTTTGTAAATTGCTGCATTGGATCTGATTGTTGTCCCCCAGCGTTATTGACAGATTCTTCTGCCCTTTGATTTCGAGTTTGTCGTCTTGGCGACATTATCTGATTAAATAAAACATAATTTAACTTATATTATAAACCTTATCATATAAGTTTAATAAATGTTTCATTACTTAAATATAGGTTCATTTTCATTAATTCAAAATAATTTACATAACATAGCCCATACTGCTACCCCTTTGTGACCACAAAAGTCGGGATTTACAGCTTTGTCTCACATAAAAGTTGAAAATATTACATTACACAGACAAACTTTTCACACATATTATATTATAAAGACCTACACCACAAAACCTATACTACCTATTCATTACGCCTTTTTCTTGATCTTGGGCAGCCATTTGCCTGATGACCTTTTATCCCACAAATAAAACAGACACATTGCTTTGGATTGGGACAATGAGGAGAGAAATGTCCCTCATGTCCGCCATTATAGCAAACATTCTCCCCTTTCATGCATACGCCTTCATGTTTCTTATCACAATTTGTACACCTTTCTATTCGGTTAATTTTTCCTTGGTTGTTATCAGGATTCCCTATGTCGAGGTCTTTCATTTTTCTTTTTCCTTTCTTGCTCGGTGCTGCGCACGCTTTGTTGCTTTTAGCTCCCATTTGGTCAATTTGAATTTTAAGCTTATCTTGTTCTTCCATTGTTTCTATTAATGCTTTCCACAGTTGGCCTATTAGTAGTTTTTCTATTTCCCATAGCTTTTCCAAAGAGGAAACCTGGTCCCGCAGATTCTGCACTTCAGTTGATGCTTGATCAGCTCCAACTTCAGTGTCCGAATCACTATTTGTTAGTTCCACCATTACCGGATCTGGTACGACATTTTTCACAATAACCACCTCATCGAGGTTGCTTCACTTTGAGCCTCTATTTCAGCTATTGGCTTTGATATCGGCTCCTTCTTTACAATCCGAGGGTATCCTAATCCTTTTTCACCTGACATCTACACACATAAATTATCCTGATTAGCATATAATATATTCACATAACAAATAATAATTTTGTATAAGTAATCTTTTATTTTGTTTGACGATGAATTTATCCGATTCATCTCTTTTTAAACTCTATATGAGTTTTTTTTAACGTTTCCCTCTATTCTAAGGTTATAGCCTAAGGTCTATCCCTCCTAAGGTTTCAAACCCTATAGCTCTGATACCATGATGTGACGCCCCCAAATCCAGGTACTTAAAACCCGAATTCAGTGCTTCACGATACCATTTCTATGAGCAGAATAATACTAATAATAATAACAATAATATAGATTATCAAATTTAATTTACATATTATCAGAGTTTTCAATCCCAAGTACGAAACCTTTAAACATTCGTTACATTACATGATAATTAATATATATCATCATTATCCTAATAAAGACTAGTTATTACAAAAGATAGCATTATCATTCATTCAGCGACCTTCCTTTTCCCTTTGTTCTTGGCAGAGCCTTCAGGTTGTTCACACTTGGATGAAAATATTTAAATTAAGCAAGGATGAGCATTTGAGTACCCAGCAAGTAATAGCAAAAATAACAGTTAGCTGAACGAATTAAATGTTTTCTTTGAATGATACTTCTACAACGAATCAACAGTTGTGAAGTATGCTGAACCAATATTAAACATCATATCATTTCTATCTCAAATTTTTGAAACTACGTATTGACTATAAATGGGGTTTAGTTGACATACTATGAATATTGTTTTATATTTTTGAAAAGGTTAAACAGAACTTCATCTGTAAATCGTCATAACTTACGGGCACGGGGGTGATCAGCCCGTTATGTTCTGTATTGATCAATACTACATTCAAGGATAATTTTTTTGTCCAGCATATCCGCCGTAGGTGCATAAAAGTTTCTGATATTTGGGATGTTTATACTAGTATAGAATCCGAACAAAAACAATTCGGTTGGATAATAAAGTTTTATATTGTTCAACAACAATTTTAAGTTTGTGTCTAGCCGGATCAAATAGCCTAGACGGCTCTCAATTCAACGTATACATACTGGACACCGATAAGTGTGTATTAACATGTGATAAAATATAATGATTATCCAAGTGAAGGCACTTGAATAACTAAGTTTAGAAATTAACGAACATAATATATTTCTTGATCTACAATAACAGAATAAAGGAACTAGTACAACAATTATAATTTAATACCTTACTTATATAGAATCATTTAATAAGTACATACAGAGGTTGAAATATTTGAACAATGGAAAAGAATAGTTTAGATATTATCTTACGCATGTCCATTGCATAAAATAAATGCAAAGGGTTAGATACTTGCCTTGTCTACTTCTTACACAACTTAGATTTATCTTTTATATCAAGCCCTATCATTAAATAGATCATTCATTCGATTAGAATAATATATCATATCATATTGTACTGCTATTTGCAATCAGCACATAACCTAATCACATTATCATGTAAGTTTAATAACCATTGAATCACAAATAAACATTTATCAAGTCAACCTATCTAAGTTCAGATCAATTTCTGAAATATGTCGGTGTACCGATGGCTTTATCGGGTAAATATCGAGTCTTAAGACTCTATTCTGAAGTTCAATAACTGCAATTATTAGTCATATTATTTTTAAATGACTTATAATAATTTTTAAATATTTATTATAATTTATCATAAATTTTTAAACACCGGAATCATTATTAAATGATTTAAATATTAAACAATTCTATTATCATTAATATTTAATTAATATCAAACTATTAATGAAACCATTGCCAAAATATTAAATTATTTATAATAACTCAAAATATTTTTAAAGTATTAATATTACCCTTAAATAATTTTTAAAAGAATTAAAATTATTTTTAAATAATGACCATTAATATTAAATTAAAATTATTAATATTAAATTATAAATGAAATTATATTTTAAATATTAAAAGTTATATTTTAAAACTTAAAATATCTTTAAACACTTTATTTTCATTTAAAATAATTTTTATAATATTAAAACCATTTTTAAACTAATTTATTTAATATAATTATTAAATAAATTTAATATCATTAATAATAATTAATTAATGAAATTTTCCGTTAAATATTGAAAGTTATATTTTATAACTTAAAATATTTTTAAATACCTTATTATTATTTAAAATAATTTTTAATATAATAAAATTATTTTTAATTTATTTATTTAATTCATTTATTAAATAACTTAATTATCATTAATATTTATTTATTAATGAATTTCATCACAAAATATTAAAAGCCATTAAAAATAACTTAAAATATTTTCTTATATCATTATATAATTTTAAATGATTTTTCACATATTAAAATTATTTTTAAATAATTTATTTAATATTATAATTAAATAAATTATATACCATTAATATTTCAAAAATATTAAATATTTATGAAATATACTTAAATAATTAGAAATTAAATTTTCAGACTTTAAATAATTTTTAATAATTTCTTATGCATTTTTAATAATTAAAAACTAATTTTCTATAATTACATAATAAAAAATATATTTTTTATATAGAAACTGTCGCTAAAGACCACCTATAGCGACAGAACCGTCGCTATAGGTGTTCTTCATGTTCAGCTTCAAAACCTAGAACACCATGTCAGTTAACGAGTGGGTGAGTTTGACCAAGTTTTACTCTCAAACTGTGATGTTTCATAGCATTCTTGTGGTCATATCTTAAAGTGTTAGTGCAGATTTACATGATACAACAACAATTATGGCCAACAAGCATAAATCGAAGGAGATATAAGACATCAAAGTGACTGTCAGAGGCTGTTCTTTATTTCTGGGTTGCCTAGAAATGAAGAACAGTTCGAGCATGCACCTTTGGGCTTCCACAACTTGCAAATCTCTTAATGTTTAAGTAATCTTAAGGTTTCATTACGTAGACAACATGTAAGGGTATAGATCCATTACATAAAACCGATAAAACAACAACAAAATCAAAAGATATATAATTGTCAAACCTTGTCAGAGATCATGCTCTTAAGTTTTCTAGGTTACCCAAAAAACTCATTTCGTGATATTCTGGCCCGGTTTGACCTTCCACCGACTTCTATCCGATTGCTATTTAAGCGATCTAAAAGCTTAATCTTGTAGTCCATATACCATAGTACAAATATATTACAACAACAACAACAAAACAACAATCAGAAGCGAGATCAAGGCTCGTCAATATCTTGTCAGACACTGAAAACCCATTTATGGGTTACCCAGAAATGGTCTGGTCATGGTCTGTCAACGACCTTTGACCAACAATATCATGCAATCTAGAACAGATCTAAATTTGATTTTAAGTTCAGATCCAAGTGCACATATCAGACTACAACTACTAACTTTCAAAACACAAAACACATTAAAGATCACAGAGATATAAGGCCGGACATTTGGTTGTCAGACATCAAAAACAAAATTTCCAGATTTTGCAAATCTTCAAATCCGAGCCTCTAGATGTTATGGCTCTAATATCTAACAACCCAGATCATCATTATACACTACTAACAACATGTTTAACACATAAAAACTAACATCTAACACATTGATCAAGATCAGATTTCAAGCTAGGGTTTTATACCTTATATGATCAATTTCTGATTTTGGCTTCTGATTTTTGTTATATGTATTAGTGGGGCTTTGATTTGGGACTGATATGCTAAGAAATTTCGTGGGTTTTAGTGAGAGAAGCTTAATGATAAGTGTTGTGCAAAAAATAGGTTACCAAATGGCATTTTCTCTCTCCAATATATATATATATATATATATATATATATATATATATATACACACACACACACACACACACACAGCCGATCAAGTCCGGGAGTCCAGATTTTCTTAAAATCCGAACCTTTTTTTTTTTGCTTTTTTTTAAATAACTAAAAAAAATATTTAATATTTTATGGAACTAAAATTTTTCCATAATACAATGTTTTGGACGTGTTTTGAATACCTATACCAAAAAGTGGTGGTACAGTCTGCACAGACAGTACCACCATGTTTTGTTATATGTACCCAAATCACACCCAAAATACTGTATTATGAAAAAATTTCAATTCCATAATTTTTTTTAGTTGTTTCAAAAAAAAAAGCAAAAAAAAAAGGTCCGTATTTTATAGAGTCCGGGATCCCGGACTATATATATATATATATATATATATATATATATAAGTGTAAGATACATGTATTGGCTGATATTTAGAGTTGATTGTTGGCATTCTAGTCACATGGGGTTAGTAAGAGTTGTTGAGTAACTCAAATTTGGCTAGACTTACAAGTAAGCTCCAATAATTTAATAAGGGCATAAAAGTTATTTGTCATACAATTTTAATGGCCTTTTTGTAACTTGGCAAACCCTTAGGGTTTAACCCTAAGGTTTAGCATATAGCATTTGTAGGATTTCTAATTTAGGGTTTAAATAAAATAAATATTAGTTTCAAAAAATAGAAAATTAGGGTTTGTTAATTAGATTAGGTTTCTAATTACTTTATACAGGAATATTAGGGTTTAAAATTCACTAATTATAATTATCCTTGCTAATTTAGCAATTAGGGTTTATAATTTTGATAATTAGGGTTACCAAATCACCATTAGGGTTTCTAATTTCCAATTTAGGGTTCTAGAATTTTAATTAGGGTTTACCTAATTAATCATTTAATACACAACATAAATCATATAACACATATATATATATATATATATATATATATATATATATATATATATATATATATATATCAGTCTTGAATTTTCCTTTTGAATGCAAAAATAGTGTTAAACAATTTAATGCTAGGATTTTTGACATTATACATATAATTGACCAACCATTATCAATACGTACATATAATACATATTATAGCACTGGAAAATTAAAATATAAATAATTTTATATTATTATTATTCTCATGCCTTCATCAAAATTCAAAATTAGGGTTTGGATTCCATATTTGATGTATTCTTCATATATAACCTTATTAATTAAGGTAAAATAATTACCTTAATAATCTGTACAAAATTCATATAATAAAATAATTATTATAATTATTCTAAAATCTTTTCATATATTATTTAAATAATATATAGTTATATTTTTATGGAAAATAAAAAATATTTCTACTATAGAATTAATTATTATAAGAATATACATTATAATAACTAATAGTTCTGCAATAAAATTATTTTTAATTATTCACGTAATAAATATATTTTTATTTATCACATAAATACATACGCTTTATCTTGTACAAATCCTCATCTTTTTATAAAAAAAAAATTTACGCAAAATTTCTGATTTAATTACATAGAAAATATCGGGTTATGACACGTCACATGAAGCAGGTTGATTTCATCAAGCTGGAGCAAAACAATATGACCGTATCGCAGTACGAGGCTAAGTTTACAGAGTTATCCCGGTTTGCATCCCATTTAGTTGATAATGAGGAGCGACTGACACAAATGTTTATATGAGGTTTGAAACCCAAAATGCGTCAATACCTCATTTCTCACAAACTTTACTTGTATTCAGATGTTGTGAATATGACTTAGTTAATAGAGCACGATAATGAGTTAACCCAACCAAGAGATAACAGCGAGCAAAACGATAATAATAGTGGTAGCAGTCATCAAAGCGATGACAACAAATGTGGAGGAAATCAACATGCCAGAAATGGTAACCACTTCGGTGGTAATCCTGGCCAAGATAATAGGAGTGGAAATTTCAAAAAAAAAAAGAGATTCAACAATGATGGAAAGACAGCAGCACCATCACCCATTTTCAAAGAAGGAGAACTACCACCGATCGCATGTTAAAAATGCCGAGGGGAGGGACACATCAATCCAAACTGCACGCAGCAACCCAAAGTGTGTTATAATTACAGAAAAGAAGGTCACCAAGCCCGATTCTGTCGTGTAGTGAAGTCAAGTCCAGCTGGGATGGAGACACCAAAGGTTGTCCTAGAAAAGTCAAAGTTGGTAGTTTAAGAGAGAGCGTTTGTCGTGACCTCCCAAAAAATGAGGAACCCTAATGAAGTTATCATCATTAAGCTAATCATAAACCCTTGTGAAGTCTATAACTTATTTGATAATGTAACGCCCGAGAAAATCAGATCTTTATGTCAATTAAATTTTATTTGATTATATGAATTAAATGAATGTAATTGATTATTTATGTGAGTAAGATAATTGAAGGTCGTTATATGACCAAGAATGTGCGGATGTGGTTAGTATTCTGGCTATCTGCTAGGATTTATTATTTTGAATTTCCAAGACAAAAATAAAGGTTTTCCGAGAAATTTTTGTAAAAACACTATTCGTTCATTTCTGCTCGGAGATTAAGTTTGAGTTTTTGAGAAACGCGTAACGATAGAATTATAAGACGTAATGAAATATCCAATAATATTTTAGTTATGGCAAACGAAGTTTTCATCTGCGGACTTAAAACTTAAGGGTTAGGAAAAGTGAGTTCTGAGAATTTAATGGCTATGTATAATGATTAGGGTTATTATACCTGAGGAATACGAGTATGATACTAGTTATTATATGAGTATAGTACGAATATTATTACGACTTATAATACAATTATCGTACGAACCATATACGAAGAGAATACGAGAATTGTACGAGTAGAATATGATTAGTCTCAATGGACTTTGAGTTCATGGACTTTGTAGAATCCAATTGGACTTGGATTATGTCAAACCCAATGTGTAAGAAAATTAAGCCCAAGATAGGCCCAATAAGAATTAATGCTAAGGCCCAGACCAAGAAAATAAACCGTGGATCAAACCGATGAGTCACCTGATGGGTAAAACCCATGGGGCAACCCATGGGGGTGACCCATGGAGCATGTGGGTCGACCACTTGGTTACCAAGTAAAGTTGTTACTTGGTGGCTAAGCCATGAATAGTAAGGAGGTGGGATGGATGACCATTATGCCCTCAATTATATTTTTCTATAAATACGTGGCTTGGCTTTGTCATTTAGTTGTTTCACCAACACTTGACAATTATATTGAGAGAGACAGAAGTTCTATAACAAGTAATCAAGAGCAAGCAAAGCAAAGTATACAAGTTTATACAAGAACGCGAAGAGCGTTAAGGTAATTTTTTGTAAACGTTAGTATTCGATCTTTTTCGATT
Source organism: Panax notoginseng (assembly GCA_016801055.1). NCBI lineage: Eukaryota > Viridiplantae > Streptophyta > Magnoliopsida > Apiales > Araliaceae > Panax > Panax notoginseng. The sequence continues at coordinate 111,945,358 of CM029015.1, forward strand.
TATTCTTCGTAGAGAAGCATGAATTGGTGGAGCATGTCTCTTCCGGAGTAATAAGAATGGCTAATAGTGAATTAAATCATCATAAGTCATGTATGATTAGTAATCATAAGCGTTTAAGTAAGTTTTAAATCAAAGAAAACTGTAAAGCGTTTATTTGGTTGTTGATGGACAAATTGAAAACCATCATAGGGTATGTGCATCTTGTTTGGTTAGGATGTAGATGATGAATCAATGGAGTTTTTCCATTTGATTTGGCATAGAAAACTCGAGTAACGAAGTTATGGCGAAATTTACGAGATTAGGTGCTAAACATTGAAAACGTATAATTTTTGGATTAGTAGTCAAAAATTATCGTGTAAATTGGAAACCTTGGTTTTCGAGGGCATAACGTAGGATAACGTATTTGAGAGTCGTGGACTCAATAATCGTTGAATTTTGACTAAAAACGAAGAAATGAGCAATTGAACGCTCACGAACGTTAAACGAACGCGTAGTAGGATGTTGAATTGTGAATTCATCGTTAACAGATTTAAAAACTGTATTTATCCTAAGGAAATTGAAGTAAATGAGATATGTGAGATAACAACTTTTGAACAAGCCAATTTCGACTTATAACGACAAAGTTAGGAATTCTTCTGAGTCCGAGATGAATCGAACTGAGAAAAAGACTTAGAAACCCAGGGCTCAGGGTGGGCGCCGCAGCGCCACCCCAAGCTATAAAACTCACGTCGCAGCGCCGAGTAGGGATGTTAGCTACGGCTGAGTCGTGACGCAGCGCCACTTATGCATAGAAGTTTCGCGCTGCAGCGCCCAGACCGAGGATTAGCTACTGTTAGTTTGCGCCGTGGCGCCAATGGTACGACTGAGGATGGTGCCGCAGTGCCGAGGTAGGGAAATGCGTGACTTAGTTAGTTTTTGAACCAAATTGTGGCGTAACAATTATGGGGCAAGTGTATATATTTAATATGCATGCTAAGACTATTCCTATATCACATATATGGTGATGACCTTAGGAATTGAATGTGGTTTATTAGTAATGAAATGATGAATGTTAATAAGCCGTAAGGGCGGATAAATACTTGAAATGAGTTTTATTAATGAAATAATTTTGGTTAAGTCGTAGAAGAGAAAGAAGTTGGTAAAAATAATGTGATTAGATTGTTTGGTAGCTAATTACGGTGTGCTATTTGGATATATCATGTAGATACTGTAAAGACTAAGAACTGTTGAATATTAATTTAAAGATGCTTGGAGGCAAGTTTTCTTAACGCTTGTCTAACCTTCGTGTTAGCCAAGTTTTCTATGATTCATGATATGAGATGCATGAATTATTTTACGAAAGGATAGATGCTAGATTTAACTCGGCTAGACTAATCTGAAGAGTTGATTGATTTATTTACAAGTCTTTCAATATAGAATTGATAACGCTATCCTACGCCAATTGTTTGGTACGGATTCAAGGTAAGCCTGAGTATGAATAAACAAATCTATTTTACATCAATTATTTGATGGGCACGCGAGGTTACCAAAACTTAAATGTAAATACGTTTAACATATGAATGTTGATCAATATAGAGTACTATAGGTTGATCACCTAGATGTGCTCGTAAGATATATCAGACTTACGGTCTTAGTAACGGGTTGTCCTTTTTCATGAATGAAAACTAAAGAGAATGTTCATGGTCTTTTGACTTACTCAGAATTCTTAAGTTCCTGTATGTACTTCAGAATTATTTTAAGAGAATGAAAAGTGTTATCCAATGTTTCATAGTACTTCATATATTTGTTCAGTTATTGAAGAATAATCATATGATTCTCAATGGGGTATTTATATTATACATTGCTAGACTTACTGAGCTAGTTATGCTCACTTCTTGCTTGAATTATACGATTGTAGCTAAGGCCGAACGAACTGAGGGTTCTAAGAAAGATAAAGGCAAGGCTAAGATGGATAATTAGTTATCCTGTAATAGAATAGTATTTTGTATGAATGATACTATGACGAATAAAGAGTGTATTCGGTTAAAGAACATGGGCAAGGATTTAATATTATTGTAATAAGAATGTGGTTGATACACTCATTTTGATGATGTTTCAATGGAATGAATGTATAATTAGTAGTACCATGTAGCACCATCTATCGGGTTTGAAGATACTTGGATTTGGGGGCGTCACAGGTTGGTATCAAAGCATTAGGTTATAAAACTTAAGGGGAAGAACCTTATGCTAATAACCTCATTAGTAGATGAGAAGTATAAGTGAATGAACTCCAGTTGAATGAATTAATTAAGTATTGAGGAAACTCAGTACCGAAAGATTTAAAAGATGGAAGTTAACCCTAAATAAATTAAATGTGATTTGTGCTTATATTATTGTGTATTATGTACTAAACAACATGTTATGTGTTATTGTAGATGTCCATCTATAGCTACATGTATAGGGATATACACATAGTGAGTGAAGAGTCAGTGAACATAATAGAGCGTGTATTAGTTTCAATAGCGGCGGTACCAATGATAAATCTAGAAGAGTCCGAGCCTGAGGAGGAAATTTCAGAGGAGGACTATTCAGAGGGGGTTATGGGATTGGCGTCATACCTTGATATGATGATAGATATGGAGGAGGATATGGAGGTAACATCGGTTAATACGGTGGTATCTGCACTAAAGCCAACACCTCCAGATATAATGAGGGCATTGTATCTAGCGGTGTATGACCGTAACGTGCAACTGCACAATATTGTGTAGAACTAGAAGGAGGAGATTAGTGATCTCCATGAGGCTAAAGAGTCTGCAAAAGTAGATTTTGAGATTGAGCATGACGAGAAGGTGCTCATGAAGGATAAGGCGATAGATTATAAGAATGAGGCCGTAGAGCTTCATAGAGAACTAGAGAAGAGAGACAAAAAAATAGCACGGATGTCATACATCCACGAGAGTGCTCACGAGAATTTTAAGCTGAAAATTGCTTGTTATTCCATTGAGTCGGGACAAACTCGACATACTATTAGTCGGGATATTCTGTCGATTCTAGAGAATGAGAAATACGAGAATGCTGTTATGCAGTATTTGAAGTTTAGAGCGGTAAATATTTTGTGTAGTGACGTAAAGCCCTCTTTTTTATAGCTACAGGGTAGTCTTTTTGTAAATCCTAACTTTTGTGAAGTTCAATTGGGAGATAGAAATGTAATGGCTTTTGGCTATGGAAAACAAATTGTAATTAGTTCCAAATTATGAAGAAGCATATGAATATAATGAAGTTTTTATTAAATGTGCTTTGTTATGTATGAGTTGTTGTCTGGCGAATAATAACTAAGTAAGCAAATAAGTAATAATGAAACTTTATTTATTTAATCAAAAAATGTTGCCAAGATGGAGACAACGTAATCAGGAGGCTGAGTCCCATAACGATAATCAGAGGGGTCAAAACAACCCTACGCAAGAGTTTGTTAATTTATTAACGGCTGCATTTAACCAAACTGGGGTTAGTGCACCCGTAAAACCTTGGGTAGCCAGAATGACTACCTTTAAAGAACTTAAAAGCATAGGTCCACTGGAGTTTAAAGGAACCACTGACCCAATAGAGGCCCAGACATGGGTAAAGAAATTTGAGAAGGCGTTTGTTGTTACAAACATGGGTGAGGCACAAAAGACTTCTTTTGCGACTTACATGATGAAAGGGGAAGCCAACTTTTGGTGGGAGGCTCACCAGGGTGGGGCTAGAACTGATGTTGTTATGTGGGAATAGTTTAAGAAGGTTTTTTTTGAGAACTACTTTCCTACTAGCATGCAGGGAAGAATGGAGATTAAGTTCCTAGACCTTAAACAATGGGACATGACGGTTCCCTATTATACGGCAAAATTAAATGAATTGGAAAGGTTTACTCCACATCAAGGGGTCACTTAGGAGAGGAAGGCTCGTAGGTTTGAGTAGGGACTGAAACCCTGGCTCTATAGTAAGATTTCTGTGTTCCGAAGTGCCTCTTATGGGACCATACTAGAGAAAGCAAATATTGCGGAGGGTGGTTGTGAGGCATTGACCTAATAACACAAAGAGAGCAAGAATAAGAGTAAAGAGAGGGATGATCCAAGGCGGAGGGAGCCAGTGGCAGTGGAAACATGCCCAAGAGGAAGAGTTTCATCTCCGGGCGTACTGGAGTGAAATAAGGGGATCCTAAGCATAGGATCGAAGCATGCAAGACATGCGAAAAGACTCATCTACTAGTATATCTGAAAGGGAAGTTAGGTTGTTATAACTGTGGGCAGGAGGGGCATATATCACCCAATTTTCCTAAACCTAAGAAGAACTAGGGATGTTTTGTTTGTGGGTAGATGGACCACATGGCAAGAAATTGCCCAAAGAAGGGGTCTAAGGGTAGCAAGAGTGCTAGTAGTGGTAAGTTAGCCATTACTGGACCAACACCATCGGGTAGACCTATTGCCCGTACTTTTAATATAACTGTCCAAGATGCAGCTACATCAGTGGATGTAGTAGTAGGTATCATTCCAGTTAATGGAATAAATGCTTATATGCTGTTTGATTCGGGTGCTATTTGTTCTTTTATAGCATATGGATTTGCTAAGCGATTAGGTTTATTTCCAGAAAGATTAGAAATACCTTTAGACGTTAAGGTAGCAAACGAAGCGATAATTCCTGTTGAACACGTTCATAGGAATTGTTTCGTAGATATTATAGGTAACAGATTATTGATAGATCTTTTACTGATAAAATTAAGAGAATTTGATGTAATTCTCAGTATGGATTGGTTAATTAACCATAGAGCGATAATAGATTGTCATAAGAAGAGTTTGAACCTTCGGCTTTCTAAGAAACCCGAGGTGGTATTTTACGGTAATAAATAACCAGGACGCTCTTTTTATCTAACCATAACACAAGCTAGGAAAATGTTGAGGAAGGGGTGTATAGGTTACATGTGCCATGCTGTGGATACCCAGAGAGTGGAAGCATCATTGGAATAGATACCTATAGTTTAAGAGTTCGCAGATGTATTTTTGGAGGAGTTACTAGGTATTCCGTCGGATAGGGAAGTCGAATTTGTGATTGACTTGATACCAGGTATGGCACCAGTTTTTAAGGCTCCTTATAGAATGGCGCCGATAGAAATGAAGGAGTTAATAGTTAAATTACAAGAACTATTAGATAGGAGGTACATTCAACCTAGTGTGTCTCCGTGGGGAGCACCGGTGTTGTTTGTAAAGATAAAGGATGGGTCGTTACGACTTTGTATCGACTATCGAGAGTTGAACAAGTTAACAATTAAGAATAAACACATGTTGCCTAGGATCGATGATCTATTCGATCAGTTGAAAGGGGCAAAGTATTTTTCTAAAATAGATATGCGTATGGGGTACCATCAGTTGAAAGTGAGGAAGGAGGATGTACCTAAGAAAACGTTCAGAACTCGTTATGGTCATTACGAATTCCTGGTTATGTCGTTTGGGTTGACTAATGCGCTGTAAGACCCCGAATTTTATGAAATAAAAGTATTCAATTTTTCTTATAATTACTATTCAGTAAATGGTTAAATTGATAAAAGTTTAAAGTTATGAGTGAAATATGATTTTTTTCAAAATAAGCAAGTGATTATAAAATAATCATTGTTGTCGGGGAATATTCGTTTGGTCGTGGAATATTCTTTCTGTCGGGGAATATTCGTACGACGGCGCAGCTATTTGTGGGCCCCATAACAGAATAACTGTCGGGTGAAGAAAACGACAAATTTGAGTTTTTAAAAATAACGGCGTAGTTGTTACTGTTAACACTGTTGGAATACCCGGTGGTTAAAATACAGTAATACGCGTTATTGCATAGTAGCACACGGTATTGCATAGTATTTTTGAAATTATTGATTCTTACGTAAGAAGACACTACTCAATAATTGTTACAGTAATTACTGTTCAATATTTTATTTTATTGATTCAATAATTGCTGCGTTGATATTTTATATTATTGTTGTTTCAATAATTGTTGCTGCACAGTATTTTCCTTTATCAGATCAATAATTCATATTATTTGAATAATATTATTAGATAACATTATTGTCAATGTCTAGAAAGTTCTGTCTAAGGAGAGGTTTGGTCATCTAATTGCGCGCCAGTAAGGAGAAATTCTTATTGGAAAGCCCCCTCTTTCCTGGGAACGGCCTGGTTGTCATAAATGTGATTCTGTAATATTATTTGTGAATAATTAATTATTGATTCATATGATAAGGAAATATTTATATTATGTGGATATAAATGAGGGATATATTTTTGTGGTTAAAAATGAAGGAGTTAATGTTAAGGTTTTTATCAGTATTTTTGTCGGAATGGAGGTATTAAAAATTAGGGTTTTTGAGATATTTTGCGGGGGTTATAATTTTTAATCCGACCGTTGGATCGTGGTAATTTTTGGATATGTTATACATATATAAGTTGAGTATATGCCCACAAATTTTGAACCGTTAAAAATGAACGTATGATTTATTATGAATTTTACGAGATGACTGGTTCAGAAATTGTTGAATTTTCGGAGTTTATCATTTTGGTGGAAAATTCTAGAATTGGTGGGCCCCACTTGTGGTTGGTGAAGAAATGTGCTGAATTATATTTCAAATGTGGTGGGTGGGAATAGTAGCAGGTAAAGCCATCAGGTTGCAGGTCAAACCTACTAAAATTTTCCTATAAATAGAGGGCTAAGTTAGAATTGAAAATCACACCAGAAACATAAGCTTTCTCTCTTTCTCTCTCTATATTATGAAGCATATTTTGTGAGTATTTAGATACTTTGAGGGTTGCTATTCAGTGCAAGTTTCCTTCGACTTTGCATACCGATCAGAAGTACTGCTCTTTTGAGATAAGGGATAGTAAGGGATAGTAAGGGATAGTAAGGGATAGTAAGGGATAGTAAGGGATTTTAAGAGTTGTTATGTTTTTCAGTTTCGTAATTTTTCTGAACTTCAAAAATTCTGGAAAAATTTGAAATGATATTTTGATGAGTTTTATTGATTGTGTCCAAAAATAGTGATTTTTGGATGTATAGATTGAGAGTTATGAATTTTATGAGAAAAGACTATTTTAAAAGTAACTGCTTATAATTTCTTGTGGTTAACTCCAAAATTGATGAAATTTTTATTGGGAGTACATGTATATGATAGAAGTATACTCTGTGAATTTCAGAATTTTTAGACAAAAGTACAATTTTTGATAAATGTCTAAATATTCGGCTGTTTTGGCCATATGAAAAATAGTAAATGACTTTTAAAAATTCTGAGAAAAATATATGTTCACTATGGGACTATATTATGCTAAATCCCAGAAAAGAAATATTTTTGGAACTGATTTGGTATTTTTTATGAAAATGGTCTAGTTGTGAGTAAATGAATTAAATATGTTATGTGAAGTAAGAAAATTGAAAAATAGGATTTTATGGCTTGAGAATCCTATATGAGGTATATGCAGATTTTTGATGAGGGTTTTGGTTATTGATGATGAAATTGTAAGAGTTGGCATTTTATGACGATTAAATGCATTAATTAGTAAAGTGTAAACAATTAAAATAAATTGTTTATAAATTTAAGTAATGTTATTCTTTCAATATCATTATACCGAAATATTGGTATGAATTTTATTGTAGAATTTCTATCTTTTGTGTCGGGGTTACTATTCATGAGTTACGAATATTACTTTTGAGATTAAAACTATATGTTGATCATATTATTTTTATCATCATATATAACATTTTTATAACCCTGATGTTGAAATTCTCTTTCACTGGAGTGTAAAGATGAGTAGATTATTGGTATGATCATGACTAGGGTTCTCTTTGGCCTGTAGTGCAAAGTTGAATTGTGACTGGTATGATCATGACCATTGAATTTATAATTGAATATCTTAAGCTTAAGTGTAAAGGTGAATTGATCAACATGGTTATAATTATTGTTTATATAAATTCTGAAATGATTATATATTTCTTTGAGATATGAATATATTTGGCCTGTAGTGCAAATATGAATTGTTGATGAATATCTTTGGCATGTAGTGCAAAGATGGCCTGTTGATGAATATCTTTGGCCTGTAGTGCAAAGATGAACTGTTGTTGAATATCTTTGGCCCGTAGTGCAAAGATGGTTTGTTGATGAATATCTTTGGCCCGTAGTGTAAAGATGGTTTGTTAATGAATATCTTTGGACGTAGTGCAAAGATGAAGTTATTAGTATGATTATGAACAGGAAATGTGATTTGGTGTAACCATGATCTTTGATGTTTCAGGTAAAGATAGGTGATGAAAATTATCATCGTCCTGGATGAGAAGAGGAATTTAGAACTACAGTTATGATTATGAGTTATTCATATGATTTTGGACCAGAATTGTTGATTGATGTTACAGGGATAAAACATTGTTGGTGAATTTTTAACATGGAGAAGATAATAGACTTTATAGTCTATTTGACTCTTCTAATGGATTGCTCGTTCCGCTGCAACTATGGTTGAAATTTTTATCATTTACCATATGTTCTAAATCTCTGATTTATTGTTGATGAAGGCTATTGATAATTGAATTATCTTTAGTCATGACATTCTTTACTGAGCTAGTTGTGCTCACCCTTTTACTTCACAATTCCTTTCAGGTAATAAGAGTGTAGCTGGGTCGAGCGGGGGTAACAAGGGAATAGAACGGTGGTCATCATTTAGTAGTTATATTTGGTGAAGAAAATAGGGTGAGGCGAACCCAACGTTGGAAGGGTGTTTTGTCACTATCATACAAGATGTCTAATGACATACAACCTCGTGTCATCATAAGACAGGGTTGTGCTCATCCACTTGCTGAGTATATCTATGGGCACTACCTATATAATCTTGGTGTTTGTTTGAAGTATAATTCTCAATTAGAGACAGTGGAGATAATGATAAGTCAAGAGAAGACTCACCATTGGGAAGAATATGATAGTAATCTTCTCGTTTTTCTTTGGGGTCTATTGGGTCAACCAAGGATAATTCTGTGGCCATATGATATCTATCGTAACCTAGATGCGTGGCCTCCCATGTACGAAGGTTTTCTTGAGCACTTCCTAAAGATTCTAATTTCTAAAACAGTTTTTGACTATACCTTTATGTAAGGTGTTATTGTGAGGTGATGTCCACGGTTGGAACATGAGTCACATTTGGTATATATTTGTATCCAAACTCATAGCATATGTGTTGTTGTATTTTGCACGACAATTGTAATAATAAAGTTGTAGTTATTTTCTGTACCATGTATTTGGCGACTCAGAATGGGTTGGATGGATTGGACCTATTTTGGGGTCGTCATATGCGCCAACCACATTTATGGATATGATGAACAGAGTGTTCAAATAATATTTGGACAAGTTCGTCGTAGTTTTTATCGATGATATTCTAGTCTATTCTAAGATGCCAGAAGATCATGTTGAACATTTAAGGATAGTGTTGGAAACACTACGGAAGGAGAAGTTGTATGCAAATTTCACTAAGTGTGAATTTTGTCTTGAAAAAGTGCAGTTTGTAGGACATGTTATTGATAAAGACGACATTTCTGTGGATCCAGCAAAGTTAGAAGCAGTTAATAATTGGGAACAAATGTTTAATTAGGAACCCTTAAGCACCTATACTTCCTTGAACTTGCTTGCAAAACCCCTAATCCAACCCGGGTTAGAAACCTTAGACTAACAACTTAGTCTACCGAATGTTTAGAGAATTGATCAAACAAAATAAACTATGATCAAAGTAATAATTATATCAACAATTCAAGTCTCAACTAGAATGCAATGATCAAAGTAAGAAAGATAAAGATATCACCGATTTAAGCGCAATAATAGAGAAGCTCAAATTCACAGTAAGCTTGATGAGCGCAGCAGTCTTTTTAATAATCTAAGCTGAATATATTAAATATTTTAAATTGCACAACAGCTTGAATTTTTCTCTTTACTCGCAGCACTAAGGGTATGATATTATAACTTTGCTTCTTTAATTTTTTAGTGTAGTGTTTTTCCTATCTTAAGGATACCTTTCTTATAGCCTAAAAATTATTACTGTTGAGAGCAAAAAAAAAAAAAAACAACCCAATCAATTATGTTTCTTACGGTAAATGAATATTTATTAATCAATTAGAATAATATTACTCGTTGAGAGTCAGAAGGAAATCATGTTAAATAGCCAGTAAATACCAAACGTGGATATTGGCTTAAATCAGGATATATAAATTTAATATGCATAAGTCAAGCATATATACTAAGCCTGATCATTTCATAAGGTAATAAAGATTACCGTTGCAAGTCACCTACTCTTATGATCAGCCCACGTAGATAACACTTTTAAATGCCCATTGACTTCTAGATAATTTAGGAAACAGGTTGCTAAAATCAAGTTCACATGAGATTCACTCTATTTTTATTAGCAGCTTGGTAACTTTAATAATCAATCAGATAATTTCTATTATGGAATCAGTTTAAGCTACTTTAATTAGGAATGTACCAATTTCACCATTTACAAACCAGAAGAGCAACTAAACTAAAATATTTTCATATTTATTTTAATAGTCCAATTAAATTATTCCATAATTAATTAATCACTTCCATAATTCCTAATTGATTTATTCTATAATTAATTAATCACTCTCATGAGTATGGCAAACCCAATAATGAAAGACCATATCCCAAAATTTATGGAGACAATACTGGTTAGAGATATGAAAGATAATTAATCTTTTAAAACTCATTTACTAACCAACTCCATCAATTTTGGGAAGTATCAATAAAAAAATATTTCCATATTTATTTTAAAATCCCAATTTATTTAGATTTGTCCTCGCTAATTAGCTTTCCATAAATATTCATTTACCCAATTTTGGTTGTGTATGTTTATGCAAGTAAAAAGACTCCTCCTTTATAATAGACACTATCAATCCGTTTTAAGCGAAGAGGAGAAAATCACTAATTCATCCGCTAGAGTGCTAAACCAATTATGATATATAGAAGACAATCACTTTATTAATTGATTCAAAGTCATATTATTATTAAATGATCTTCTCAATAGTATTATTACCGTTACGCATGTGGAAGGAGTAACATGATTTTAGTGGTTTACTTTTTAACAACTAATGATGTTTATTCAAAAAATACCATAACCATTTATAGAGTTAGACCCAATATACTTGTTCCTTAATTTAATAAATAAACATGGAATATATATAGCTTTATACCGTTAGATATATGTAGCATGATATTAGCCCATATCTTATTCAAATAAATTTTCATCCTACTAAATCACATGAAGATTGTTCCTTAATTGACAGATTATCCATTTTACCCAATCAATTCAGAAAGCATGGAACATATATATTCAACTTGTTAATAGTTTTAAAGGATATTTCCATAAACATTATTTTCAAACTATTATACTAATACTCTACCTTTTTAAAAAATATCTCCTTTTTAATAATAATAATAATAATAGCATGATTATAATTAACCCTTTTCCTTTTATGCAATACAATCCTTGAGCCTTGATTGAGAAATAATTAAAGCTAGGATCTTACATGTATATCCTAATGACTCAAGCAATTCTTCAAGCCTTCATGTCCTCAATTCTTTAATAAATCAAAGCTTCAAGAATTCTTTTAATATCCTGTAAATGCATGAGTAACCATTTTAGTACAATAGGAAAGTCATCATCAAAACCTAAGGTTGGAATATGACCAAGTCAACATTCTCCCACTTTTTGATGATGACAATAAAATAATATTAAAATATTCTTGACAAGATAGAATAAGAACATAAAGTTAGACAAGAGATATTCAATATGAACTCATCTTGTACCTCAATCTGTTATAACACGATTAGAGAAATCATATCATACTTTCTCTCCCCCTTTGTCATCAATCAAAAAGAATAACATATGATTTTTCTCTCCCTTTGTCATTACTCAAAAAAAAAGGAAGGACATTAAAAAATGATGTATACCCGTAGAAAGAATCATGGTTGCTTTTAAGGAGTAATAATGGTTGGAAAATATGAGTCTAAGAAGCTTTTCTGTTAACCCAAGTGATTAAAAGATTTAACTATTTTCATCATAAAATAAGCTAGCCACGTAGATTCTAGTAAGAAATCATACCTTCATATTTAGTTACCTCTACATCAATACCTTTATCATCTGATGTGAATTTAATTGACGTACTCATTTGTGTAGCCTTTGATTTAGATTTCTCACATTCAAACCTTTTGATCAACTCTTTTGTGTATTTGATTTGATGTATATATGTCATTCTTTGTTTGCATTATTTAGAGTCCTAAACAAAGATAGTTAAGTTCTCTCATTAAGCTCATGTCGAACTCCTTCTGCATACACTTAGAAAATAACTCACAAAGAGACTCATTAGTAGCACCAAATATTATATCGTCTACATATGATAATATCTTTATTTTCATGCTTAAATAATGCAGAATTGATTTTACCTCGAGTGAATCCATTTGAGACGAGATATTTACTTAATCTCTTGTAACAAGCCCATGGAACTTGTTTGAGCTTGTTTAAGTTTGTAATCATGATTTGGGTATTTCTCATTCTCATATTTGGGAGTAATATCATTAATAATATTCTAAGGTGGATGACTTTTGAGATACTTTGCTACTTTCGACATTTCAACATTCTTTTCTAAGAATATAGTTTGCTAGATAGACAATTAGATGATGCTATATTCTGTTTGTCGAATCCAGTCTGCTGTTTCTTCTTATTGACGAATTCAGTTTGCTCCATTGGCATACTCAATCTGTTTATTTTGAGAAAGACCTTTGGCTTTGAGATGTACCTATAAAAATAATTCATCCTTTTGGTACTCATATCTTTTTGGGTCCTTTTGGGTTAGTCACATACAAATCACTTTTCTTAATCCAAACACTTTTAACTTTCATATTCCTTTTATTTGATGAACAATCTAAATGTCCCTTTAAGCCACATCTTTATACAAATAATGAAAGGAGAGCAATAATTTAATTTTAGATGCGATCTAGATTTTAAAATTTTTACATCACTCTTTTTATGTGTTGGATTATAGCCAATTCCTTGTTTTTAAAAGCTAGGTCTTTGTTTACCCAACATAACAGATAAGTTTTCTTTCCCTTTGACAAATTTAGCCAATGATGATTTTAGTGAGTATATTTCTTTTTAGAGTTCAATCGTTGAAGGATTTTTAATATGAGAATCATCATTAAAAACATCAATACACACATCTCTCATTGTTATTTCTTTGTTTAATTTTTCAACTTCATTATTTAAATTATTAACCTTGTTGAAAAGAAATTTGTTGTGATTTTCTAAAAAATCATTTTTAGCAATTAAAATATTTTCTTCTTGTGATGATGTATATTGTTCAACTTCTTTCTTTTCATCAATTAATATATCAACCTCATTCATTAAAGTATTTACTAAGTCTTTTAAGTATACATTCTTTTCTCATAGTTTTTTATTTTCATGTTTCAAAATATTATAATAAGAAATGGTTACCTCACTTGATTCATCACTTGATTCATTTCCAACTCCCAAGAAGCATACTTGGGATGTTCCTTCGTTTGCATCAACTTCCACTTCGGACTCATCATCACTCCAAGTAATAAATGCTTTGTTCCTTTTGTTATCCTTGTAGCTTGGTTTGCCTTTGTTCGTTATTTTGAAGCAATCCTTTTTGAAATGGCCTGGGCGTCCGCATTTAAAGCAAGTATCTTTATTTTGCTTTCCCTTGAATTTGTTTGAAGTGATTGCATTCTTTCTCTTAATCTTTCTTTGTAACAACCCTTTAAGCCTTTTTAAAAGTTTTATAATTTCCTCATCCGAATCATCCTCTAGCTCCTCTTCATCACATGCAATAAGAGCTAGAACCTTCTTTCGAGGAGTATCCTCCTCGTCATCATATATCCTTAATTGATGTTCAAATTCTTCTAATTCACCAAATAGAGTTAATGTATTTATAGAAGAAATATTAGGAGAATCTTGAAGAGTTGTAACTTTAGAAGCAAACCTCTTGGGCATAGCCCGAAGTAACTTACGGTTGATCTCACTTTGTGGAATTAATTTATCAAGAAGCTTCATGGAATTCATTAGTACTAGGAACTTTGCTTGTGCCTCATTGATAGCTTCATCTCTCTCAAGCTTGAACATTTCATAATCATTCATGAGCATACTAAGCTTGACTTCTCTTACTTTCGATGTACCTTCATGGCTTACTTTTAAAGTATCCCAAATCTCCTTAGCCGTGTTGCATGAGGAAACTTTGTCACTTTCGGATTGCACCAATCCACTAAGGAGTGTGTTCATTGCATTTGAATCACAGGAGACCATGTGAGTTTTGGTTGAGTTCTTTTCCATTAAGGTCTTCGGAGTACCATCTTTTTTTCTTGGAGTAACAGGACCATTCTCCACGACCCACCATTCCCAAGGGTCTCTTATAAGAAATATCGTCATTCGAAACTTCCCGAAGTTGTAATTTTCAGCTCCATAAAGTAGTGGAGGTCTAACAGTTGATTGATCTTCTTGAATGATGCTCCCAAGTTGTGCCACGCTATAATCTTTCCATGTAGGTCACCTTTAAGACCAAGATAAGTAGAGCCAAGCTCTGATACCAAATGAAATTTAGGTAGGCACACTTAGAAGGGGGGGTTGAATAAGTGTGGGAACAAACGGTGTCGAACTTTTATTAAATAAAAATTCTTTTGAATATTCAATGCAAGAGGCTGGATTCTAAATCCTTATAGATTAAAAAGTTAAGACAAGATGTTGAGTTGATTTAAGACTTTCTAAAATGCTTAATTTAGAGACTTAGCATTTTTCAAAATGTGACTATGTGAAAATAATTTGCTAAATTAGCTTTGTAAATTTATAGATATAGAATGCAGCTTGCTGGATAGATAGCCGAATGATGAGATAATTTAGCACAATAAGCAATCACAGGAACAGAAGGAATTTTTACGTGGTTCAGCCCCTATCCTCTATTCTAGTGGCCTAATCCACGTCCAATACCAACTAGTATTGGAGACTCTCTTTATTAATTAACTTTGTTTACAATTAAACCCCTTTATAAGACAAGTTTCACAACCTTTGAGTACTTATACTCCCCGAGCACCTTTGCTCCCTAGCACCTTTGCTCCCCGTACAGCTATGCACTCTTAAGCACCTATGCTTCCTTGAACTTCTGGCAAAACCCCTAATCCAACCCAGGTTAAAAACCTTAGACTAACAACTTAGTCTACCAAATGTTTAGAGAATTGATCAAACAAAATAAACAATGATCAAAGCAATAATTATATAAAATATTCAAGTCTCAACTAGAATGCAATGATCAAAGTATGGAAGATAAAGATATCACCGATTTAAGTACAATAAAAGATAAGCTCAAATTCACAGTAAGCTTGATGAGCGCAACAGTCTTTTTAATAATCTAAGCTAGAATATATTAAATATTTTAAATTGCACAACAGCATGAATTTTTCTCTTTACTCGCCGCACTAAGTGTATGATATTATAACTTTGCTTCTTTAATTTTTTAGTGCAGTGTTTTTCCTATCTTAAGGATACCTTTCTTGTAGCCTACAAATTATTACCGTTGAGAGCAAAAAAAAAAACAACCCAATCAATTATGTTTCTTATGGTAAATGAATATTTCTCAATCAATTAGAATAATATTACTCATTGAGAGTCAGGAGGAAATCATGTTAAATAGCCAGTAAATACCAAACGTGGATATTAGCTTAAATCAGGATATATAAATTTAATATGCATAAGTCAAGCATATATACTAAGCTTAATCATTTCATAAGGTAATAAAGATTACCGGTGCAAGTCACCCACTCTTATGATCAGCCCAAGTAGATAACACTTTTAAATGCCCATTGACTTCTAGATAATTTAGGAAACAGGTTTCTAAAATCAAGTTCACATGAGATTCACTCTATTTTTATTAGCAGCTTGGTATCTTTAATAATCAATTAGATAATTTCTATTATGGAATCAATTTAAGCTACTTTAATTAGGAATGTACCAATTTCACCATTTACAAACCGGAAGAGCAACTGATCTAAAATATTTTCACATTTATTTTAATAGTCCAATTAAATTATTCCATAATTAATTAATCACTTCCATAATTCCTAATTGATTTATTCTATAATTAATTAATCACTCTCATGAGTATGGCAAACCCAATAATGAAAGACCACATCCCAAAATTTATGGAGACAATATTGGTTAGAGATATGAAAGATAATGAATCTTTTAAAACTCATTTACTAACCAACTCCATCAATTATGGGAAGTATCAATACCAAAATATTTCCATATTTATTTTAAAATCCCAATTTATTTAGATTTGCCCTCGCTAATCAGCTTTCCAAAAATATTCATTTACCCAATTTTGGTTGTGTATGTTTATGCGAGTAAAAAGAATCCTCCTTTATAATAGACACTATCAATCAGTTGTAAGCCAAGAGGAGAAAATCACTAATTCATCCGCTAGAGTGCTAAACCAATTATGATATATATAAGACAATCGCTTTATTAATTGATTCAAAGTCATATTATTATTAAATGATCTTCTAAATAGTATTATTACCGTTACACATGTGGAAGGACTAACATGATTTTAGTGGTTTACTTTTTAACATCTAATCATGTTTATTCAAAAAATACCATAACCATTTACACAGTTATACCCAATATACTTGTTCCTTGATTTAATCAATAAACATGGAATATATATAGCTTTATACCGTTGGACATATGTAGCATGATATCAGCCCATATCTTATTCAAATAAATTTTCATCCTACTAAATCACATGAAGATTGTTTCCTTAATTGACAGATTATCCATTTTACCCAATCAATTCAGAAAGCATGGAACATATATATTCAACTTGTTAATAGTTTTAAAGGATATTTCCATAAACGTTATTTTCAAACTATTATACTAATACTCTGCCTTTTTAAAAAATATCTCCTTTTTAATAATAATAATAATAATAATACCATGATTATAATTAACCCTTTTTCCTTTTATGCAATACAATCCTAGAGCCTTGATTGAGAAATAATTAAAGCTAGGATCTTACATTTATTTTCTAATGACTCAAGCAAGTCTTCAAGCCTTCATGTCCTCAATTCTTTAATAAATCAAAGCTTCAAGAATTTTATTAATATCCTGTAAATGCTTGAGTAACCATTTTTGTACAATAGGAAAGTCATCATCAAAACCTAAGGTTGGAATATGACCAAGTCAACAAGAAGTAAGAATTGATGGAGCATGTCTCTTCTAGAGTAATAAGGATGGCTAATAGTGGATTAAATCATTATAAGTCATGTATGATTAGTAATCATAAGCGTTTAAGTAAGTTTTAAATCAAAGAAAACCGTAAAACGTTTATTTGGTTGTTGATGGACAAATTGAAAACCATTATAGGGTATGTGCATCTTGTTTGTTTAGGATGTAGATGATGAATCAATGGAATTGTTCCGTTTGATTTGGCGTAGAAAACTCGAGTAACGAAGTTATGACGAAATTTATGAGATTAGGCGTTAAACGTTGAAAACGTATAATTTCTGGATTAGTAGTCGAAAATTGTCGTGTAACTTGGAAACCTTGGTTTTCGAGGGGATAACCCTGGTCGTCGAATTCTGACTTAGAACGAAGAAACGAGCTATGAACGCTCACGAACATTAAACGAACGCGTAATAGGACTTTGAATAGTGAATTCATCGTTAAAGGATTTAAAAACTATATTTATCCGAATGAAATTGAAGTACATGTGATATGTGAGACAACTGCTTCTGAACGAGCTAATTCCGATTTATAACGACCAAGTTAGGAGTCCGAGAAGAATCGAACTGAGAAAAAGACTTAGAAATCCAGGGCTCAGGGTCAGCGCCGTAGCGCCACCCCAAGCTATAAAACTCATGCCACGGCGCCAGGTAGGGATGTTAGGTACTACAGAGTCGCACCACAACACCACTTATGATAGATGTCCCTAGCTGCAGTGCCCAGACCGAGGATTAGCTACTGTTAGTTTACGCCGCAACGCCAATGGTAAGGCTGAGGATGTCGCCGCTACGCCGAGACAGGGAAATGCTTGACTTAGTTAGTTTTTGAACCTAATTATGGCGTAACAATTATGGGTTAAGTGTATATATTTATTATGCATGCTAAGACTATTCCTATATCACATATATGGTGATGACCTTATGAATTGAATATGGTTTATTAGTAACAAAACGATGAACGTTAATAAGCCGTAAGGGCGGATAAATACTTGAAATGAGTTTTATTATTGAAATATTTTTGGTTAAGTTATAGAAGAGAAAGAAGTTAGTAAAAACATTGTGTTCAGATTATTTGGTAGCTAATTACGATGTGCTATGTTAATATATCATGTAGATACTGTATAGACAAAGAACTGTTGAATATTAATTTGAAGATGCTTGAAGGTAAATTTTCTTAACGCTTGTCTAACCTTCGTGTTAGCCAAATTTTCTATGATTCATGATATGAGATGCAAGAATGGTTTTACAAAAGGGTCGATGCCAGATTTAACTCGGCTAGACTAATCTAAAGAGTTGATTAATTTATTTAAAAGTCTTTCAATATAGAATTGATAACGCTATCCTACGCCAATTGTTTGGTATGGATTCAAGGTAAGCCTGAGTATGAATAAACAAATGTATTTTACATCGATTATTCGATGGGCACGCGAGGTTGCCAAAACTTAAACGTAAATACGTTTAACGGATGAATGTTGATCAACATAGAGTACTATAGGCTGATCTCCTAGATGTGCTCGCAAGATATATCAGACTTACAGTCTTAGTGTCGGGTTGTCCTTTTTCATTAATGAAAACTAAAGAAAATGTTCATGGTCTTTTGACCTACTCAGAATTCCTAAGTTCATGTATATACTTTGGAATTGTTTTAAGAGAATGAAAAATGTTATCCAATGTTTCATAGTACTTCATAGCTATTTGTTCAATAATTGAAGAATAATCATACGATTCTCGACGTGGTATTTATATTATACATTGCTAGACTTGCTGAGCTAGTTATGCTCACTTCTTGCTTGAATTATATGATTGCAGCTAAGGCCGAACGAACTGAGGGTTCTAAGAAAGATAAAGGCAAGGCTAAGATGGATAATTTGTTATCCTGTAATAGAATTGTATTTTGTATGAATGATACTATGACGAATAAAGAATGTATTCGGTTAAAGAACCTTGGCAAGGATTTATTATTATTATAATAAGAATGTAGTTGATACACTCACTTTGATGTTGTTTCAATCGAATGAATGTATAGTTAGTAGTACCATGTAGAACCATCTGTCGGGTTGGAAGATACCCAAATTTGGGGGCGTTATAGATAACTGTTCTACCTATTCTTTTAATTCACCTACTTGTGCTCAACGTTTAAATTTCACTCCAGAGAAATTAAACTTTGACTTATCTATTGAAACTCCGTTGGGAGAAACCTTCATTACATCCACTATTTATAAATCTTGTTTGATTCAAATCGGCACCCTCACATTACCTGTCGATATTATCACTTTGAAAAGAATTACATTTGATGTGATTTTAGGGATTGATTGGTTAACTACTCATCATGCTAAAATTGATTATTTTCATATGGTTGTTAGTTTTTATATTCCTAACCAACCTATTATGTGAATTCAAGCAAACAAACCACTAAAGTTAATCAGTGTCATATCAAGCCATAAAGCCATTTGGTTATTGAAAAACGGATGTCAAGCTTTCTTAGCCCATGTCACAAATTTAATAAAAAATACGTCAAGTTTTAATTATATTTCTATTGTTAATAAATTTTGTGACGTATTTCCTGAAGAACTTCCTGGCCTACCCCCAAAGCGTTGAAATGAGTTTTGTATTTACCTTGAACCCGGTACAAAATCCATTTCCAAAACCCTATATCGAATGGCTCCAATTGAACTTCAGGAGTTAAAAACCCAACTGCAGGAATTATTTGACATCGGTTTCATTCGTCCTAGTACATCTCATTAGGGTGCTCTTGTTCTATTCGTCAAGAAGAAAGATGGGAGTATGCGACTTTGTATTGACTATCTGGAATTGAATCATGTCAACATAAAAAATTGGTACCCGTTGCCTCGCATTGATGAAAGATGGGAGTATGTGACTTTGTATTGACTATCGGGAGTACAAGCGGACAACACGTTGCACGCGTGCATGTACTTCAAGACGGCTGGACTCGCGGAACCTGAGGCTCCCCCTCTATAAATTGAGGGCTTGGGGCAGCCATTTTGTATAGAGAAAAGGCGAGGAAGTCCTGTCCAATTTGCTCTATACACACCCTAAACTGAGTGATTTATCATTTTAAACACTTGTGAGCTTATATTTGGCTATATTTTTACCGGTGGGAGTCGAGTGTTAATCCATTTAAAGCTATTGAAGTCTTCTTTGACAGTCCACTATAAGCCTTTTTACACTTTCTAAAGCCTTTCTCCACAACTGTGCACACACAGTTCTTCACGTTGAGAGTCGTGTAGCGTGTGTATTCCCGGGCTTCGATCCATGGCTTTTATTTCTTATATATATATATATATATATATATATATATGGACTAACATTATCGAGTTATGCCTCGATTGAACCTGGATGCACGTCCGGAGCGTTTATTTGCTTTTATATGTATATACATACATTTAAGTTCGCCCTGAAGTTTACTTCGTGGCCTTTTACAGCTTTATTTATATTTTGTCCCACCTGGAGTTCAATTCGAGGCGGTTGATCATTTTATTACTTTATTTATATTTTCCAATCTCCCATAGAGGTGCTTCGTGGTGGTTAATTGATTTTTACTGCTTTAGTTACATTTTCAATCCCCCATGAAGGTGCTTCGTGGTGGTTGATTGGATTTTTACTGCTTTATTTACATTTACAATCCCCCATAGAGGTGGTTCGTGGTGGTTGATTGCTTGTACATATATATATATATATATATATATATATATATATATAACTGTTTATAGCTTTCATACAAATTGCTACATTATGTGAACCTACGAATCATGTGATCACATATTCAGTCTCTTAAATCTAGATTCGATTCCCATGATGGACATTTTCAGTTGTACATGACTTGTAAAGTATACACAGTGTTCGAATTTCCTCAGATAGATTTCATGCCCACAAGGAGTTTGGCATTGCTATATATATATATATATATATATATATATATATATATATATATATATATATATATATATTATTTTCTCAAAGATGTTTCGCATTTCGAAAATAAAAGTAATCAAGCCGAACACATAATAAAATGGAAGTATCAAAGGCCTCAATTACTATTGAGCAAAATGGTTTGAAAAGCCTCTTTTTACAAAACATCACTGCTATATCTTGTTAAAACTGAATTTTTATACAGAAAATCAAACCCTCTGTATATAGGTGCAACGAGGCATAGCACTACTTCCAGATAATTGCACATTGATCCGAACACACACACCCATTCATATAACAGTTTAATTGAAAAGTGGCAGTCACCGTGGCAGCACGGATGTCGGGGGGGTGCCTAACACTTTCCCTCCACATAACCAAGTCCCCGGACACTAACAAATCTAAGTTTCACCGACCCGTTAAGCAGTATCACATCACTGGGTCAATGTGTAAATCTTTTCTCGGTTGTGTTGGTACAACCATTTTAAAAAATAACTAGCGACTCTTATAGTCCAATCGTCGACATATACATGTCGAACCTTTTCAGAACTTGTTTTTTAAACAAATCTCACCCAACATGAGAACACCAAAAGACAAAAACAGAAAAGGGACAAATAAAAATCTTGACGTCGGCAGGTGGCGACTGTAACGGGTCGAAATTATTGAGTCGTGATTCTGGGGACAGAATCCTTTTAAGGGGGAAAGATGTGACAACCGAGATTTTGTAATTTAATTTTAATATTTATTGTATTGAATACATATTTCTCGATGAATTAATTATTAGATTAAATAATTAATTGATGAAGTTGTGTTAGATTAATTTAATTATATGTGTCATATTTATTAAATTAATGTGGAGAGTTATTATTATTCGAACTATGTAATTACGTGAGCTTATTGAATTAAAAGAAATATTTAATAAGCCTAATGTTATTTTAATTAATTTAATAATTAATTAGAGATTTAATAATTGACATTATTAATAAATGAGAATTTAATTATTTCACTATATGAATTAATCATAAACTGGAGTTTCGCGCAGCGCCACCGCGCCAGGTCTCAAGCCGCAGTGCCACGACGTCGAGAAACAGTATAACTGTGGCGCCGCAGCGCCACTTAGCAGAATGTCCAGAAATGTAAATTTTTTAGTGTTCAAGTATAGAAATGTAATAGTAACTCAATCTAATGAATATAAAATTAGGTTAAACATATAATGAGATGTTAAAGTAAATTCTTAACACGTCCATAACACAATTACGTGTGAATTGAATGATTGAATGCATAGTTATCTTAATGTTCGTGAGATGTAAATTATGTGACAATGAATGTCGTAATTTGACTAAGTATGGTCATAATCAAAGTTAGACAAAGAGAATGAACTTGTGATGACTAGCAGATTATAATTGACTGGTATTATGAATGTAAATGATATGTAGGATTTAAATCAAGGAACGAGTTTAATTAAAGTGTAATCTACACACGAGGCAAGTATCCTAACCCTACTTGTTATCATTATTCAAGTTTGTAAATTACTTCAAGCAATTCTTGTTATTATTAAATCAAGTTTGATTTGTTATATTAAAGATTAATTATCTTTTCAAAGTATGAATCTGTTATACAATACTTGTTCCATTGTATACCTCTTGAGATTGTTATTCAATTTAAATACCATTTATTGTTGAACCTTGTTAAACTAGCGAACCCTTATTGATTCGACTAGTTCATAGTTGATGAACGTTCTAAATTTCAGAACCCTTATTGATTTATCCAAACCAAACTTCCTTTGGTGTGGACTCTAATGTCAAACTAAGATGAACAACCCTGTAAAGGGATTTACTTATGCGTTAGCGTTAAGATATTGTGCACAATATGGTACTAAGGGCTAATCCTGCTAAGTACGAGAAGAATAGTCCATAGTCTTATGGCTGTTAAAGGTTTCAAGTATAACCCTTGATAACCTAGGACATAGTTCAAGGTCTTATGACCCTCAGATTTCTTTTGATTCTTGTTATTCATTCTTGATTCAAAAGTTGAGCTTTATTTCAGAAGTCTTTGATTCACTCGCGTATTATTATATTGTTACTTTCGTTATTATACTTGTGGGCAATTGTGCTCAATCTTGCAAATAATAACATTGCAGTTAAGAACGAAAGATCAGACGAGCCTTCCACTAGTTAAGGCAAGGGCAAGATTAGCAAGTAATGAAGACTGATTATTGTGGTTATGTAATGATATTTAGACTTAATATTGTTTAAGACTTATTATTTATTTATGTATCCACACAGATGTTTAAGGTTAGTACGACCTGTGATTATATTTATTATTCAGATGTTGTAACCCCATAAGGAGAGGATTTATTTCTATCTATTACCCGGTTTGCATTTATTATGGGTAGATAGATATCTGATGTTTGTATAGTGAACACCAAATTATGTGAGAATGGAAGTACACAGATTTTGGCGTGTCACAAGTTGGTATCAAAGCTGTAGGTTATGAACCTTAGGTGGGGAGCAACCTTAGGTAGTAGACTTATAGGAAGAACATAGTGAAGGAAAACTCTTATCGATTTCTAAGAGATGAATTTCTTAATTCATTGAAGATAATAAAAGACTCTATGTGTTTATGTGTTTAATTATGTACTCACTAGTACGACTTAGTAACTAAAACTTAAAACTATGTTGTCATGATGTCAGATGTTGGAGGAGCTAGTCGAGCTGGGGAGGATGAACCCCGAGTGCATATTGAGGAGGAGCGCCGAGACATTCATGTTGTCAGGGAGCAGTTGATACAGAGGGAGCCATCTCCGTTGATCACTGTTGTTGGTCAGGAGCATGAGCCTGAGACTGATACAGAGGAGGATCCTGAGGAGGAAGAGGAAGAGGAAGAAGAGGAGTTCCCACCGAACTCCATTAATGCTGAGATGTACGATGAACTATATAACCGTAACGTAGAGTTAAGTGGCACTGTCCAGGATTTGACTGAGCGGACGATTATTCAGCAGATTACCATCGAGCAGAAGGATAGGGAGATTATAACTCTTCACACACGTGTGGGAAACGTGGAGTGAGATTTGGTTCACGAGAAGGATCAAAACGAGGGGAAGTTCAAAGAAATAGAGAAGTTAAAGAAGGAACTGAAGGAAAGCTAAGAGAGGCTGATCATAGCAGAGGAGGGCTGGGTAAGAGAATCACGTCGTGCTGATCTTGCAGACAGGGATTGTCGTGTAAAGAAGGCTAAGCTTGGGGAGACATACTCTACACTTAATAATGCAATGGATGAAGCCCATGATCGAGTTTTGAGGTACCCAATCCAGTTTGAAGGTCTACCATCGTACATGCTGGATCGCAGAATGATGTCTCGCATCGTGGAAGAGGAACGTAGCGAGGCTATTCGGTGCCTTAACAGGCAGTGATAGTATTTGTTTAATTATGTGAAAAACTAATTTGGTTTTTAGATGAAAATTCATATGTGTTTATTAACGAAGGAATATTTTAATGTTTTAAATCCTGTAGATTCTTATTCTCGGGATAGTTGATGTAAATAGTAGTGATGCTATTGTTTGATTTTTAAAACTTTTGATTTGAATAAATATATCAAGTTGTTTGAGATAATGTGTTAAGTGATTATGTTAAATTGTTGAGTTAAGACTTAATTATTTAGAGAATTTAATAAAGATCTAATAAGCGTATATTTTAACAGAAATATTCTGCCAAGGAGAAGACAAAACCGTCAACCAGCTCAGGAAGAGTCAACGAATAATAAAAATAACGCCAATGCTAACCCCGTCCAATAATTAGTGAACTTACTAGCTGGAGCAATGAATAATCAACCTCAAGCTCCACCGAATACAACGTTCAAAGATTTCAAGGCGGTGGGATCCCCAGAGTTTAAAGGCTCCATGAACCCGATCGAAGCTCAGACTTGGGTTATGGAGATGAAGAAGGTTTTTGAGGTAGCAAGAGTCAGAGAGGACCAGAAGACCGCTTTTGCAACGTTTATGCTGAAATCTAAAGCCAGTTTTTGGTGGCAAGCAAACAAGGTCCGTGGAGGAGAAGGTATGATTACCTGGGAGAGGTTCAAGGAGATGTTTTTCGAGATGTATTTTCCGACTACCTCGCAAAACCAATTGGAGGTTCAGTTTCTGGAATTGAAGCAGGGGAATATGTTCGTACAAGATTATGCGGCTAGATTCAACGAATTAGCAAGGTTTACCACATATCAAGTGCACACAGACGAGAGAAAAGCAAGAAGGTTCGAACAAGGACTTAAGCCGTGGTTGTATAGTAAGGTGTCGATGTTTCAGTTGAAGACATTCACCGGGGTACTAGAGAAAGCCATACTCGCTAAAGGTGGAAGCGATACGGTAACCAAATACAATCAAGATCAGAAGAAGAAGAAGAATGAAAGTGAAGGAAATAACAAGGCTAGTGAAAGTAATACGGGAGGAGGTAATAATAATCTGAAGAGAATGTGGTCTGACAACACATCAACCGGAAACCAGCAAGGAGGTCAGAAGAAAAGGATTGAAGCGTGCCTGACCTGCGGGAAAGCTCATTTGGGAGTGTGTATGAAGGGTAAACGTGTGTGCTACAATTGTGGTCAGGAAGGCCACATAGCACCTAACTGTCCTAACCCAAATAAAGGTGCCTGCTTCACTTGTGGTTCAAAGGATCATTTGGCAAGAGACTGTCCTAAGAAAGGATCTGGAGGGGCAGGGTCAAGAGGAAACCGGTGAAATAGCAGTGGAAGCGCTCTGACCATCACAGGACCAACCGCCACCAATCGATCGACCGCCAGGACCATCAATATGACGGTGCAGGATGCAGTGCAATCGCGTGATGTGGTGTCAGGTAGCATTCCGATCAATAGAGTTAATGCTTACATATTATTTGATTTAGGTGCTACTTGTTCATTTATATCCGATGACTTTCCTAAGAATTTAGAATTGCCTAAGGATGAGTTAGAATACCCCATTAACATAGAAATCACGAATAGATAAATAATCCTTGTTAAGTACATGCATAAGAACTGTAGAGTGGATATTAAGGGTAATATCATGAACGTAGATCTTATCCCTATTCGACTTGGGGAATTTGGCGTTATATTGGGAATGGACTGGTTATTCAATTACGGGGCAGTAATTGATTGCCAAAAGAAGCGTATTGACCTTATGACTCCGTCAAAGGTTGTATTTTATGGTAGCAAGTCACCTAGATAAACGAGTTGTCTGACGATGATTCAGGCCAGGAAGTTGTTACGATAAGGATGTGTAGGATATTTAGCTTACATAGTCGACAGTTGTAAAGAGAATTCGAAAGTAGAGGAGATACCAGTAGTGAGAGACTTCGCCGACGTATTTCCAGATGAATTGCCAGGACTTCCGCCAGATAGAGAGGTCGAATTTGCGATCGATTTGGCTCCAGGAATGACTCCAATATCGAAGGCACCGTACCGAATGGCGCCGGTAGAAACGAAAGAATTAATGGTACAACTACAAGAATTACTGGATAAGAAGGACATTCAACCAAGTGTATCACCGTGGGGAGCGCCGATTTTATTTTTAAAGAAGAAGGACGAAACAATGCGGCTCTGTATTGATTACAGAGAAATGAATAAAGTCACGATTAAGAATAGATATCCATTACCGAGGATCGATGATCTGTTCGATCAATTGAAAGGAGCAAAATATTTTTCCAAGATAGATTTGAGGAGTGGTTATCACCAACTAAAGGTGAGACCAGAGGATGTACCGAAGACATCGTTCAGAACACGATATGGTCACTACGAATTTTTAGTAATGTCATTTGGTTTAACGAATGCTCTTGCAGCATTTATGGGACTAATGAATGATGTGTTCAAGCCGTTTTTGGACAAGTTCGTAGTGGTATTTATAGACGATATTTTGGTATATTCAAAAAATCAAGGAAGAACATGAAGAGCATTTGAGATTAACATTGGAAATGTTGAGAAAAGAGAAGTTGTATGCTAAGTTTTCAAAATGTGACTTCTGGATTGAAAGAGTACAATTTCTTGGACATGTGATCCCTCCAAGGTTGAAGCTGTGATTAACTGGGATCAGCCGAAGACGCCGTCGAAAGTAAGAAGTTTTCTTGGATTGGCAGGTTATTACAGAAGATTCATTCAGGATTTTTCCAAGATTGCAACTCCGTTGACGAATTTGACTAGAAAAGCTATGAAATTTGTTTGAACGGAGAAGTGTGAGGAAAGCTTTCAAGAATTGAAGAAGAGAATGAGTACAACACCTGTGTTGTCTCTTCCAGACGATACAAGAAATTTTGTGATTTATAGTGATGCGTCGCATAAGGGACTTGGCTGTGTGCTTATGCAGAACGGTAGAGTCGTTGCGTATGCGTCACAACAATTGAAAGATTACGAAAAGGGGTATCCGACCTACGACTTGGAGTTAGATGCAGTGGTTTTCGCTTTGAAAATCTGGAGGCACTATCTCTACAGGGAGAAGTGTGACATATATACAGACCACAAGAGTCTGAAATATATTTTTACACAAAAAGAACTGAATATGCGCCAAAGAAGGTGGTTGGAATTAATTAAGGACTACGATTGTGAGATTTTATACCATCCGGGTAAGGCAAACGTTGTTGCCGACTCCTTAAGTAGAAAGGGTCGGGAGAAGTTGATGATGTTGACCGCTTAGAAGGAATTGATTTCAGCAATGGAGAAGTTGGAGTTAGAAGTGAATTATCCTATGGAAATAGATGAGAAACTGTTTCAGATGCAATCTGGTACAACCCTACTGGATAAAGTTAAGGAGGCTCAACTTCCGGACGATGAATGCAAAAAGGTGATAAGAAAGATATCTGAAGGAACCAAACCAAGATTTAAGATAGATAAGGAAGGAATACTGAGATTTGAAAGTAGAATTTGGTTACCGCCAGTACCAGAGATTAAGGAAGACATTTTGAGTGAGGCTCATAGCTCACAATATTCGATTCACCATGGTAGTACCAAGATGTATCAAGATCTTCGACAACATTTCTGGTGGCTGAATTTGAAATGTGATATTGCAGAATGTGTTGCCAAGTGTCTGACCTATCAGAAAGTGAAAGCAGAACATCAGAGACCAAGTGGGTTGCTACAATCGTTGGGGATTCCAGAATGGAAATGGAAATATATTACAATGGACTTCGTGGTTGGCCTTCCGACGACTCAGAAAGGCTACGACGCAGTATGAGTTATCGTTGACCGACTGACGAAATCCGCACATTTCCTTCCGATCAAAATCAAATTCTACTTAGATCAGTTGGCAAGGTTATATATAAAAGAGATTGTTTCGAGGCATGGAATACCGATGTCAATTATTTCCGATAGGGATCCGCGCTTTACATCGAACTTCTGGAAATGTTTACAGGAATGCATGGGTACGCAATTGCGAATGAGTATAACATATCACCCTCAGACAGATGGATAGAGCGAGAGAACAATTTAGACATTAGAGGATATGTTAAGAGCTTGTGTAATGGACTTCGAAGGTAATTGGGACGATCACCTACCGCTTGTAGAGTTGGGCTACAATAACTGTTACCACGCTAGTATTGGCGTGCCGCCATATGAAGCGTTATATGACAGAAAGTGCAGAACTCCGCTTTATTGGGATGAAGTTCGCGAAAGATTGTTGCTAGGGCTAGAATTGGTACAACAGATAGTAGAAATAGTCAAAGTAATCCGAACACGATTGGTAGCAACATAAGGTAGGCAGAAGAAATACGCCAATCCACACCGTAAGAATGTTGAGTTTGAACCGGGTAGTTATGTGTTCTTAAAGGTCTCTCCCTGGAAGGGAAAGATCAGGTTCGAAAAGAAAGAGAAATTAAGCCCAAGATTCATTGGACCCTTTGAAGTTCTAAGAAGAATCAGAGAGGTTGCGTATGAGGTAGCCTTACCTCCAGCACTTGAGAATGTCCACAACGTCTTCCATGTTTCTGTTTTACAACCCTACAAACCCGATTACAAACACGTAATTGAATACGAACCCCTACATTTTGAAAAAGACTTATCTTACTAATAAATTCCTGTTCAAATTGTCGACCAAAAAGAGCAAGTTCTAATGGTCCAATGAATAATTTGGAAGAATCACAATGCTGTACGTGAGAACTCGAAGAGAATATGATGAAGAATTACCCTCATTTATTTACTTAATGTTGTGTAAGTGATTCTGGGGACAGAATCTTTGTAAGGGGGAGAATGTAACGGGTCGAAATTATTAAGTCGTGGGGACAAAATCCTTTTAAAGGGGGAAAAATGTGACAACTGACATTTTGTAATTTAATTTTAATATTTATTGGATTGAATAAATATTTCTCGATGAATTAATTATTAAATTAAATAATTAATTGATGAAGTTGTGTTAGATTAATTTAATTATACGTGTCATATTTATTAAATTAATGTGGAGAATTATTATTATTCGAACTATGTAATTACGTGAGCTTATTGAATTAAAATAAATATTTAATAAGCCTAATGTTATTTTAATTAATTTAATAATTAATTAGAGATTTAATAATTGACATTATTAATAAATGAGAATTTAATTATTTGATTATGTAAATTAATGAGAAATTGTTATATTTTAGTTAAATTAAACTAAAATAAGATATTTGATTTATTGTGCAATTGGGTTTGACATGATTTAAACTGTAGTATAGGAAATTAATTAAATTAAAATAGAATGGTTGTTTTTGTTCAAGCCAAACAAGGCCTTAAAGGAAGTTATAGCAGTTTACCCATGATGGGTAACTGACCTCCACAATGCGTCAGTTCTTATTCTTTTTACGCATCTTCTTCCTCTTGTTATTTCTAAGTCTAGCAAAGCTTCACAAAGAGAAATTAAGAAAATTGTTAAAGGAGATTGTGAGTGGGTTAGTGATTGAAGAAGCACCTGAGGAATCCTTACTAATCTACACTCTACGCTCTGGGTAATTCCTTTAAACCCAATTTTTATTACGTCGTATAAGTTTTTTTTTAGAAAATGGCTTGTATTTTTTGTAAAGTCTCTGTAAATGGGAAATTGTGTTGTTAAATGGATATATGTAATAATATGAATAGCATAACATGCTTTATTATATATTATATAGGTTTCCATATCATCAGTTTCACAATATTAGCGTATGTTATGGCTTCTAAATTTACAGAGAGTTGAATTATGGCCATATGGCCCTTACGCACAAATTTAATGTGTCAATCATATATAATCCCTAAATTTTACACTTGTATGTTATTATGCATGTTGATACGAAGAGACCAAAGTTTAAATGAACGGATTCAGTGTTATAACGAACCTGTAGTACTGATTTACATGTTTTGTTTTCAAAACCTTCAAGTACATAAAGAACAGTAAATTACTTGTGTTGATTTTTGTTTATTATGTGTTTTAACATGTTAAAATCATGCTAGAAGGGTTAATTAATGATTATGTACGAATTATAGTATATGGGTATGTTTAAATTGATGAATTTAGTGACCATGTATGACAAATTCGCCTGATTCTATATTCTTCACGAACTGGAAATCAGAAACTGGACTTTCGCGCCGAGGTGCCAACTCCACGTATAATTCTCGTGATGCATCGCCACCGCGCCGCAGTGCCAGGCAGCGCCACTTAGCAGAATGTCCAGAAATACAAATTTTTTAGTGTTCAAGTATAGAAATGTAATAGTAACGCAGCCTAATGAATATAAAAGTAGGTTAAACATATAATGAGATGTTAAAGTAAATTCTTAACACGTCCATAACATAATTACATGTGCATTGAATGATTGAATGTATAGTTACCTTAATGTTCGTGAGATGTAAATTATGTGACAATGAATGTAGTAATTTGACTAAGTATGGTCATAATCAAAGTTAGACAAAGAGAATGAACTTGTGATGACTAGCACGTTATAATTGACCGGTATTATGAATGCACATGATATGTAGGATTTAAATCAAGGAACGCTTTAATTAAAGTTTAATCTACACACGAGGCAAGTATCCTAACCCTACTTGTTATCATTATTCAAGTTTGTAAATTACTTCAAGCAATTCTTGTTATTATTAAATCAAGTTTGATTTGTTATATTAAAGATTAATTATCTTTTCAAAGTATGAATCTGTTATACAATACTTGTACTATTGTATACCTCTTGAGATTGTTATTCAATTTAAATACCATTTATTGTTGAACCTTGTTAAACTAGCGAACCTTATTGATTCGACTAGTCCATAGTTGATGAACGTTCTAAATTTCAAAACCCTTATTGATTTATCCAAACCAAACTTCTTTTGGTGCGGACTCTAATATCAAACTGAGATGAACAACCCTGTAAAGTGATTACTTATGCGTTAGCGTTAAGATATTGTGTACAGTATGGTACTAAGTGCTGATCCCCCTATGTAAGAGAAGAAGAGTCCATAGTCTTATGACTATTAAAGGTTTCAAGTATAACCCTTGATTGCGATAACCCGGGATTTCGAATAATCCGAATTTTTCGAATAATTATTTTTTTTATTAATATTAATATTAATTATCAATTTTGTGACAAGTATTTGTGATACGAGTTTCGAGAAGGTCAATTTGTTTATTGACAACTAAAATTTAGAGTAAAGTTGTGCTTAACAAAAAATTAGAAACCCTAACCCTAAGTCCGGATAAGGATTCGATAGAAAATACAATTAAAATAATTATATTTTAGTTATCTTAATTTCTATTTTACAAACCCTAATTGTAATTTAGAAATTTTATTTTTCTAATTAAAACCCTAATTTCATATTCGGGATTTTTTTAAACCCTAATTCTAATTAGCAAGCCTAAAGTGATTAGTATGTGTTAATATAATTCTGAAACCCTAATTATACTTTAGAAATATTAATTTCTATTTAGAACTATAATTAATTTTGGAAATCTAATTTTCTTTTTAGAAACCCTAATTGGAAAAAGTATAGAATTAGAGTTTGTAAAACCTAAGGGTTAGAACCTTAGGGTTAACCCCTAAGGGTTTGGACATTTGACCATCATGCCATTAAAATTACAAGATCAATGACCAAAATGCCCTTTATGGGATTTTTATTAGATTACTTGTAAATTTTACCAAAATAAGATTTGGTGAACAACCCACTTCACCAATGTGACTTAAATTATCAGCAATCAGCCCCTATGTGACAGCAAGATCAGAACATAGCAACATATCATTGTATATATAAAATCTAAGAGAGAGAAATTCCATTAATTTGCTCATTTAGCCAACCAAGCTCTCACATACTCTCTCTCTCACCAAGACCTTCGAATTTCTTTAGTAGATCAGTCCCAAATACTGCCATTGATAAACCAATAACAGATTATAGAGCCAAGATCTAAGCATCTTCAAAGAGAAAGGTATAAAGCCCTAAGCCCTTTTGATCTTGTATGCTAAGTCAACTTTTGTGTTTATGTGATTAGATGTTTGCTAGAAGGTGTTTTATGATGATCTATGGTGATATACCATAGATCCATAACATTAAATGGCTTTAAAAACGAAGTTTTCAACAACTGTTCTTTAATAAGTTTTGTGGTCTGACAAGCTAATGTCAGGCACCATAGATTCTTGTTCGTTTACGATTTTTGTTGTTTTATGTTTTGGATCTGTACTATGTTATGTGGTCTGCGATCTGAAAGTGGAATCCAAGCTATTAGATTTCCAGATTACAAGTTATAGCCGGTCAAAGTCGGTTGACCGACCATGACCGAGTGAAATTCTGGGTAACCCAGAATTCTAAAATAAGCGTCTGACAGGATTTTCTATGCAATAGATATGTCAGTTTATTTAGTTTTATGATGTTTTTGTTGTAACATATTTGTAGCTGGTTATGTGGGCTCTAGATCCATGTTAGTAGATCTCTCAAACAACACATACGATGGTTGTAATTAATGGTCAAACCAGACCATTTAATCACGCGTGACCTTTCTGGAAAACCCAGAAACTGTATGAAGAAAGATTCTGTCAGGGTTTGACCGGATTGGATCTGGCGTGTATGTGATTGTTGAACTGTAATGTTGTTGTATTTATGTTCATTGACACATGGACTCTAAGTGTAAACCATTAAATAACATGAATCAAGACCGGGACATAGAATTAATGGAGCTCAAAAGTAGACCC
This sequence comes from Panax notoginseng, assembly GCA_016801055.1. Taxonomy (NCBI): domain Eukaryota; kingdom Viridiplantae; phylum Streptophyta; class Magnoliopsida; order Apiales; family Araliaceae; genus Panax; species Panax notoginseng. The sequence continues at coordinate 111,978,760 of CM029015.1, forward strand.
TCGAAGCTGCTGGGTTTCTGGGTTGCCCAGAAAACCCAGCACTTGTTCTGACAGCTAGTTTGTGCCTTCAGATCATGCATATGAGATGTGATATGACCAAAGTGAAGATTGCTAGATGTAGTATTACATGTGTACTACGATATTGAACCTTAAGTTATCCCAGAAACAATTTGGAACCAAGAATTAAAACCGGTCAAACATTGACCCTTGCTCTGTCGGCTGTCAGTATTCTTGAGCTCAAGAACACCAACAGCGACGCTTTGTGTCGCTAAAGGCCTATAGCGACGGTTTTGAATTATTTTATTTTCTGAATATTTCGGTATTTAATTAAATATAGAAAATAAATTATTAAAATTACTAAAAATAGTTTTAAAAATTATTTTAAATTCTGAAAAATAACTTTTAATTATTTGGGACATTTTTTTATTAATATTTTTAATTATTTGGATATTAATGATATTTAATTTATTTAATTAGTTTGTTAAATAAATTAGAGAAAAATGATTTAATATTATGAAAAATTATTTTAAATAAGAATAATGTATTTAAAAATATTTTGAGTTATAAAATATAATTTTTAATATTTTTGGAGAATTTTTATTAATAATTTAATATTAATAATATTAGATTTACTTAATTATTAAATTAAATAAATAAATTAAAAATAATTTTATTGATTTTAAAATCATTTAAAAATGAGAAAAATATTTTTAAAATATTTAAATTTATAATTAATGACTTTTAATATTTTGAAAATAATTTCATTAATATTTAAATATTAATGGTGATAATTTAAAAATGATTTTAATTATTTTAAAAATCATTTAAGTAAAACATTGATGATTTAAAAATATTTTAAGTTATTAATAATAACTTTAATATTTTGACAAGTATAACATTAATATTTTTATATTATTAAATATTAATGATAATAAGATTATTTGATAAATAAATCATTTAAAAATGATTTAAGTATTTGAAAATTAATTATAAATTATAATAATTGTTTATAAATTATTAAAAGCTTCTGAAAAATATTATAAATGTTATTTAACTTATCTAAAATAATATTGAAGCTTAGAGACCAATATTAATTGTCAACAAGTGTGTTAATTGTTGGATAGGGTGACCAGGACACCGAGAATGGACCGAAGTCCAACCAGACCGAAATAATTAGACTTGATAAGTGTTTATATAGGTTATAAACACTAATGTGGCTACGTGGTAATGTGCCCAGGAGAAGTTTGAATGTAAATTACAGTATTATGTGTTGTGAATTATTGTGATAATTGTGAGACCGATATTATTGGTTATAGGTCTTACGAACGGAGATAAGTATTTCGTGTAGCTGTAATCAGCGGAAGAGGCAAGTTTCCTAACTCAACCTTGAGCAATATTCATTCAATTATTATAGTGGTTAGTTATTGCTAATTATACCACGTCCAGGGATTTATTGTTTATTATTCGCAGTTAATGCATGATTAATAATTCAAATTGAATTACTAATTCGGAGAATATGCATTTGTAGAATAACTGTTGTTGGATATTCATATTCGTAGAAGATAGAATTGATAGTACAAATAATTCCTATTTATTGTCAAATTATATTGAGAAATGTCTTAGCTAATTATTCTTGTTAGACGAATATTTGTTAGAACTTGATAGGTTTGAGAAGAGAAGAGAAGTGATTAGATATTGAAATCTTTGCATTTCGTTTTTAAATTAAAATCTTGATTCTGAGACTGAGAAGAACAACCTTTTTTTATAAAGGAAACATTTTATTGGTCGTATATTCGGCCTTTGCGCACGATTAAATATTATGCATAATATTGGGTATAATAAAGCTGATCACTTGTTATACTTGCAGAGGGGTATGACTTAATCTTTATGGTTATCTGATACTACTGCATATGTATCAAAGTAAATCTCTGATAGATACCCCAGAAAGTAGAAGTTCTAAGATCTAGTGGGATCACTCAGCATAAATCTGAAAATTATTCCACATTGTTATTGCGTGGAATTGAATCTTGTTTATTCATTAGAATATCGTAAAAACTTTGAAAGCGTTGTACTCTCTCATTATCATATTATTGCGTTGCCTAGAATACGAGAAAACTTGTTATTGATTAACGATTTGTTCAGCTATTTCAAAGTTCCCCGAACTTTGGTGTCATTCTATCAAAATAAATAGTCTATTATTCTGATACTTATAAATTCATTGTATATCTTAACTTGCGGGGCAAATTTGTTGCTCACCCTTGCTAAATAAAACTTTTCAGCTAGAGACGAAGTTGCAGAAGATGCTGTGAAGGATAAAGGTAAAATGTTGGAGTAGTTATAATAAACATATTTATTATGTTGCTTGTAAACCCTTTTTATATATCTAAGAGGTCTGTTTGTAATGTTAAGGTTAGCAGACCTGGGACTAATGTATTAACAACAAAGGTTAATGTGATATGCATTACTATTTATAATTAAATGGGTAGTTAGATGTTATATATATTGTGGATCGTGAACACCAAACTCGGGGGTCAGGTAACCCGGATTTGGGGGTGTCACAGGTTGGTATCAGAGCTGTAGTGACCAAGGCGTCACAATATGGTAGTAGGGCTGTAGGCTATAAACCTTAAGTGGGCCCCTAGGATTATAACCATAAGCGAGATAGAAAATACTCATTTAGAGTACTAAGTGAGGGATTGCCGAAGCGTATCGATAGTGAGATGTGTGGATACATAGTGTGAGAAGTTCGTACAGGAGAAGTATTAATCAAGTTATTTAGACTGGTTGTGGGATGTGTGGAGAAGATAAAATGAGTACGGAGATGCTAGCGGCTAGTGCACTAGTGCCAGTAGCCGAGGTACCAGCGTAAAGCAAGTTAGTTGAAGAGGTGGGAAAATATAAACCTATGGTCAATTTGGGGAGCGATCATGACGATTATCCCGAGATGTATCTAAATGGTGATGAGGAGGCAGAGTCCGAAGAAGCTAAGGTGGAGAACGAGAATAAGATCAAATTTGGAGAACAAGATCAAGTATCTGCAGAAGTTCAAGAACTCCGGAGAAAAGTATTTCTCTTGGAGGAGTTATGGAAGACGGAGCGAGCGTTACACGAAATGACTGAAGAACGGAACGAGATAAAGGTGCAGGTGGAAAGGATGAAGACTGAAAATGGTGGATTGTCTGAAGGAACAATCAAGCAGAAGAAAGGTAAGAAAAAAAAAGAGAAAGAGGAACAGCGACAACTCTAAAAATTCAAACCCGAAGAAGAAGCAAGACTATGGTAAGTGTGGAAAAACTCACGTGGGAGAATACATGATGTGGGAGAACGGGTTACAAGTTCAACAAGTGTCCCAGTAAGAAGAAGACTGGTGAAGGGAGTGAACGGTAGATAGCTTAAGTTTAAGCGATAGTATCTTTTGATAGTGTATCGAGAAAGATGTGTGAACATATGTAAATATATATGTATGAATGAAATCTTTATTTTCTATATGAATATAAGGTTTAAAATAATTTTTGAGTTCTTAAAACTCATACTTATGGTAAGTTCATGACTCATAATTATATGAAATGTTTTGAACCCCTCAGCAAATGGACGCCAAAGGTCTGACTAGGATAAGTTCATACACTCATATAATTGTGGCAAGTTCCTGAACCCCTAGGTGTGGTAAGTTTGATGAACTGGGAATAGTTATGTGTGAATGGAGAATTAAAACTTTTTGTATAAAGTTGGAGAATTACAACTTTTGTTTAAAGTTGTGTTGTTAATCCTGATATTATTTAAAAAGGATTAGTGCTATGTGTTAAGAGCTAAATGTACTGTGTGCTATGTGAATAAATATGCGATTATATGAGAAATTTTTATTGTGCTATTAATAAGAATCTGTGTAAAGAAAGAGAATTAATGTAAGATTTTTATCAGATAATGCCGCCAAGGAAGGGAAGTCTAAAGAGAAATATGGAAGAACAATTTTTGAATATGAAGCAGGAAGATATGACGGTGACAGAATATTTTGTCAAGTTCAACGAGTTAGCAAAATTTGCTCCACATCGAGTGGACACTGAGGAGCTTAAAGCACGATGTTTTAGGACCAGATTGAAATTGTTTGTACTCGAGAAGTTGGATGTGCTGCAAATTAATTCATTTTCAACGTTATCAGAAAAAGCCGTTATCGCTGAAGGAGAAATTGAAGCTATATTGAAGAATAGTTAAGAACAAAGAAAGGAGGCTGAAGGAAATATTATGATAGGTGGTAGTAGAGGTAGTAATCTTAATAAACGTAAGAGGGATGGTGATATTAATTCAGGAAATAATCCAGTAGAGATTAGGAAGAAAGGCGTGCCGTGTGTAGTTTGCGGGAAGCGTCATAAAGGAGTTTGTTTGAAGAAAAAAGGAGTCTGTTACAACTGTGGTCAAAAGGGACACGTGTCACCCAATTGTCCCAATCCGAAGAAGATACAAGGTTGTTTTGCGTGTGGATCGACCGATCTTCTGGTCCAGAATTGTCCGAAGAGAAATGTAGAGAGGAGTAGTCCCAACAAGGGACCCGGTAGCGGCACCTTGGCGATTCGAGGACCTGCACTGCCAAGAAGACCAACAATATTCACTTTTAGCATGACAGTTCCAAATACAGCAGCTGCCCATGAAGAGGCAACAGGTAACGAGTTCGGTTAGAAATTAATTTACGCGAGAAATACGAGTTAGATATTTCTGTGAACTATTTTCTTGTATAGATTCAAGTCAGAGGTTAGAATTGGAGACACAAATGAATATTGTGTTGTTAAGAATGAATTGATGATACAACTTTAAAAGATTATAGAGAATAAGAAAGTGGTGATTCCGAGTACGAAATCCTTTTAAGGAGGGGTGAATGCGATAACCTGAGATTTCGAATAATCCGAATTTTTCGAATAATTTTTTTTATTAATATTAATATTAATTATCAATTTTGTGACAAGTATCTGTGATACGAGTCTCGAGAAGGTCAATTTGTTTATTGACTAATAAAATTTAGAGTAGAGTTGTGCTTAACAAAAAATTAGAAATCCTAACCCTAAGTTTGGATATGGATTCGATAGAAAATATAATTAAAATAATTATATTTTAGTTATATTAATTTCTATTTCACAAACCCTAATTGTAATTTAAAAATCTTATTTTTCTAATTAAAACCCTAATTTCATATTCGAGATTTTTTTAAACCCTAATTGGGCAACCCTAATTCTAATTAGCAAGCCTAAAGTGATTGGTATGTGTTAATATAGTTCTGAAACCCTAATTATACTTTAGAAATATTAATTTCTATTTAAAGCTATAATTTTATTTTAGAAATCTAATTTTCTTTTTAGAAACCCTAATTAGAAAAATTACAGAATTAGAGTTTGTAAAACCTAAGGGTTAGAGCCTTAGGGTTAAACCCTAAGGGTTTAGACATTTGACCATCATGCCATTAAAATTACAAGATCAATGACCAAAATGCCCTTTATGGGATTTTTATTAGATTACTTGTAAATTTTACCAAAATAAGAGTTGGTGACCAACCCACTTGACCAATGTGACTTAAATTATCAGCAACCAGCCCCTATGTGACAGCAAGATCAGAACATAGCAACATATCATTGTATATATAAGATCTAAGAGAGAGAAATTCCATTATTTTGCTCATTTGGCCAACCAAGCTCTCACATACTCTCTCTCTCACCAAGACCTCCGAATTTCTTTAATAGATCAGTCCTAAATACTGCCCTTGATCAACCAATAACAGATTGTAGAGCCAAAATCTAAGCTTCTTCAAATAGAAAGGTATAAAGCCCTAAGCCCTTTTGATCTTGTATGCTAAGTCAACTTTTGTGTTTATGTGTTTAGATGTTTGCTAGAAGGTGTTTTATGATGATCTATGGTGATATACCATAGATCCATAACATTAAGTGGCTTTAAAAACGATGTTTTCAAAAACTGTTCTTGAAAAAATTTTGTGGTCTGACAAGCTAATGTCAGGCGCCATAGATTCTTGTTCGTTTACGATTTTTATTGTTTTATGTTTTGGATCTGTACTATGTTATGTGGTCTGTGATCTGAAAGTGGAATCCAAGCTATTAGATTTCTAGATTACAAGTTATAGCCAGTCAAAGTCGGTTGACCGACCATGACCGAGTGAAATTCTGGGTAACCCAGAATTCTAAAATAAGCGTCTGACAGGATTTTCTATGAATAGATATGTCAGTTTATTTAGTTTTATGATGTTTTTGTTGTAACATATTTGTAGCTGGTTATGTGGGCTCTAGATCCATGTTAGTAGATCTCTCAAACAACACATACGATGGTTGTAATTAATGGTCAAACCAGACCATTTAATCACGCGTGACCTTTCTGGAAAACCCAGAAACTGTATGAAGAAAGATTCTGTCAGGGTTTGACCGGATTGGATCTGGCGTGTATGTGGTTGTTGAACTGTAATGTTGTTGTATTTATGTTCATTGACACATGGACTCTAAGTGTAAACCATTAAATAACATGAATCAAGACCGGGACATAGAATTAATGGAGCTCAAAAGTAGACCCTCGAAGCTGCTGGGTTTCTGGGTTGCCCAGAAAACCCAGCACTTGTTCTGACAGCTAGTTTGTGCCTTCAGATCATGCATATGAGATGTGATATGACCAAAGTGAAGATTGCTAGATGTAGTATTACATGTGTACTACGATATTGAACCTTAAGTTATCCCAGAAACAATTTGGAACCAAGAATTAAAACCGGTCAAACATTGACCCTTGCTCTGTCGGCTGTCAGTATTCTTGAGCTCAAGAACACCAACAGCGACGCTTTGTGTCGCTAAAGGCCTATAGCGACGGTTTTGAATTATTTTATTTTCTGAATATTTCGGTATTTAATTAAATATAGAAAATAAATTATTAAAATTACTAAAAATAGTTTTAAAAATTATTTTAAATTCTGAAAAATAACTTTTAATTATTTGGGACATTTTTTTATTAATATTTTTAATTATTTGGATATTAATGATATTTAATTTATTTAATTAGTTTGTTAAATAAATTAGAGAAAAATGATTTAATATTATGAAAAATTATTTTAAATAAGAATAATGTATTTAAAAATATTTTGAGTTATAAAATATAATTTTTAATATTTTTGGAGAATTTTTATTAATAATTTAATATTAATAATATTAGATTTACTTAATTATTAAATTAAATAAATAAATTAAAAATAATTTTATTGATTTTAAAATCATTTAAAAATGAGAAAAATATTTTTAAAATATTTAAATTTATAATTAATGACTTTTAATATTTTGAAAATAATTTCATTAATATTTAAATATTAATGGTGATAATTTAAAAATGATTTTAATTATTTTAAAAATCATTTAAGTAAAACATTGATGATTTAAAAATATTTTAAGTTATTAATAATAACTTTAATATTTTGACAAGTATAACATTAATATTTTTATATTATTAAATATTAATGATAATAAGATTATTTGATAAATAAATCATTTAAAAATGATTTAAGTATTTGAAAATTAATTATAAATTATAATAATTGTTTATAAATTATTAAAAGCTTCTGAAAAATATTATAAATGTTATTTAACTTATCTAAAATAATATTGAAGCTTAGAGACCAATATTAATTGTCAACAAGTGTGTTAATTGTTGGATAGGGTGACCAGGACACCGAGAATGGACCGAAGTCCAACCAGACCGAAATAATTAGACTTGATAAGTGTTTATATAGGTTATAAACACTAATGTGGCTATGTGGTAATGTGCCCAGGAGAAGTTTGAATGTAAATTACAGTATTATGTGTTGTGAATTATTGTGATAATTGTGAGACCGATATTATTGGTTATAGGTCTTACGAACGGAGATAAGTATTTCGTGTAGCTGTAATCAGCGGAAGAGGCAAGTTTCCTAACTCAACCTTGAGCAATATTCATTCAATTATTATAGTGGTTAGTTATTGCTAATTATACCACGTCCAGGGATTTATTGTTTATTATTCGCAGTTAATGCATGATTAATAATTCAAATTGAATTACTAATTCGGAGAATATGCATTTGTAGAATAACTGTTGTTGGATATTCATATTCATAGACGATAGAATTGACAGTACAGATAATTTCTATTTATTGCCAAATTATATTGAGAAATGTCTTAGCTAATTATTCTGGCTAGACGAATATTTGTTAGAACTTGATAGGTTTGAGAAGAGAAGAGAAGTGATTAGATATTAAAATCCTTGCATTTCGTTTTTAAATCAAAATCTTTATTCTGAGACTGATAAGAACAACCTTTTTTATAAAGGGAACATTTTATTGGTCGTATATTCAGCCTTTGCGCGCGATTAAGTATTATGCATAATATTGGGTATAGTAAAGCTGATCACTTGTTATACTTGCAGAGGGATATGACTTAATTTTTATGGTTATTTGGTACTCATGCGTATGTATCAAAGTAAATCTTTGATAGATACCCGAGAAAGTAGAAGTTCTAAGATCTAGTGGGATCACTCAGCATAAATCTGGAAATTATTCCACTTTGTTATTACGTAGAATTGATTCTTGTTTATTCAATAGAATATCGTAAAAACTTTGAAAGCGTATAACTATTTCAGTATCATATTATTGCGTTGCCCAGAATACGAGAAAACTTGTTATTGATTAACGATTTGTTCAGCTATTTCAAAGTTTCCCGAAATTTGATGTCATTCTATCAAAATAGATAGTCTATTATTCTGATACTTATACATTCATTGTATATCTTAACGTACGGGGGAAATTTGTTGCTCACCCTTGCTAAATAAAACTTTTCAGCTAGAGACGAAGTTGCAGAAGATGCTGTGAATGATAAAGGCAAAATGCTGGAGTAGTTATAATAAGCATATTTATTATGTTGCTGGTAAACCCTTTTTATATATCTAAGGGGTCTGTTTGTAATGTTAAGGTTAGCAGACCTGGGACTAATGTATTAACAACATAGGTTAATGTGATATGTATTACTATTTATAATTAAATGGGTAGTTAAATGTTATATATATTGTGGATCATGAACACCAAACTCGGGGGTTAGGTAACCCGAATTTGGGGGTGTCACATTGATAACCTAGGACATAGTTCAAGGTCTTATAACCCTAAGATTTCTTTTGATTTTTGTTATTCATTCTTGTTTCAAAAGTTGAGCTTTATTTCAGAAGTCTTTGATTCACTCGCATGTTATTTTATTGTTACTTTCATTATTATACTTGTGGGCAATTGTGCTCACTTTTGCGAATAATAATAATTCAGTTAACAACGAAAGATCAGACGAGCCTTCCACTAGTAAAGGCAAGGGCAAGATTAGCAAGTAATGAAGACTGATTATTGTTGTTACGTAATGATATTTAGACTTGATGTTGTTTAAGACTTATTATTTGTTTATGTTTTCGCACAGATGTTTAAGGTTAGTATGACCTGGGATTGTATTTATTATTCAAATGTTGTAACCCCATAAGGGGAGGATTTACTTCTATTTATTGCATGGTTTGCATTTATTATGGGTAGGTAGATATCTGATGTTTGTATAGTGAACTCCAAATCATGTGGGAATAGAAGTACCCGGATTTGGGGGTGTCACAGTGACTCTGCTGGGTATTTCCAGTAAGAGGACTTAACCCGCTACTATAAGCTTTTCAAAACTGTTATATGCTTATGTATGGATGTTGTATTTACATTTGATGGATGTGTACGAATGCATTTATTTACTGTATTTTATGCTTTGCACTATATCTGCTTATGATACTAGTGCTTCGCACATTTCATCATTTTCATAAATGGTGAGACACGTTGTATGTGAATGTATGTTGTGTGGTTCCTCCTTCAAAAGGCTATCACATCGGTGTTTGATTACTGGACTCGTAGGAAGACTAATTCCAATGAGGCTCAGAAAAGGCACCACCCAAATTTGCTCCAATTGAAAGACCGGATTAACTTACCGTCGAGTAAATTGTGATAATTTGGGAACCTTCATGCTAAAAAGCCGCGAGAGTAGCCTAAGATAGGTCAACCTCTGATAAACCAAACGTGATGAAAAATCTCTTCATACTTTCCCATTTCAAATTACTCATAATTTCAATTACTTGTAATTTCATTCCATATCGATCTCCATGAAATGAGAAATATGAAGTAATATGTGTACACTCATATTTACAAAAATAAACATGTTATCCTGTATTACAAATAGCTGATATCCGTTTTGTTGGATAATACTCCTAAAATGGATACATCATATAGCATGTAAGCATTTATACATTCCCTAAACCTAAACTACGTCAGTTTTTCTCAGGGAAACAATCAGACCTATTACCCGGTCAAAGTCCAAAAAGGCCACAAGCCTACAGCCAATTATGCCTTCATCTAATCAGATTAATACTGATTTTGTATCTCGTGAAGGATTTGACGGATTAAGTAAATAAATCACAGATTTGGCTGTTATACTTAAAGAACAACAATAATCTATTCAGGGTACAAAGATACCCGTACACACTGAATCCTCTACAAAAGGAGGAACCCAAGGTTCGGATAAATCCAGTCAAGTACCAGATCTTCAGTTGGATACAACCAACAAAATTCATGATACCACCCATCTCAAAGAGGATTTAGACACTGGTGATATCAGAAAGAAGGTCCTTCAAATGGAAGATACTATCTGTTCTATCAAAGGAATTGGGGCACATGGAAGTGTTTCCTATGTTGACCTATGTATATTCCCTGGTGTGCATTATCCAGAGAAGTTCAAGACTCCTGACTTTGAAAAGTATGACGGGTTAGGAGACCCTTACACACATTTAAAGGTATTTATTAGAGAAATAGGATCTTATGCCTAGGATGAGAAGCTCATAATGCAGCTGTTTTAGAAGAATCTAACTGGAGAAGTCTGATCATGGTATACCAGATTAGACAACTCCAAGATCCATAGCTGGGAGGAGCTAGCTCATGCCTTCCTCACTCAATACAGCTTCCAGTCTCAGATGGCCCCTGACCGGTATCAAATCACTAAAGTCAGGAAGCAAGCCGACGAGTCTTTTAGAGAATATGCTCAAAAGTGGAGGCGCCTTGTTGCTCAAGTTGTTCCCTCTATGAATGAGTCATAATTTGTTATGACCTTCATAGACATACGAGAAGCTCCTTTCTGTGAGAGGGTGTTAGTTGGTATTGGCAAACCATTCTCCGAAATGATTAAGCATGGGAAAATGTGTGACGCCCCAAAAATTAGGTATAAATCACCTATCTTGGGTCATCAGATACATGGTACAGAATACAAACACAACTTACTAATACAACTGTCGGGTACAATACGACAAAACATAAGTGTGAGTTTGAATACAATTATTGTCTACTAGAGACTATACAAACTCAAAAGGAGTCCTCATTATAATTATTGTCACACTATTTAATAGAATAGTGAGGACTACTAATACTATCATCTGGTCCATCACTCTGTTCCCCGACTTGTCCCGGCTATATTCTTATTTCCTGAAGAGAACAGTGAAAGAAAGGGTGAGCTCAACTAGCCTAGTAAGAAATATTATGACTAAGATAATACAGAATAAATTATCATTAGCCTTCCACAGTATTAAACTGATAAAAAATATATCGAACATCAAGTTTAACTGCAACGGAACAAGCAATCCATTAAAAGAGTTAAGTAGAGAATAAAATCTACTATCTTCTATGATTTAAAAGGTTTTTCAACACTGTTATCGCTGGGACTCAGCTTAATAAAATAATCCACATCATCGAATCACCCATGCACTACGGCCAAGGATATTCGTGTATTCATTTATGGTCATGATTATGCCAACAACTATCCATCAATGCACTACGGGCCAATAAGGACTTTTACCACATCATTTGTAACATTACGGTCATGATTACACCGAATAATCCCTGGTTATAATCATACCAAGTCCATCTATGCATTACATGCCATAGATGACTTTCAACATTTTATAAACATGAGGATGATGACAATGATATAAGAATTCAATAAAAAAAGTTCAAGAATTAATTTATCCAATAATTTGTAACGTCCAAATTGTCAACATGATATTGCTTTGTGGAGTAAAATTCAAGAATGCTTAGAAGAATATTTTCATGAAAAGATACTGGATGAACCGCAATTATCAAGGATATTTCACTAATTTCATGGAGTATAGAAGTTAAAACTTAACCAACTGAGTATAATAAAGAATAGAATAACAAAAGAAATCACCCGGCATGCGATAGACCGCACAGACAGGATATTCCAACAGAATAATAAATAATAGAACCAGGTCCGGCATAAACGCACAGACAGGATGTTTCGACAGAATAATAAATAATGAAACCAGGTCCGGTGTAAAACACACAGACAAGATGTTCCAACAGAATAATAACAAGATGGAACCAGGTCCGGCCTAAACGCACAGACAGGATACTCCGACAAAATAATAATAAAAATGGAACCAGGTCCGGTGTAAAACACACAAACAGGATGTTCCAACAGAATAATAGAAGAATGTCACCAAGTATAGGGTAGACAGCGTATATAGGTTATTCCAACATAATAATAAGAAATGGAATAACAACAGTTCTCTTCATGAATAAGAAAGAATAACACCCCTTACCGTTTTAAAGAAGAACTGAAATAAGGAAGTAGTTAAGTAGCATAATACTTTTCTTCTCTCTCTCTATAGTTTCTCTCTCTAGAGTTCAGTGAATTCGTAAGAAATAATGAAGGAATGAGCTGCTATTTATAGAAAAATAGAATGCATAGTAACTAATCCATGAACGGTCCAGATTGATTACTTTAATCTGACGGTCCATATTTAAAGAAAAATCTTTTAAATAAAATAAAATATATTCTATTTTTAGAATAACTTTAATAAAGTATTCTGTTTTATATAAAAAGATGTTTCTATTTTATTACGTTAATAATACGAATAAAACAAAACTTCATTATCGCTAAATAATTCATATTATTAACTGACAATAATTGAATCAAACTGAGTGACTTCTCACATAAGCATTAATAATCAATACCGTGTGCTACTATGCAACCACACGTATTACTGTACTTTTACTACCGAGTAGGTCAACAGTATCATTGGTAAAACTTCCGCCGTTATTTTTAATAAAATATTTTTGTCGTTTTCTCAATCCAACAATAATTTCGTTGTGGGGACCACTAATGATTGTGCCGTTGTACGAATATTCCCTGTTAAAACGAATATTCCCCGACCAATCGAATATTATATAACAACTTGCGTACTTTGCAAAATTTATAAATATTACCCAGAACTATAACATTATATCAAATTAACTCCATAATATTCAAAAATGATATTTATAGAAAATTCATCTTTATTTATAAAAGTTGGGGTCTTACAACATCCCCTTCTTATGAAATTTTGCCGTCGAAATTAGGGTACGTACCTGGTATGTCGAAGAGGTAAGGATACCTTTATTTCATTTTAGATTCTAACTCCCAAGTCATGTCCTCAACATCGTGATTTCTCCATAAAACTTTGACTTGAGGTATAACCTTGGAGCGTAGAATATGTTCCTTCTTATCCAAGATTTGAACAGAAACTTCTTCATACGTCAAATCTTCTGCTATTTTGTCCGGTTCTAACTCAATAATGTGGTTCGGGTCTTCCACATATTTACGTAACATGGATATGTGAAAAACGTTATGAACACGAGACATACTTGGCGGTAAAGCGAGTCTATAAGCCACAGTTCCTACTCGATCGAGAATTAAAAATGGACCGATGAATCGAGGATTGAGCTTTCCTCTCTTTCCAAATTTCGTAACTCCTTTCCATGGAGCAACACGTAAGAACACATGATCTCCTACATCAAATTCCACGTCCTTTCGATGAATATCAGCATAACTCTTTTGTCGATCTTGTGAGGTTTTTAGACGTTGTCGGATCGTTTGAATCTTTTATGTAGTCATACGTACCAACTTCAGTCCCAACAACATTGCTTCACCCACCTCATCCTAGCATACTGGAGAACGACATTTTCTTCCATACAATGCTTCGAATGGAGCCATGCCAATACTTGCTTGATAATTGTTGTTGTAGGAAAACTCCACCAATGGCAAGAACTTGTCCCAACTTCCCTTGAAGTCAAGGACACAGAGTCTTAATAAATCTTCTAGAGTTTGAATAGTCCTATCTGATTGTCCGTCCGTCTGAGGATGATATGCCGGACTATATCGTAAATCCGTGCCCATAGCTTTTTGTAAACTAACCCAAAATTGTGAAGTGAATCTTGGGTCTCGATCAGAAACTATGGATACTGGCATACCATGCAGTCTTATAATCTCGTTTATGTACATACGAGCAAGACGTTCAAGTGCATAAGTTTCTCGTATCGGTAAGAAATGAGCAGACTTGGTCAATCTATCAACAATGACCCAAATCGCATCTATACCTTGAGAAACCTTAGGAAAACCGGTAATGAAATCCATGGTAATGTGCTCCCACTTCCATTCTGGAATTTCAAGTGGTTGCAATGGACCTTTTGGTACTTGATGCTCCGATTTGACTCGTTGAAAAGTTAGACACCTTGAGATAAACAACGCTATCTCTCTCTTCATATTGCTACACCAAAATGTATGACGAAGATCATGATATATTTTGGTACTTCCAGGATGGATTGCAAACGGTGTGTTGTGCGCCTCCATCATGATTTCATACTTTAAATCAGGGTTGGTAGGAACAAAAAGTCTGGAGTTGACTCGAAGTATTCCTTCTTCATCGATTCTTGCTTCCAGCATAGCACCTTCTTACACTTTCTTTCTCATACGCATCAGTTCCAGGTCTGTAGCTTGAGCAGCTTTAACTTTATCGATTAAAGTTGGTTCTACTCATATATTCGCCATCATCACATGGGTCCCTGGAGTTTTAACTCTGTCTCCATCTTTTGCAAGTCACACAAAATGGGCCTTTGTGTTGACAATATCGCACTCGTACTTGCATATGATCTTCTACTCAATGCGTCAGCTACCACGTTTGCTTTTCCAGGATGGTATTGAATGGTATGATCATAAACTTTCAACAGTTCAAGCCAACGTTGTTGTCGCATGTTAAGTTCCTTTTGAGTGAAAAAATATTTGAGGCTTTTATGATCCGTAAAGATCTCCATCTTCTCCCCATACAAGTAATGCCTCCAAATTTTAAGTACAAAGACAACAGCTGCCAACTCTAGATCATGAGTAGGATAATTCCTCTCATATTCCTTGAGTTGTCTTGATGCATAGGCTATGAATTTTCCATGTTGCATGAGAACGCATCCCAACCCTTTGGTCAAAGCATCACTGTAGATGACAAATCCCTCCGAGCCAGATGGTATTATTAGAATAGGTGCTGAAATGAGTCTCCTCTTGAGTTCTTGAAAACTCTTCTCACATTCTTCGCTCAAACCGAACTTTGTATCTTTTCGAGTCAGCTGAGTTAATGGAGTAGCGATTCGAGAAAATCCTTCCACGAATCTCCGATAATAACCAGCTAAACCAAGAAAGCTACGTACTTCGGTCACTGATTTAGGTTGCTCCCAGCTTTGAATAGCTTCAATCTTTACCGGGACAACAGATATTTCACGACTTGATACTACGTGCCCAAGGAATCCTACCTCCTCCAGCCAGAACTCGCACTTCTTCAACTTGGCATAAAGCTTGTATTCACGAAGCTTTTGGAGTACCAGCCTCAAGTGTTGCTCATGATCTTCACGGCTTTTGGAATAAATAAGGATGTCATCAATAAAGACGACGACAAAGTGATCCAAATATTCCTTGAATACCTGGTTCATCATATCCATGAAGGCAGCATGAGCATTAGTCAATCCAAATGACATGACTAGGAATTCATAATGTCCGTACCGAGTTCTGAAACCCGTCTTTGGATTATCCTCATTTCTAACCTTCAGCTGATGATATCCAGAACGAAGATCGATCATTGAAAAGAATTGCGCTCCTTGCAACTGGTCAAACAGGTCATCAATATGTGGCAATGGGTACCTATTTTTGATGGTGACATGATTCAACTCCCGATAATCAATACAAAGTCGCATACTTCCATCTTTCTTCTTCACGAATAGCACATGAGCACCCCAACGAGAAGTACTAGGACGAATAAAGCCAATGTCTAACAATTCCTGCAGTTGGATCTTTAACTCCTAAAGTTCAATAGGAGCCATTCGATATGGGGCTTTGGAAATGGGTTTTGTACCGGGTTCAAGGTTGATACAAAATTCAATTTCACGCTCTGGGGGTAGGCTAGGAAGTTCTTCAGGGAATACGTCAGGGAATTTATTAACAATAGAAATATCATTCAAAACTGACGTATTTTTGTTTAGATCCGTGACATGAGCTAAGAAAGCTTGGCATCCATTTTTCAATAAACGAATAGCTTTATGGCTTGAGATGACAGCGATTGATTTTAATGGTTTGGTTGCTTGAATTCGTATAATAGGTCGATTAGGAATATGAAAGGTAACAACCTTATGAAAATAATTAATTTTTGCATGATGAGTAGTTAACCAATCAATCCCTAGAATCACGTCAAATGCAAGTATTTTTAATGAAATAAGATCGACAGGTAATGTGTGGGTACAAACTTGAACCAAACAGGACTTATAAACCGTGGATGTAATGAAGATTTCTCCCAATGGAGTTTCAACAGATAAGTCAAAGTCTAATTTTTCCGGAGTCAAATTTAATTGATGAGCGCAAGTAAGAGAAATAAAAGAATGGGTAGAACCGGTATCAAATAAAGTATAGACTTCGTTAGAGTTTATGATAAGCTTACACGTGATGACCTCATTCGGGTTCCTTGCTTTCTGGGAGGTCACAACAAACGCTCTGCCTTGCACTACCAGTTTTGACTTTTCTGGGACGGCCTTTGGTGTCTCCATCCTGGCTGAACTTGTTTTTGGTAAACGAAAAAATCGAGCTAAATGACTTTCTCTTCCACAATTATAACATGCTTTAGATGACATCGCGCAGTTTGGACTGATGTGCTTCTCCCCTCCGCATTTGAAACATATGATAGGTGGTCGTTCTCCTTCCTTAACAACGGGTGCTGGTGCTGACGTCTTTTCATCATTGTTGAATCTCCTCATCTTGAAATGACCATTCTTATTGTTTTGGCCCTGATTACCACCGAAGTGGTTACCATTTATAGCCTGTTGATTCCCTCAACGCTTGTTGTCACCGCTTCGATGACTGCTCTCACTGGTATTATTATTTTGCCGACTGCTCTCTTTTGGTTGCGTTGACTCGTTATCGCGCTCCACTAACTGAGCCCCATTCACAACATCTGAATACAAACACAGTTTATGAGAAATAAGATGTTGACGTATCTCAGGTTTCAAACCTTGTAAAAAAATTCGCGTCATTCACTCTTCATTATCCACCAAGTGGGACGCAAACCGGGACAACTCAGCAAATTTAGCCTCATACTGCGACATGGTCATATTATTCTGCTCCAATTTGATGAACTCCACCTCCTTCATGTGACGAACACTTTCGGGAAAGTATTTGTCATTGAACAGCTCTTGGAACTTCTCCCAAGACATCTTCAGTGCGGCAGGTTGAGTACGCTTAATCGATTCCCACCAGTAATCTGCCTCTCCTCGCAACATAAAGGCGGCAAACGGAACCTTTTGCTCCTCGGAGCATCCCAAGACATCAAATATCTTGGTGATCTGCTTTATCCATGTTTCCGCTATAAGTGGTTTTGGCTCCCCCTTAAACTCCGGTGGTCCCAGCTCCTTGAACTGTTTAGCGGTGACCGTCCGAGAGTTTTTAGTGTTTCCACCTATATTTTGGACAAGAGCCGTTCTCGCCTGCTGTTGCATGAACTGCAGAAATCTTCTGAACATTCCATCATTCATCATCTGGTCAGTGTTATTTTTTGCATGAGGATTGTCACCATCCCGATGCACATTATCCTGATTATTGATATGTAGTGAATCAACAGTCGCCTGTGCTCCATTGCTATTCTCAACATTCTCAGATGCCATTTTCAGATACTGCCACAAAACAAAAGTTAATTGATATGTCATATATTATCCTTATATTCTGACCGACCAATAAAATACCACGCAAATAAACTTAGGTAGATCATACTAGCGAAGAAATTCCATGTCTCTCCCCTCATAGTTTTATTCTCACATCTTAGCTAGGGATCATATCCCTAAGCTCTGATACCAACTGTGACGCCCCCAAAATTAGGTATATATCACCCATCTTGGGTCGTCAGATACATGGTATAGAATACAAACACAACTTACTAATACAACTGTCGGGTACAATACGACAAAACATAACTGTAAGTTTGAATACAATTATTGTCTACTAGAGACTATACAAACTCAAAAGGAGTCCACATTAAACTTATTGTCACACTATTTAATAGAATAGTGAGGACTACTAATACTATCATCTGGTTCATCACTCCGTTCCCCGACTTGTCCCAGCTATATTCTCATTTCCTGAAGAGAACAGTGAAAGAAAGGGTGAGCTCAACTAGGCCAGTAAGAAATATTATGACTAAGATAATGCAGAATAAATTATCATTAGCCTTCAACAATATTAAACTGATAAAATATAACGAACATCAAGTTTAACTGCAGCGGAACAAGCAATCCATTAAAAGAGTCAAGTAAAGAATAAAATCTACTATCTTCTATGATTTAAAAGGTTTTTCAACACTGTTATCGCTGGGACTCATCTTAATAAAATAATCCACATAATCGAATCACCCACGCACTACGGCCAAGGATATTCGTGTATTCATTAATGGTCATGATTATGCCAACAACTGTCCATCAATGCACTGCGGGCCAATGAGGACTTTTACCACATCATTTGTAACATTACGCTCATGATTACACCGAATAATCCCCTGGTTATGATCATACCAAGTCCATCTATGCATTCCATGCCATAGATGACTTTTAACATTTTATAAACATGAGGATGATGACAATGATATAAAAATTCAATAAAACAAGTTCAAGAATTAATTTATCCCAGAATTTACAACGTCCAAATTGTCAACATGATACTGCTTTGTGGAGTAAAATTCAAGAATGCATAGAAGAATATTTTCATGAAAAGATACTGGATGAACCGCAATTATCAAGGATATTCCACTAATTTCATGGAGTATAGAAGTTAAAACTTAACCAACTGAGTATAATAAAGAATAGAATAACAAAAGAAATCATCCGGCATGCGATAGACCGCACGGACAGGTTATTCCAACAGAATAATAAATAATGGAACCAGGTCCGGCGTAAACGCACAGACAGGATATTCCGACAGAATAATAAATAATGGAACCAGGTCCGGCATAAACGCACAGACAGGATATTCCGACAGAATAATAAATAATAGAACCAGGTCCGGTGTAAAACACATAAACAGTATATTCTAACAGAATAATAACAAGACATAACCAGGTCCGGCGTAAACGCACAGACAGGATATTCCGACAAAATAATAATAAAAACGGAACCAGGTCCGGTGTAAAATACACAGACATGATGTTCCAACAGAATAATAAAAGAATGTCACAAAGTATAGGGTAGACCGCTTATACAGGTTATTCCAACAGAATAATAAGAAATGGAATAACAACAGTTACCTTCATGAATAAGAAAGAATAACACCCCTCACCGTTTTAAAGAAGAACTGAAATAAGGAAGTAGTTAAGTAGCATAATACTTTTCTTCTCTCTCTCTGTAGTTTTTCTCTATAGAGTTCAGTGAATTCGTAAGAAATAATGAAGGAATGAGCTGCTATTTATAGAAAAATGGAATGCATAGTAACTAATCCATGAACGGTCCAGTTTGATTACTTTAATCTGACGGTCCATATTTATTGAAAAATCTTTTAAATAAAATATAATATATTCTATTTATAGAATAACTTTAATAAAGTATTCTGTTTTATATAAAAAGATGTTTCTGTTTTATTATGTTAATAATACGAATAAAACAAAACTTCATTATCGCTAAATAATTCATATTAATAACTGACAATAATTAAATCAAACTGAGTGACTTCTCACATAAGCATTAATAATCAATACCGTGTGCTACTATGCAACCACACGTATTATTGTACTTTTACTACCGAGTAGTTCAACAGTATCAATGGTAAAACTTCTGCCGTTATTTTTAATAAAATATTTTTGTCGTTTTCTCAATCCGACAATAATTTCGTTGTGGGGTCCACCAATGATTGTGCCGTTGTACGAATATTCCCTGTTAAAACGAATATTCCCCGACCAATCGAATATTATATAACAACTTGCGTACTTTGCAAAATTTATAAATATTACCCACAACTATAACATTATATCAAATTAAATCCATAATATTCAAAAATGATATTTATAGAAAATTCATCTTTATTTATAAAAGTTGGGGTCTTACAAAATGGATGAGATGGGATTGAAGTTAGAAAAGATTCAAGACCTAGCTGCCTTTAAAGCTGTTGCTGAGCACATCCAATCTGAAAATTATGGAAACAATCCCTGGAGGGTCCATAAAAAGAAAGAGGAGGATAATTCCTTAATACTATAAGGTCAGAAAGGTGGTCAGAATACGCCTATCTAAAGGAGAAATTACTCCTCATTCCAAGCACAGCCTTCAAACCCTTCGTTGCCAAAGGGTGGAGAAGTTAGACGCACTCGACTGTTCACACCCTTAGGGGACTCACTCGAGAATATTCTCAATCTTCTGACCACTCAGAAGAAAATTACTCATCTTCTTCTGCCAGCTAACCCGAATGGGAAGGGTTTTAATGCTGGTCAGAAATATGCTTATCATGCTGGAGCTCCAGGACATGATACTCAAGATTGATGGGTCTTGAAACACAAGATCCCGGATTTAATTGATAATGTTGAGATCGTGGTAGCTAAACCCAACCAACCCCATGTGCAAGACAACCCTCTTCCTCAACACAAAGAAGAAAAGGTTAATATGATTAATTGGAGTAGTGGACAGAGTTCCAATAATCATGGTGGATTATCCCAGACCAGCAAAGATGGTGCTGACAAATGGGATTTTGCTCAATTCTAGTATACGATAGAACGAAAAATGAAGACTCTCTGTGAGCAAGTTAACCAATTGGCAGAACTGGTGGTCCATCAACACCAAGTCACATGCCAATTATTTAGTCAGGAGCATGCCAGTCTTCTTCCTCTTGTTACAAACACTCCATCACGTACTCTAGAAAATGAAACACTGGACGACAAAATGCTTTGAAAGGCATCGGGCCAGGTGACCTTCTCTTCCACAATTGTAACATGCTTTGAACGGCATCGCACAGTTTGGACTGAGGTGTCCCTCCCCTCCGTATTTGAAATATATGATAGGTGGTCGTTATCCTTCCTTAACAACGGGTGCTAGTGCTGACGTCTTTCCATCATTGTTGAATCTCCTCTTCTTGAAATGTCCATTCTTATTATTTTGGCCCTGATTACCACTGAAGTGGTTACCATTTTTGGCCTGTTGATTCCCTCCACGCTTGTTGTCACCGCTTCGATGACTGCTCTCACTGGTATTATCATTTTGTCGGCTGCTCTCTTTTGGTTGCGTTGACTCGCTACCGCGCTCCAATAACTGAGCCATATTTACAACATCTGAATACAGACACAGTTTATGAGAAATAAGATATTAATGTATCTTTGGTTTTAAACCTCTTAAAAACATACGCGTCATTCTCTCCTCATTGTCAACCAAGTGGGACGTAAACTGAGATAACTCGGCAAACTTAGCTTCGTGTTGTGACACGGTCATATTATACTGCTCCAACTTGATGAACTCTACCTCCTTCGTGTGACGAATACTTTCGGGGAAGTACTTGTCATTGAACAGTTCTTCGAACTTTTCCCAAGACATCTTCAATGCGGCAGGTTGAGTACGCTTTACAGATTCCCACCAATAATCTGCCTCTGCCCGCAACATGAAGGTGGCAAAGGGAACCTTTTGCTCCTCGGAGCATCCCAAGACATCAAATATCTTGTTGATCTGCTTTATCCACGTCTCCGCCATAAGTGGTTTTGGCTCTCCAAAAAACTCTCGTGGTCCCAGCTCCTTGAACTGTTTAGCGGTGACCGTCCGAGAGTCACCAGTGTTTCCACCTGTATTTTGGACAGGAGTCTCTCTTGCTTGATGTTGTACAAATTGCAAAGAGCTCCTAAACATTCCGTCGTTCGCCATTTGGTCGGTGTTGTTGTTCACCTGAGGATTATTGCGTTCCTGATGCACATTATCATGGGTGTTGATTTGTGGTGACTCAACGGTCTCCTGTGCTCCATTGATATTCTCAACATTCTCATATGTCATTTTCTGATACTGCCACAAAACAAGGGTTAATTGACATGTAACATATTATCACTATACTCTGACCGACCAATTAAATACCAAATAAATTTAGGTAGGTCATACTAGTGAAGGAATTCCCTGCCTCTCCCCTCCTAGTTCTAGTCTCACATCTTAGCCAGGGATCATATCCCTAAGCTCTGATACCAACTGTAACGCCCCCAAAATAGGTATACATCACCTATTCTGAGTCGTCAAATATATGGTACAAAAAACAAATAAAAACTTAATTATACAACTGTCGTGTAAAATACGACAAAATATAAGCTGTGAGTTTTAATACAACATTGTCTTCTAAACAGTATTCAAACTCAAAATAAGTCCTCAACGACTAGGTCCCGCTACGTTCTTATTTCCTGAAGAGAACAATGAAAGCAAAAGGGTGAGCTCAACTAGCCCAGTAAGAAATATTAGGACTAAGATAATGCAGAAAAAATTATCGTTAGCCTTCAACCGTGTTAAACTGATAAAATATAATAAACATCAAGTTTAACTGCAGCGAAACAAGCAATCCATTAAAAGAGTCAAGTAGATAATAAAATCTACTATCTTTTATGATTTAAAAGGTTTTTCATCACTTTTATCGCTGAGACTCAGCTTAATAAATAATCCACATCATCCCTGCACTACGGCCAAGGATATTAATTAGTATCACAACCACAAATTATCCATGCACTACGGCCAAGGATATTCGTGTAATCATCAATGGTCATGATCATGTCAATAACTGTCCATCAATGCACTACGGGCCAATGAGGACTTTTACCTCATCATTTGTAATATTACGGTCATGCTTACACCGAATAATCTTTGGTTATAATCATACCAAGTCCATCTATGCACTACATGCCACAGATGACTTTTAACAAAATATAAACATGAGGATGATGACAATGATATAAGAATTCAATAAAACAAGTTCAAGAATTAATTTATCCAAGAACCAACAACGTCCAAATTGTCAACATGATACTTCTTTGTAGAGTAAAATTTAAGAATGCTCAGATGAATATTTTCATAAAAAGATACTAGATGAAGCGCAAATATCAAAGATATTCTACTAATTTCATGGAGTATAAAAGCCAAAACTTTAACCAACTAAGTATAATAAAAAATGGAATAACAAAAGAATTCACCAAGCATGCGATAGACCGCACAGATAAGTTATTCTAACAGAAAAATAAATAATGGAACTAGGTCATGCGTAAACGCACCGACAGGATATTCTGACAGAATAATAAATAATAGAACCAGATCCGGCGTAAACGCACAGACATGATATTCCGACAGAATAATAAATAATGGAACTAGGTCCGGCGTAAACGCACAGATAGGATATTCTGACAGAATAATAAAGAACAGAATATTAGAAGAATTTCACCATGTATGTGGTACTTCGCATGAACAGGTTATTCCAACAGAATAATAAGGAATGGAATAACAGAAGTTCTCTTCATGAATACGAAAGAAATAATACCCCTTACCTTATAAAGAAGAGTACTCCGACGAGTAGGGTGGGGATACACTTGAAGAAAACTTGCACTGCGCTCAAAGCTTTCTTAAACTATAAAGAAATACGCTCACGATTATAGAAGAGAAACCTCTAAATTTTTGGTGTGATTTCAATTCTAACTAAGCATCCTATTTATAGGGGAATGGATAGGATACTATTTAGAATTCTCACGGACTACACAACAGGAATCAAACGAAATCATCCCAGCTGAAGAAAAATAAACGCAGACGTTCCTTTTTTTTCAAAGTATTAGTATAATAATCAATAAAATATAATATATTCTATTTTTCATAAAAAACAAAACTTAGTATATATATATATATATATATATATATATATATATATATATATATATATATATATATACAGTCTCCTTCAGTTGAGGGATCCCTCAAATAGTGTTATTTGAGGGATAGTACGCTCAACCGTTGGATCTGTTTTAATAACTTTATGTGGCTGAGATTTTACATCTTATGTGTTGCATTGGATAACCGTTGCATTGGATGTGTTGGGTTATTTGTAAAATCTCAGCCGCATAAAGTTATTAAAACAGATCCAACGGTTGAGCGTACTATCCCTCAAATAACACTATTTGAGGGATCCATTAACTGAAGGGGACTGTATATATATATAATATTAATTCCCTTAATCACCCGTAATCTATCACCTCCCCCCCCCCATTTCCACCAAAATCTTATATATATATTAATTAATTCATCCACCACCACTTTTGGCTATACTTTTCTTCCCCCACTCATATCAACACTCCACCAAAATCTCTTACCAAACATTCACGGCACATACATGATATATTATATATATATATATATATATATATATATACATAATAATACAGAACTGAGACAACTTTCTATCGACGATTTTAGAAAATGGGTGAAAGAAATCCAAATAATAAGCCAATTTACAATAATTACCTCATAAAAATCACCTCAATATTTTTAACAACATTTATCATCATTATTATAATTCATAATATTAATCGACCAGGTCGTTCCCAGTAAAGAGGAGACTTTTCAATAAGAATTTATCCCTATTGGTGCGTAATTAGGTGACCAAACCTCTCCTTGACAGAACTTCTAGACATCGTTAATATTGTAAATAATAATATTAATAACTTTGTCGTCTCAATTATTGATTTAATAATACATAAAATATTGACAATAATTGAATCAAATAACGTGAGATACTATGCAACAATTATTGTAGCAATAATTGAACAAAACTGGGTGACTTCTCATATAAGCATCAATAATCAATACCGTGTGCTACTATGCAACCACACGTATTACTTTACTTTTAACACTGAGTGTTTCAACAGTTAACGGTAAAACTTTTACCGTTATTTTTATAAAAAGATATTTTTATCGTTTTCTCAATCCAACAATAATTTCGTTGTGGGGTCCACCAATGATCGTGTCGCTATACGAATATTCTCTGTTAAAACGAATATTCCGCGACCAATCGAATATAATATAATAACTTGCGTACTTTCCAAAATTTATAAATATTACCCACAACTATAACATTGTGTCCAATTCACACCTTAATATTAAAAATGATATTTATAAAAAAAATTCATCTTTATTCATAAAAGTTGGGGTCTTACAGTCAGTCTTAGAGCTGGAAGGATCAAAAGAATCTGCCTCGAAAGGATCTCTGCCCAAATGCCAAATAAAGAAATGTGTCCGATCCAACTGCTAGGTCAAACTATTAATCTGCGTCAAATGAGTAGGCTCTCGAGCGCAGGTAATCCAATCCCCCATCATGACGGAGCCAGGAACCATATCCCCCATAAACTATGTGGCGTGGGTCTGGGCTGCAATGGTGTGAGGAAACCACCAGCGGTAGAATGCCTCCTGAGTGAACGATCCCTCTAATAAAGTAAAGCCATCAACTCCCACCAACGGGATATCAATGATCGTTGACTGCGACATAGGCCAATAATGCCTAGCAGGACAGATCGGTGTACGAATCTCTTCGGTAGTGCTCCTAATAGCACTCTCTCCTAAATAAAGATCCCAACCTCTATCTATGAAGAGAGGAATCCTATGGGTGGACATCACATACTCGACATTAGTCGAGAAACCACCCTCAGAGCCAACTGTCAAATGGTCCTCAGAGTACGAAACCCATGTAATCTCATCGGCTGTTAACAGCTCCAACTATAAGCGTGAATGGGTGAAACCCTCAGCTACAGGAACCTCCGTCAAAGTGGAGTGATGGCATTGTCGTCCCTGTGGATAGGTGTCTAAACCTAATAAGCTATCGTGACGAAGACATAGAAGCCTCTCACATGCCCAAAACTGTCAATACCAGATCAAATATATGCAGTCAGTCAACACTCTCAACCCAAACAAGGGAAATCGAAAGAGAAATACTCACCAGCAGGAATGGGTAGAATCCTAGTCAAGCCCTGCAAGTGCAGACACATTCCCTTGAGGAAGTAGGCAAAGGTGTAGGAGTCCCAATCAAACTCTCCAATACGGTTCACCTCTCGTGTGGCACTGACTAAAGTAAACGACACCGTGGATGAGTTATCCACCATGAAACAGCCCCAGAGGATGATTAGGAACAATCGCCAAAGAATGCGATCCCTAACTCTCACTTAGTTGTGGGTAGTATTTATAAATTTTGCAAAGTATGTAAGTTGTTGTATTATATTCGATTGGTCGAGGAATATTATTTTTGTCGAGGAATATTCGTACGATGACACAATTATTGGCGGACCCCACAACGGAATTATTATCGGATTGAGAAAAAGACAAAAATATTTTATGAAAATAACGACGGAAGTTTTACCGTTAATACTGTTGAACTACTCGGTAGTAAAAGTACAGTAATACGTGTGGTTGCATAGTAGCACACGGTATTGATTATTAATGCTTATGTGAGAAATCACTCAGTTTGATTCAATTATTGTCAATTAATAATATGAATTATTTAGCGATAATGAAGTTTTATTTTATTCGTAATATTAATGTAATAAAACAGAAACATCTTTTTATATAAAACATAATACTTTATTAAAGTTATTCTATAAATAGAATATATTATATTTTATTTAAAATTTTTTTACTTTA
Organism: Panax notoginseng; assembly: GCA_016801055.1. Classification (NCBI taxonomy): domain Eukaryota; kingdom Viridiplantae; phylum Streptophyta; class Magnoliopsida; order Apiales; family Araliaceae; genus Panax; species Panax notoginseng. Next base: position 112,005,821 of record CM029015.1, read on the forward strand.
AATATGGACCGTCAGATTAAAGTAAATCAATCTGGACCATTCATGAATTAGTTACTATGCATTCTATTTTTCTATAAATAGAAGCTCATTCCTTCATTATTTTCTTACGAATTCACTGAACTCTAGAGAGAGAAACTATAGAGAGAAACTATAGAGAGAAAGAAGAAAAGTATTCTGCTACTTAACTACTTCTTTATTTCAGTTTTTCTTTAAAATGGTAAGGGATATTATTTGTTGTACCCGTAAGGGGTGTTATTTCTTTTGTATTCATAAAGAGAACTTCTGTTATTCCATTTTTTATTATTCTGTTGGAATAACCTATTTATGCGAAGTACCGCATACATGGTAAAATTCTTCTATTATTCTGTTCTTTATTATTCTGTCGGAATATCCTGTCTGAGCGTTTACGTCGGACCTGGTTCCATTATTTATTAATCTGTCGGAATATCCTGTCTGTGTGTTTTACGCCGGACCTGGTTCCATTATTTATTATTCTATCGGAATATCCTGTCTGTGCGTTTTACGCCGGACCTGGTTCCGCCTTTATTATTCTGTTGGAACATCCTGTCGGTGTAAATTTCACCTGACCTGGTTCCGTTATTATTATTCTGTTGGAATTACCTGTCTATGCGAAGTACCACATGCATGGTGATTTCTTTTGTTATTCCATTCTTTATTATACTCAGTTGGTTAAAGTTTTAACTTCTATACTCCATGAAATTAGTAGAATATCATTGATATTTGCGCTTCCTCCAGTATCTTTTTATTGAAATATTTTTCTGAGCATTCTTGAATTTTACTCTACAAAAAAGTATCATGTTGACAATTTGGACGTTATTGGATCCTGGAGAAATTAATTCTTGAACTTGTTTTATTGAATTCTAATATCATTGTCATCATCCTCATGTTTATATTATGTTGAAAGTCATCCGTGGCCTGCAGTGCATAGATGAACTTGGTATAATTATGACCAGGGATTATTCGGTGTAATCATGATCGTAATGTTACAAATAATGTGGAAAAAGTCCTCATTGGCCCGTAGTACATTGATGGACAGTTTTTGGTATGATTATGGCTGTGGATTCTCTTTAGCCGTAGTGCAAAGATGAATTATTTTATGGCATGATCAGGACCGTTAATGAAAACACGATTATCTTTGGCCCATAGTGCCTGGATAATTCGTGGTCGTGATACTAAAGAATATCCTTGGCCGTAGTGCAGGGGTGATTCGATGATGTGGATTATTTTTTAAGCTGAGTCTCAGCGATAAAAGTCATGAAAAACATTTTAAATCATAAAAGATAGTAGATTTTATTCTCTACTTGACTCTTTTAATGGATTGTTGGTTCCGCTGCAGTTAAACTTGATGTCTATGATATTTTATCAGTTTAACATTGTTGAAGACTAATGATAATTTATTCTGCATTATCTTAGTCATAATATTTCTTACTGGGCTAGTTGAGCTCACCCTTTATTTCACTGTTCCCTTTAGAAAATGAGAACATAGTTGGGACGAGTCAGAAAACAGAGTGATGGACCAGATGATAGCATTAGTAGTTCTCACTATTCTATGTAATAGTGTGATAATAATTGTAATGAGGACTCCTTTTGAGTATGGACATTCTCTAGAAGACAATATTTGTATTCAAACTCACAGTTTATGTTTTGTCGTGTTGTACACGACAGTTGTATTAGTAAGCTGTATTTGAATTCTGTACCATGTATCTGGCGACCCAAGATGGGTGATGTATACCTAATTTTGGGGGCGTCACAGTAACCCCAGGGACAATGGCGGGGGAGGATGGAAAAGAACGCCTCAAAACCCCAAGCATGCATAATCTCTCGGTACTCTAGGTGAAGAATCTAGTACAGAGAATGTATACTGAACCAGTTCCCTCAAGGCTACGTAAAGTTGGAAACCTGCATCACAATGTAAATCAACATCTGATCCCTTGCTCCTTATAAATAGGAAAAAGGAAGATCAAACACAGCTTTTACCTCATTCGCATGCAGATATATCGAGGGGCGGTGACTCAAATCATCCAGAAGCTCTAGAATCATCACATTTATAGCTGGAAGCTCCCTGTTGGGAATAGAAATAGAAGGAGCAGGATCCGTAATCGGTACATCCTTCTCTTCGTCCTCAACATCTGGTACCTCAACCCAGATATGATGAATCACTGACTCTGTCAACCGACGAGGCTGTCGGGCTGGGCGAGGCCAAGGCACATCTGAAGCTCTCCTCCTCATACCTGAAGAGGTCGTACGAGAGCTGCTCGGCTGGTCTGGATCCATATATCTGGACAAAAGTCTCGAAATTACCTCAGAAATGGTGTGGTAAATTCTAACCTGTAACTCATTAATATATATATGCATGCATGCATTACTTTAACATACATCTATAGTAGAGTTAAAAATGCATGTTTATTCAATGGTTAGACTCGTAAAAAACTGACACCAGAGTCTCCTTTGTAAAGAGGACTATCCACATGCGGTAGGCATGACAAGGTGGCCATTCAATAGCACACCAACCCATAGTCATAAATGTCCTATATGCATGAAAATATCAAAGTCATAATCCATAAGGGTAGCCTAATTACCAGGATTACTTTGCTTCACATCCTTTTCTCATTTGTCCTCAAATAGGATGAAAAAATAGCAGAAAAAGGTGCCAAATTGACTGTTTTATAAGTTAATTTTTTTCATATCAGTACGTTCAGCATAGTTAAATACTAACATTTACTGTGTTGAATAATTTTTATTAAGTCATATGAGCATGTATATTCACTACTATGTGTTTAAAAGCATTTCATGAGATAACTCACTTTTCCAACTGTCAAACTAGAAAAGAAGACATGCATACGTTACCAGGATAGTGTAAAACACTTGTACGATGACGGATTTTGTAGAAAATAGCGTGAACATGGTAGATTTGAAGAAGAACTATCGGATTCTCTGTGTGGCTTCAAGTGAAAATGACTTGTTAAAAGGAAAGGCCAAGCAATATAACCCACGGATGGTCGCAAGTGTACCTACGGCTACCGTGGGTCCACCTGCCGCAATCTTGGGTGGTCCCCACTCCCTCCGACTCGATCAAATTTGAGTTGTAAAGGTGGTCCCACAAGCTAAAAAGTCAAATCAGGAAAAAATGAGGCTACGCGATTAAGCAGAAAAGCCTAGATCCTAATTTTCAGAGACCAAACTGCGGGTGTATATATCAATCATTGGTATTCGCCAAAACACAGGGTTTACAAAATTAATGATCAAAGTTGATGAAAGCTATCCTTGGTAATACCTTGCGATGGTCCAATTCCATCCATTTGAGTGTAATTGCAATCACAAGCACACGTGTCGTCAAAAATTCATCCCCAGTAGAAATGTTTTTACATACTCAGCTATTGAAAACCATTTCAGCGAAGGTCAGGTAGCCTTGACATTATCAGCCGTTGGCATGTAAATCCAACGAAGCATCGGAGGTGGTCCGATGATGTTTAGATTGTTGAAAACCATTTCAGCGAAGATCAGGCAGCCCTGATATTACCATCCGTTGGCAAGTAAATATAACGAAGAATTGGAGGTGGTTCGATGACGTTAGATGTTGAAGGACATTTCAGTGAAGATCAGGCAGCCCTAATATCATCAGTCATTGGCAATTAACTCCAACGAAGCATCAGAGGTGGTCCGATGATATTAGTCGTTGAAGGACATTTCAATGAGAGTCATGTAGCCCTGACAATACATAATGTTGGCAGTAACTCCAACAAAGCGTCAGAAAGACCAAGCGATGCAAACCATGGAAAACTATCCACATCGGGGAGGACCGATGATGGAATTTGTTATACAGATCTTCAGCAGTCAGAGCATAATTCCCCAAGACTCTCGCACATGAGAAGAACATCTATGGTAAAAAGTCTGCAATTAGTATTAAGGACTTTGGTGATAATCCCAATGTCAACATCCTCTAGTCTCATTCATAGAGCAACCTCTAATCCATTCCTTCATACATTCAGCATCAACATTTGCATCATACTTTATTACATTTACATCATGATTATCTTATAACATTTCAAGGGTCTAGTGATCTTTATCCTATACATGCCATTACATTGCATGAATATGATAAAGAGGGGCATCTGTACACACTCAAAATTTTGTATTTCTGTTACTAACCTTGCAGGAGGGCAAAATTGTTTTCCAAATATAACCCTAGAAGATAAATTAGCTCAATCTTAGAAACAACCCCGAGATACTCGGTTTCAATCTTAGAGACATCCCCGGGACACTCAGCTCCAACCTTAAAAATAACCTCAAGGGATGCAGTTCCAATTTTAGAAAAAACCCCAGAATGTCAGTTCAAACCCCGGAGATAACACTGGGAGGCCAAGCACACCTCGGAGACAACCATGAGGACATTCAACATCCACAACAACCCAATCTCAGAGATAACCCTAAGCAATGACTGCTAAATCAGTGCAAAGTCAGAGATAACCCGGTGAGGGGCAAAATCATCATTTTTCCACCTCGATACTACATTCACGTCATCTTAACACATTTTCGTACAGAAGTGTCCCACAAGAACCATAGCTCAAATCCCGAGTGACTACTACACAAGACAGCACACCGGATAGAATTTGAAGACTTGAAGATTTGGTCATGGACCCATCTTCTCGGCTTCGTATAACCTCCAATCCCATGTCATACTGTAGCTCTTAACAACATTTAGGAAAGGTATAGCACGCCTCTATCGAATGCACGAATTGAAAGTTATGAAAGTTTGAGCAGACAGCGCGTTGCACGAGTGCACGTACTTTGAGACGACAGGATCCGCATGGCCCGGGGCAACCTGGGAAGCCGTAGGTAGACCCGCGGCTACCGCGGTTAGACCCGCGGCCATCTAGTCTTTAAATATACGCGCTTGGTTGCTTATTTAAAAAAAAGAGAAAAAGAGATAAAAATATGTCCATTTTAGCCTACAAATATGTCTAGAGTGCCCTAAACTGAGTGATTCTTCTTTTTAAACACTTATAAGCTCGTGTTTTGCTACATACTAAACTTTAATCGGTGGAAACCGAGTTTTTAGGCGTCAAAAGCTATCTGAAGTCTTCTTGGCAGCCCATTGTAAGATATTTCATATTGTTAAGCTTTTTATCACTTCTATATATATATATATATATATATATATATATATATATATATATATATATATATATATATATAACTATAAATGTTGAGAGTCGCATTGTTGCATGGCCCGGGGCAACCCGGGCAACTGCAGGTAGACCCACGGCCATCTAGTCTTTAAATATGAGAATTTGGTTGCTTATTTAAAAAAAAAAGAGAAAAAGGAGAGAAAACTATGTCCATTTCAGCCTGTAAACACTTCTAGAGTGCCCTAAACTAAGTGATTCTTTATTCTAAACACTTGTAAGCTCGTGTTTTGCTACATACTAAAATTTAACTGGTGGAAACCTAGTTTTTAGGTGTCAAAAGCTATCTGAAGTCTTTTTGACAGCCCACTGTAAGATATTTCATATTGTTTAGCTTTTTATCACTTCTGTATATATATATCTACTATCGTTAAGAGTCGCGTTGTGTGGATATGCCTGGATCGTCGATCCGTGGGTTTTTACTGCTTATATATATATATATATAACTATTTTATCTGCTTTCATAATGTAGATAATTAATCTTTCAGCCTGCGGGCTATATTTGCCTAAATCTGGTTATTTCTCACTTTGACCGGTTCGTGGTGGCTAAACTGGAACCGTTGAAGCTGGAATAGTTTAGATTTACTCAAATCTAGTTCTTTTTTATAGCTTTTGTATATATTGCTTTCATATGTGAGCCTAGGAATCATGTGATCACCAATTTTGTTCCTGAATCTAGATTCGGTTCCCGTGATGGACATTGTGACAACCCGAGAAAAATTGGATTGTCCAGAATTTAAGTTTAAAGAATTAGTTATTACTAAAATGAAATTTTATTAATAATATTATGTGTTATGTGTTTATTAATCATTCTAGAACCTAGGATGATTATAAGACAAGAGAATTCTGGCAACGAGCTAGACTGAACGAGTAAGAATATTCAAGACGAAAATAAAATTTTTTCGGGAATAAAAATTTTTTTGGGGAAAAAGACGAAATAGGTACTATTCACCTCGACAAAACCTAAGGATAAAGGTTTGAATAACCTAATCCTTTCTAACAGTTCGGTATGTCGAAATGACAATCCGTCGAAAGATTTGACGATAATATATTGTGAAAAGTTAAGTAAGCCGATAAAAGTTTTTCTCAAAAAAACGTGCAGAAATCGAACGAAATAAAAAAGACAAAAAGTATTATTATGTACTTTTCATTCTCTTAACTACGTTAGGGGAAAAACGTGAAGGAAAACCTTAACGTCAAAAAGTGTTTTTCAGTTTTTCAGAGTTCTGAAGAACGCATAAAAGTTAAACTGTAGAGGAAAGACGAAATATCCAAAAATATTTAGATTCCGAGAACTGCAGTTTTTAAAACTGTCGGACGAATTTCGCAAGACAGAAGAATGAAGTTTCCAAGAGAAGCTCCGTGAATAGTAAGGAGGTTAACTAAGGAGGTGGGAATAGTGATTTAAGGGGCGAAATGACTATTTTGCCGATAGCCTTGGTTTTCTATATAAGAGAACCTTAGCTCATTTGTTGGTAATTTTGAAAATCACCAACACTTGAGAGAGAGAGAGAGAGAGAGAAAGAAAGAGATTTCGGATGAAGAGGAAGAGGAAGCGGAAGAGGAAGAGAAAGAGGAAAAGCTAGCTCGTGAGCAAACTTTGTCCAACGGAAGAAGATTAAAGAAGAAAGGTAATCCAAAACCTAGTATAATATAAATTTTCTTTAAGTTTTCTATGTCAAAAACATAGCTTAATGAGAATAGAAGTACAAGATGTTAAGAATGATTTTATATTATTTAAATCACGAGAAAGCAAAGAAATAAGAATTAGAAGTTTAATTTATAAATTTCTTAAGGAAGTATAAGTTTCGTAATGAATTTGAACGATCCGAATGAATCATATGAACGATTCAGTGATATTAAAAAGGAATGGTGTCTTATAACATCAAATTCCAAGAAAAAATAAAATCATAATCAAAGTATGGATTAAAAACGAAGAACGCAAAGAACACGCGAAGAACACGAAGAACGTTGTTGATGGACAAATTTAAAACCATCGTAGTATAACTTATTGATGATGGACCAGTTTAAAACCATCGTGTATAAGTTAGTTACTTATTGCTTGGTTAGGAACGGTAGAAACGTTCGTGAAGAACGGATTGAACTTAGCTATAACGAAGTTATGGTGAAAATTTCGTAAAAGACGAACGAGAAGTAGAAAGTATGTAAATGAACCCAAAGTTGTAGGGTTTCATATTAATATAAGAGAATGTAGAAAACGTGAGTCATGAAATCAAGAATGAACTAGTTCTGAGTTCAGATGACCGAATTATGGACGAACGAACGAACGAAGAACGTTAATAACGTAAAATAAGCGAATCATGAAGATTATGCCAATTGAAGGGCATGTTAACAGATTCAGAATAAATTTCTATTTGAGGGAAATTGAAGTATGTAAGATAAGGAAGGGAATGGCTTTACAACGACCTCGTTTCGAGTTATAACGAAAAAGTTATGAGATTGCAAAGTAAGCGTCTCAAACAAGTTAAAGACTTAGAAAATAATTTTGAGGTTTGATGCTTGGTACCGCAGCGTCAGTTAAGCCTTGGAAGGCATCGCCGCATCGCAAACTCGGGTAACCAGGTGCTACTTAGTGGCTACGCAGCGTAAGGAATAAGGAAGGACCCGGCGCCACAACGTCGGTGCAGGGCAAGGCCCAGTGATGAGCTTTTTATTGCTCAACTCCTTGGGGAAGTGTGCGGATAGATAAAGAATATATAGTTCACGTAATGTAACACTTAAACAAATGATTTAAACCTTTAGTAATGGTTGAACAAAAAGATTTAACGGGATTAGAATACAAAGAATGTAAATGCTAGATTACATAACCAATATCCGGGGACTGTAGTCGTGATAAAACGAACGTGTGAGATTGCTATGATTGTGATTCCTTAGACGTTGAATGCTGAGGATGATGTATAACATTTTGATGTTATGATGTCGTAATGAGAGTTTAGTGTAAAGCGTATAGACGCTATGAACGCAACGTAGTTGCAATGAACAATCTGTCTTAGCATACAACAAACCATATGGCTTCGACATTACAAAAGAATAATGAACGTGGGGTTCATGTAATAAAGTTTGAATGAGAGATTAAGAGATGATCAACGTGAACGCAAAATACGTAAACGATCCTCCTGAATCGTATTCGCGTCGGACGAACGTTCAAAGTATATATTGGTTGTATTACTTAGACGTTGATGGAAGTAGTAAGTAAGATATGAATTATTAAGAAAGTCGTAAAGAACGGTAATAAGAACAATGAAAGTTCGAGGGTAAGTCGGCTAGATAATGTTATAATGAAATTTAAGCGTTAAACACTTTAGCCGACGTGAGGGTTGAGTGTACGCGAATATTAAACGGGCAGAACCTATACTCCGTGTATGGTTTGACCATAAGACAATGAAGAGTAATGATTAAACCTGTGAAGGGTGAAGAAACTGAATTAAAGACATTGACATTTTTATCCCTGATTTGGCCTTTTCAGTATGTGAGAACTCCTTTGCAACTCGAACTGGAACGAGCCAGAGGGGTGTGCAGGATGAGATCACATCCGGCCACGTGATATCCCAACATTTTTTGATTGACTGATTTGGCTATGAGGATAGTTATATTCGGTATTCTGGGAATTTCATCATACCAGAGGATCAGTGGCATTTGGCCAGAGTAGATGTATTGTTGCTGTGCGTATTATCATGTGTACATGCCACGATACATGGATGAGTTGGGCATCGATGTTACTATGGCAGGGAGAGCTTTTAGGGAGGGTCATACCATTATTCCGATGATCATGATAGAGACACTAAGGTCGGCCACATTTTGAAGGACTTACCCTGCAAGGGTATTCACAGGTAGTTCGGTCATGCTATATGTGTGGTTTATGTCACACCTGAGATGGATTGGTACATTTAGACGAGACGGGTATTTTTTTACCCCTGAGATAGCTATGTTGTATTCCTTCCAACCTAAGGAGTGTACAGATCCTGCATCTTGGTCCATTTTCCTAGCTAGAATTAGAGATCCATTTGCTATCTTGTAGTGTAAGGGGGTAGTTCACCCTACAGTTTCATTACTCATGGTCCGGGCATGGATTATCTCCCTCTGGCTGGTTTGAGGGGCATGACTACCTACCACCCACTGGCCGTGATGTCGCAGTTTGACCAGTTCCAGGATTTTTGTCCTTTTGACGAGGCGTTAGGTCAGCGCTTAGCATCTCGCCACTTGTCAGCAAAGGACCAATCTCGAGTGTATGCTTGTTGGGATTATCGTGAGATAACTGCTTTTTCTTCTAGCCATCCGGGTTATTCGCTAGAGTATATTATGTGGATAGAGACATAGACTTCATCGGCTGCGGTAGTATCCACAGTGCCGGGTAGTGATTTAGATGGTGGAGAGCCTATGGAGGACATTGATTCTCACACCGAGGAGGAGCCATTTACAGGGTTGCCAGTAGCTCTATTAGATTCTCCCATTACTAGTACTGTTGTGATCCAGTATTTAGCACAGTACTTTGAGCAGAGTCTTCATTTGATGACCTTTGAGAGAGATCAAGCTACAACCCTGATGTTGACAGCTCTTGATGGGAGAGATGCAACTCTGTTAGAGAGACACGAGGCATTAACTCGTAGAGTTGCCGCTGTTATTGAGTGGGATGAGACTATATTAGTTAGAGATGTAGTGATCGTTAAACGGGATAGTGCCATATCTGCCCGGGATGTAGCCATCATAGATAGTACCACAGTGATATCCCTGGCCACTGGTATGCTTACCGAGATGAGTGTGTACGTTGATGAGCATCGCGTCACCATGCAGATGGCCTCAGACTTGCTGGTTCGTGTGGATATCCTTGTACTGGAGACCACAACGTTACCCCCTTCTTTAGAGAGAGATGCTATGTTAGATCTGCTAGCCCGCATGCATATCGATCTGTAGATAGCCTTGTATTTTCCTGCATAGACTAGCTTAGACATTTTGTCATGTACAGTTTATATTGTGCATATCAAACAATATTATATATAGCAGGGAAATATATTTTTGATCAGTTCCCTTTTAGATATGCCTGAATACTTGCTTAATATTTGTCTGCTTCTTCAGGGCTTGTGATCTTGATGTATTCTGAATTCCTCCCTGCTGGATGGACATTGAGTTGTCTCTGGACAGTTCAGAATGGATCATTGATCTGTGTGTTCCCTACCATCTTTGGTGTCTTCGGACTGGTTTCTGTATGGAAATGTGGAGAGGATTATGGCATTCCTCCCTGAGATTGACCGCACCACTGATGGTCACCAGTACTCCCATTTAAGAGGAGCATAGTTAACTCCATATCTTATGGATTGGTGTTTTTCTTCAAGGAACAACCGCAGCTTAGATGGTCATCGAGTCTCCCGTTTATATGGGGAGGTCAGGTAATTCCATCCCTTTGGTTTGAAGCCGATGAAATGTGGTGGATTAAAATTTGATCCTAATACCATTGACATATATTTGTCTTATGGTAGGGGGTTAGACCGAACCATGAATGACTACCTACGTACTCCTATTGAAGAGGAGATCAGGTTTGCGTAGTTCGAACCTGGTGTAAGAGGTTCAACGTTGTATGTGGCAGAAAAGGTGTAGGAATGTTTTTGTTATTTTTGTTTTTGTAAGGAGAAGGGTGTAGAAATGTTTTTGTTGTTTTTGTTTTATTGCGATCGGGCCATATAAAATGGTTGCCTATGTACTCCCGTGTATCAAAGAGATCAGGTCGACGTAGTTCGCCCCTCAAGACGATTTGTAGCCAACGAAAGGTTTGATCCTATATGGAGGACAAACTGTGGTGGGGAAAAAAGTTTAATCCTAATTTCAGGATAAACTGCAGGTGTGAAAAGTTTGATCCCATGTTTGGGGATAAACTGCAAGTGTGAAAGGTTCAATCCCTAGTGGGATAACCAAAGTTGAGTAAGGGTTAAAAAATCAAGTGAATAGGAAAAGATATGATGATCCAAAAACCAGGCAGCTGGCTTGGAAAGTGTGCTTCCCTGAGGGGCGCAATATGGAAAAAGAGTTGTATGTAGTGAAGGGTTAAAGAACCGGAATGACTGGTGATCTGGTAATCCAACACCAGGATGTTTGTTTGATGGTAACTTCAGACATATTACCGTTTCACAGTGTCCGAGTTGATAAGATGCGGAAATTCATTGTCTTCCATTTCCTGCAATCTGAGAGCTCTTCCTGTCAATACCTCCTTGACAATAAATGGGCCTTCCCAGTTAGGAGCGAATTTTCCCTTAGATTGATCTTGGTTGTCAATGATCTTCTTCAAAACCAAGTCATGTTGTTTAAACTGCCGTAGCCAGACTTTTATGTTGTAGGATCGGGCGATCCTTTGTTGATATAACTGACCATAGAAGATAGTCGCGGTTCACCTTTCGTCTATTAGAGACAATTGGTGATACATTTCTTGTACCCATTGATCTTTATCCAGCTGAGTGTCTATCAGCACGTTGAGGGATTCCATTTCTACTTCTATGGGGAGCACTGCTTCCATCCCATAGGTTAATGCATAGGGCGTTGCCCCAGTTGAAGTGTGCATTGATATTCTATAGGCTAACAGAGTAAGAGGCAATAAGTCAGACCAGTCTTTGTGGTTGGCAGACATTTTTTCATGATCTTCTTGATGTTTTTGTTAGCCCTTCAATAGCACTATTCATCTTTGGACAGTAGATAATGGAGTTAATATGTTTGATATGGAATTTACTGCATAACTCCTCCATCATTTTGTTGTTGAGGTTTTTAGCATTGTCTGATACAATTGCCTCTGGTTGTCCATATTGACAAATGACATTGCTTCTGATGAAAGCAATGATGACTTCTTTGGTAACCCTGAGGAAGGAGGCTACTTCTTCCCACTTGGTAAGTGGGTAGTATTCGATCATGGTGAAGATAAACTGATGCCCATTACTGGCTTTGGGCTTGATGGGCCCAATCACATCCATTCCCCATATTAAGAAGGTCCAAGGCGAACTCATATTGTGGAGCTCCCGTGGAAGGGCGTGGATAGCATTCCCATAAATTTGGCATTGATAACATCTCCTGACGTGGTCATTGCAGTCAACATTAAGATAGAGCCAGTAATGTCCCGTTCTGAGGATCTTCTTTACAAGTAAAGGGTCGCTCATGTGTGGGCCACATATTCAACCATAGACCTCATCCATGAGTCTTTGAGCTTGGTCATTGTCCAGGCATCTGAGGAGACCTAGTCCTGCATCTCTGTTATAGAGTGCATCTCCGCTCAGGTAGAATTTCATAGCGAGTTGATGAATTCGCCTTTGCTTAGTCAGGCTTGCCTCAGCTGGTGTAGATCCATCTCGCAAGTACTCGTTGATATGCTGATACCAAGGTTGTTTGATGGGAGGTAGCTCATCCGATACTTATCCAACATAGTTCCCATAAGCTGACGCCTTTTGTAGGGCAAATGTGATGCTTGGCATGTGTTCCTTGTCAGGTATGTGAATCAAGGAGGCCAAAGTTGCTAGCGCATTTGCGAAGTCATTCCTATTATGAGGATTGTGTAGAAAGGAGATCTCTTCGAACTCCGAAGCCATCTGTAAAACTTGTCGATGGTAAGGTAGCAAATGTACCTCTTTGGTTTGATAGATTCCCATGGATTGTTTGACTACCAACTCTAAATCCCCAAAGATAGTTAATCGCCTGATGCCCATTGAACGGGCAAGTTTTAGCCCCATGATACAGCCTTCATACTCAGCTGTGTTATTGGTGCTGACAAACTGTAATTTAACGGCGACGGGATACTACTCCCCCATACCTGATACTAGAACTGCTCCAGCTCCAGAACCTTCCATATTAATAGCTCTATCAAAATACATATTCCATGTTTGGAGTGTATCGTACTGATGGTGTTGCTGAATTGCCATTACCCCTTCATCGGGAAAGTATGTTTCCAAGGGTTTAAAATCCCCAAAAGGTGCGGCGGCCAGTTGATCCACAATTCCTTAACCTTTAATGGACTTCTGTGTCACGTAAATGATGTCAAATTGTTGCAGAATCAACTGCCATATGGACAGTTGGCAATTCAGTATGGACTTGCTGAACATATACTTGAGAGGATCCTTGCGGGATATGAGATGGGTTATGTGCCCATGGAGGTAATGTTGTAACCTCGTGGAAGCCCATGCTAAAGCACAACAAGTCTTCTCAATCATAGTGTACTTGTGTTCACTGCTGCTGAATCTTTTGCTGAGGTAATAGATAGCTCATTCTCGGCCTCTATCATCTTTCTAACCCAGGATGAAGCCCATGGCATTGTCACTTATGGATAGGTACATGAACAGGGGAACATCATCCCTAGGTGATACCAAAATAGGAGCTTTGACTAGCAGCTCTTTGATTGTAAGGAAGGCCTTCTGGCACTCATCATTCCATTTCATGGAGGAGTTTTTCCTTAACAACTTAAAGATAGGCTCACAAGTTGCTGTGAGTTGAGAAATGGACCTACTAATGAAGTTGAATCTTCCCAAAAATCCCCGTATTTCCTTCTCTATCTGAGGAATGGGCATTTTCGTGATGGCCTGAATTTTGGTGGGATCCAACTCAATCCCTTTGTGGCTAACTAGGAATCCTAGCAACTTGCCTGATTTAACGTCAAAGTCACACTTGGCTGGATTTAACTTCAAGTTGTACTTACGCAACCTGTTGAAAAGCTTTTTGAGATGGTCTAGGTAGTCTTCCTCCCTTCGGGACTTGACAATAATATCATCCACGTAGATCTCTATCTCTTTGTGCATTAAGTCGTGGAAAAGAGCCATCATGGCTTACTGGTAGGTAGCTCCGGCATTGATGAGGCCGAAAGACAACCGTCTGTAGCAAAAGGTTCCCCAAGGCGTGATGAAAACAATTTTCTCACGATCCTCTTCAACAACTATGATCTGATGGTACCCCGCAAAGCAATCAACAAAGGAGTACATGTCGTATTGAGCAGTATTGTCAATGAGAATGTGAATAAATGGCATGGGAAAGCTATCTTTAAGGCAAGCTTTATTTAGATCCCAATAATCCATGCAAACTCGCACCTTTCCTCCAGGCTTAGGCACGAGAACGATGTTGGATATCCATTCAGGATATGTGGACACCATGATAATACCAGCTTGAAATTGTTTCACAATTTCTTCTTTCACCTTTAAACTCCACTCAGGTTTCAATTGCCTGAGCTTCTGCTTGACTGGTTTGAATCCCTCTTTAATGGGAAGGCCATGAAGGACAATGTCAGTGGACAAGCCCACCATGTCTTCATGAGACCATGCAAACACATCCTGGAATTCGATTAGTAGCATAACTATTTTATTCCTCTGGTTTAGGGTAAGGTCTGAACCAATCTGGATTAACCTAGGGTTTTCTAAGGTTCTGAGATTGAAGGAGGTGGTTTGATTAAGGTTGGGTTTAGGTTTGTCTTTGACCCATTCTTTGATCTCCGGAGGCACCTCAATGTCCTCTTGTATTTCAATCAAGTCTGAGTCCAACTTTTCATCAAAGTTACAATCCTTGTGGAGAAGAGGCATCTTAACAGCAAGTACAGGAACATCTAAGTTCAGAGTCCTGAAACAAAATATGCTTTCACTTAATATATATGACATTGTTTAATCATACAAAGTGTTAGCATGTACAGACAAAACAACTGCTAATACTATACAGAAAAATAAGCAGTTATTATATCTACAGGGCAGAAAGAAGTTATGCCCATTTTACCCTTGTCGACCAATGCAAGGAATGCTGCTCCAATTGGCAAGGGCAAAGTCCTGGTGGATTACAGTGATGGAGGGGCTGACATCGTCCTCTTTCTCCCGAATGATGACCATTATGTCTGGGTAATCATCGTCTGGGGTGTATCTATTTGTATGTTCATCATGGACAATGATGCGTATGCCTGACATCATTCGGACGATGTCTTGTTTAATTCTTTGTTCCTCTTCTTCCACCTTGGGATCTGGAACAAAGACTTCCTTCTCCTTTACCGGTATCGGCTTAAGAAATAACATAGCCATTACATTGGCTGGCCCCTTTACCGGAGATTGTGCGGACTCTAGATTTACAGGTGGAGATAATCGTCGTGTGGCTAAAGTTGAAGGAATCTACTTCTGCTTATGTGGATTCGTGTGACTAGAACTGACAGAATATCCTAGTCCGTCTGTCCCAATTTGGCCGGCCACTTAAATCGGGTGTTTAATACCCTGATGACTTTTACCCAGCCCTTATCCTGGCAGGTGTCCCAATGACATCATTTCTTGAGTAGCTGCCATCACTTCGGCAAAAATCTTGGGCACAGGAAATGTCGTCCCAATGGAATGGTATTGAGTGTTGCTTACTTCCAAAGCGTAGAAATTGACCGGCTCAACATCAGAATTTAAACTGATGACTGACATGTCACCATGTTGATGATATTCCAGTTCAGCGTTGACTGTGACTAGGCTATTGTTGATAATGTATTTAAGTTACTGATGAAGAGTGGAGGGGACTGCCCCAGCCATGTGAATCCATGGTCTCCCTAGAAGCAAGTTGTATCCTGTATCTATTTTGAGAATGTGAAAAGATACACAGAATGTATGGGGACCAATCTCAATTGGCAACTCAATCTCTCTGAATGAATTTCGCCGGGATCCATCAAAAGCTGTAATAACCGTATGGCTACTTTGGATCCGTTTAAGATTAACATTCATCTTCAGCAACGTAGTGTAAGGATAGATATTGAGAGACGAACCTCCATCTATCAAGACTCTAGCTAGCATGTATCCGGAGGACAAAACCGCAATGTGTAACGGCTTACAATGACCGGTCCCTTCAGGCAATATGTCATCATCAATGAAAGATATCACATTGTTGTTGAAAATGTGATCAACTAGATGTTGAAATTTTTCCACATCCACTGATTTCGGCAAGTAGGCTTCTTCCAAAACCTTCAATAGAATCTTCTGGAGATCCTCGAAAGTTAAAACCAAGTCGAGTATTAAAATTTGATGTGAAGCTTCTCTTAAGCTTAAAACCACCTTGGCTTCATTATGACCCATAGCATGGAGGAGTTTTTTAATCTTCTCCATGGGAATTTTCCCCTTTGATTTGATGGTAGGCTTCAATACCCGTCGGGGATGATACAATGGATTTTCCTTCGACACTACAGCAGTCGTATGAGAGGTGGATCCTTCAGCTTCTCTATAATTCCAAGGGACTTTTTGTAAACTGATAACAGGATATTGTGATCTGAATGGTAAGTTGATTGGCTCTGGAGCAGCCACTTTTAAAGGACTGTCAATTCCTTTGAGTTGAATTGCTTGTATTGTGAATGGTTTGACAGCCCCATCAGCCTCAGCGGATATAACTGCTACCAGTCCCTTCCATTTAGTAGGATAATTATTTTCACTCTCAAATAGCACAGTATCATTGTCTACCAGTTGCAGGACACCGCTATCAATTAGATTCTGAATAAGGTGGCGGAGTGCCCATCATTCTTTTGTGTTGTGACCTCGAGAATGGGAGTGATATTGCCATACTCCATCAGAATTAAATCGTCCTAAATGGGGATTGATTGGAGTTAGAAGGGAAGTAACCCTTCCTTCATTAATTAACATCTGAATTATCTCCTCCATAGATTGGCCTAGGTATGTAAATTCCCTTCTATTGGCAAAATCTCGACGGGCTTTAGTAGTTTCTCTCTTCGTCACTTTGTCCTCCAATGTTTCATATTTTGAAGGTGATGAGGGAGTATCCATAACCAAGGGAAGGAGACTATCATGCTCCTGGCTAACTAATTGGCGTGTGACTTGATGCTGATAGATCACCAGTTCTGCTAATTGATTAATCTGTTTTCACAGTGCTTTAATCTTTTGTTCCATCAGAAATTTGAACTTTGCATAATCCCATTTGTCAACACCATCTTTGATGATCTAGGATGATTCACAGTTAAATTCGGAACTTTGTCCATTGCTCCAATTAATAATGTTGACCTCTTCCTCTTTGTGTGGAGGAAGAGGGTTGTCTTGTATGTGAGGTTGATCTGGTTTGGTGACCACGATCTCACCGTTGTCTATTAAATCTTGGATCTTGTGTTTCAAGGCCCAACAATCTTGAGTATCATGTCCAGGTGCCCCGGCATGATAAGCACATTTCCGAGCAGCATTGAAACCCCTCCCATTAGGGTTGGCTGGTGGAAAAAGATGCGTAATTTTCTTCTGATTGGTCAGAAGATTGAGAATGTTCTCGAGTGAGTCCCCTAAGGGTGTGAATACTCGAGGGCGTTTAGCTTCTCCGCTTTTAGGCAATGGAGGGTTTGAAGACTATGCTTGAAAGGGAGTATAACTTCTCCTCTGAATAGGCATATTCTGATTGCCCTTTTGACCTTTTAGTATCAAGGAGACATCCTCCTCTTTCTTTTTATGGACCCTCCGGGGGTTGTTTCCATAAGTTTCAGATTGGATGTGCTCAGCAACAGCTTTAAGAGCGGCTAGGTCCTAAATCTTTCCTGACTTCAACCCCATCTCAGCCATCTCTCCATGTTTGATCATTTCAGAAAATGGTTTACCAATGCCAGCTAAAACTCTTTCATAGAAAGGAGCTTCTTGTATGTCGATAAAGGTCATGACCATTTCTAATTCTGTTATAGAAGGAATCACTTGAGCAGCAAGGCGCCTCCACCTTTGAGCATACTCTCTGAAAGACTCATTAGATTATTTATCGACCTTGGTAATTTGGTACCGGTCAGGAGCCATCTGAGACTGGAAGCTGTATTGTGTGAGGAAGGCATGAGCTAGTTCTTCCCAACTATGGATCTTTGAATTATCTAATCTGGTATACCACGAACGGGCTTCTCTAGTCAGACACTTTTAGAACAGCTACATTCTGAGCTTCTCGTCCTCTGCATAAGATCCAAGTTCTCCAATAAACACCTTTAAATGTGTGTAAGGATCTCCTAACCCATCGTATTTTTTGAAGTCAGGAGTTTTGAACTTCTCTGGATAACGAACACTAGGGACTATACAAAGGTCAACATATGAGATACTCCTATGTGCCCCAATTCCTTTGATAGAACGAAGGGTTTCTTCCATTTGAAGGACTTTTTTCCTGATGTCACCGATGTCTAGATCTCTGTTGAGATGTGTGGTATCATGAATTTTGTTGGCTGTATCCAACTGGAGCTCAGGTACTTTAATGACTTTATCAGAACATTGGGTTCCTCCTTATATAGGGGATTCAAGATGTATGGGTATCTTCGTACCTTGAGTAGACTGATGTAGTTCTTTAAGCAGAACAACCAAATCTATAATTGGTTTACTTAATCCGTCAATTTCTTCGCAAGAAACTGGATTAGATTGGCCAGATGAAGATATGATTGGTTGTAGGCTCCTGGCCTTTTTGGATTTTGACCAGGTAATATGTCCGAATGCTTTCCTGCGACAAACCTTGCAAAGTTTAGTTTTAGGGATTCTGTAAATGTTTACATGCTATGTGATCTGTCCATTTTAGAATTATTATCCTGCAAAACGGATGTTAGCTGTTTATAATACAGGATAACATGTTAAATTTAATATGCACATTTTTCTTCATATTTCTCATTGCATGGAGATGAATATGGAATGAAATTACAAGTAATTTGAAACGAGAAAGCATGAAGAGACTTTTCTCTGCGTTTGGTTTATCAGAGGCTGACCAATCTTAGGTTACTCTTGTGGCTTTTTGGCATTAAGATTCCCAAATCATCGCAATTTACTCAACAAGAAGTTAATCCGGTCTTTCAACTAGAGCGAATTTGGTTGGTGCCTTTCCTAGGCCTCGTTAGAATTAGTCTTCCTACGAGTCCAGTAATCAAACACTGATAGGATAGCCTCCTGGTGGAGGAACCACACAGCATACATTCACATACAATGTGTCTCACCGTTTAAGAAAAATGATGACATGTGTGAAGCACTAATATCACAGATAGATATTTTGCAGTGTAGTTTTTTTAAATGCATTCGTACACATTTATCATAAATGTAAAAGCAACATCCACACACAAGCATATAACAGTTTTGAAAAGCTTGAAATAGAGGCTTAAGTCCTCGTACTAGTATCCCCAGCAGAGTCGCCACCTGTCGACGTCGGGATTTTTATTTGTCCCTTTTCTATTCTTGTTCTTTTGTGTTCTCATGTTAGGTGAGTTTTGTTTGAAAAAAAAAACGAAAAAGGTTTGACATGTATATGTCGACGATTGGACTATAAGAGTCGCTAGTTGGTTTTTTAACTGGTTGTACCAACACAGTCGATAAAAGGTTTGCACATTGACCCAGTGATGTGACACAACTAAACGGGTCTGTGAAACCGAGATTCATTAAGGTCCGGGGACTTGCTTATACGGAGGGAAGGTGTTAGGCACCCCCCGACATCCGTGTTGCCATGGTGACTGCAACTTTTCAAGAAACTGTTATATGAATGTGTGTGTGTGTGGGTCAATGTGCTGTTATTTGGAAGTAGTGCGAGGCCTCGTTCGCACCTATATACACAGGGTTTGAATTTATGTAAAAATTCAGTTTTAAACAAGATATGGCAGTGATGTTTTGTAAAAGAGGTTTTTCAAACCCTTATACTCAATAGTAATTGAGACCTGTTACATTTCCATTTTATTAAAATGTTCGACTTGATTGATTTTATTTTCGAGATGCGAAGCATCTTTGAGAAAATAATATACAACGTAGTGCCGAACTCCTCGTGGGCATGAAAACCATATGAGGAAATCCAAACACCGTGCATAAATTTACAGGCTGCTTGCAACTAAAAATGTCCATCACGGGAACCAAGTCTAGATTCAGTAAACTAAATCTAGGATCACATGATTCCTAGGCTCACATGATGTCGCAATTGATATGAACGCAGTAAGCAGCTATATGTATAAAAGTTGTAAATATATATATACAAACATTATCAACCACCACGAAGCACCTTCATGGGGGATCGGAAATATATATATATATATATAAGCAGAATATATATATATATATATATATATATATATATATGTGTGTGTGTGTGTGTGTGTGTGTGTGTGTGTGTGTGTGTGCAAAGAATCAACCACCACGAAGCACCTCCATAGGGGATTGCAAATATAAATAAAGCAATAAAACGATCAACCGCCTTGAAGTAAACTCCAGGCGGGACAAAATGTAAATAAAGCTATAAAAAGGGTCAACCGCCATGAAGTAAACTCCAATCGAGACGAAATGTAAATATATATATATATATATATATATATATATATATATATATATATATATATATATATATATATATATATACAATAGCAATTAAATGCTCCAGACGTAAGTCTAGGCTCATAGAACAAAGTTTGACACACAGTTCATATATATAAGTTTATATATATACGAAAGCAATTAAACGCTCCAGACATAAGTCTAGGCTCAATCGAGGTATAACTCGATAATGTTAGTCCATATATACACACACACACACAGATATATATATATATATATATATATATATATATATATATATATAAAAACTAAAATGAAACCACGGACCGAAGTCCTGGTATACACACGTAACACGATTCTCAATGTGAAGAATAGTGTGTGCAAAGATGAAGAGAAAGATTTTAAAGTGTGTAAGAAGGCTTACAGTGGACTGCCAAAGAAGACTTCTCTAGCTTTAAGTGGATGAACACTTGGCTCCTGCCGGTAAAAAGTAGCTATATATGAGCTTACAAGTGTTTAAAATGAGAAAGCACTCAATTTAGGGTGTGCACATAGCAAATTGGATAGGGCTTCCTTGCCTTTTTCTCTTACAAAATGGCCACCCCAAGCCCTCTATTTATAGAGGGGGAGCCGCGGGTGTACCTGCGGCTGCCCGGGGTGCCCCGGGCTTTGCTGGTCCTGCCGTCTCAAAGCACGTGCACGCATGCAACGTGATGTCCGCTCAAACTTTCAGAACTTCAATTCGGGCATCCGACTGAGGTGTATAAGACCTATTTCGGAGCGCCGTTGTTGAGAGTTACGCAATGACATGGGATTAGAGGTTGTACGAAGTCAGGAAGATGGGACCATGCCCTTCAGTCTTCAAGCTTCAAATTCTATCTGTTACCCTGCTTAATAGTCACTCGGGATTAGACTTCCTTGGTTCTTGTGGGACATTGATGTATAGAAATATATGTATGAGATGTTGAGACGGCGCGATGTGGCATCAAGGTGGCAAGTTGACCACTTTGCCCCTCATCAGGGTTATCTCTAGTTTGGGCTGATAAAGCATACGTTGCTCAAGGTTATCTTTGAGATTGGACCGCTGCAACTGTTGAAGGTCCTTAGTGTCATCTCTGAGGTGTGCCTGTCTTCTCGGTGTTATCTCCGGGTCTTGTACTGAGTCCCTCGGAATGAGTGCCGAGTGTTCTGAAACTATTTGCATGCATTTGAAATTAACATTTCTAGGGTTATTGCTGGAACTGCAACTGCATTCCTTGGGGTTATCTCCAAGGTTAGTGTCGCTATTCCCGGTGTCGGGACTGAGACTGAATATCTCGGGGCTATCTCCAGGATGAATCGACCTTCTGCGGTGGAATTTCTGGTATTGGAACTGTATGCCTCATGGTTGTCTCCGAGGTTGGAACTGATATTCCCGGTGTGAGTTCCAGGGTTGAAACTGAACTTCTGGTAGTATCCAGACTGGATGTGAGCTGTCTTCCAAGGTTATCTCTGAAAGACAAATCTGCCCTCCTGCAATGCCAATAACAGGTGTGCAGAAAATTTCGAGTGTCTACGCTGAGTATACAAAAGACTGTATGACTTAGACGATAAAGAATGAATCTTGAGGTATGACATTTGGTTGCCAGAAAGCCATAAGGAATAAGAAATTGACTTAACGAACATTATAGTTTAATGGTTCGGATAGGTTAGGATAAAGTTAGGTTGTGGTACAATCGTAATCTTTAATGGTTGACATATGGGAGCTGGGCTAAACAATTCCTTTAGAGAGCGGAGATATATACGAAACCAGCGACCGATCTAACTCATTGTGAAAGACAGTATATACGAGACGAGAACTTGTTTGTTAGTTGTTTATGGGAAACCACTCAGAGTACCATATGGACTACTATCGTAAATGCGATCTGTGCTGATTCCTAGAAAGGTTATAAGAAGAAGATAAGAATGTAAATCATCAAAGATGATGATCGTATGAGTAAGACATCTCCGTATGTCATGAAGCTGTAAAGCGGTAAGGAAAGTGGGTCGCGTAAACTTAAATTGCAAGAACGCGAACCCTAAGAAGTAAAGTTAAGTTTAATCAGATGCGTAAGTCAAGTATATGACTAATTGGTGTATGTGTTATTTCCTTATGTATTATATAGGGTTTTCAATGAGCAGCTCAGCATAAACTTTAAGCTGTAGATGTGCGTAAGGTAAGTTTCCTAACTTCATTCATATTTCAAATGAATGCTAGTTTCTTAAATTTCTCAAATGTTGAACTTGAGAAGTCTTGTCTATGTGCAAATGTGCGATATTTGTACAAGGTGGTAGAATGTATGAGGCCTTGTGCCATAATTTGAACACTTTGGTGTTTCTATGTGATGAACTGTTCAATATTAGAATGTTCTGTTTATACATGAACCATTATTGTTAAGTCGGTGCTAATGATTCTAGCCAGATAGAATTTGTATGAAAAAGGTAGAAGAGTGAAAGTATTTCAAAGTGAATGTGACTAATATTTTAAAATAATAGGAATCGAGATTTTTCCTACTATTCAAGCTACTTCATAACCTTTGTTCGATTATCGAAGTCTTAAAAGAATGTTTAAATTCTTGAAGTTGTTTATTCAACTGCTATGACTTGCTGAGCAATTGAATGCTCATACTTGCTTTAAATAAAAACATTTTCAGCGAACGATGTTAGAAAAAACTTAAGGATCCTGTAAAGATCAAGTTGATCGGTATCCAGATGAAGTGCCATTCAGTATATGAATGAGCGTGAAGATCAAACCAAGACTTATAATGTAGAATAGTTTAATTGAACTATAGATTAGTTTAATGAACTTTTATGTATCCTTAGTGGCGGATAAAAGTCACTTTTGTAAGATGTAAAGAATAATGTAATTATCATTATTTGTAATAAACGAGGTTATAAGGTAATAGAACCTGGGATTTGAGAATGTATGTTGTTATATTTAACTATATAATGATGTATGTTTGTAAGAAGATGGAATTGTGACGTACGAAATCCGGGTGTGAAGATAGACTGGATTTCGGGGCGTTATAAACATTTTCAGCTGCAGCCAGTTTATAAATTATATACGGTGTCTAAATTTTCTTAGATGGCTCTCATGCCCACAAGGAGTTCGGCACTGATATGTATCTTATTTTCTCGAAGATGCCTCGCATCTCAAAAATAAAAGTAATCAAGCCGATCACATAATAAAATGGAAGTATCAAAGGCCTTAATTACTATTGAGCACAAGGGTTTGAAAAACTTATTTTACAAAATATCACTGCTATATCTTATTAAAATTGAACTTTTATACAAAAGTCAAACCCTTTGTATATAGGTGCAAACGAGATATAACACTACTTCCAAACAACTGCATATAGACTTAATTCACACACACATATACACAGATAAAAGTTTAATGAAAAGTGGCGGTAACTGTGTTATCACTGAAGTCGGGGGGGGGGGGGTGCCCAACACCTTCCATCCGCTTAATCAAGTCCCCAAACCATAACGAATTTCGGTTTTGCATATTAGTTAAACAATGTCAAATCACTAGGTCTTTGTGCAAACCTTTTCTCGGTTGAGTTGGTGCAACCATTTAAAAATACCAGCTTGCAACTCTTACAGTCAAATCGTCAGCATATACATGTCGGACCTTTTCAAACTTATTTTTTCAAACAAATCTTACCTAACATGAGAACACCAAAAGATAAGAACATAAAGGGACAAATAAAAATCTCGACGTCGACACTTCTCAAATGTAGTTTCCATAGTCTGGTGCCAGCTGGCTTGTGAATCAGATGTTTGGGAGTCCTTTCCCTATGGAGATGCTGACTAATGAAACTAGGGTTGCTAATGCATCTGCGAAATCATTTTGATTCCAACGAATGTGGATGAAAGCTATATCTTCGAATTCTACATCCATCTTGATAACCTGTCACTGATAGGACAACAAATGTAATTCTTTGGTGTGATAAGTTGTCAAACCCCAAAAACATAATAAGACTCGGTTATGTAAATTCACTATTATTAAATAAAATCTCTCCATTCTGAAAGTGTTTTGTGCTATTATATACTCTGTTAAACAAATTAGGTCAAATAAAATTTTGTCCGAAAGTTGACGTGCTTGACACGTCGTGTTTAAAAATTTTCTTCCAAAAATGCACTTTTCGGTATATGTATTTGGACAAGCTGCTTTTTCATGCTTGCACTGACAAAACGCTTTGTCGTACTTGTTAGGATTTGTTAAAAAACTAAGTTAGGAACCCTAATATCGAAATCAGGAAACCCTAACCTTAGATTACAAACCCTAATCCTAATTAGTAAAACCTAACCCTAATTGGTCAGAGTAAACCCTAATTAGGTTATCCTAACACCTGATCGTGATTGTTAAACTTTAATTAGGTACAAATACAAATAAACATCATTGAGCAACCCTAATCATAAAAACCAAAATCCTAATTAAGATTAAAGAGGATTAGGGCATAATTAAGCTACTAAATTATGCAAACTAGCTCACATATAGGTTCCTACTCACCAATGCAAGTCCTAACATAGCACATGACATGCTTGCAAACTTCCAAGCAACACAAGTCTCGAACATCAGATATTTGTAGAGGCAAGAAGGTGAAAATGACACAAAAACCCTAGCTTAGAAATTCTATAAATAGCAGACCTATTTCACAGCAAACCTACAAATTTTCTAAGCCTAAACACTCATATATCATACCTAAATAAGCCTTGGTGATAGCAACAACAGGATTAGTAGCCAGAAATCAAAATCAAGTAAGAAAAGGTGCAAATCCTAATTTTAACTTAGATCATTGATGTTATGTTTAATTTATAGTTTAGATGTTTAGA
This sequence comes from Panax notoginseng, assembly GCA_016801055.1. Lineage (NCBI taxonomy): Eukaryota > Viridiplantae > Streptophyta > Magnoliopsida > Apiales > Araliaceae > Panax > Panax notoginseng. The sequence goes on from CM029015.1 coordinate 112,031,109, forward strand.
TATGTGTAATAACATGTTAGTAAGTATGCTAAGTTGATAGAACATGTTTACATAACATCTAGATGCATCAAATTGATGTTTAAGCAAACTGGAAATTCTGAAAAAATAGGTCTAACAGTCGAATATCAGAGCCTGTAGATCCATGTTTGTTAATAGTTAGGTCTATTAATTGTATGCTAGTTATAGTATTACATGAGGTCTTTAATCTGGAAAAGAAAACATATTCATTGGAATCATATATTGCAAGATATAGGTGGTCAAAAGTGTTTGACCGATCACGAAGTTTTGATTTTTGGGTTACCCAGAAATCTCAAGAACAGGTTGAGCCGGCTACTTTGACCAACCATTTAATCACTTTCTGTTTGTTTTTAGGATGTCTAGGTGTTATGAATTGATACCCCGATATACATACTACATATCTAAGTCACTCAAACACTTAATCAATTCATAGGATTACCAGAATTAATGGTCAAAAGTCGTTGACCGAGCATGACTGTGTTTTTTGGGTTACCCAGAAAACTAAAGAACATGAAGAACGACCTTTAGTTGTACTTTGATCAACATAGATCTAGACCTTAGAATCTTACTCTATCTAAACAAGTGTAACATATATGTAGCTTGTTATGTAGATTATATATTACAACAATAAAAACACAAATTTATCATACGAATTGAAAGATCTAGAAGCCACAAAAATGTTGACTGACCATGACCATTGTTCTGGGTTACACAGAAACCCAAGAAAAATTCTGACAGTCACTTTGGGCCTCTATAACTTCATGTTATATGTAGGTTAAAGCATGAAATTGGTATGTTATTGTACTTCTACATGAGTATTATAACACCTATACATTTACATACCCAGAATCATTAACAGTAGGGAATTAAGCTAATGTCAAAGTGACATCTAGACCATGACCAACTGATTCCCAAAAACACAAGAACACTTATAGCAACACTTTCTGTCGCTATAGGGCTTTAGCGATAGAAAGAAAATAATTTCTAATAAATAAATTTATAAAAATTAGAAATAATTAATAAATAGTTTTAAAAATAGTTTTAAAAATTATTTTAAGTTATAATAATTAAATTTTAATATTTTTACATAAATTCAATAAATAATTTATTTATTTAGATATTAATAATAATTAAGTTAATAATAAAGTAATAAGAATAATTATTTATAAATAAATAATTAGTTATAAATAATATTAATGATTTAAAAATCATATTAAAAGATTATAAATTATTTAAAAATAAAAAAAAGATTTTTATAATATTCTAAGTAAATATAAATTATTTAGAAATAGAAATAAATAATGTAAAAATCATTTAATGGATAAATAAATATCTAAAAATTATTATAATCTTCCGAAAATTATTATAAAGGATATATAAATTATCTAAAAATATAATAAAGCTTATAAATACAGTTTAACCGAGATATTAACTTATTATGTACCCGGTAAAGTCTTAGAACACCGAAATCATATCGAACTTAAACAGAATGTGAATAGTTTATGTATTTGAGTATTGTTATCAATACTAATGAGTTAGACTTATATAAATGAACAACTTAGGTGTTTATAAATGAATCGAGTAGAGTTGCTTGATCGATCTTCGCTCAGGCAAGTTACTAAACCCTGTATTATTTACTTAAGCAAGTCTTCTAACATATCTTGTTATTTACGCAAGTTTCTCAAACCATGTTTATTCGTTTAACAAGATTCCTATCTTGAATTGCTTTTGATATGTTATACCAAACCTAAATTTAAATTGCCAATTATTATAAAGTTATTGCTATAGCTTCAGCATAACTAAGAAATAAATTATTTATTCATATAATATTGTTTATTCAGCATAAACTGTTGTGTCAACCCAAATTTGCTTTGGTAAGACATCATACACTGAGTTGTATATCCCAAGAGGGATAAATGTATGTCAATAAAATATTGACACTTAGTACACGTGGGCACGATTAGGATGAGATGCATACTCCTAGGATGTTGAATAGGCTGATCCCATGTCTCACATCTGAACAAGATTTCTAAGTCTTTGTAACTACCAAAAATAGTTAAAAGTCCAAAAATGGTTGAAATATAAAAATTCCAAACATGGTAAACAACACTTAGTTGAGAAAAGTTTTGAACTGTTATAATTTTTCAAATCCTATATTGTGATAAATTATAAAACTTGTTGAGCATGTCATATCTCACTCTTGCAAATCATTCTCTTTGTAGTACTAAATTGTAACTCTGGCACATTTAGAGTAAATAATGAGAAGTGTCCCTGCTTAGATTAGTTTATATTACTGTCTAGCTGAATGTAATACTTTTGTAATAAGAAATTCTTTATATAGAATCATGTAACCGAACCTTAATATATGATATATAACATCTTTTATCTTTGTAACTGTAAGACCCCGAATTTTATGAAATGAAAGTATTCAATTTTCTTATAAATATTATTTTATTTAGTAAATAGTTAAATTGATAAAGGGTTAAAGTTAAGGGTGATATTTGAAAATTTTGTAAAGTAAGCAAGTTGTCATAAAATATTCATTTGATCGGGAAATATTCTTTTTATCGGGGAATATCCGTACAACGACACAATCATTAGTGGACCCCGCAACAGAAGTATTATTGGAGTTAGAAAACGAAAGAAATATCTTTTTATAAAAATAACGGCAAAAGTTTTACCGTTAACTGTTGAAATACCCGGTGATAAAAGTACAGTAATACGCATGGTTGCATAGTAGCACACGGTATTAATTATTGATTTTTACATGAGAAGTCACTCAGTTATACTCAATTATTGCTACAGTAATTGCTACATAGTATCTCATATAATTGATTCAATTATTATCACAGTATCGTCTGCATAATATTTTATATTATTAAATCAATAGTTGAGACGACAAAGTTATTCATATTATTATTTGCATTATCGACGATGTCTATAAAGTTATGTCGAGTAAATGGGTTTGGTCACCTAATTGCGCGTCAATAGGGAAAAATCCTTATCGGAAAGCCCCTCTTTCGTGAGAATAATCTGGTTGTTAAATATTTTGAGTTATAATATTAATGATTAATAAGTTTGTGTTGATTAAAGATGAAATTGTTGATAAAAATATTTTCATTGTGTTGGAATTATTAGTGTTAGTGGAAATCAACATTTATTTCGATAATAATTGATTTCTGGATGTTAAATTGACCAAACGGGTAATTAATCGGATAATTGAGTAATTAATTGCTATTAGTTCACATGCAAATTACTTTTGGTTCACATGCATGGAACTATTGATTCACATGCATGTACTATTAGGGGAGATGGTGCAAGATTGATAATATTTGAAGGACTAAATTAAAAATAGAGGTAAAGATGATGGTACTATACTGTAATAATATTAGCCCCTAATCGTGCAATATTATCGAAACTATATTTTTCTATAAATAGAAGCTCATTCTTCTTTCATTCTTACCAATTCACTAAGACTCATAAGAGCGACTATAGAGAGAGAAACTATAAAGAGAAAGAAGAAAAGTATTCTGCTACTTCACTTTTGCAGTATCCAGTCTTCTACTAAGGTAAGGGGTATTATTTATTTCAAATTTGCTTACGATATTATTTTTCGTATTCGTAAGAATATTATTTCGTTTAATATTCGTAAGGCATATTATTTTTGTTCAATAATAGTATGAAATAATTTGTTCTTCCATACTCTGTAATATGTGAGTAATATTATTTCGTTTCGTATCCCTAATTTTATACTCATTTTGTTGAAGTATTGCTACTATACTCCGTGAAATTAGTAGAATATCATTGAAATTTGCGATTCATCTAGTATCATTTCACAAGGATATTTTTCTGAACATTCATGTTAAATTTTAAGCTTTTCTTGTCGGAGTACTATTCATGGGTACTTTTCATTTATACGACACTTTTCATACGTACGACACTATTTATACGTAAAACATTATTCATGAAGTACTATTCACGGGTACAATTCACAAAGTATTATGCACAAGATACTATTCATAACGTACTATTCACTATGCACTATTCACGAGGTACTATTCACAGAGTAATATTTTCAAAGTACTATTCACAAAGTACTATTCACCCAGGGTACTATTCACGACAAAAAATTGATTCTGTTATGTCCAAATCATTTTTGATACAATATTATTCTTGAATTTTACTCCCTAAGCAGTATCATGTTGACAATTTGGACATTATAAAATTCTGAATAAATTAAATTATAAATTTTTAAAATTTATCATTGCTCTCATTTAATTGAATTCTTATATCATTGTCATCATCTTTATACTTATATTGTAATGAAAGTCATCTTTAGCCCATAGTGCGTAGATGGACTGTTGATTGGGGTGATTATGAACAGGGATCATTCAGTATAATCATGACCCGTAATGTTACAAATGATATGGTAAAAGTCCTCATTGGCCCGTAGTGCATTGATGGACAGTTGTTGGTATGATTATGACCAAGGATTATTCAGTATGATCATGACCATTGGTGAAAACACGAATATTCTTGGCCCATAGTGCATGGATAATTCAGTAATTTGGATTATTTATTAAGCTGAGTCTCAGCGATAAAGTTGATGATAAACTTTTTAAATCATAAAAGATAGTAGATATCATGCTCTACTTGACTCTTTTAATGGATTACTTTTTTCGCTGCAGTTGTTGATCTAAAACTTGTTGTCTATTGTATTCTATCAGTTGTTATATTGTTGAAGTCTAACGATAATTTATTCTGTATTATCTTAGTCATAATATTTCTTGCTGGGCTTGTTGAGCTCACCCTTTTTTTCATTATTCTCTTCAGGAAATGAGAATATAGTTGGGACTAGTCAGGGAATGGAGTGACGGTCCGAGATAGTTATTTTAATAGTACTCATTATTCTGTGAAATAGTGTGATAATAATTGTAACGAGATTGAATTTGAGTTTGGATATTGTCTAGAAGACAATATTCGTGTTAAAACTCTCAGCTATATTTTGTTGTATTTTACACGACAGTTGTATAATTAAGTTATAGTTGTATTCTGTACCATGTATTTGGCGACTCAGAATGGGTGATGTATACCTATTTTGGGGGCATCACAGTTGGTATCAAAACTCAGGGATATGATTTCTGGCTGAGATGTGAGACTTGAACTAGGAGGACAGAGACGGGTTAATCCTTTGCTAGTATGACCTAGCTAAGTTATTTGTTATTTAATTGGTCGATCAGAGTATAGGGATAATATGTGGCATATCAATTAACCCTTGTTTTGTGACAATATTTGAGAATGACATCTGAAAATGTTGAGATAAGCAATGAAGCATATGAGACCATTGAGTCACCGACGATCAATAACCAGGATAATGTGCATCAGGAAGGCAATAATCCTCGTGTAAACAATAACACCGACAAAATGACGAACGATGGTATGTTTAAGAAATTTTTAGAATATATGAAAAACCAAACGAGAGAGACTCCTGTTCAAAATGCAGGTGTAAACATTGGCAACTCACGGCTGGTCACCGCTAAGCAGTTCAAGAAGCTAGGACTGTCAGAGTTTTTGGAAAAGCCGGAACCACTTAAGGTGGAGACGTGGATAAAGTAGATCACCAAGATATTTGATGTCTTGGAATGCTCAGAGGAGCAAAAGGTTCCCTTCGCCACCTTTATGTTGCATGAAGACGTAGATCATTGGTGGGAATCTATAAAACAGACTCATCTTTCTGCACTAGAGATGTCTTGTTAGAAGTTCCAAGAATTGTTCAATGACAAGTACTTTCCTGAAAATATTCGTCACATGAAGGAGTTGGAATTCATCAAGCTGGAGCAAAACAATATGACCGTGTCGCAATATGAGGCTAAGTTTACGGAGTTGTCCCGGTTTACGTCCCACTTGGTCGATAATGAGGAGCGAATGACGGGAATGTTTCTAAGAGGTTTGAAACCCGAAATACGTCAATACCTCATTTCTCACAAACTTTGTTTATATTCAGATGTTGTGAATATGGCTCAGTTATTGGAGTGTAGTAATGAGTCAGTCCAACCAAAAGATAACGACCAACAACAAGATAATAATCATACCGGTGGCAATGGCCATCGGAACAATGATAACCATCGTGGAGGAAATTATCATGCCAAGAATGGTAACCACTTCAGTGGTAATCATGGCCAAGATAATAGAAGTGAAAATTTCAAGAAGATAAGGTTCAATAATGATGAAAAGACAACATCACCAGCACCCGTTTCCAAGGAAGAAGAACGACCACCGGTCGTATGTTTCAAATGCGGATATGAGGGACACATCCGTCCAAATTTTATGCAGCAACCCAAAGTGTGTTTTAATTACGGAAGAGAAGGTAATTTAGCTCGATTTTGTCGTCTAGTGAAGTCAAGTCCAGCTACGATGGTGACACCAAAGGATGTCCTAGACAAGTCAACACCGGAAGTTTAAGTGAGAGAGTTTGTAGAGGAATCCGAACAAAGTTATTACGGGTAAGTTAATCATAAACTCTTGCGAAGTCTATACCTTATTTGATATCTGTTCTACAAACTCTTTTATTTCTCCTACTTGCGCTCAACGTTTATATTTGACTCCGGAGAAATTAAACTTTGACTTATCTGTTGAAACTCTATTATGAGAAACCTTCGTTACATCCACTTTTTATAAATCTTGTTTGATTCAAATCATCACCCTCACGTTAACTGTCGATCTTATCCCTTTGTAAATACTTGCCTTTGATGTGATTTTAGGAATCGACTGGTTAACTACTCATCATACTAAAATTAATTATTTCGTAAGGTTGTTAGCTTTCATATTCTTAACAAACCTGTTATGCGAATTCAAGCAACCAAACCACTAAAGTCAATCATTGTCATATTAAGCCATAAGTAAAGAGACTTGAGCCTTTCGCTAGTGACTTTCTTATGTGGGATGTGACAACCCGAGAATTTAGAGAATTTTTAAAAATTTTATTAATTGATTTAAGGTTCAAAATTAGAGCCTAGACAGAAAATAAGTGTATGTGTATGATATTTTTAAGAAGGAATTTTGAGGGTTTCAAAACTCTGTGAATGATTTAGGTGAATTATTCAGGATTAAGGAAATACGTGAATATGTTTTGGGTATATGTGTACAGTATGTGGTTAAGGGTCAAGGGTTGATCAGATAAACGATATCTGTAACAAACCCTAATCATATCTTAAGAACGTCAACGTTCGGTTAGAAAATTCTTACGAATTATAAGAAACCCTAGAAATCGGTTCTGGAAACCCTAATTTCGATTCCGAGAATTCGAAACCCTAATTCGTGGGTTATAAATCCTAATGACCATTTTTACCCTAAGTGCTAAATTAGCAATTTTAATTAGGATAAAATTAATCCTAATTAGCTAGATTGATTTATAATTAGGAGATTATGATATAATTAGAAATCCCTAGTTATAATTTAGAAATCATGATTTTCTATTTTAAATTTAACTAGAAAATCTTAGAAATCCAAGTTGCTAAATCTTTAAGAGTTAAACCCTAAACCTTAATGTCTAAACCCTAAACCCTAAGGGTTTCATCAAATGACAATTCTAGAATAAAAATGTCATGGAAAATGACTTTTATGCCCTTTTGGCACATTCTTTAATAGGTGGCTTGCAAATATTGTTATATATTGAGTTGTTGAACAACTCTAACCACTCCTTGACTTATTTATCCCAGCAATATCTCAGCACTTACATCATATAGATACAATGTATCAAAATAATTGGATTAAAAGATAGAAAAAAGACCACTTTCATGCTCATTCTCTCCAACCCTTTATCTCTTCCAAATCCGAAATCTAGAGTGAGAGAGAGAGAGAAAATTTGAGCCATGATCAGTCATAGCAAGTCAAGAACAAAATCAAAAAGGCAGAATCAAGAAGTTCTGGGTTTAGCCCAAGAACACCAAGAACACCTATAGCGACGGGTCTGTCGCTATAGGGCCCTTTAGCGACGGTTTTATTATTATTTATTATCTAATTTTCCAGAAATTATTTTAAAAATAGATAAAAATGGTTTTTAATTATTAAAAATACAAATAAATTCTGAAATTTTTTTTTAAATGCTGAAAAATAGTTTTTAATTATTTTGAGTATATTTCATAAATATTTAATATTTTTAGAACATAAATGGTATCTAATATATTTAATTATAATATTAAATAAATTATTTAAAAATAGTTTTAATTCATGAAAAAATCATAAAAAATTATATTATGGTATTATAAAATATTTTAAGCTATTTTCAATGACTTTTAATATTTTAGAATGAATTCATTAATAAATTAATGATAGTTAGTATATTTAATAAATATATGAAATAAATTATGAAAAAATAGACTTAATGATTTAAAAATCATATGAAAATGATTTAAGCATTATAGAAATATTTCAAGTTATAAAATATAACTTTTGATATTTTGTCATGAAAATATTAATATTTTTAATATTAATAATAATTATCGGATAATGGATTTAAGTGTTTAAAAATCATATAAATATGATTTTAAGGTATTAAAAATATTTTGATATATTATAAATATATTATAATATTATGTTGAGTATTTCATTAATATTTGATAATAAATAAATATTAATGATAAAAGAATTATGTGGTATTTAATTCATTTAAATACGATATTAATGATTGAAAAATCATGATAAATGATAATAATTATGTGAAAATTAGTATGAGACTTAAAAAAATATTTTGACTGATATTAAAATTATCTGAGTTAATTGTTAAGTGTTTAGGCAGAGTTTAATTGAACATAGACTCGATAAAAGTCCGACTAGACCGTCGGGACGTTATAATTTTGTCGGAATCAAGATAGACTGTAATAGTTTGACTTGATACCGAGTCTTATGTGTGTTATAGACTAATAAGGTTATGTGTTATGTGTTTAGGTTATTCTATGTTTATATATATAATAGTATTATACTGTGATGATATTATTCTAATATTGGAGATCTATATTACTAATATTAGGTCTTCGGATAAAGCGTATAAATTGCGTAGCGGTAATCAACGGTTCAGGCATGTTTTTTTTTACTTAACTCTGTTAAGAGTGTTTTATTCGGATAAGCTTATGGTTAATCATTGCTGGTTGCCATGAATTGTACTCTGTACATAGTGCATGTATAAGTCAGGTATGAAAGGCTGATCACCTTCATTACCAGTTGGTTCAGATATATTTGTTCATGTATAATACTTGTTCAATCATAAATTTGTTCTTGCTAGTTCACAATTATATTGTTGAATTATAGCCAACTTATTATTCAGACTATTTCAATCATGATATATCGTTATATTATTGAATTTAAACTTGCTGGGCAACTTTCATGCTCACCCTTGCTATATCATGATAAAACATTGCAGATTAAGACAAACGCATCGGATACAAGGAAAGGTTAAAGAGAGTTCCAGTGTTAGGATATGTGTGCAGCTAAATTGTATAAGTGATATATTTTAAGGTTATGTGTTAAGTAAGTTATGTAATGTGTATTAAGTTAAAGTTACTCGACCTTGGGAAAAAGTATGTAAGTTTAATGTATAAACAATTTATGTTTATATCTTTCGCAAAAATAGTAATAGTGATAGAATGATTGTACTGGATCCGCGGTGATTTGGAACCCGGATTCGGGGACCTCACAGTTGGTATCAGAGCTGTAGGTTATGAACTTTAGGTAGGAATACCTAAGACTAATAACTACAGTGATTAGGATAAGTACTAACTCACATAGAGTTAGTTGGTCGGTAAGATTCAAAGACAAATCTCAGCGAGTTATAAGATACAGAGTTCCCTAACTTTGATAATAAAAGTTGAATAGTAGTGAGAAATAGATAGAGTCTAAAAGATTGAAAGTGCAGTGACAGGAGATCGTAAAACAAAACGATCTGGATATAGAAATGAATCGTAATGTATACGATGAGATTACTCCGTGATCAGATACGGTTATAGTATGGAGAAGGATCAAGCGAATGATTGAAAAGTTACAGCAAGTTAATGGGTGACAGTTGTACTATAAATTGGTACAGATTCAGGAAAGGATTATGAATACGAGTTGAATGAAATTCGTATTGAGAAGGGTGTTAAGGTTAAGTGGGGATTCAATTGTGGACTCATGTCAGCAGCTGAGTTGTATGATTCCTTGTATGGGCAGGGAATTGTGCTTGGTGTAAAAACTACTTAGTTTTGGCAATGATAATCATTGAAATGTTTGTGTCGTGCTATTTGTCATATGCATGTTAAGAGGGTGATTCCTTTCTCATGTGTATAACAAATAGATAGGTCATAGGTAGAGAATATCAGGTTATGTACGAGTTCTTAAAATTCATAATTATGTGACATTGTTGATTCATAGTTATATGAAATGCTTATGAACCCCTCAACGAATAGACGCCAAAGGTCTGACCAGGACAAGTTCTTAAACTCATATGATTGTGGCAAGTAAATGAACTCATAAGTGTGGTTTGACGAACTAGGTGTAGTTGTGTGTAATTGAAGTATTGAGGATAATAGGAACAAATAGACTGATTAAGCAAATGATTATTAGTGGAGACATAAGTTTTCCAAAACTCCTCGCTATGCTAGACTTCGAAATGATTGACATCAAGATAAATACGCACTATGTGCTTTTGTAAAAAAATGTAGACTTGTAATCATTTTTGAAACGGTTTAAAGTATAGTCTATGCTACTTATTTTAGCTAGACACAAATGATTTAAAATATCAAAAGTTATTTTATTTATCCCTTATATAGCATGTAACCTAGTGCAAAGTTGATAAAAAGTGATGGAGTTATAAATACAGGAATACTTAGTGTTGAATCGATCCAAAATCGTTACTCCACTATTGAATGATGTGTTATAACAAAATCATACAATGACGACATCCTCAAACGGACTGTTAATACAGTACGACATCATGATGTCATTCTCGAAAATACTTTCAAAAATTTTAATTTGCCAACGGGGTTTGGCTACACTTAAATAATTCGATTGAATTGAATTATTGATATGAGTCTATGCTATTCGATTCAGCTAGACTAATCTTATGAAAACTCTAAGTGTTCATTGAAATAAATTTCTCGACCTAAATTATTTTGGTGCGGAATCATATGATAATTCTGAGGTGAACAACCCTGAAAATTGGGATATACTAATTGGATAAAATATTCAAATCTAAGAACGCATATAGTCGTTCTGATTACTAAGGTACAATAGATTGATCATCTAAAGTAACCGCATCGGTAGTTTACCTTCTTTGTGATTGTAAACATACTGTTAACCTTTGTACGGGGTAGAGTACCTTTTTCTTAATTGAAATAGGTAGCAGGTAGTAATACCTATAAACCTCAATAGTTCATGGTCTATATGACCCCTCAGCACAGTTTGAAAACTTTTACTCTTGTGAGTGGTGTATTGGGTAGTATGTTATAATGTGTGTGAATGGTGTAAGTAGTATGGTGTATGGAGTACGGTGCAAGGTAAATTCTAGGGACGAAATTTTTAGAAGAAGGGGTGAATGTGACAACCCGAGAATTTAGAGAATTTTTAAAAATTTTATTAATTGATTTAAGGTTCAAAATTAGAACCTAGACAGAAAATAAGTGTATGCGTATGATATTTTTAAGAAGGAATTTTGAGGGTTTCAAAACTCTGTGAAGGATTTAGGTGAATTATTCAGGATTAAGGAAATACGTGAATATGTTTTGGGTATATGTGTACAGTATGTGGTTAAGGGTCAAGGGTTGATCAGATAAACGATATCTGTAACAAACCCTAATCATAACTTAAGAACGTCAACGTTCGGTTAGAAAATTCTTACGAATTATAAGAAACCCTAGAAATCGGTTCTGGAAACCCTAATTTCGGTTCCGAGAATTCGAAACCCTAATTCGTGGGTTATAAATCCTAATGACCATTTTTACCCTAAGGGCTAAATTAGCAATTTTAATTAGGATAAAATTAATCCTAAATAGCTAGATTGATTTATAATTAGGAGATTACAATATAGTTAGAAAGCCCTAATTATAATTTAGAAGTCATGATTTTCTATTTTAAAATTTAACTAGAAAATCTTAGAAATCCAAGTTGCTAAATCTTTAAGAGTTATACCCTAAACCCTAAAGGGTTAAACCCTAATCCCTAATGTCTAAACCCTAAACTCTAAGGGTTTCATCAGATGACAATTCTAGAATAAAAATGGCATGGAAAATGACCTTTATGCCCTTTTGACACATTCTTTAATAGGTGGCTTGCAAATATTGTTTTATATTGAGTTGTTGAGCAACTCTATCCACTCCTTGACTTATTTATCCCAGCAATATCCCATCCCTTACATCATATAGATACATTGTATCAAAATAATTGGAATAAAAGAGAGAGAAAAGACCACTTTCATGCTCATTCTCTCCAACCCTTTCTCTCTCTTTCAAATCCGAAATCTAGAGTGAGAGAGAGAGAAAATTTGAGCCATGATCAGTCATAGCAAGTCAAGAACAAAATCAAAAAGGCAGAATCAAGAATTAAAGCTCAAAGGTATAAAAACCCTAAATTTTGAAATCCTTAGATTTGATGTTAGATGTTGTTGTTTGTTGGTTAAATATGTGTTAGATGGTGTCACTTAATGATCTGGGCTGTTGGATCATGGATCCATATCATATAGATGAACAAAAATCAAGTTTTTAGTAACTGTTCTTGAACCTTCATGTGTTATCTGACAAGCAAATGTCAGACGCTTTAGATCCTCCTATGTTTTTCGTTTGTGGTGTTTTACATTATGGGTCTATTCTATGATATGTAGGCTATGATCTAAAACTGAAAACAGTGTCAAAACATGTCTAGATCTCTTGCTATATGAAGTCAAACTGCGTTGACCGACCACGAAAAGTTGATTCTAGGTAACCCAGTTTTCCCAGCAGTTGTCTGACAACATTTAGCAGGCCATAGATCGTGCTGTGTGTTAATCGATTAGTCAAGTTATTGTTTGTTTATTGTAGTCTGGTATGTATACTACTTATTAAAGTCATCCGATCACTTAGATCATAACTGGAATGGATGAAAATCACGGTCAAAAACCGTTAACCATTACGACCGGAAGAAGATTCTAGGTAACCCAGATCTTCAATAGGCATTTTCTGACTATCAGTTTGACCGGCTCAAATCTATCTTGTGTGATGTTGTTATTATAATTTAGTGTTATGAAATTATACACTGCCATTAATACTACATGACTGAATCAATCAAACACTGTAAACAAGTCGGAGATGTGTAGATTAAAAGGACCAAAGTAGCACCTACGTTTGTTCTTCATTTTCTGGAAAACCCAGAAAATAAAGAACAACGTTGTTAGACATTTTGATAGCTTAGATCTAGCTGTGATGTTGTGTACTGGCCTTCAAACTTGATTCTAATTGCAGTGTTGCACGAGCACTTCAACCTTAGCACCATAACCAACCATATAACAACAAAACCAAAGATTAAATTGTGGTCAAACCTCATACCATGTTATCAGTGCATGAAGTTCTGGGTTTAGCCCAAGAACACCAAGAACACCTATAGCGACGGGTCTGTCGCTATAGGACCCTTTAGCGACGGTTTTATTATTATTTATTATCTAATTTTCTAAAAATTATTTCAAAAATAGATAAAAAAGGTTTTTAATTATTAAAAATACAAATAAATTCTGAAAAATTATTTTAAATGCTGAAAAATTGTTTTTAATTATTTTGAGTATATTTCACAAATATTTAATATTTTTGGAATATAAATGGAATTTAATTTATTTAATTATAATATTAAATAAATTATTTAAAAATATTTTTAATTCATGAAAAATCATGAAAAATTATATTATGGTATTATAAAATATTTTAAGTTATTTTCAGTGACTTTTAATATTTTAGGATGAATTCATTAATAAATTAATATTAATGATAATTAGTTTATTTAATAAATATATTAAATAAATTATGAAAAAAATAGAATTAATGATATAAAAATCATATGAAAATGATTTAAGCATTATAAAAATATTATAAGTTATAAAATATAACTTTTGATATTTTGTCATGAAAATATTAATATTTTTAATATTAATAATAATTATCGGATAAAGAATTTAAGTGTTTAAAATGATTTTAAGGTATTAAAAATACTTTGATATATTATAAATATATTATAATATTATGTTGAGTATTTCATTAATATTTGATAATAAATAAATATTAATGATAAAAGAATTATGTGGTATTTAATTCATTTAAATACGATATTAATGATTAAAAATCATGATAAATGATAATAATTATGTGAAAATTAGTATGAGACTTAGAAAAATATTTTGATTGATATTAAAATTATCTGAGTTAATTGTTAAGTATTTAGGCAGAGTTGAATTGAACTTAGACTCGATAAAAGTCCGACTAAACCGTCGGGACGTTAGAATTTTGTCAGAATCAAGATAGACTGTAATAGTTTGACTTGATACCGAGTCTTATGTGTGTTATAGACTGATAGGGTTATGTGTTATGTGTTTAGGTTATTCTATGTTTATATATATAATAGTATTATACCGTGATGATATTATTCTAATATTAGAGATATATATTACTAATATTTGGTCTTCGGATAAAGCGTATAAATTGTGTAGCGGTAATCAACGGTTCAGGAAAGTTTGTTTTTACTTAACTCTATTAAGAGTGTTTTATTCGGATAAGCTTATGGTTAATCATTGCTGGTTGCCATAAATTGTACTCTGTACATATTGAATGTATAAGTCAGGTATGAAAGGCTGATCACCTTTATTACCAGTTAGTTCAGATATATTTATTCATGTATAATACTTGTTTAGTCATAAATTTGTTCCTGCTAGTACACAATTATATTGTTGAATTATAGCCAGCTTATTATTCAGACTCTTTCAATCATGATATATCGTTATATTATTGAATTTAAACTTGCTGGGCAACTTTCATGCTCACCCTTGCTATATCATGATAAAACATTGCAGATTAAGACGAACGCGTCGGATACAAGGAAAGGTTAAATACAGTTCCAATGTTAGGATATGTGTGCAGCTAAATTGTATAAGTGATGTATTTTAAGGTTATGTGTTAAGTAAGTTATGTAATGTGTATTAAGTTAAGGTTACTCGACCTTGGGGAAAAGTATGTAAGTTTAATGTATAAACAATTTATGTTTATATCTTCCACAAAAATAGTAATAGTGATAGAATGATTGTACCAGATCTGCGGTGATTTGGGACACAGATTTGGGGACCTCACATGGGATGCACCGACTCTCCATAGGGGACACAGTGAATAACAGTGGCAAATTGATAGGTATTAATGCGAGGTGCTATCCAAGTCTTGGATGAGAGTCATTGTTTTGAATAATATTTCTATCGTTAATAACTTTCCTGACGTATTCCCGAAGAACTTCCTGAGCCTACCCTTAGAGCGTGAAATCAAATTTTATATCAACCTTAAACCCGACACAAAACTCTCAAATATTTCTTCACCCAAAACGAACATAACATATGCCAAAGACGTTTGCTCGAGCTATTGAAGATTACGACCATACAATTCAATATCATCCTAGAAAAGCGAATGTGGTAGTTGATGCATTGAGTATAAGATCGTATGCGGTTACGAGTGGGACGTTGTTAATAGAAAGACCCATTTCATATAACTTACAAATAATAGAGATAGAGTTAAAGACTCTAGGGACCCACGTGATGATGTCAAATATACTATTAGAACCGACTTTAATATATAAAGTTAAAGTCGCTCAAGCTACACACCCAGAGCTGATGAATGTGAAGAAGAAGGTGTAAGAAGGCGTTATTATAGAAGCATGAATCAACGAAGAGAGGAAATCTCAACCCTCAATTTTATTGGTCTATTTGAAATCCTCGAGTAGGAATTGTGACCTATAGACTCGTCTTACCGCTAAGTATGTCGGGTGTTCATAACATTTTTCACGTATCGATGTTACGTAAATATGTGGACGACCCGAACCACATTATTGAATTAGAACTAGACGAGATAGTGAAAGATTTAACGTATGAAAAGGTACCTATTAAAATCTTGGATAAGAATAAACATATTCTACGCTCAAATGTTATACCTCAAGAGTTAGAATCTGACGAGGTATCCTCACCTCTTCGACATACCATGTATGTACGTAAATTTTGAGGGCGAATTTTCATAACGAGGTGAGATTGTAAGACCCCAAATTTTATGAAATGAAAGTATCCAATTTGCTTATAATTATTATTTTATTTAGTAAATGGTTAAATTGATAAAGGGTTAAAGTTAAAGGTGATATGTTAAAATTTTGCAAAGTAAGCAAGTTGTCCTAAAATATTTGTTTGGTCGTGGAATATTCTTTTTGTCGGGGAATATCCATACGACGACACAATCATTGGTGGACCCCACAACGAAAGTATTTTCGGAGTTAGAAAATGACATAAATATCTTTATATAAAACTAATGGTGAAAGTTTTATCATTAACTGTTGAAATACCCGATGATAAATGTACAGTAATACGCGTGGTTGCATAGTAGCACACGGTATTGATTATTGATACTTACGTGAGAAGTCATTCAGTTATACTCAATTATTGCTACAGTAATTGCTGCATAGTATCTCATATTATTGATTCAATTATTGTCACAGTATCATCTGCATAATATTTTATATTATTAAATCAATAATTGAGATGACAAAGTCATTCATATTATTATTTGCATTGTTGACAATTTTTAAAAAGTTCTATCGAGGAAAGGGGTTTGGTCATCTAATTGCGCGCCAATAGGGAGAAATCCTTATCAGAAAGCCCCCTCTTTCTTGGGAATCATCTGGTTGTTTAATATTGTGAGTTATAATATTAATGATGAATAAGTTCGTGTTGATTAAAGATGAAATTGTTGATAAAAATATTTTCATTGTGTTGGGATTATTAGTGTTAGAAGAAATCGACATTTATTTCGATAATAATTCATTTTTGGATATTAAATTAACCAAACGGCCAATTAATCGGGTAAAAGAACAATTAATTGCTATTAGTTCACATGCAAATTACTGTTGGTTCACATGTATGGAACTATTGATTCACATGCATGTACTATTAGGGGAGGTGGTGAAAGATTGATAATACTTGAAGGACTAAATTAAAAATGGAGGTAAGGATGATGGTACTATACTGTAATAATTCGAGCCTCTAATCGTACAATTATCGAAACTATGTTTTCCTATATATAGAAGCTCATTCTTTTTTCATTCTTACCAATTCACTAAGACTCACAAGAGCAACTATAGAGAGAAACTATAGAGAGGAAGAAGAAGAGTATTCTGCTACTTCACTATTGCAGTATCCAGTCTTCTACTAAGGCAAATGGTATTATTTATTTCATATTCGCTTACGATATTATTTTTCATATTCATAAGAATATTATGTCGTTTAATATTCGTAAGGGATATTATTTTGGTTCAATAATCGTATGAAATAATATGTTCTTCCATACTCTGTAGTATGTGAGTAATATTATTTCATTTTGTATCCATAATTATACACTCATTTTGTTTAAGTATTGCTTCTATACTCCTTGAAATTAGTAGAATATCCTTGAAATTTGTGCTTCATCTAGTATCGTTTCACAAGGATATTTTTAAAAAAATTCTTATTAAATTTTAAGCTTTTCATACCGGAGTATTATTCATTTATACGGCACTCTTCATACGTACGACACTATTCACGAAGTACTATTCATGGATACTATTCACAAAGTACTATTCACAGAGTACTATTTACAAAGTACTATTTTATGGATACTATTCACGAAGTACTATTCACGAGATACTATTCACAGAGTACTATTTCTAAAGTACTATTAAATAGTACTATTCACTCGGGTGCTATTCACCCGAGATACTATTCACGACGAAAAATTGATTCTTTTCTGTCCAAATCATTTTTGATATAATATTATTCTTGAATTTTACTCCACAAAGCAGTATCATTTTGATAATTTGGATATTATTGAATTCTGGATAAATTAAATTATAAATCTTTAAAATTTATCCTTACTCACATTTAATTGAATTCTTATATCGTTGTCATCATCCTCATGTTTATATTGTGATGAAAGTCATCTTTGGCCCGTAGTGTATAGATGGACTCTTGATTGGTATGATTATGACCAGTGATCATTCAGTATAATCGTGACCCGTAATGTTACAAATGATGTGGCAAAAGTCCTCATTGGCCCGTAGTGCATTGATGGTGTAACGACCCCAAAATTCATACAATTTAATTCTCGAATTCGGTCGTTAATAATACATTCAAGCTCTAATTTTACATCATTAAACGATAATACAACCATTGAAGTTTACGGAATAATTAAAATGTTCTATTATAATTAAAATTTTCTATTTACAAACTTTACATTATATCTCTTCGATTCAAATTTATATCATGAATCATTACAACAAAATGACTATACAAAGTCTTACATCATCAATAGATATCCATATATACCTAATAGCTTCAATTCCAATTCAACAACATATTACATTCAAAATATTAAATACATTTCTCGTAAAACATAAGGAATCTTCAAGTATCACGTCGGATTCATAAACTTTCAGGTAACACATAGCTTTACCTTGAAATCTTGACCTACAAAAATGGTTATTTACAAGGTTAAGCTTGACAGCCCAGCAAAATCTAACAGTTTTCATGCAACACGTAACATATAATATCATGCTCAACATATATCTCTTAAACATTGAACTATCATAACATACGTGCTACAATTCATATAACAAATATAAAGATTGAGTTCCTTACTCAATCGACATGCTTTACTTAATTAATGTAGTCATAAGTTGACTTTGACGTTTCATGCTTTCACATAAATATAACACATATCATGTTATTTATAATAACGACTTAAAACAATTAATCATCAAGTTCACGTAGCAAATAGGAACTGAAAGACTTGCCTAGTTCGTAGATTACCAATTACCAAAAATAGCTTAAATGCTTTGCGTACCTCCTACAATAGTTCAAAGGTTCATAATCACAAGCATTAGTTACACATATAACGAAACCACAATGACTCTTAATCTTAATCTTTTATAACTTGCATCTCTTTGAGACTTAACACATATCTTCAGGTGTTTACTCCTCTTCGTATGTCACTTATCATTACATTATCTCATTTTGTGTTTCATTAAACTTCTTTCGAAACCAACACTTAACGTTCATTTCCATTACCCCATATTAGATGTATTACACTTGTTGACAACCACTAGGAATCACATTATCTACTAGATATGCTAACATACCATAACATGTACATTTATAGATAAACTTACTATTTTATCACAAGTCTTTCTTTACCATTTACATTTCATAAATTCTAAGTATTTACTTCGCAACATTTGTCTAACATTCATTGTGTACACTAAGTTATCACATAACGCGTTCGAAATTTACTAATCATTTTTACCACTTTGAATTCACTAACTCCATAACACAACTTTGTTTTAGCCTTGTTGTTACGTGTTGGACACATTACATAACCTTTAGCTAAGCTACAAAGAACGATCAAAGTCTGCAGAATTAGCAGAATTCAGTGTCTAAAAATGGGCACTCGCGCGACCGCACGAGTTTTGTACAGGGAGGCTGCGCGCCCGCGCGGCATCTGCGCTCCCGCGCGGCATCTGCGCTCCCGCGCGGCATCTGCGCGCCCGCGTGATACACATAACCCAATTTTGCAGAATGTGTTTCGGCACAGTTTTTAGGCCAACTAACACGAATTTCACCCATAAAACAGTAAAACCAACATCTATAATTGATATAAAACTATCACAAACATGTTTGTTAACATATTCAACCAATTAGAACAATTTAACAACACTTTTAACTATTTTAATTTCTCAAATTTCTCATTTTCATATGAAAATTCCATTCTTGACATCCTTCACGAAAATCAACAATGTGATTTTGATTCCTCACCAAATCACTTCGTTCAAGTTACATTATCTTTGTTTCTTAATGAACTAGCACATACAAGTGTGGGAAAAGACATAAAGGATTATGTCTTTAAAATAAGAATAAATGTTTCAATTGTGGATAGGATGGACACTTTTCTCCACAGTGTCCTATCCCTAATAAAAATAAATGTTTCAACTGTGGTTCGTCGGAACATTTAGTAAGAACCTATACCAAACCCAAGAACTAGGGAGGAGGGGGATCTAACGCCCCGAAATCCAGTCTATTTTTACACCCGAATTTCGTACGCCACGGTTCCACTTCTTACCAAACATACATCATTATATACTGAAATACAACAACATACATCCTTAAATTCCAGGTTCTAGAAACCTTATAACCTCTTTCATTATAAATAATTATAATTACATTATTCATTTCATCTTACAAGAGTGACTTTTATTCGCAACTAAGGATACATAACAGTTCATTAAACTAATCTATCGTTCAATTCATCTTTTTACATTACAAGTCTTCACTTGATCTTCTAGCTCATTCACATTCTGAATGGCACTTCATTTGGATACCTTCAGCTTGATCTTTACGGGATCCTTAAGTTCTTCTAACATCGTTTGTTGAAAAGATTTTTTATTTAAAGCAAGTGTGAGCATTCAATTGCCCAGCAAGTCATAACAGTTTAACACATAACTTCAAGAGTTTAAACGTTCCTTTAGAACTTCAGTAACCGAACAAAGGTTATGAAGCAGCTTGAATAATAGGAATAGTCTCGATTCCTATCATCTTAATTAAAACATCATTCACTTTCACTTTGAAATACTTTCATTCCTCAACCTTTTTCATACACATCATGTATGGCTAGAATCATTAGCACAGACTTAGCATTAACGGTTCATGTATAAACCGAACATACTTGTATTGAATAGCTCAATCACAGAACAGTTCATATCATAGAAACACCAAAGTGTTCAAATTATGGCTCAAGGCCTCATACGTTCTACCACCTTGTACAAATATCGCACATTCGTACATAGACAGAACTTCTCAAGTTCAACATCTGAGAAGTTTAAGAAACTAGTATTCATTTAGAATATGAATAAAGCTAGGAAACTTGCCTTATGCACAGCTACATCTTATGCTGAACTGCTCATTCCAATTCCTATGAAGCACATCAGGAAAACAACACACACACCAATTAGCCACCCCAAATCTGGTAATTCAATTTCCACATGATTTGGTGTTTCGAGTTGCTAGTTCGTATATACCTCCGCTCTATGAAGGAATCGTTTAGCCCAGATACCATACATCAACTACTAAAGAGTACAATTGTACCATACTTAAATATAACTCTCTATTCTTAACTTCTTTATTACTTTTCTTATAGATACTGTCTATTTATTATCACCTTTCATCCTTATTATTAGAGTTGGATAACCCCACATTCATATTCCTTATAACTCTGCTAGATTCTTCTTTGAATCCTGTCACGCAAGTTTTAATCCATTCTATAAAAATTTCTTAAATTACTTCTTATTGTTCAAACTCTATCTGAGCTTATTCATTCACTATCTTCACCTTTTATTCTCTAAGGTTATAGCCTAAGGTACCCATACCTAAGGTTTATAACCTACAGCTCTGATACCAACTTGTGACACCCCCAAATTTGGTAATTCAATTTTCACATGATTTGGTGTTCACTATTCAAAAATCATATATCTATCTACCCATAATAAAAGTAAACCATGCAATAGATAGAAATAAATCCTTACAACATCTGAATAATAATTACAATCCCAGGTCATACTAACCTTAAATATCTGTGCGGAAACATAAATAAATAATAAGTCTTAAACAACATCGAGTCTTAACAATATCATTCTTAAAATTTAATAACACGTCTTCATCACTTAATAGCTTTGCCCTTGCCTTTGCTAGAAGAAGGCTCGTCGGTTCTTTCGTTCTTAACTGCAATATTATTATTACGCAAGAGTGAGCACGATTGCCCACAAGTATAAAAATAAAATAACAATATAATAACATGCGAGTGAATCAAAAAATAAAGCTCAACTTTTGAACCCAAAAAAATGATTACCAAGAATAAAAAGAATTCTGAGGGTCATAAGACCTTTAACTATGTCCTAGGTTATCAAGGATTATTCTTGAAACATTTAGCAGTTATAATACTATGGACTCTTCTTCTCATACTTAGGGGGATCAGTCCTTAGTACCATACTGTGCACAATTACTTAACACTAACGCATAAGTAATCTCTTTACAAGGTTGTTCATCTCAGTTTGACGTTAGAGTCCGCACCAAAGGAAGTTTGGTTTGGATAAATCAATAAGGGTTCTGAAATTTAAAACGTTCATCAACTATGGACTAATCAAATCAATAAGGTTTCGTTAGTCTAACAAGGTTCCACAATAAATGGTATTTAAATTGAATAATAATCTCAAGAGATATACAATAGAACAAGTATTGTATAACAGATTCATACTTTGAAAAGATAATTAATCTTTAATATAACAAATCAAACTTGATTTAATAATGACAAGAATTGATTGAAGTTATTTACAAACTTGAATAATGATAACAAGTAGGGTTAGGATACTTGCCTCGTGCGTAGATTACACTTAATTAACTCGTTCTTTGAATTAAATCCTACATATCAATTATGTTCACAATACCAGTCAATAATAACGTACTAAACATCATAATTTATTATTTGTGTAATCTCGAATTCATGACTATATTTAGTCAAATTATCATACTTGTTTTCATATAATATAATACTACGCGAATAACAAGTTAATTACATAATCAACGATTCAAGTAACATGTAATTGTCTTCTTGGCTTGCTAAAAACTCATTTTTAGTATCTCATTATATGTCTAACAAGTTTTTATATTCATTAGACAAGGTTACTAACTCATTTCTATACTTGAACATTAAAAAATATATTTTATGGACATTTTGCTAAGTGGCGCTGCGGCGCCACTTTTGTACTGGGTCTTGGTGCTGCGGCGCCGTGGCGCTGCGACTTGGCACATGGCGCTGTGGCGCTGCGGCGCGGGGCATCAGTGCTAGGGTTGGCGCTTCGGCGCAGGACATTAGTTTTGGAGTTGGCGCCGCGGCGCGACACTCTAGAATTTGATTCCCAGATCGCGAAGAACACAATGTTCAGCGAATTAAACATTATATGATCATTATTTCACCAAATTAAACATACCCACCGGTTAGAATTAATATATAATCAATACCCAATGTTTATAGAGTGATTTTAACCCATTAAAACATATAATCATAGAATTAAAATATGCAAATTACACTGTTCTTGATGTTCTTGAAGGTTTTGAACATAAATCCTAAAATTTAACGCCACAGATTCGTTATAAGACCAAATCCAACCATTCAAGTTTTGTTTACTTCGTTTTAACATGCATAATTATATACAAGTGTAAAATTTAGGGACAATATATGATCAATGCATTAAATTTGTGCGTAAGGGCCATATGGCCAAAACTCATACTCTGTAAGTTTTGAGCAACATATACGACATGTTTTATGATACTGATGTTATGGTTTACATAATATATATAATCAAATACAATTTGGTAACATTTAACACATATACAAACTCATAATCATACCCTTTCCCAAATACAGAGACTTTACAAAAGTTTTGAAAACCATTTTCATGAAAACTAAACCACGTAAATTTAGAATTTGGGAAGGAGAAGATTACCCTGAGTGTAAAGCGTAGACTAGAAACTCAAATGTTTCTTCAATTACCCACTCTTAACCTCCTTCTCAATATCTTAAATCTCTTTGACAACTCTATCTGGTTATTCTTTAGATTTGGTTAAATAATAAGAAAGAACAGAGAATACGTATAAAAATAATCAATTGACGCGCATTATGGTCAGTTTACCCAATAATGGGTAACTGCTTCCAACCACTACTAGGGCCACGTTTGGCAAACCTTAATTGATTTAAAGTCATTTATTTTAATAACTCTTTTATCCTACAGTTTAATAATGTCACACTCCTTTTATAAAATAGCTCAATTAATTTATTTAATTTAATTTAAATATAATATAATAATTTCTCATTAATTCACATAATTAATTTCTTATTTATTAATTATGTCAAATTATTAAATCTCTAATTAATAAATAAATTAATTAAAATAACATTAGGCTTATTAAATATTTTTTTAATACACTAAGCTCACATAATGACATACTTTGAATAACAAAATTTCTCCACATTAATTTAATAAATATAACACATATAATTAACTTAATTTACCACAACTTCATCAATTAATTATTTAATCTAATAATTAATTCATCGAGAAATATTTATTCAATCCAATAAATATAAAAAATTAGATTACAAAATGTCGGTTGTCACACATGTACTTGACATACACATGGGTTTACTTAACTTTACTTCTTCGGGTTCGCGTTCTTGTAACCTAAGTTTACGCGACCAACTTTCATTACCTGTTTACGGCTTCATGACATACGAAGATGTCTTACTCAAAACGTTCATCATCTTTAATGATTTACATTCTTATCTTCTTCTTATAACTTCTGTAGGATTCAGCACACATCGCTTCTCTGCTCGTAGTCCATATGGTACTCTGAGTGGTTTCCCACAAACAACCAACAAACAAGTTCCCGTCTCATCTACACTGTCATCACAGTGAGTTAGATTGGTTGCCAATTTTGTATATACCTTCGCTCTCTGAAAGAATTGTTTAGCCCAACTCCCATATGTCAACCATCCAAGGTTACAATTGTACTACAACCTAACTTTATCTTAACTTATCCGAACTATTAAACTATAACGTTCGTTAAGTCAATTTCTTATTCCTTACGACTTTCTGACAACTTAATGTCATACCTCAAGATTCACCCTTTACCGTCCAAGTCATACAGTCTTTTGTATATTCATAACTATTATTCAAATTAATCATTAACTCGGCTTCGTTACGTTAATGTCTTTGTCTTAATTTAGTTCTTTACCATTCATGGTTTAATTATTGATCTTCATTATCTTACGGTCAAACCATACACGGGGTGTAGGTTCTATCCGTTTAGTATTTGTGTACACTCAATCTTCACATCAGTTAAAGTGTTCAACGCTTACATCGTATTACTGTTCGTTACGGCTTTCTTGATACCATTCGTATCTTACGTAATACTCTCATTATCCATTACCTAAACCCCATGTTCATTACTCGTTCTTAGTGTCGAAGATATACTGATCGTTGTATGCTAAGACCGATCGTTCATCACAACAACGTTGCGTTCACAGTATCTATATGCTTTACACTTATCCCTCATCACCACAATCATAACATCGAAATGTTATTCATTACCTTCGTCACTCAACGCCTAAGGAATCACAATTATAGCAATCCCTCACGTTCATTCATCGTGACTACGGTCCCCGGATATCGGGTTCGTAACCCGCACCTAAAATCTTTGTCGTTTGCTCTCGTTTAATCTTTTCGTTCAACCTTCAGTAAAGGTTAAAAACACTTAATTAAGTGTTACATTAGTTGATCATTATGTTATTTATCTTCCCTTATGTTTCCCCAAAGAGATGAGCAATTAAAAGCCCATCTCTGGCTTTTTCCTTACACAAGCGTTGCGGCGCCACTCTCTTCCTTTCCTCTCACGCTGCGGCGCGAGTCTTCAGCAACTACCTCCCTGGCCTGGCGCTGCGGTGCCAAGTCCTTCACTAACTCTCGTGTTACGGTGCCAACTAATAGTGCATGACATCCCGGGCTGGCACTGCGGTGCTGCCTCCCAAGGCTCAGCTAGCGCTGCAGCGCCTAGCAAGAACCCTAGAAAAGTTTCTAAGTCTTTTACAAGCTCGAATCGCTTACTTAGAAATTTCATAACTTATTCATTATAACTCTGAATGAGGTCGTTCCAAAGCCATTATCTTCCTTATCTTATGTACTTCAATATCATTCAGATAGAACTTTTTTCTAGATCTGTTAGCATACCATTCGATTGTCTTGATCTTCACCCTTTGGCCATTTTTACTTTTTTAACGTTCTTTGTACGTTCGTCCGTAATTCGGTCATCCGAACTCGAAACTCGTTCGTTCTTGAGTCCACGACTCATGTTTTATACGTTCTCTTTCATTCCTATGTAACCCTACATGTTCAGGTTCATTTACTAACTTTCTAATTCTCTTTTGTCTTTTACAAAATTTTCACCATAACTTCGTTATAGCTAAGTTTAATCCGTTCTTCATGAACGTTTCTACCATTCCTAACCAAGCAATAAGCATCTAACTTATACGCGATGGTTTTAAACTTGTCCATCAACAACAACTATACTACGATGGTTTTAAATTTGTCTATCAACAACGTTCTTCGTGTTATTCGCGTGTTCTTCGCTTTCTTCGTGTTGTTCATTCGTTCTCCATTTTTAATCGATATTTTGATTACGATTTCACTTTTTCTTCGAATTTGATATTGTAGAACACCATTCCTTACTTATTTCACCTACTTATTCATATAATCCACTCGGATCGTTCTAATTCATTACGAATCTTACACTTCCTTAAGAAATTTATAACATAAACTTTAAATTCCTATTTCTTCATTTTCTTATGATTTCAACCAAATGAAATCATTCCTACATACTTTAATTCTTATTCTCATTAAGTCATGTTATCAACATATAAGACTTAAAGAGAAATTAAATTTAACTAGGTTTTAGGTTACCTCTCTTCTTTATTTTTCTTCTGCTAGACAAAGCCGGTGATTCGCAAGCTTTTTTATTTCACGATCACCTTCGATCCGATCATTCATACTCATTCTCTTCCTTCTCCATCTTCTCCAAGCTCTCTAGCTCTCTCTCATGTTATAGGATTTTCAAAATCTCATTTAAATGAAAGTTAGCTTCCTATTTATACAAAATCCAAAGCTAGGAGTATTTTAGTCATTTTGCCCCCCTAACCTCCTTACTATTCACACCTCCATACTATTCCCACCTCCTCAACACACCTCCTTACTATTCATATAGCTTCCCTTGGAAGTTTCGTGGTTTTGTCTTTCACATTTCGTCCGACAGTTTGAAAACTGCGATTCTCGGAATCCAAATATTTTTGGATATTTTGTCTTTCCTTTACCGATTAACTTTTACATATTCTTCAGATTTTTGAAAAACTGAAAAAAAACTTTTTGGCATTAAGCGTTTTCCTTCACGTTATCCCCTAACGTAGTTAAACGAGTGAAAAGTACATAACAATACTTTTCGTCATTTTTATTTCGTCCGATTTCTGCACGTTTTTTGAGAAAAACTTTAATCGGCTTACTTAACTTTACACGATATATTATCGTCAAATTTTTCGACGGAATGTCATTTCAACATAGCGAACTCTCAAAAAGGCTTAGGTTATTCAAACCCTAACCCTTAGAGTTTTGTCGGTGAATAGTGTCTATTTCGTCTATTTCCCCAAAAATATTTTGTTCCCGAAAAAATTTTATTTTCATCTTGAAAATTCTTATTCGTTCAATCTAGCTCGTAGCCAGAATACTCCCGACTTATAATCATCCTAGGTTATAGAACGATTAATAAACACATAGTATAGAATAGTATTAATAAAAATTTATTTTATTAATAACAAATTCTTTAAACTTAAATTCTGGACGATCCGAATTTTTGGGTCGTTACAGGGGAGCTCAGAGTCGACCAACCGCCAAAACGTTTAATATGTCGGTGAAGGATGTTGTTGCTTCATAGGACATGGTGACAGGTATCATTCCTATCAACACTTTAAATACATGTGTGTTATTCGACTCTGGTGCTACCTATTCATTTGTGTCTAATAGTTTTTCTAAAAACTTGAATATTCCATGTGAAAACTTAGACATACCATTATGTGTAGAAATTGCAAACAATGAAAAGATTCATGTTAAGATTATATAAAAGAACTATAGTGTGGATATAAAGGGACATAATTTTCTGGTAAATCTTATTCCAATACAATTAGGAGAATTCGATGTAGTCTTAGGAATGTATTGGTTAGTTAATCATAATGCGATGATTGATTGTCATCAAAAACGTATAAACCTATTCATTGTGTCGAAGTCAAAGGTAGTATTCAACGGAGGTTGTTCACCTAAGCTATCTCGATGTCTGACTATAACTCATGCATAAAGATTAATTAGAAAAGGTTGTTCAGGTTATTTGGCCTATATAGTTGATACTCGACAGGAAGGAGTAAAACTAGATCAAATACCTATAATTAACGAATTTCCCAATGTATTCCCAGATGACTTAACAGGTCTTCCTCCAGATAGGGAAATCAAGTTTATCATTTACCTTGCATCGGGAACGACACCAGTTTCTAAGGCACCATACAGAATGGCACCCGTAGAACTGAAAGAGTTATTAGTGCAACTACAAGAACTCTTAGATAAAAAGTACATATAACCTAGTGTTTCACCTTGGGGAGCACATGTATTGTTTGTAAAGAAGAAGGATGGAACCATAAGGTTATGTTTTGACTATAAAGAATTAAATAAATTAACTATAA
This sequence comes from Panax notoginseng, assembly GCA_016801055.1. Classification (NCBI taxonomy): domain Eukaryota; kingdom Viridiplantae; phylum Streptophyta; class Magnoliopsida; order Apiales; family Araliaceae; genus Panax; species Panax notoginseng. The sequence continues at coordinate 112,059,764 of CM029015.1, forward strand.
AGAATAAATATCATTTACCAAGAATTGATGATTTGTTTGACCAATTAAAGGGGGCTGAAAACTTTTCAAAAATCGACTTTCAGAAAGGTTTTCACCAGTTAAAGGTAAGAAAGGAAGACGTGCCGAAAACAACGTTTAGGACACGCTATAGACATTATGAGTTTCTTCTGATGTCCTTTGGTTTGACAAATGTACCGTCAATATTTATGGACTTGATTAATCGAGTGTTTAAACCATGCTTAGACAAATTCGTTGTAGTGTTTATCAACAATATTCTGGTATACTCGAAAACACGGGAAGAGCATGTTGAACACTTAAGAATCGTATTAGAAATATTACGAAAGGAACAACTCTACACAAAGTTTTTCAAGTGTGAATTCTGGTTGAAGAGAGTTCAATTTTTAGGTCATGTAATTGACAAGAATGAAATTTTAGTAGATCCAACTAAGATCGAAATGGGTGTGAATTGGGAACAACCAACAACTCCAATAGAAGTAAGAAGTTTTCTTGATTTAGCGGGTTATTATCGACGTTTCATAAAAGATTTTTCAAAAATAGCAACCCCACTAACCAATTTGACTCGAAAGATGGTGAAATACGTCTGGACAGACAAATGTGAAGAAAGCTTCCAAGAGTTGAAGAAGCGACTGAGCATGGCTCCAGTACTGTCCTTACCAGATGATATAGGTGGCCTTGTAGAATTTAGTGATGCGTTATACAGAGGTTTAGGGTGTTTGTTGATGCAACAAGGGAAAGTGATTGCTTATGCATCACGACAACTCAAAGATTATGAGAAGATTTATCCTACTCGTGACCTAGAGTTAGCCGCAGTAGTATTTGCCCTGAAAATTTGGAGGCATTACTTGTATAGGGAGAAGTGTGAGATATATACAGATCAGAAAAGTCTAAAATATAAAAGGAGTTAAACTTAAGGCAGAGAAGATGGTTAGAACTGATAAAGGATTTTGACTGTGAAATCTTATATCATCCTAGAAAAGCTAACGTAGTAGCTAATGCGTTAAGTAGAAAGAACCAAGAGAAGTTGAACGTAATAACCACCATTGAAAGGTTAATAAAAGATTTTGAAATACTTGAAATTGAGGTGGGATGTCCAACTACCTCTACCCAAAAGTTATTCATTCTAGATGGAGTTTTAACTCTACTATATTGAATCAAAGAGATGCATAAAAAAGATGAGGAGTGTCAAAAATGTAAGTCTAATATAACTCACGTCAAGAATATCAAATTCAAAATAGACAAGGATAGAGTACTAAGATATGAAGATAGAATTTGGGTTCCGTTAAATCATGCATTAAAAGACGAAATCTTAAAAGAAACTCATAATTCTAAATTTGTCATACATTCGAGCAGTACTAAAATGTGCAATGACTTAAGTCGACACTTTTGGTGGTCAAATATGAAAAGAGAAATAGCAGAATGAGTAAGTAAATGTCTCACATGTCAGAGGGTTAAGGCTGAACATTGAAAGTCAAGTGGTTTACTTTAACCCTTACCAATTCCTTAGTGGAAGTGAGAACATATAACAATGGACTTCGTGGTAGGCCATCCAGCAACACATAAGGGCCACAATGGCATTTGGGTGATAGTTGACCGTCTGACCAAATCAGCTCACTTCCTACCTGTTAAGATTACTCATAACTTATATCAACTTGCTAGGCTATACATTAATGAAATTATCTCTAGGCATGGAGTACCTATTTCTATAGTGTCAGATCGAGACCCTCGTTTTACCTCAAATTTTTGGGGAAGCCTTCAAAAACACTTAGGAACACAGTTGAGATTAAGTACAACTTATCACCCTCAAACTGATGGGCAAAGTGAGAAAACCATTCAAATATTAGAGGATATGTTAAGAACCTATATCATACACTTCAATTGAAGTTGGAAGATCAGTTACCTTTGGTGGAATTTGCCTACAACAATAGTTACCATGCTAGCATAGGTATGCCACCTTATAAAGCCTTACATGGGAGGAAATGTAGAACACCTTTGTGTTGGGATAAGGTCTGGGAGAGGCAAATGCTAGGACCTAAAATCTCCAACAAACTACTGAGACCATCAGAATTATACGTGAATGGTTACAAGCGTTTCAAGATCGACAGAAGAAATATGATGATCTACATCGTCAATAATGAAACTTTAGCGTAGGAAGCCATGTATTCTTGAAAGTATCCCCTTCGAAGGGCAAGATACGCCTTGGCAACAAAGGAAAATTGAGTCCTAGATTTATTGGACCATTCGAAATTTTAAGGAGGGTAGGTGAAGTTGCTTATGAGATAGCACTACCTCCGGAATTAAACCTGTAAGACCCCAACTTTTATAAATAAAGATGAATTTTTCTATAAATATCATTTTTGAATATTATGGAGTTAATTTGATATAATGTTATAGTTGTGGGTAATATTTATAAATTTTGCTAAGTAAGCAAGTTGTTTTAAAATATTCGTTTGGTCGGGGAATATTCTTTTTGTCGGGGAATATTCGTACGACGGCACAATCATTGGTGGACCCCACAACGGAATTATTGTCGGATTGAGAAAACGACAAAAATATTTTATTAAAAATAACGGCTGAAGTGTTACCGTTAAAACCGTTAAAACTGTTGAACTACTCGTTAGTAAAAGTACAGTAATACGCGTGGTTGCATAGTAGCACACGGTATTGATTATTGATGCTTACGTGAGAAGTCACTCAGCTATACTCAATTATTGCTACAGTAATTGCTGCATCATATCTCTTAAATTATTGTTATAGTATCATCTGTATAATATGTTATATTATTGAGACGTTGTGGTAAGTTTGGTTATTTTTATGGGGGGCCATATGTCATCATCTAAGAGTCTCTTCGTCAATAGTAATTACCGTCATCAATAGTAATTACCGTCGTCAATAGTATTTACCTTGGTCAATAGTAATTACCTTCGTCAATAGTATTTACCTTGGTCAATAGTATTTACCTTGGTCAATAGTAATTACTTTCGTCAATAGTAGTTGTCCCTTCAATATTACCAAGAGTCATTTGACCCTTCGTTAAGACCAAGAGTCATTTGACCCTTCGTTAAGACCAAGAGCCACCCTCAGTTTTTCTATAAATAGAGGCCTAGGGCTTCATTATTTTTCACGAATTCATTCAAGCTATAGAGAGAGAAAGTATAGAGAGAATAAGAGAGAGAGAATAAAAGTATTCTGCTACATCACTTTTCCAATATCCAGTTCTTTTAAGGTAGGGAATATTATTTCTTTTATATTCATGAAGACAACTTCTGTTATTCCATTCTTTATTATTCTGTTGGAATAACCAGTATACGCGGTCTACCCTATACTTGGTGACATTCTTCTATTATTCTGTTGGAACATCCTGTCTGTGTTTTATACCGGACCTGGTTCCGTTTTTATTATTATTCTGTTGGAATATCCTGTCTGTGTGTTTTACACCGGACCTGGTTCCATTATTTATTATACTGTTCTTTATTATTATGTCGGAATATCCTGTCTGTGCGTTTACGCCGGACCTGGTTCCATTATTTATTATTCTGTTGGAATAACCTGTCCGTGCGGTCTATCGCATGCATGGTGATTTCTTTTGTTATTTCATTCTTTATTATACTCAGTTGGTTAAGTTTTGACTTCTATACTCCATGAAATTTGTGGAATATCCTTGATATTTGCGCTTCATCTACTATCTATTCATAAAAATATTCTCCTGATCATTCTTGAATTTTACTCCACAAAACAGTATCATGTTGACAATTTGGACGTTGTTAATTCTTGGATAAATTAATTCTTGAACTTGTTTTATTGAATTCTTATATCATTGTCATCATCCTCATGTTTATATTCTGTTGAAAGTCATCTGTGGCCTGTAGTGCATAGATGGACTTGGTATGATTATGACCAGGGATTATTCGGTGTAATCATGACCGTAATGTTACAAATGATGTGGTAAAAGTCCTCATTGGCCCGTAGTGCATTGATGGACAGTTGTTGGCATGATCATGACCATTAATGAATGCACGAATATCCTTGGCCGTAGTGCAGGGGTGATTCGATGATGTGGATTATTTTATTAAGCTGAGTCTCAGCGATCACAGTGTTGAAAAACTTTTTAAATCATAAAAGATAGTAGAGTTTATTTTCTACTTGACTCTTTTAATGGATTGCTTGTTCCGCTACAGTTAAACTTGATGTCTATTATATTTTATCAGTTTAACATTGTTGAAGGCTAATGATAATTTATTCTGCATTATCTTAGTCATAATATTTCTTACTGGGCTAGTTGAGCTCACCCTTTCTTTCACTGTTCTCTTCAGGAAATGAGAACGTAGCTGGGGCAAGTCGGGGAACGGAGTGATGGTCCGAATGATAGTATTAGTTAGTTAGTAGTCCTCACTATTCTATGTAATGGTGTGTTAATAAATGTAATGAGGACTCCTTTTGAGTATGAATACTCTCTAGAAGATAATATTTGTATTCAAACTCACAGCTTATGTTTTGTCGTATTCTACACGACAGTTGTATTAATCAGTTATATTTGTATTCTGTACTATGTATCTGACGACCCAAGATGGGTGATGTATACCTAATTTTGGGGGCGTCACAGTTGGTATCAGAGCTTAGGGATATGATCCCTGGCTAAGATGTGAGAATAGAACTAGGAGGGGAGAGACGGGAAATTCCTTCGCTAGTATGACCTACCTAAGTTTATTTGCATGGTATTTAATTGGTCGGTCATAATATAAGGATAATATATGACATATCAACTAACTTTTATTTTGTGGCAGTATCTGAAAATGGCATCTGAGAATGTTGAGAATAGCAATGGAGCACATGCGATTATTGATTCACCACATATCAATAATCAGGATAATGTTCATCAGGAAGGTGACAATCCTCATGCAAACAACAACACTGACCAGATGATGAATGATGGAATGTTCAGAGGTTTTATGCAATTCATGCAACAACAGGTAAAAGCGGCTCCTGTCCACAACGTAGGTGGAAATACTGGAAACTCTCAGGCGGTCACCGCTAAACAGTTTAAGGAGCTGGGACCACCGGAGTTTAAGGGAGAACCCAAACCACTTGTAGCTGAAACATAGATAAAGCAGATCACCAAGATATTTGATGTCTTGGGTTGCTCCGAGGAGCAAAAGGTTCTCTTTGCCGCCTTTATGTTGCGAGGAGAGGTAGATTACTGGTGGGAATCGATAAAGCGTACTCAACCTGCCGCACTGAAGATGTCTTGGGAGAAGTTCCAAGAGCTGTTTAACGACAAATATTTTCTCGAGAGTATTCGTCACATGAAGGAGGTGGAGTTCATCAAATTGGAGCAGAATAATATGACCGTGTCGCAGTACAAGGCAAAATTTGCAGAGTTATCCCGGTTTGCGTCCCACCTGGTGGATAATGAAGAAAGAATGACGCGGATGTTTTTAAGAGGTTTGAAGCCGGAGATACGTCAACATCTTGTTTCTCATAAACTGTGTTTGTATTCAGATGTTATAAATAGGGCTCAGTTGGTGGAGCGCGATAACGAGACAACGCAACCAAAAGAGAGCAGCCGGCAAAATGATAATACCAGTGAGAGCAGTCATCGAAGCGGTGACAACAAGCGTGGAGGGAATCAACAGGCCAGAAATGGTAACCACTTCGGTGGTAATCAGAGCCAAAACAATAAGAATGGACATTTCAAGAAGAGGAGATTCAACAATGATGGAAAGACGTCAGCACCAGCACCTATCGTTAAGGAAGGAGAACGACCACCTATCATATGTTTCAAATGCGGAGGGGAGGGGCACATCAGTCCAAACTGCACGATGCCGTCCAAATCATGTTATAATTGTGGAAGAGAAGGTCATTTAGCCCGATTTTGTCGTTTACCGAAGACAAATTCAGCTAGGATGGAGGCACCAAAGGCCGTCCCAAAAAAGTCAAAACTAGTTGTGCAAGGGAGAGCGTTTGTTGTGAACTCCCAGAGAGCAAGGAACCCGAATGAGGTCATCACGGGTAAGCTTATCATAAACTCTAATGAAGTCTATACTTTATTTGATACCGGTTCTACCCATTCTTTTATTTCTCCTACTTGCGCTCATCGATTAAATTTGATTCCGGAGAAATTAGACTTTGACTTAGCAGTTGAAACCCCATTGGGAGAAACCTTCATTACATCCACGGTTTATAAGTCTTGTTTGGTTCAAGTTGGTACCCACAAATTACCTGTCGATCTTATTTCATTAAAAATACTTGCATTTGACGTGATTCTAGGGATTGATTGGTTAACTACTCATCATGCAAAAATTGATTATTTTCGTAAGGTTGTTAGCTTTCATATTCCTAATCCACCTGTTATGCGAATTCAAGCAACCAAACCATTAAAATCAATCGCTGTCATCTCAAGACATAAAGCTATTCGTTTATTGAAAAACGGATGTCAAGCTTTCTTAGCTCATGTCACAGATCTAAACAAAAATACGTCAGCTTTGAATGATATTTCTGTTGTTAATAAATTTCCTGACGTATTTCCCGAAGAACTTCCTGGCCTACCCCCAGAGCGTGAAATTGAATTTTGTATCGACCTTGAACCCGGTACAAAACCCATTTCCAAAGCCCCATATCGAATGGCTCCTATTGAACTTCAGGAGTTAAAGACCCAACTGCAGGAATTGTTAGACATTGGTTTTATTCGTCCTAGTACTTCTCCTTGGGGTGCTCCCGTTCTGTTCGTGAAGAAGAAAGATGGGAGTATGCGACTTTGTATTGATTATCGGGAGTTGAATCATGTCACCATCAAAAATAGGTACCCATTGCCACGTATTGATGACCTGTTTGACCAGTTGCAAGGAGCACAATTCTTTTCAAAGATCGATCTTCGTTCTGGATATCATCACCTGAAGGTTAGAACTGAGGATATTCCAAAGACTGCCTTCAGAACTCGGTATGGGCATTATGAATTCTTAGTTATGTCTTTTGGATTGACTAATGCTCCTGCTGCCTTCATGGATATGATGAACAGGGTATTCAAGGAATATTTGGATCACTTTGTGGTCGTCTTTATCGATGATATCCTTGTTTATTCCAAAAGCCGTGAAGATCATGAGCAACACTTGAGGTTGGTACTCCAAAAGCTTCGTGAATATAAACTTTATGCCAAGTTGAAGAAATGCGAGTTCTGGCTGGAAGAGGTAGCATTCCTTGGGCACGTAGTATCAAGTCGTGGAATATCGGTTGACCCGACAAAGATTGAAGCTATTCAAAGCTGGGAGCAACCTAAATCAGTGACCGAGGTACGTAGCTTTCTTGGTTTAGCTGGTTATTATCGGAGATTCGTGGAAGGATTTTATCGAATCGCTACTTCATTAACTCAGCTGACTCGGAAAGATACAAAGTTCGGTTGGAGCGAAGAATGTGAGCAGAGTTTTCAAGAACTCAAGAGGAGACTCATTTCAGCACCTGTTCTAACAATACCATCTGGCTCGGAGGGATTTGTCATCTACAGTGATGCTTCGAGCAAAGGGTTGGGATGCGTTCTCATGCAACATGGAAAAGTCATAGCCTATGCATCAAGACAACTCAAGGAATATGAGAGGAATTATCCTACTCATGATCTAGAGTTGGCAGCTGTTGTCTTTGCACTTAAAATTTGGAGGCATTACTTGTATGGGGAGAAGGTGGAGATCTTTACGGATCATAAAAGCCTCAAATATTTCTTCACTCAAAAGGAACTCAACATGCGACAACGACGTTGGCTTGAACTGTTGAACGATTATGATCATACCATTCAATATCATCCTGGAAAAGCGTCATATGCAAGTACGAGTGCGATATTGTCAACACAAAGGCCCATTTTGTGTGATTTGCAAAGGATGGAGATAGAGTTAAAGACTCCAGGGACCCATGTGATGATGACGAATATACGAGTAGAACCGACTTTAATCGATAAAGTTAAAGCTGCTCAAGCTACAGACCTGGAGCTGATGCGTATGAGGAAGAAAGTGCAAGAAGGTGCTATGCCGGAAACAAGAATCGATGAAGAAGGAATACTTCGAGTCAACTCCAGACTTTGTGTTCCTAACAACCCTGATTTAAAGTATGAAATCATGATGGAGGCGCACAACACACCGTTTGCAATCCATCCTGGAAGTACGAAAATGTATCATGATCTTCGTCATACATTTTGGTGGAGCAATATGAAGAGAGAGATAGCGTTGTTTATCTCAAGGTGTCTAACTTGTCAACGAGTCAAAGCGGAGTATCAAGTACCAAAAGGTCCATTGCAACCACTTGAAATTCTAGAATGGAAGTGGGAGCACATTACCATGGATTTCGTTACCGGTCTTCCTAGGGTTTCTCAAGGTATTGATGCGATTTGGGTCATTGTTGATAGATTGACCAAGTCTGCTCATTTCTTACCGATACGAGAAACTTATACACTTGAACGTCTTGCTCGTATGTACATAAATGAGATTGTAAGACTGCATGGTATGCCAGTATCCATAGTTTCTGATCGAGACCCAAGATTCACTTCACGATTTTGGGTTAGTTTACAAAAAGCTATGGGCACGGAGTTACGATTTAGTTCAACATATCATCCTCAGATGGACGGACAATCAGAGAGGACTATTCAAACTCTTGAAGATCTATTAAGACTCTGTGTCTTTGACTTCAAGGGAAGTTGGGATAAGTTCTTACCATTGGTGGAGTTTTCCTACAACAACAGTTATCAAGCAAGTATTGGCATGGCTCCATTCGAAGCATTGTATGGAAGAAAATGTCGTTCTCCGGTATGCTGGGATGAGGTGGGTGAAGCAACGTTGTTGGGACCGGAGTTGGTACGTATGACTACAGAAAAGATTCAAACGATCCGACAACGTATAAAAACCTCACAAGATCGACAAAAGAGTTATGCTGATCTTCATCGAAAGGACGTGGAATTTGATGTAGGAGATCATGTGTTCTTACGTGTTGCTCCATGGAAAGGAGTTACGAGATTTGAAAAGAGAGGAAAGCTAAATCCTCGATTCATCGTTCCATTTTTAATCCTCGATCGAGTAGGAACTGTGGCTTATAGACTCGCTTTACCGCCAAGTATGTCTCGTGTTCATAACGTTTTCCACATATCCATGTTACGCAAATATGTGGAAGACCCGAACCACATTATTGAGTTAGAACCGGACGAAATAGCGGAGGATTTGACGTATGAAGAAGTTCCTGTTCAAATCTTGGATAAGAAGGAACATATTCTACGCTCCAAGGTTATACCTCAAGTCAAAGTTTTGTGGAGAAACCACGATGTTGAGGAAATGACTTGGGAGTTAGAATCTGAAATAAAATCAAGGTATCCTTACCTCTTCGACATACCAGGTACGTACCCTAATTTCGAGGGCGAAATTTCATAAGAAGGGGAGGTTGTAAGACCCCAACTTTTATAAATAAAGATGAATTTTTCTATAAATATCATTTTTGAATATTATGGAGTTAATTTGATATAATGTTATAGTTGTGGGTAATATTTATAAATTTTGCAAAGTAAGCAAGTTGTTTTAAAATATTTGTTTGGTCGGGGAATATTCTTTTTATCGGGGAATATTCGTACGACGGCACAATCATAGGTGGATCCCACAACGAAATTATTGTCGGAATGAGAAAACGACAAAAATATTTTATTAAAAATAACGGCTGAAGTGTTACCGTTAAAACCGTTAAAACTGTTGAACTATTCGGTAGTAAAAGTATAGTAATACGCGTGGTTGCATAGTAGCACACGGTATTGATTATTGATGCTTACGTGAGAAGTCACTCAGCTATACTCAATTATTGCTACAGTAATTGATGCATCATATCTCTTAAATTATTGTCATAGTATCATCTGTATAATATGTTATATTATTGAGACGTTGTAGTAAGTTTGGTTATTTTTATGGGGGGCCATATGTTATCATCTAAGAGTCTCTTCGTCAATAGTAATTACCGTCGTCAATAGTAATTACCGTCGTCAATAGTATTTACCTTGGTCAATAGTAATTACCTTCGTCAATAGTATTTACCTTGGTCAATAGTATTTACCTTGGTCAATAGTAATTACTTTCGTCAATAGTAGTTGTCCCTTCAATATTACCAAGAGTCATTTGACCCTTCGTTAAGACCAAGAGTCATTTGACCCTTCGTTAAGACCAAGAGCCACCCTCAGTTTTTCTATAAATAGAGGCCTAGGGCTTCATTATTTTTCACGAATCCATTCAAGCTATAGAGAGAGAAAGTATAGAGAGAATAAGAGAGAGAGAATAAAAGTATTCTGCTACATCACTTTTCCAATATCCAGTTCTTTTAAGGTAGGGAATATTATTTCTTTTATATTCATGAAGAGAACTTCTGTTATTCCATTCTTTATTATTCTGTTGTAATAACCAGTATACGCGGTCTACCCTATACTTGGTGACATTCTTCTATTTTTCTGTTGGAACATCCTGTCTGTGTGTTTTACACCGGACCTGGTTCCGTTTTTATTATTATTCTGTTGGAATATCCTGTCTGTGTGTTTTACACCGGACCTGGTTCCATTATTTATTATACTATTCTTTATTATTCTGTCGGAATATCCTGTCTGTGCGTTTACGCCGGACCTGGTTCCATTATTTATTATTCTGTTGGAATAACCTGTCCGTGCGGTCTATCGCATGCATGGTGATTTCTTTTGTTATTCCATTCTTTATTATACCTAGTCGGTTAAGTTTTGACTTCTATACTCCATGAAATTTGTGGAATATCCTTGATATTTGCGCTTCATCTACTATCTATTCATAAAAATATTCTCCTGATCATTCTTGAATTTTACTCCACAAAATAGTATCATGTTGACAATTTGGACGTTGTTAATTCTTGGATAAATTAATTCTTGAACTTGTTTTATTGAATTCTTATATCATTGTCATCATCCTCATGTTTATATTCTGTTGAAAGTCATCTGTGGCCTGTAGTGCATAGATGGACTTGGTATGATTATGACCAGGGATTATTCGGTGTAATCATGACCGTAATGTTACAAATGATGTGGTAAAAGTCCTCATTGGCCCGTAGTGCATTGATGGACAGTTGTTGGCATGATCATGACCATTAATGAATGCACGAATATCCTTGGCCGTAGTGCAGGGGTGATTCGATGATGTGGATTATTTTATTAAGCTGAGTCTCAGCGATCACAGTGTTGAAAAACTTTTTAAATCATAAAAGATAGTAGAGTTTATTTTCTACTTGACTCTTTTAATGGATTGCTTGTTCCGCTACAGTTAAACTTGATGTCTATTATATTTTATCAGTTTAACATTGTTGAAGGCTAATGATAATTTATTCTGCATTATCTTAGTCATAATATTTCTTACTGGGCTAGTTGAGCTCACCCTTTCTTTCACTGTTCTCTTCAGGAAATGAGAACGTAGCTGGGGCAAGTCGGGGAACGGAGTGATGGTCCGAATGATAGTATTAGTTAGTTAGTAGTCCTCACTATTCTATGTAATGGTGTGTTAATAAATGTAATGAGGACTCCTTTTGAGTATGAATACTCTCTAGAAGATAATATTTGTATTCAAACTCACAGCTTATGTTTTGTCGTATTGTACACGACAGTTGTATTAATCAGTTGTATTTGTATTCTGTACTATGTATCTGACGACCCAAGATGGGTGATGTATACCTAATTTTGGGGGTGTCACAAAACCATATTCGTGATGTGTTTCATGTGTTCGTATTACGACCATACAAACCTGATTATAAACACGTTATAAACTATGAGCTGATCCAAATTGAAGAAGATCTTTCTTATATAGAAGAAACTGTATAGATCATCGACCATAAAGTGCAAGTCCTGAGAAATAAAGTGATAGCATCGGTCAAAGTGATTTGGAGAAATCAGAACGTTGAAGGGGCTACATGGGAGCTCGAGGATAAAATGTGAAAGAACTGTCCCCAACTGTTTACGTAACTTGTACTTTAAATTCGAGGACGAAATTCTTATTAGTGGGACTGAAATGTGAAATCCCAAAACCCTAATAAGACTCGGTTATATAAATTCAGTATTATTAAATAAAATCTCTCCATTCTAAAAGTGTTATGTGTTATTATATACTCTGTTAGACAAATTAGGTCAAATAAAATTTTGTCCGAAAGTTGACGTGCTTGACACGTCGTGCTTAAAAATTTTCATCCAAAAATGAACTTTTCGGTATATGTATTTTGACAAGCTGCTTTGTCATGCTTACACTGACAAAACGCTTTGTCGTGTTTAGAATTTGTTAAAAATCTAAGTTAGGAACCCTAATGTCAAAATCAGGAAACCCTAACCCTAGATTACAAACCCTAATTCTAATTTACAGGCCCTAACCCTAATTGCTTAGATTAAATCCTAATTAAGTTATCCTAACACCTAATCATGATTGTTAAACTTCAATTAGATACTAATAAACATCATTAAACAACCCTATTCATAAAAGTCAAAACCCTAATCAATATTAAAGAGGATTAGGGCATAATTAAGCTACTAAATTATGTAAACTAGCTCACAGGTAGGTTCCTACTCACCAATGCAAGTCCAAATATAGCACATGACATGCTTGTAAACTCCCAAGCAGTACAAGTCTCAAACATCAGATATTTTTAGAGGCAAAAAGGTGAAAATGTCACAAAACCCTAGCTTAGAAATTCCTTAAATGGCAGACCTATTTCAGAGCAAATCTACGAATTTTCTAAGCCTAAACACTTATATATCATACCTAAACAAGCCTTGGTGATTGCAACAACATAATTAGTAGCCAAAAATCAAAATCAAGCAAGAAAAGGTGCAAACCCTAATTTTAACTTAGATATTTGATGCTATGTTTAATTTGTAGTTTAGATATTTAGATATGTGTAATAACATGTTAGTAAGTATGCTAATTTGATAGAACATGTTTGCATAACATCTAGATGCATCAAATTGATGTTTTAAGCAAACTGGAAATTCTGAAAAACAGATCTGACAGTCGAATGTCAAAGCCTGTAGATCCATGCATGTTAAAAGTTAGGTCCGTTAATTGTATTCTAGTTGTAGTATAACATGAAGTTTTTAATCTGGAAAATAAAACAGGTTCATTGGAATCATATATTGCAAGATATAGGTGGTCAAAAGTGGTTGACCAATCACGAAGTTCTGATTTCTGGGTTACCAGAAATCTCAAGAACAGGTTGAGCTGGCTACTTTGACCAACCATTTAATCGCTTTGTATTTGTTGTTAGGATGTCTAAGTGTTATGAATTGATACCCTGGTACACATACTACATATCTAAGTCACTCAAATGCTTAATAAATTCATAGAATTACCAAAATAATTGGTCAAAAGTCGTTGACCGAGCATGACTGTGTTTTCTGGGTTACCTAGAAAATTGAAGAACATGAAGAATAACCTTTGGCTATACTTTGACCAACATAGATCTAGACCTTATAATCTTACTCTGTCTAAACAAGTGTAACATATATGTAGATTGATATGTAGACTATATATTACAACTATAAAAACACAAATGTATCATACGGATTGAAAGATCTAGAAGGCACAAAACCGTTGACTGATCATGACCACTATTCTGAGTTACCCAAAAACCCAAGAACAGCTCTGATAGTGACTTTGAGCCTCTATAACTTCTTGTTATATGTAGGTTAAAGCATGAAATTGATATGTTGTTGTACTACTGCATGAGTATTATAACACCTATACACTTACAAACCCAGAATCACTAACAGTAAGGAATTAAGCTAAGGTCAAAGTGACATCTAGGTCATGACCAACTGATTCCCAGTAACTCAAGAACACCTATAGCAACACTTTCTGTCGCTATAGTGGTTTAGCGACAGACAACAAATAATTTCTAATAAATAAATTTATAAAAATTAGAAATAATTAATAAATAAATATAAATAATTATAAAAATAGTTTTAAAAATCATTTTACGTTATAATAATTAACTTTTAATATTTTCACATAAATTCAATAAATATTTTATTTATTTAGATATTATTAATAATTAAGTTAATAATAAAGTAATTAGAATAATTACTTATAAACAATAAATAATTATTAAAAAATAATACTATTGATTTAAAAATCATATTAAATGATTATAAATTATTTAAAAATAATAAACAAGATTTTTATAATATTCTAAGTAAATATTAAGTATTTAGAAATAGAAATAAATGACTTAAAAATCATTTAATGGATAAATAAATATGTAAAAATTATTATAAGCTTCTGAAAATTATTATGAAGGATCTATAAATTATCTAAAAATATAATAAAGCTTATAAATACAGTTTAACCGATATATTAACTTATTAAGTACACGGTAAAGTCTTAGAACACCGAACTCTTATCGAACTTAAACTGAACGTGAATAGTTTATGTATTTGAGTATTGTTATCAATACTAATGTATTAGACTTATATGAATGAACATCTTAGGTGTTTATAAACGAATCGAGTAGCGTTGCTTGATCAATCTTCACTCAGGAAAGTTAATAAACCCTATCTTAATTACTTAAGCAAGTCTTCTAACCTATCTTGTTATTTGCGCAAGTTTCTTGAACCCTGTTTATTCGTTGAACAAGATTCCTATCTTGAATTACTTTTGATATGTTATACCAAACCTAAATTTGAATTTCCAATTATTGTAAAGTTAACGCTATAGCTTCAGCATAACTAAGAAATGAATTGTTTATTCATATGATATTGTTTATCGAGCATAAACTATTGTGTCAAGCCACATTTGCTTTGGTAAGACATCCTATACTGAGTTCGTATATCCCAAGAGGGATAAATGTATGTCAATAAAATATTGACACTTAGTGCACGTGGGCACTATTAGGATGAGATATATACTCCTAGGATATTGAATACGATGATCCCTTGTCTCACATCTGAACAAGATTTCTAAGTCTTTGTGACTGACAAAAATAGTATAAAGTCTATAAATGGTTGAAATATAAAAATTTTAGACATGATAAACAATACTTAGTTTGGAAAAGTTTTGAACTGTTATACTTCTTCAAATCCTTTATTTTAATAACTTATAAGACCTGCTGAGCATGTCATAGCTCACTCTTACAAATCATTTCTTTTGCAGTATTAGATGGTAACCCTGGCACATCTGGAGTAAATAATGAGAAGCGTCCCTACTTAGATTAGTTTATATTACTATCTAGCTGAATGTAATCTTTTGTAATAAGAAACCCTTTATGAAGAATCATGTAACCGAACCTTAATATATGATATATAACATCTTTTATTTCCGTAACCGTGTCTCCTTTACATAAATAGATGTAATTAGAACTTTAAATTTAGTTGAGATCCATGTGAACTATTCATCAAAGTGAGGGTATTGACAACATGGATTATTTATGTTGTTGTTGATACTCTGGATTTCAGATAGATAGGTACTATCGATATGATAGTGTAATCCGCATGATATAGACTATATATCTGAGTAAGGGTATTAGTAATATGGACTGTTCATGTTATTACTGGTACTCTAAATTTTGGATAGATAGAAACTATTTGTAGATACAGTCTATACATCCAAGTGAGGGTATCCAAACATAGCAATAGTTCTCCAAGGAATTGTTATATGTTATGGGATAATATGAATATTGGATCTATGGGAATTGTATCTTATGATATTTGTATAGTAGTTTGATTAGATATAAACATAGAATCGGATACCATGGGTGTATAGATTTGAATGTGTTATATTAATTGATTAGTCATAAGCACCATACCGGATACCATGGGAGTATAGATATGGGGGCGTTACATATGCCATGGTGGTTTGTTTGATGACCAACTAGTAATCTTTAAAGACAACTAAATGTTTGATACCCATTGATTGGGCCAATTTCAATCTCATTACACAACTTTCATACTCGATTTTGTTGTTAGTGTTGATAAACTATAGCTTAGTAGCTATGAGATAATGTTCTCTTGTAATGGATACAAGAACTTCTCATGTTCCTGCACCTTCCATGTTTACAGCGTCGTCGAAGTACAGTTTCTAAAATTGCCGGTATCTTCTTGATGGTCTTGTTGAACTGTCATTACCCCATCATCCGGGAAATAAATTTCCAATGGTTCGAAGTCCCCTGTTGGTGCTTTGGCCAATTGATATGTAATTTCTTGACCTTTGATGGCTTTTTGTGTAACATAAATGATATCAAATTGTTGGAGGATTAGCTGCCACATGGACAATCGATAATTTAACATGGGCTTACTAAAAATGTACTTCAGAGGATCCATGCGGGATATGAGATAGGTTGTGTGACCGTGGAGGCAATGATGTAACCTCATGGCGGCCCATGCTAAAGCACAACAAATCTTTTCAATCAAAGTGTACCTCTTTTCATAGTTATTGAACCTTTTACTAAGGTAATAGAGGGCTCTTTTCTTGCCTCTATCATATTTCTTCCCCAACATACAGCTTATGACATTGACATTGACTGATATGTATATGAAAAATGGAACTTTGTCCCTTGGAGGAACCAAAACAAGCACTTCAATCAACTGTTTCTTGATGGCAAGGAAGGCTTTTTGACATCCCTCATTCCACTTCCTAGAGAAATTTTCCTTAATAGTTTGAAAATGTGTTCACAAGTTGTTATGAGCTGGGAGATGAATCTACTTATGAAATTAATTCTCCCTAGGAATCCCCATATCTCTTTCTCTATTTGAGGTACATGCATCTCTGTGATGTATTTAATCTTTGTTAGATCTAGCTCAATACCTCTATTACTCACTAGAAAGCCCAACAGTTTGTCGAATTTAACACCGAAAGCACACTTGGTTGTGTTTAGCTTCAAGTTATATTTGTGGAGTCAGTTGAATAGCTTTTAGAGATGGTCGGTGTGGTCATCTTCCTTTCTGGTTTAACGATGATATCATCCATGTAAACCTCTATTTCTTTGTGCATCATATCATGGAACAAGGCCATCATGGCCCTTCGATATGTAGCACCAGCATTGGTAAGGCTGAAAGCTAGTCGCCGATAGCAGAAGGTTCCCCAAGGAGTGATAAAGGTAGTTTTCTCCATATCTTATTCAGCAACCATGATTTGATGGTATCCAGCAAAACAATGAACAAAGGAATATATGTTGAACTATGTTGTGTTGTTTATCAAGATGTGGATGAAAGGCACTAGGAAGTTATCTTTTAGACTAGCCTTATTCAGGTCTCTGTAATCCACACATACTCATACATTCCCTCTGTGTTTAGGCACGAGAACCACATTATTCAGGTTAAGTTGATACCATGATAATGTCTTCTTTGAATTGCTTGATAATTTCTTCATTAACTTTTTGGTTTCAGTCTCCTGAGTTTCTGTTTGACTGGTTTGAACACCTATTTGATGGGCAGTCGGTGAATGACAATGTCAATGGATAATCCGATCATGTCTTCATGCGACCGTGCAAACACATCATGGAATTGGGTCAAGATTTTAATCCGATTTTTCTTTTGGCTTGGGGTAAGGTCGTTCCCAATTTGCACTTCTTTGGGATTTTTTGAGGTTCCAATATTGAAAAGGGTGGTTTGTTCGAGGTTTGTTTTGGGTATGTCTTCGACCTATCCTTTGATTTCCTCAGACATCTCATCGTCATTAAGTCAGAGTCTAGTTCTACATCAAAGTTGTAGTCACTGCTCTGATTTGGCAATTCATCAACAAAGCTAAACAAATTTAACATTGGATACCTAAAAATAAAATGCTTTCACTCAATATATAGAACTATTTGATAATACAAAGTATCAGTAAAGTATAACAAAAGTAAACTACTAGCATTACGCAACAAAAGTAAGCAATTTAATAATATATACACTTCAAGGCATATGAACTTTTTACCTGTAGACACTCAAAATTTTGCATTCCTGTTACTAACCCTGCAGGAGGGCAAAATCATCTTCTAGTGATAACCTTGGAAGTTAAATCAGTACAGTCCCAGAGACAATCCCGGGATACTCAATTTACCATCTCGGAGACAACCCCGAGATATTCAGTTACAGTCCCGGAGATAACCCAAGAATACTCAGTTTTCCATCTCGAAGACAACCCTGAGATATTCAGTTCCAGTCCCGGAGATAACCCCGGAATACTCAGTTTGCCATCTCAGAGACAACCCCGAGATATTCAGTTCCACCCCCGGAGATAACCCCGGAATACTCAGTTTGCCATCTCGGAGATAACCCCGAGATATCCAGTTTCAGTCCCAGAGGTAAACCTAGGAGATACAGTTCAAACCTCGAAAACAACTTCGAGGGATGCAATTGCAGTTCCAGAGATAACCCCGGAAAAGCTCATTCCAATCCCCAGCAATCAGCTTTAACCTCAGAGATAACACCGAGGCACTCAGTCCAAATCCTAAAGATAACCCCGGGAGGTCAGGCACACCTCAGAGAAAACCTTGAGGACTTTCAATACTCACAGTAGCCCAAACTTAGAAATAACCCTGAGCAACGACTACTAAATCAGCCCAGAACCGGAGATAACCCCGGTGAGGGGCAAAATCATCATTTTGCCACCTCGATCCCACATTCACACCGTCTCAATAACATTTCAACCCACATACTAAATAGAAGTGTCCTACAAGAACCATAGCTCCAATCTCGAGTAACTACTGCACAACATAGCACACCGGATAAAATTTGAAGACTTGAAGATTTGGACATGGACCCATCTTCCCGGCTTCGTAAAACTTCTTATCCCATGTCATCGTGTAGCTCTCGACAACAGCATTCCGAAAAGGTATTCTACGCCTCAATCGGATGCCCAAATTGAAAGTTATGAAGGTTCGAGCGGACAACATGTTGCACGAGTGCACATACTTCGAGATAGTGGGGCCCACATAGCCCGGGACACCCCGAGTAGTCGCATGTACATCTGCAACTGCCGCAGGTACTCCTGCGGCTCCCCCTCTATAAATAGAGGGCTTGGGGTGGCCATTTTGCAAAGAGAAAAAGTGAGGAAGCCCTGTCCATTTTTCAGTGTGCACACTATAAACTAAGTTCTTTCTCATTTCAAACACTTGTGAGCTTATATTTTGCTACATTTTACCGGTGGAAACCTAGTGTTCATTCATTTAAAGTTATTTTAAGTCTTCTTTGGTAGCCCACTGTAAGTTGTGACAACCCCAAAATAAGTCCATTCCATCCAACCTATTCCGAGTCGCCAAATACATGGTACAGAAAATAACTACAACTTTATTACAACAATTGTCGTGCAAAATACAACAACATATATGTTGTGAGTTTGGATACAAACATATACCAAATGTGACTCATATCCCAACCGTGGACAACACCTCACAATGACACCTTACATAAAGGTATAGTCAAAAACTGTTTTAAAAATTAGAATCTTTGGGAAGTGCTCAAGGAAACCTTTGTACATGGGAGGCCATGCTTCTAGGTTGTGATAGATATCATATGGCCACAGAATTATCCTTGGTTGACCCAATATACCCCAAAGAAAAATGAGAAGATTACTATCATATTCTTCCCAATGGTGAGTCTTCTCTTCACTTATCATTATCTCCACTATCTCTAATTGAGAATTATACTTCAAACAAACACCAAGATTATATAGGTAGTGCTCCTAAATATACTCAGCAAGTGGATGAGCACAATCCTGTCTTATGATGACACGAGGTTGAATGTCATTAGACATCTTGTATGATAGCGGCAAAACACCCTTCCGACGTTGGGTTCGCCTCACCCTAGTTGATTCACCAAATATAACTACTAAATGATGACCGCCGTTCCATTCCCCTGTTACCCCCGCTCGACCCAGCTACACTCTTATTACCTGAAAGGAATTGTGAAGCAAAAGGGTGAGCACAACTAGCTCAGTAAAGAATATAATAACTAAAGATAATTAAATTATCAATAGCCTTCGTCCATAATAAATCAGAGATTTAGAACATATGGTAGATGATAAAAAATTTCAACCATAGTTGCAGCGGAACGAGCAATCCATTAGAAGAGTCAAATAGAGTATAAAGTCTATTATCTTCTCCATGTTAAAAATCCACCAACAATATTTTATCCCTGTAACATCAATCAACAATTCTGGTCCACAATCATATGAATAACTCATAATCATAATTGTAATTCTAAATTCCTCTTCGCATCCAGGACGAAGATAATTTTCATCACATGTCTTTACCTGAAACATCAAAGATCATGGTTATACCAAATCATAGTTCTTGTTTATAATCATACTAACAATTTCATCTTTGCACTACGGCCAACGATATTCATCAACAGACCATCTTTGCACTACAGGCCAAAGATATTCAAGAACATATCATCTTTGCACTACAGGCCAAAGATATTCAATCAACAGATCATCTTTGCACTACAAGCCAAAGATATTCCTCAACATTTCATATTTGCACTACAGGCCAAATATATTCATCAACAGTTCATATTTGTACTACAGACCAAATGAAACCCATAGTCATGATCATACAAGAAATCTACCCATCTTTACACTCAAGTCAAAGAGAAATATCATCATTAGGGTTATAAAAATATTATATATGATAATAAAAATAATATGATCAACATATAGTTTTAATCTCAAGAGTAATATTCATAAATCAACTATAATTTGGTCAGAAAAAGAAACCAATTTTGTCATGAATAGTAACTCGTGAATAGTAATCCATGAATAGTAACTTTGTGAATAGTAACTTATGTATAGTAACTCGTGAATAGTAACTCATGAATAGTAAATTCGACACAAAAAGGTAGAAATTCTACAATAAAATACATACCAATATTTCGGTATAATGATATTGAAATAACATTTCTTAAACTTATAAACAATTTATTTTAATTATTTACACTTTATTAAATAATACATTTAATCATCATAAAATGCCAAACTCTTAAGATTTCATCACCAATACCCAAAACCCTCATCAAAAATCTGCATATAACTCATATATGATATTCAAGCCATAAAATCATATTTTTCAATTTTCTTACTTCACATAACATATTTAATTCATTTACTCATAATTAGACTATTTTCATGAAATATACCAAATCGGTTTCAAAAATATTTCTTTCCTGAGATTTGGCAGAATATAGTCCCATATTGAACATATATTTTTATCGGAATTTTTAAATTTCATTTACTATTTTTCATATGGCCAAAACCGCCACATATTTAGACATTTATCATAAATTGTACTTTTATCCAAAAATTCCGAAATTCACAGAGTATACTGATATTATATAGATATACTTCCAATAAAAATTTCATCAAGTTTGGAGTTAACCACAAGGAGTTATAAGTGGTTACTTTTAAAATATTCTTTTCCCGTAAAATTCATAACTCTTAATCCATACATCCAAAAATCACCATTTTTAGGCACAATAAATAAAACTCATCAAAATATCATTTCAAATTTTTCCAGAATTTTTTGAAGGTCGAAAAAAGTACGAACTGAAAAACATAATAACCCTTAAAATCCCTTACTATCCCTTACCTCAAAAGAGCAGCACTTCTGACTGGATATCGGATATGACGCTGAAGGAAACTTGCACTGATAAATAGCAACTCACCAAGTATCTAAATATTCACAAAATACACTCGATAATCTAGAGAGAAAAAGAGAGAAAACTTATGAATTCTGGTGTGATTTTTAATTCTAACTTAGCCCTCTATTTATAGGAAAATGTTAGCACGTCGAAGCAGACTTAATCTGCAACCTGATGGCTTTACCTGCTACTATTCCCACCCACCACATTTGAATAAAAATCTCAGCACATTTCTTCACCAACCAAGAGTGGGGCCCACCAATTCTAGAATTTTACACCAAAATGATTAACTCCGAAAATTCAACAATTTCTGAACCAGTCATCTCGTAAAATTCATAACAAATCATACGTTCATTTTAACGGTTCAAAATTTGTGGACATATACTCAACTTATATATGTATAACATATCCAAATATTACCATGATCCAACGGTCGGATTAAAAATTATAACCCTCGCAAAATATCTCAAAAACTCTAATTTGATTTTCAATACCTCCGTTCCGACAAGAATACAGATAAAACACCTCAACATTAACTCCTTCATTTTTAACCACAAAAATATATCCCTCATTTATATCCACACAAAATAAATATTTCCTTATCATATGAATCAATAATTAATTATTCACAGATAATATTACAGAATCACATTTGTGACAAACATGCCGTTCCCAGGAAAGAGGGGGCTTTCCAATAAGAATTTCTCCATACTGGCGCGCAATTAGGTGACCAAACCTCTCCTTAGACAGAACTTTCTGGACATTACCAATAATGTTATCTAATAATATTATTCAAATAATATTAATTATTGATCTGATAATGAGAAATACTGTGCAGTGACAATTATTGAACAACAATAATATAAAATTTCAACGTAGCAATTATTGAATCAATAAAATAAAATATTGAACAGTAATTACTGTAACAATTATTGAGTAGTGCCTTCTTACATAAGAATCAATAATTTTAAAAATATTGTGCAATACCATGTGCAACTGTGCAATAATGCGTATTACTGTATTTTAACCACCGGATATTCCAACAGTGTTAACGGTAACAACTACGCCGTTATTTGTAAAAACTCAAATTTGTCATTTTCTTCATCCGACAGTTATTCTGTTATGGGGCCCACAAATGGCTGCGCCGTCGTACGAATATTCCCCGATAGAAAGAATATTCCATGACCAAACGAATATTCCCCGACAACAATGAATATTTTATAACCACTTGTGTATTTTGAAAAAAAAAATCATATATCACCCTTAACTTTAACATTTATCAATTTAACCATTTACTGAATAGTAATTATAAGAAAAATTGAATACTTTTATTTCATAAAATTCAGGGTCTTACATAAGCCTTCTCACATTTCTTAAAATCTTTCTCCATTTTTGTTCACACACATTTATTCACGTTGAGAGTCGTGTTGTGTGCGTATGCCCGGATCGTCGGTCCGTGGCTTTTATTGCTTTTCAATATATATATATATATATATATATTATCGAGTTATCTCGATTGAGCCTGATAAAAATATTCTAGGCGATCAACCGTCACGAACTAAACTCTAGGCGGGACTAAATGTAAATATATATATATAAAGACGATTGCCGCCACGAAGTAAACTCCAGGTTGGACTAAATGTAAATATATATATATATATATATATATATATGTTTACAACTTTCTGACATACTGCATCATCGTGTGAGCCTAGGAATCATGTGATCACAGATTCAGTTCCTGAATCTAGATTCGGTTCCTGTGATGGACATTTTCAGCTGTAATCAGCTTGTAAATTATTCACGGTGTTTGTATTTCCTTAGACGGCTCTCATGCACACAAGGAGTTTGGCATTGCTATATATCTTATTTTCTCGAAGATGCTTCGCATCTCGAAAATAAAAGCAATCCAGCTAAACACATAATAAAATTGAAGTATCAAAGGCCTCAATTACTATTGAGTACAAGGGTTTGAAAACCTATTTTACAAAACATCACTTTTATATCTTGTTAAAACTGAACTTTTATACAAAATTCAATCCCTTTGTATATAGGTGCAAACGAGACATAGCACTACTTCCAATTAACTGCACATAGACCTACACACACACACATTTAGATAAATGTTTAAAATGAAAAATAGAGATCACCGTGTTACCACGGATGTCGGGGGGTGCCTAAAACCTTCCCCTCACATAACCAATCTCCCGGACTCTAACGAATCTCGGTTTCACAGACCAGTTACGTAGTGTCACATCACTTGGTCTATGTGCAAACCTTTTCTCGGTTGAGTTGGTGCAACTATTTAAAAATACCAACTGGCGACTCTTACAGTCAAATCGTCGACATATACTTGTCGGACCTTTTCAAAACTTATTTTTTCAAACAAATCTCACCTAACATGAGAACACTAAAAGGCAAGAACAGAAAAGAGACAAATAAAATCCCAACGTCGATAGGTGGCGTCTCTGCTAGGGACAACCAGTAAGAGGGCTTAAGTTGCTTTCAAAGCTTTTCAAAATATTTATCTGCTTGTGTATGGATGTTGCATTTACATTTGAATGAATGTGTACTAATGCATTTACTTACTGCACTTAGTGCTTCGCACTATATCTGCCTGTGATATTAGTGATTCGAACACATCATTTCCATACGGTGAGACGCGTGGAATGTGAATGTATGTTGAGTGGTCCCTCCACCAGGAGGCTATCTTGTCGGTGTTTGATTACTGGACTCGTAGGGAGACTAATTCCAATAAGGCTCAGGAAAGGCACCACCAAAATTCGCTTCAGTTGAAAGACCAGATTAACTTCCCGTCGATTAAATTGCGATGATTTGGGAACCTTCATGCCGAAAAACTGCAAGAGTAACCTAAGATAGGTCAGCCTCTAATAAACCAAATGCGGAAAGAAGTCTCTTCATACTTTCCTATTTTTATTACTTGTAATTTCATTTCCATGTCAATCTCAATTTAATGGAAAAATAAAGGAATAGGTGTACAGGCATTCCCTTTCATAATACTCCTAAACGGACACATTACATAGCATGTAACATTTCTACATTCCCTAAGACTAAACTACATTAGTCTTTTTATAGGGAAACAATTAGTCATGTTACCCGTTCAAAGTCCAAAAAGGCAACAAGCCTACAGTCAAGCATGGCTACATCTGGCCAGTCTAATTGATAAGTAGGTTTTATACCTACTTATCCAGTATCTGTTACTTGAATTAGTTTCTCAAACTCATGTTTCTTAGTTACTTTTCATATATTTTGTGTTAATTTTGTAGATTATATGCTTGGGAGCTGTGTGAGCGACTTTTGGTATGAAAAAGCAAGGAAAACGCAAGGTAAAGCAATCCGGACATTATATGACCTTTCATTTTCATTTCATGATCTTGGTTGGGAATTTGGATTAGGTTGTAGAGCTTCTTCTTAGCCTTCCGAAACATCTTGAATCATTCCAATCAGAGTTCGGATGCAAGAATTATGACATTTGTACCAACGGACGTTGAACTTCACTATTTTGGATGGTCATTTTCATAGCAGTCACTTCCAGTCCAATTTTGACCTTTATCTATTTGTTATTTATCAATTCTCAAAGAATAAAAGTTGTAGAGCTCGTCGATAGATTCAATTTGGTAGGTGGCAGGCCCAGTAACTCCTCCCGGATCAAAAGTTCTGGCCATTTTACTGGAGGACACTTCAGTAAAAAGGAGCAACTAACAGCAGCATAGCAAGCCAGGGCTTTCTCTTTTAAGCCTAACACCCAAGTCGGGGCTTGGTGGTCAAGACTCAATTACAGGCCACTGGACAGCCGGGGCTTGCCCTTCAAGGAGTACTACCCAAGCTGGGGCTTGGGTACATGCAGAAAAAAGTAGTTTTAACTAGAATATGAGTTCAAGAAGGATTGGTTCGAGCTGATTGACTCAAGGACTTCCAATAGGACTTAAAGACATGTAAAGAGGCATAAAAAAGGAGGAGAATCACAAGGATTAGGATGGAGAGATTCCATTAGATTAGATTAGAGAAGATTAGAACAAAACCGTAGTTCTTATTAGTTTTGGATATTGAAGCAACTTGGAGACCAATGAAGATCAAGAGTAGGAGCTTGAGGAAGATGGAGATTTGCTTACAACAGATTTATTCTTCACTCTACTCTTATCTTTGTCTTTTAATGTTATTTCAATTATGGATTCTTGGTTTTAATTCATTAATCATGAACTAAATCTTTTGTTTAAGATTACAATGGAACTTATTGCATTGTTTATTTTTAGTATGCTTCTCTATTGATTATTGAGATTATTCTTGGATTGTCTACTATGATTTGTGATGAATTGCTTAATTGCCTTCCTATCAATTACCATGATAATATATATAAACTCGAGAGATGAAGTATAGATTTAGATCTGATCATGATAGCATGTGTTTGTGATTTATGCATAGATGGAATTCATGATTCGTGTTTAGGATAGAGATATGCCTTTACGCCATATGTAATCGTATAAAGAACTTGTGATTTAAATCTTTTTTAATTGTAATTCACATAGAGATATAGTGGATTAGTTAATTAGGGTTTCTTGCTTAATTCTGTCATCTGTAGATTTAAGTGAGTATGGGTATTATGCATCGAGAGGTGGTTTTATCTGCTTTAGTATTCTTGATTAACAATTCAGGATAAAGAATAATTGATGAGAAGTGTGTTAACTTAAATGAAGCAATAAGTGAAGTTGTGATCTTAAATTTCCGTAATATGATTTTTAATTAGTGCTAATTAGAATTAGTGTAATTAAATAATTTAATTTATAATCTTAAATTGTTTGTTTAAATAAAATTAGTTTGATTAAGGGTTAGTACTTGGTAATTTATATTAATAATTTCTCATGGGAACGATACTCTACTTTCACTTTGTTACTTGTTGACCATGTATACTTGTGTGTTGTACGTAACTAGATTTTAACTAACATTAATCCTACTCCTGTCTCTCGCGGAGAGTTTGAAGGATTAAACAACCAAATTACAGAGTTGGTTGGTCTGCTTAAAGAGCTACACAAGTCTACTCAGGGTCCACAAATACCTATACATACAGAATCCTCTACACATGGAGGAAACTAGGGTCCGGATAAAGAAATTCTTGCACCTAAGTTGGACAAAACCAACAAAACCCCTGAAAACACCCATCTCAAATAAGATCCAAACACCGGTGATATCAGGAAGAAATTCCTACAAATGGAAGAGACCATTCGGTCTATCAAAGGGATTGGAGCACACGGGAGTGTTTCATATTCAGACCTTTGAATCTTCATTGGGGTTCATTATCCAGAAAAGTTTAAAACTCCCGATTTTGAAAAGTATGATGGATTGGGAGATCCTTACACACATTTGAAAGTATTCATTGGAGAGCTCGGATCTTATGCTGAGGATGAAAAGCTTAGAATGCAGCTGTTTTAGAAAAGTTTATTTGGAGAAGCCAGATCATGGTACACCAGATTAGACAACTCCAAGATTCATAGCTGGGAGGAGCTAGCTCTTGCCTTCCTCCATCAATACAATTTCCAAACTCAGATGGCTCCTGACCGGTACCAAATTACCAAGGTCAAGAAACAAGCTAATGAGCCTTTCAAAGAGTATGCCCAAAGATGGAGGCGTCTGGCTGCTCAAGATATTCCATATATGACTGAGTCTGAAATGGTGATGACCTTCATAGACATTCAAGAAGCTCCCTTCTATGAAAGAGTTTTAGCTGACATTGGCAAACCATTCTCTGAAATGATCAAACACGGAGAAATGGCCAAGATGGGATTGAAGTCAGGAAAGATTCAAGACCTTGTCGCTCTAAAAGCTATAGCTGAGCACATCCAGTCCGGAAGTTATGAAAACAACCCCCGGAGGGTCCATAAGAAGAAAGAGGACTATGTTTCCTTTATACTACAAGGACAAAAAGGCAACCAAAACATGCCTCTTTGGAGGAGAAGCTATTCCCCTTTCCAAGCACAATCTTCAAACCCTCCATTGCCAAAAGGTTGAGAAGTCAGACGCACTGGAATGTTCACACCCTTAGGGGACTCACTCGAGAACATTCTCAATCTTCTGACAGCTCAGAAGAAAATTACCCATCTTTTTCCACCAGCTAACCCAAGTGGGAAGGGTTTCAATGCTAACAGGAAATGTGCTTATCATGCTGGAGCTCCGGGACATGATACTCAAGATTGTTGGGCTATGAAGCATAAAATCTAGGACCTAATTGACAATAGTGAGATTGTGGTGACCAAACCCGATCAGCCTCACATTCAAGACAACCCTCTTCCTCAACACAAAGAAGAGGAGGTTAACATGATTAATTGGAGCAGTGGACAGAGCTCCAACTATATGGGTGGTTCATCCCAATCCAGTAAGGATAATACTGATAAATGGGATTTTACACAGTTCCAGTTTATGATGGAATGAAAAATGAAGGCTTTGAGTGAGCAAGTCAACCAATTGGAAAAACTGGTGGTCCACCAACACCAAGTCACACGTCAATTATTCAGCCAAGAGCATGTTAGCCTCTTTCCTTTTATTCCAAGTACTCCACCACGTACTCCAAAAAGTGAAACACTGGAGGATAAAATTACAAAGAGAGCAAATGCCAAAGCCCGTCGGGATTTAGCCAACAAAAGGGAATTCACCTATTTAGGCCAACCGATGAAAGAGATATTGAAGATGTTGATCAATGAGGAAAGAATCACAGCTCTACTACCTCCAATCAGCCCACGTTTAAGACAATTTGATTTTAATGGAGTATGTCAATACCACTCCCACACTCGCGGTCACAACACTGAAGAATGTTGGGCACTCCACCAGCTTATTCAAAACCTAATTGATAGTGGTGTCATGCAAATGATAGATAATGACGATGTATTACTTGAGAGTGGGGACATAGTTCCTACAAAATGGAAGGAAGTTGTAGTAGTTATATCTTCTGAAGGGGATTTGGCTGCCATATCACATGCAATTCAACATATTCAACTCAAAGGTGTTAAAAACCCTTTGAAAATAGATGTGCCAAAGTCAATCATATTACCATTCAAGCCATAGTATCATGTTGTTAGCCTACAGAAAGTGTCATGGAACTATGGAGAGGCTGAAGGATCCATATCTAATATAACTGTTGCAGTGTTGAAAGAGAATCCAATATACCTTCCCCAAAGGGTGATGAAGCCTACCATCAGGTCAAAGGGGAAAGTCCCCATGGAGAAGATTGAAGAATTCCACCGTACTATGGGACATAATAAAGCCAAGGTGGTTTTAAGCTTGAAAGAAGCTCCACAGTAGATTTCCATACTGGACTTGGTTTTTTCTTTAAATGATCATTAGAAAGTTTTACTCAGAGTCTTAGAAGAAGCCTACTTGCCAAAATCAGTGGATGTAGAAAATTTCCATCATCTGGTTGATCACATCTTCAACGGCAATGTGATATCCTTCACTAATGATGACATAACTCCCAAATGGACGGGTCATTGCAAACCGTTGCACATAGCGGTTATTTCCTCCGGATATATGGTGGGAGGAGTTCTGATAGTTGGGGGATCGTCCTTAAATATCTTCCATTATGCCACCTTGGACAAAATGAATATCAATCTCAATAGGATCTGAAGCAGCCATACAATTATCAAAGCTTTTGATGGATCTTGATGAAATGTTGTAATAGTGATTGAGTTATCTTTGGATATTGGACCACATACATTCTGTGTATCCTTTCATGTACTCAAGATAGATATAGGATTTAACCTACTCTTGGGAAGACAGTGGATTCATATGGCTGGAGCCGTCCCTTCCACCCTTCATCAACAGCTCAAATACATCATTAACAGTAACTTAGTAACTATTAATGCTGAGCCAGAATGTCCTGAACAAGGTGACATACCACTCATCAATTTTAATGTAGAAGTTGAGCCTGTCAGCTTCTAGGCCCTTGAGGTGACCAACACTCACTATCAACCCATTGGGGCATCACCTCTGATACCCAGAGTTTCTGCCGAGGTAATGTCGGCAAGTCAGGAGATAATATCCATGGGTTTTCAACCTGGACAAGGGTTAGGCAAGGATCATCTGGGCATTAATCGTCCAATTCAATTTCCTAATCAAACAGGGACAACCGGACTAGGCTATTCTCCTGGGTACAGTCACAGGAACCCTCACAAGCACAAACAGGTTCCTTCAGCCACACGGCAATTACATCCAACTATAGGGACTGAGCCTGTACGACCTTCGATAAAGGTCTCTGCCCATATAATTGTTATGCTATTTCCTAAGTCGATACCAGTGAAAGGAAAGGAAGTCCTGATTCTAGACCTTGAAGTGGAAGAGAAGGAACGTACGCGTAAGCAAGACATTTCAAGGTAGTTATCAAACATGTGTGACCTAGTCCATACGGAGGATACGGATAAAGACATCCCAGACGATGATTGTCCAGACATCATGGTCATCATTCGGGAGAAGGAGGACGATAACAGCCACTTCATCACAGCCGTCCAACAGGACTTCACCCTTGGCAATTGGAGCAGCACTCCTTACATTTGCCGACAAGGGTAAAAAGGGTAGAAAATCCCTCTGCCCTTAGATAGCAATAACTGCTTACTTTTTCTATATAGTATTTGCAGTTACTTTTGTCATTACATGCTAACACTTTGTATAATTAAATAGTTTCATATATTAAGTGAAAGCATTTTATTTCAGGACTCTAAAGTTAGATGTGCCTAAACTTGCTAATGAGGTGCATATTCTCCACGAGGACTGTAACTTTGATGTAAAGTTGAACTCAGACTTGATGGAAATACAAGGGGACTATGAGATACCTCAAGAGATCAAAGAATAGGTCGAAGACAAACCCAAGCCAAGTCTTGATCAAATCACCTCTTTTAACCTTGAAACCTCAGAAAACCCCAAAAAAATCCAGATTAGTACGGACCTCACTCAAAACCAAAGGAATGACACGGTTACTCTATTGACCCAATTCTAGGATGTGTTTGCATGGTCTAATAAAGACATGGTCGGTTTATCCACTGACATTATCATTCATCACCTCCCCATCAAAGAGGGATTTAAGCCAGTCAGGCAGAAGCTCAGGTGATTAAAACCTGAGTGGAGTTTAAAAGTTAAAGAATAAATTGTGAAATAATTTCAAGCCGGTATTATCATGGTATCAACATACCCTGAGTGGCTATCCAACATAGTCCTCGTGCCTAAACCTAGAGGAAAGGTGCAAGATTGTGTGGATTATAGGGATCTGAACAAAGCATGTCTCAAAGATAGCTTTCCCGTACTATTCATCCACATACTCATTGACAATATAGCTCAGTATTGAATGTATTCCTTTGTGGATTGCTTTGCGGGGTACCATCAAATCATGGTTATTGAAGAGGATCATGAGAAAATTACATTCATCACTCCTTGGAGAACCTTTTGCTACGGACGGTTGTCGTTCGACCTCATCAATGCCGAAGCTACCTATCAGCGAGCCATAATGGCTTTTTTCCACGATCTAATGTATAAAGAGATAGAGATCCACGTGGATGACATCATTGTCAAGTCCCAAAGGGAGGAAGACTACTTAGACCATCTCAAAAAGCTCTTTAACTGGTTGTGTAAGTCAACTTGAAGTTGAATCTAGCCAAGTGCGCCTTTGGCATTAAATCGGGAAAGTTGCTAGGATTCCTAGTCAGCCAGAAAGGGATTGAGCTGGATCCCACAAAATTCCAGGCCATCACAGAAATGCCCATACCTCAGACGGATAAGGAAATACGGGAATTTTTGGTAATAATTAACTTCATTAGATGATTCATTTTTCAACTCACAGCAACCTGTGAGCCTATCTTCTAGTTGTTAAGGAAGAACTCCTCCATGAAATGGAATGATGAGTGTCAAAAAGCCTTCCTTACAATCAAAGAGCAGCTAGTCAATGCTCCTGTTTTGGTACCTCCCAGGGATGGTGTTCCCCTGTTCATATTCTTGTCCATCAATGACAATGCCATAGGCTGCATGCTGGGACAGAAAGATGATAGAGGCCAGGAACGAGCTATCTATTACCTCAGCAAAAGATTCAGGAGTAGTGAACATGTAATACCCGAGAATTTCCACGTCTTATTAAATGAATATATTAATGAGAATGATTATTTATTTGAATATAAATAATTTTGTGTTACGAGATGAGTTAACTCAATTATATTGAACAATTGAATAATTGAGAATATATGGAATTTTTGATGAACTCGTTGAAATCCTTGTGCGGCACGGTGATGAGAAATATTAATGAATATATTAATTAACAAAAAAATTATTAAGCGAACAATTAGTCTATATTAAATGTTATTTGTTATTAAAGAATTTCGGTTAAATATTAATAGTAATATTAATCGACGAAGGAATTATCAAGTGAACAATTAATTGTTAATTGTTATTGTAGAATATTAATTAATTATTAATGGTAAGTGATTAATAATATGTGATTATTAATTGTTATTGTGAGCAAAGTAAATTGCATGACCAGAATTATATGATTCATTTAATTTATGTATGTAAGACATGTGTTATTATATAGTTCTTACATTAAAAAGGAAATATGGTGTGACACATTAGTATAGCTAGGTAATATATATATAACTATATAATAAAGTGTAGGGAATTATAAGTTACATAAACAATTGTTTACGTGACAATAAGTAGGTGTGGAAACATTAAAAGATGTACTCTGTCAAGGAATTTCAATTATTCCAATAAGTGAGTATAACTGGAATAATAAAGTTTTAAGGGATATTAATTACTAGTTGGTAATTAAATGGAGTCCATACATATTATAAATAATAATTAGACATTAGAATAAAATGTACATGGATTATATGTATGTTACATTGCCATATCGTATCTACTACCTTGAAATATTAATTATGTAAATTATATTGTAACATTAAGATATAACCCATGTATGGATGATATGTATATAAATATAACATAAGAGTGTATAGTTTAAGTGTGCAAGAATGCTGAGTAATTGAGTTGTCCCAAAACTAGTGGCCCATTTGCTCTTATTTCTCCTTCACGTGTAGAACATAAAGGCTAAGGCCTATGTTCTTCTTTTCTTCCAAGCTTTGCTAGATAATGATTATGGAGGGAGTGGGCATAATGATGCAAATCAACAACCAATTACCAACTCCTTGTTACCCTTCATGCAATCCTTTCATCCATGAGTTTGATTTAGTGGAAAATCTCATTGTCTGTGTATCGGATTTTCTATAAATATGAACTCTCCTTCAAATTTTTTTCCATTGCTGAGAATTTCATTGAGTGTGAGATTGAGAGCATACAAGTATTCTAAGGAATTGGGACTCCATTTAGCAGCAAGTTTATTTCATATTACAAAGGTATAAGCCCATTTCCTTATTTTCCATTTCATTCTCTGTCAAATGAGCTTTAGTTCTTGAAATATCAATTTCTTAATTATGCCAAGTTGAAGTGTGATTGGGTGGTAGAACACTTATATAGTTGTTATATAGGCTTATGAACATGTTTAGTATGCAATGTGGCTTGGTTACAGTCGAATTGGTGAAGAAAATTGGTATTTGGCTTGTTATCTACCGAGGCTGGGAAGTCTCTGGACTGGAACGAGAGCCGCGCGGCCGCGCGTATCCCTAGTATATGCATATAAACCACCATAACACATGGAATGAGGATGTTATGTATATAGTAAGCCATGTTAGTCTATTTAGTATAAACATTCAAAGAAAACTTTAAGATTTTGAAAACTAGAAATTGTGAACTTGGAGTAATGTAT
Organism: Panax notoginseng; assembly: GCA_016801055.1. Taxonomy (NCBI): domain Eukaryota; kingdom Viridiplantae; phylum Streptophyta; class Magnoliopsida; order Apiales; family Araliaceae; genus Panax; species Panax notoginseng. The sequence continues at coordinate 112,093,201 of CM029015.1, forward strand.
ATTTTGACCTTATAAGCATGTTAGTATGGTTTTGAAATGCATGTCGGACATACTAACTTACGTATATGGATTTTATATTGAAGCATGATCATGTTAGACTTATTAGTAAGCTTTACTAATGAAAATACGAACTTTGAACGTGAATATTGACGTGCAACTTTGAGAGTTAGAATCTGATATTTATGAACATGTGTGATGGTACTCTTAGACTCACTCATGTATCATAAATGTATATATATCATGCTTAGGTATCGTAATTTAAGTAAAGCATAAACGAAGCATATTTTTAAACCAAAACGATGCTAATTGCACATATGTGATATGAATACTCACAAGCATGTCTAATACGAGTTATATGACTACCTTATATATTTAAGAATCAAGCATGTTAGACTTTGTGGTTTCATAACCTTGAATGGCCTTAACTTGTTGAGATGTCCAACTAAGAACCATATTATGCAATAAGGGACCTAGATTGAACTTGAAAGATACGAAAGGTCCCTTGACATGTTAATATATGGTATGTATATAAGGATGGGCAAGCTAGTCCAAGCAAGTGATTGCTCAGCCCTGGTTTGAACTGGGAGTCGCGCGGCCGCGCGTCTCCTTATTACAAATCAGACGCGGTCGCACCATTCTAAAAACTTGAAAAGTGACTTCTGTAATTTCTGAAGTATGTAGCATGCAAGTATAACTTTATTATGCTTATTTCTATTCATGACACAATGACAGAGGTAGCCTTGCATGTTAGCACCTATCTTAGTTTGAATTGACAAAGTGTTTTAAAATAATGAAGTCTAACGGTAGTTCCGAGCTACGTAATAACATAAGTCTAAGATTTCATAATTGAGTCATGTGTGTACACTTGATGTATATATCAGGATTGTTTATCAAGTATGTTTAACTAATGGGCATCCTATACTTGTAATACACTATAAATAGGATTCGAAAGTATTGATTTCTTAAACGTCTATAAACTACGCTTGAGGCAAGTATCTAAACTATCCTTTATACTGTGCAAAGTATTCCTGCATTACTTTATTCGACGAATGTCGTAAGTAAACCTTATCTCTTTGAATACGAGTTACCATATTTACTCGTTTAAATGAGTTATTATGAAAATTCTTGAGAAAACTATTATTCATGTTGAACTTGGTATTGTTCTGAAATACTGTAAAAGAGTCTATGTCATTGATTTGGCTAGACTATGTGCATGTTTATAAAACTTTCCAAACCAATTGATTGGTGCGGAAATCTCAAAAATTGAGTTAAAAACCCTTATGGTAAGGGGAGTGTATGTTGTTGGAAACCCCAACACATGAGTAGATTATTACTGTGGTGTTATGCATAACATGTAGTATTATAGTTGATCATCTATAGTACTTGATTCTTTTGAGTTATCAGTTTAATATTGGTAATTCTAGTAGATGTTCAATAGTCCTTAGTGACTGCTCAGTATAAATTGTTATTCTGTTGGATACCTCGATAGTCTTTGAATTCATATATATCTGCTTATTTATATTGAATTATCATTCTTATTCCAAGAAATGTTGATATTCATTATTCATGATATTATTCTAAAACTCTGAACTATCTTAGAGATGATACTTCGATATTTCAAACTCGTGTTATAAAACTCCTTACCCTTGTTGTATATTACTTGGTGGACAATTTGTACTCATCCTTGCTTATTTAAAACCTTTCAGTTAAGGCGGAACAGGGAGGTATCTCTGGGAAAGATAAGGGCAAGGGCAAGGCTACTTACTAGCTTGTTCCTTTATGTTTAAGTCTATTATGTTGTATTAAGACGGTTTTCAGACTATGTTTAAGCTTAAGTTAGATTATGTAATAAGTCTTTATTCGATATTATTATGTAATCTATTAAGCATTGTAGGTTGCGAGACTTGGGGGAATAATTATAATAAATCATTGTATATTATTCTAAATTAGATCTTTCGTTGTGAATGTCTGATTTTAGTTATTACGGTAATACTATGAGAACGTGACGAACCGAATTCGAGTGACCAAGTGGCAGTCCGAATTTGGGGGCGTCACAGAACACAAGTATACTCTGATTGAGAAAACTTGTTATGCTTTAGCGTGGAACTCCATGAGATTACAACATTATCTCCATGGGCACACAACCCATCTCATATCCCACGTGGATCCTCTCAAATACATATTCAGTAAACCCATGTTGAATTACCGACTATCCAGATGGCAGTTGATCCTACAACAATTTGACATTGTCTACGTGACACAAAAGTCTGTCAAAGGTCAAGGAATTGTGGATCAACTGGCCATTGCACCTTCAGGGTATTTCAAACCCTTGGAGACATACTTCCCTGATGAAGGGGTAATGATAATTTTGCAACACCATCAGGACGATACACACCAATCATGGAAGATGTATTTTGATGGAGCTTTAAACATGGAAGGTGCTGGAGCTGGAGCAGTTCTAATATCCATTAGGGGGGAGCAGCATCCCGTCGCCGTCAAATTATAGTTTGCCAACACTAACAACATAGCTGAGTATGAAGGCTGTATAATGGGTTTAAAACTTGGCCAATCAATGGGCATCAGACGGTTAACTGTCTCTGGGGATTCCGAATTGGTAATCAGACAAACCACTAGAATCTATCACACCAAAGAGCTACATTTACTGCCTTACCATCGGCAGGTTCTATAGATGGCTTCAGAGTTTGAAGAAATATCCTTCCTCCACATTCCTCAAAATAGGAATGTCTTTGCGGATGTGCTAGACAATCACAAAAGATCATGCAAAAGATGTCTGCCAATCACAAAGGATGACCTAACTTATTGCCTCTGACTCTATTAGCCTACAGAAGCAGTGCTCCCCATAGAAGTGGAAATGGAATCCCTTAGAGTGTTGATCGACGCTCAGCTGGATGAAGACCAGTGGTTACAGGGTAGGTATCAACAATTGTCTCTAATAGATGAAAGGCGAGCCGCTGCTATCTTCCACGGTCAGTTATACCAATAGAGGATCGCCAGATCCTACAAAACAAAAGTCCGGCTACGGCAATTCAAGGAGTATGAATTGGTCTCGAAGAAAATTCTTAACAACCAAGATCAATCTAAAGGAAAATTCGCACCAAACTGGGAAGGTCCGTTTGTTGTCAAGGAAGTAGTGACAGGAGGAGCTCTCAGATTACAGGAAATGGATGGCAATAAATTTCCACAACTCATCAACTCAGACACCGTGAAATAGTACTATGTCTAAAGTTACCAGCAAACTAGCATCCTGGGTTTGGATCACCAGATCCCCAGTTAGTTCAGGTTTTCTAAACCTTTCTTCACATCCGTTTGCCCCATCGGGGACAAACACACCTTCCGACCAGCAGCCTAGTTTCGGATCACCAGATCCTTCACTCAACACAGGTTTTCAAAACCTTTTACATCCTTTGGTTATCCGGCCAGAGATTAAACCTTTCATACCCTCAGGTTATCCCACCAGGGATTAAACCTTTCACACTTCCAGTTTGTCCTGTACATGGGATCAAACTTGTCGTTTGTAGTATGTCATGTACATGGGACGAACTACATAGACCTGATCTCCCCAATACACGGGAGTATGTAGGTAGCCATTTTTATGGTCCGATCTCACCACAGAAAAAAAAACAAAAACGTCTCTACACCTTTTTCACTATAGAAAAAACAAAAACAAACACATCTCTACACCCTTTGCCACATACAGCGTTGAACCTCTACACCAGGTTCAAAACTACGCAGACCTAATCTCCTCTTCAATAGGAGTACATAGGCAGCAATTCATGGTTCGGTCTTACCCCCTACCTAAACACAAAAACTTGTCAACAGTACTGGGATCGTCCTTCAATCCACCACACCTCATTGGCTTCAAACCAAAGGGATGGAACTTCCTGGTCTCCCCACCTAAATGGGAAAATCGACGACCATCTAAGCTGCGGTTGAGTCCTCAAAGAGAAACACCAATCCATAAGAGATGAAATTACCTGGGCTCCCCTATACAAAGGAGTATCGGCGACCATTTGTGGTGCGATCAACCTCAGAGAGGAAAGTCACACTCCTCTCCACACACCAGTCCCAAGACACCAAAGATGGTAGGGAATACACAGATCAACGATCCATTCTGAAAGATTCTGCGACATCTCAATGTCCATCCATCAAGGAGGAGTTCAGAATACATCCAGATCACAAGCCGTGGAGAAACAGGCAAATATCAAGCAAGTAACAAGGCACAACTAAAAGAGAAGTGAATCAACATATATTTCCCTGCCATATATAATAATGTTTGATATATACAATATATGTTATACATGACAAAAATGGCTAAGCTAGTCTGTGGAGGAAAATACAAGCCCATCTACAAGTCAGTGTATATGCGGGCTATCAAGTCCAATATGGCATCCCTCTCAGAAGAAGGAGGTAACGCTGTGATCTCCTGCCCAAGGGTCTCTACACTAGCCAATAGATCCACATCCAACTGCATGGTAACATGATGCTCATCAATATACGTGCTCATCTTTGCAATGATGTCAGTAGTAAGGGACCTCACTATAGTACTATCTGTAACAATGATATCTCTGGCAGATATAGCGCTATTCCGCTCAATAATCACAGAATCTCTAGATGATCTAGCTTCACCCCGCTCAACAATAGTGATGTCTCTATGAGCTAAATCATAATCTCTCTCTAACAGAGTGGCATCTCTCCCAGCAAGAGCAGTTAACATTAAGGCCCTAGCCTGATCTCTATCAAAGGTCATCAGATGAACACTTTGCTCTAAATACTCTGCTGAATGGTGGATCACAGTGGCAGTCATACTGGGAGAATCTACAAGAGCTGCTGGAAACCCGGTAAATGGCTCCTCCTCCGTGGGGAAATAAATGTCCTCCATAGGTTCCCCACTGAAAAACTCAATCCCCAGCACGGTGGTTACGACCCCGACTGACGTAATCTCTGCCTCCATCCATGCAGAATACTCTGTAAAATGGCCAGGATGGCTAACAGTAAACTCAACACTCTCACGCTGATCCCAACAGATATACACCCTAGATCTATCCTATGCTGACAAATGTCGAGAAGACAAACGCTGACCTAATGCCCCCTCAAAAGGATGAGCATCCTAAAATTGGTCAAATTGAGACATCACAACTAGTGGGTGATATGTGGTCATGCCTCTCAAACAAGACAGAGGGAGATAATCCATGCCAGAGGCATGAGCAATGAAGCTGTAAGGAGAGTTGAGCCTTGTACACGGCAAAATATCAAATGGATCCTCGATCCCTGCCAAAAACACCGACCAGGATGCAGCTTATGTACACTCCGCTGGCTGAAAGGAGTAAGACATGGCTATCTCATGGGAAAAATAGTACCCATGTCGTCAAAAGGTGCCAATAGGTCTCAAGTGTGACATGAACCACACATACAACAAGACCGAGCTGCTTGTAAAGACCCCTGCTGAATGGGTGTGGCAATTTGTAGCTAAACTCGATGTCTCTGCCACAATCATCTATATGATGGTATGACCCTCCCTGAGAGCTCTCACCGCCATAACGACACCGATGTCCAGATGATCCATATAAAGTGGCATGTACAAATAAGCCACCATGTACATCACGAGTATATATACCCTGGCAACACGCCACTGATCCTCCAACGTGGTGAAATCCCCGGAGTGATTTTCATAACTATCCAGTGAGCCAAATATATCTATCAGAAAAATGGTGGGACACTACATGCCCGGATGTAATCTCATCATATGCTACTCTACGCCTCAAACCGATGAGGGTCATAAACTGTCGGCTCATATCCCTGACAACCATCTGAGTGCAAGGCTTGTCCAATGGTAAAGCCATCAACCGCTCGTACTCCTCCAAGGTGGGAGTCAATTCCTGGGTTTCAAACTGAAAAACATGCCTAGCTGGTACCTAGTGCTCCAGCATGCCCTCTATAAAGCCTAATGGAACCTGGAATATCAGGAGGGTCATAGAATACGGCAGCAGCTGATCTACAATCACCCTATCTAAAGGTGATAAACTATCATACCAGGATCTCAAACATGAGACTACTAATACTGGTGGGTTGTGATAAATGCGGCTAACTGTCAAGGAAGACATCTGTGTGGGCCGTATCATAAGACCATCCAGGGGTCAATGCTGAACATCTCTGGACATGCATATACATGACATAATATATGTATGACAAATAAATAGATAGCAATATGATGTAGGGAAGGGAAAATATTATACATACATTCCTAAGTACATCATCATCTAATACATCTTCTCTGTACAGCTGGAAAATATAGGGAAATGGGGCACATCAGCCTAACAACTAACAAAGGTTCTCACCCCTCTGGCTCGGTCCAATTTGAGTTACAAAGGATGTCTCACAAGTTAAAAAAGTTAAATCAGGAAAAAAGATTCTACGCGATTGAGCGAAAAAGCCTAAAATCCTGGTTTTCCAAGACCAAACTACGGGTTTACATATTACTCATCGGTATTCTCTCAGACATAGGGTTCACAACACCAATGATCACAACTGTTGCAAACTACACTCGGCAATACCTCACAAAAGTCTGATGTCATCGGTTCGGAGCCGTAACTCCAAAAACCTTTCCCCAATGGGAACTTCATATAGCATCAGCCGTTAAAGTACATTTCAACGAAGGTCAAGCAACCTTGACGTTCTTCAGCTGTTGGCAAGTAAATCTATCGAAGCATCGGAAGCAGTCTGATGATTTCAGCCGTTGAAGCACAGTTCAACGAAGGTCATGCAACCTTGATGTTCTTCAGTCATTAGCTAGTAAATTCAATGAAGCATCGAAAGTAGTCCGATGATTTCAGCAACTGAAGCACATTTCAATGAAGGTCAAGCAACCTTGACGTTCTTCAACCATTGGCAAGTAAATCTAATGAAGCGTCGGAAGCCATCCGATGATTTCAGCCGTTGATGCACATTTTGACGAAGGTCAATCAACCTTGACATCATTTCAGCCATTGGCAAGTAAATCCAACGAAGCTTCGAAAGCCATCCAATGATTTCAGCCGTTGATGCATATTTCAACGAAGGTCAAGTAACCTTGACGTTCTGTCAGCCATTGGCAAGTAAATCCAATGAAGAGTCATCAGCTATCCGATGATGTCAGACGTTGAAGTACATTTCAATGAAGGTCAAGCAACCTTGACGTTCTTCAGCCGGAGGAAATTAAACCTAGCGAAGCATCGTAGATGGTCCGATGAATGGATTCGTCTAAGCACAGTCCAGGAAGAGTTAGGCAACCCTGATAACATAGACTATTGGCAGTAACTCTGATAAAGCACGGGAGAGACCTGGTGATACAAAACCAGGGAAAGCCATCCTCAACGGGGAGGACCGATGATAAAATCTGTTATACACAAAAGCTCAATCCTCCAGAATCTCTTGTACATGAGAGGAACATCTATGGTGAAAAGTTTATACCAATGATTAAGGACTTTGGTGATAACCCCAACGTCAACATCCTTGAAGTTCCTGAGAGCTTTTGAATACACATCCAAGCAGTTCGTCATGGTCATCAGTGATAACTCTACTCCCCATCAAAAGTCATGGGAGCAAACAGTCATCACATTTCATTAGAAAACGGTCCAACAAACATTCATCATACATTTGCATCATCCTGCAGTACATTGCATCATGAATATCTTGTCACATTTCAAGTGTCTAGTATTCTTTATCATATCCATGCCATTACATTGCATGAATATGATAAAGAGGGGCATTTTTAGACACTCAAAATTTTTCATTCCTGTTACTAACCCTGCAGGAGGGTAAAATCGTCTTGCGGAGATAACCTTGGAAGTCAAATCAACACAGTTCCGGAGACAACCCTAGGATACTCAGTTTGTTATCTCGGAGACAACCCCGAGATATTCAGTTTCAGTCCTGGAGACAACCCCGGGATACTCAATTTTCCATCTCAGAGACAACCCCGAGATATTCAGTTCCAGTCCCGGAGACAACCCTAGGATACTCAGTTTGCCATCTCGGAGATAACCCCAAGATATTCAGCACAGTCCCGGAGACAACCCCAGGATACTCAATTTTCCATCTCGGAGACAACCCCGAGATATTCAGTTCCAGTTCGAGAGACAACCCTGAGTTATCCAATTCCAGTCCCGGAGATAACACCGGAGATATAGTTCAAACCTCAGAGACAACTCCGAGGGATGTAGTTGTAGTTTCGGAGATAACCCCAGAAAAGCTCATTCCAATCACCAGCAATCAGCTTCAACCTTGGAGATAACATCGAGGCACTCAGTCCAAATCTCAGAGATAATCCTGGGAGGTCAGGCACACCCCTCAGAGACAACCTTGAGGACTTTAAGTACTCACAGTAGCCCAATCTCAAAGATAACCTTGAGCAACGACTACTAAATCAGCCCAGAACCGTAGATAACCAATGTGAGGGGAAAAATCATCATTTTGCCACCTCGATCCCACATTCACATTGTCTCAAAAATATTTCAACCCACAAGCTACACAGAAGTGTCCTACAAGAATCATAGCTCTAATCCCGAGTGACTACTGCACAAGACAGCACATCGGATAGAATTTGAAGACTTGAAGATTTGGGCATGGACCCATCTTCCCGACTTCGTACAACCTCTTATCCTACGTCTTTGTGTATGTAATAACTCGATATTTTCTATATAATTAAATAGAAATTTTGCGTATAATTTTTTTTTATTTTAAAGGTGGGAATACGTGCAAGGTAAAGCGTATGTATTTATGTGTTAAATAAAAATATAATTATCACATGAATAATTATAAATAATTTTATTTTAGAAATATCGGTCATTATAAATTATATTCTTATAATAATTAATTTAAATTAGAAATATTTTTATTAATTAATTTCCATGAAAATATGATTAATATATTATTATTGGAATTATTATAATAATTATTTTTTAATATGAATTTTAGTACATATTATTTAAGTTAATTATTTTTACTTAAATAATAATGTCATATATGCAAGATAAATCAGATATAGAATCCAAACCCTAATTATAGATTTTGATCAATGAATGAGAATAATAATATTATATTAAATATAATATTATTTTTCAGTGCTATAAATATATACTGTATGTGTGTAGTCGTAATGGTTAGTCAATTATGGAGTATAAAGTCAAAATCCTAGCAATAATTTATTAAACCCTAATTTAAAACTCAGATTAGAGTTCAAGACTGTGTAGTGATTGTGTTATATGATTTTTGTTGCGTATTATAGAATTAATGTAATTAGGGAAACCCTAATTATTACTTAGAAAACCCTAATGATTAGAACCCTAATTATTAAATTAGTAACCCTAATTTGCTAATTGGAAACCCTAATTGCTAATTTAGTTATCTTAATGCTAATTAGTGAATCGTTAAACTTAATTTTTAAATTCTAAGTAATTAGAAAACCTAATCTAATTAGGAAACCCTAATTTGTAAATTTTAGAAACTAAAATTTTATTTTTTGCTTAATTAGAAATCCTACAATTTTTTGTGCAAAACCTTAGGGTTAAACCATAAGGGTTTGCCAAGTTACATCAATGCCATTAAAATTTTATAGTTATTGACCAAATTGCCCTTTTGCGCATTATTGAAGCTAACTTGCTAGTTTTGCCAACACTTTAGTTGGTGAGCTACCCTAACAACCCAATGTGCTCAAAATACTCAGCAAACAAGCCACATATATCAGCCAATTCATTTCATTCAAGACATATATATAGAATTGGAGAGAGAAAAAAATCATTTTTTCAAGCTCATTTTGCTCATTCACCCAACCTAACTCTCTCAAGCTCAAAACCCACGAATTACTTTATCATTTCAGTTCCAAAACTAAGCCCCATGAATTCCATTAACAGATCAGTAGCCTAGAATAAAGAATTGGTTCATAAAGGTATAAAACCCTAATAAAAAAATCTGACCTTGATCATCTGCTAGATGTTAGTTTTTTTTGTTAAACATGTTATATGCAATGTACATTAATGATCTGGGTTGATAGATGTTAGATCCATAACATCTATAAGCTCGGATTTGAAGATTTCAAAAATCGGGAAAATTGGAATTTGGTGTCTGACAACCAAATGTCAGACCCTGTAAATCTTTTTCTGTTTTTAATTTTGTTTGTTTAAGAGTTTATAGTTGTAGTATGGCATGTGGGCTTTGATCTGGATCTGGAATCAAGTCCAAATAATGCACAGATTTCATGTTATTTGTAGTCAAAGGTCGTTGATCGGCCATAACTAGACAATTCTGGGTAACCCATAAATTGCCTAGAAAGGCCTAACAAGTTTTTCAAGCGTCTATATCTGTCAGTTGTTTGTTGTTTTGATTCTGTTCTTGTATCCATGTTGTAGTATGTTACATGGGCTGTAGATTAAAGCTTTTAGATCGCCTAAAAATTAAATGGATTCAAGTCAGTGGCTGGTCAAACTAGGCCAGAAGATCACGGACTGAGTTTTTTGGGTAACCCAGAAAACTCAAGAATGCGATCTCTGACAAGGTTTGACCCACATATATCTTATGATTGTGTTGTTGTTTTATTGCTTTTATGTATCAGATCTGTACCCTTACGTGTTGGTTACTTACTGCAACTCTTAGATCACTAAAACATTACACGAACAACAAGTTGTGGATGCCCAAATAAGCCTCACGATCTGTTCTTCATTTCGGGGTAACCCAGAAATGAAGAACAGTTCTGACAGCTACTTTGAAGGCTTAGATCTCATTCGTGTAATGCTGTTTTGCCATGTTTGTTGATAGATCATGTAATATTGCACTAACACTACAAGATCTGACCAACAACATGCCTAGAAACATCATGATCAGATCTTTGCACTTGGTCAAACATGCTACCTCGAAACTGGCTAATGAAGTTCTGGGTTTTCTCAAGAACATAGTAGGCGACGGTTTCTGTCGCTAAAGGCTATAGCGACATATTTAATAATTTTGTTTAATTTATTTTCCAAAAATCATTTAAAAATAGAAATTAATTATTAAAAATTCCAAAAATAGTTTTAAAAATTATTTTAAGCTATAAAAATTAAATTTTAATAATTTGACATATTTTCCATAAATATTAGTATTTATTTAAATAATATTGATATTTAATTTATTTAATAAATACATTAAATAAATTAATTAAAAATCATTTTATTATATTAAAAATCATTTTAAATGATAAAAATGTATTTAATAATATTTTAACTTATAAAATATAACTTTTAATATTTTAAAATAAATTTCATTAATTATTTAATATTACTGATATTGGATCTATTTAATAATTATATTAAAAAAATTTGATTAAAAATAATTTTAATATTATAAAAATCATTTTAAATGAAAATAAATAGTTTAAAAATATTTTAAGTTATAAAATATAACTTTTAATATTTAAAGATAAATTTCATTAAAAATAAATATTAAATGATATTAGAGTTATTTAATAATATTATTAAATAAATAATTTTAAAATGATTTTATTAATTTAAAAATCATTTAAAAAGGATATAAATAGTTTTAAAATATTTTAAGTTATAATTAAGGACTTTTAATATTTTGATAAACAATACATTAATAATTAAATATTAATGGTAATTATTTAAAAAATAATTTTAATTGTTTTAAAAATGATTTAAGGGTAATAAAAATGTTTTAAAAATATTTGGAGTTATTATAAATAACTTTAATATTTTGGCAATAGTTTTATTAATAATTTAATATTAATTAAATATTAATGATAATATAATTATTTAATATTTAAATCATTTAATAATGATTCCAGTATTTAAAAAGTCATGATAAATTTTAATAATTATTTAAAAATTATTACAAGGCTATGAAAAATAATATGACTGATATTTAAATTATCTAAACGAATATTGAACTATAGAATAAAGTTTTAGACTCGATAATTACCCGATAAAGCCGTCGGTATACCGAAATATTTTTGAAATTGATTTGGACTTAGATAATTTAACTAGATACGTGTTTGTTTGTGATCCAATGATTGTTAAACATATGTGACAATGTGATTAGATTATGTGCTGACTGCAAATAGCAGTACTATGTGATATGATATATTATTCTAATCGAACGAATGATCTTGTTACTGATAGGTTTCGGTATAAAAGATAAAACTAAGTTGTGTTATTGTAAGAAGCAGCTCATGCAAGTATCTTAACTTTACATTTATTTTATGCAATAGACACGTGTAAGCTAATATCTGAACTATTCTTTTCATTGTTCAAATATCTTAACCTTGTATATACTTATGCAATGATTCTGTATAAGTAAGTTATTAAATTATAGTCTATGGTACAAGTTCTTTAAATTCTGTTATTATAATTTAGATAATTATTCTGTTCGTTAATTTCTAAATATGGTTATACAAGTGTCCTCACTTGAATAATCATTGTATTTATTCACATGTTGATACATACTTATTGGTTTCTAGTATGTATACGTTGACTTAAAAGTCATCTAAGCTATTTGATCCGGCTAGACACAAACTCAAAAATATTATTGAACAAGATAGAAATTTATTGTTATCCAAAAAAATTATTTTATTTCGGATTCCCGACTAAGTATGAACATCCCGAACATGGGAAAACTTTTGTACACCTAAGGTGGATAAGATAAACGATAATATCGTTCTTGCATGTAGTATTGATCAATAAAGAGCATAACGGGCCGATCATCCCCCCTTGCCTGTAAGTTATGACGGTTTATAAATGAATTTCTAATTAACCTTTTCAAAAATAGAAAATAATGTTCATAGTCTATCGACTAATCTCCATTTATAGTTAATACATAGTTTCAAATTTTGATATAGAATTGATATGTTGTTTTTATTGGTTCAGCTTACTTCACAACTATTGATTCATTGTAGAGGTGCCGCACAAAGAAAAATATTTAATCCTTTAAGCTAATATGAATTGTTGCTATTACTTACAGGGCAATCAAATGCTCATTCTTGCTTTAAATTTAAATATTTTCAGCTAAGTGTGATCAACCAGAAAGCTCTGCTAAGAACAAGGGAAAAGGAAAGGTTGCTGAATAAGTTAGTGCTATCTTATGTAATAGTTTAACTTTATTAAGACAATGATATTAATTATTATCATGTAATGTAATGTATTAAAGGTTGGAAACCTGGAGAATTTAGAAAACTCTGATATGTAAATTAAGTTTGGTATCTATATTATTGTGATTATTATTAGTATTATTCTGCTCATAGAAATGGTATTGTGAAGCACCGAGTTCGGGTTTCAAGCACCTGAATTTTGGGGCGTCACAGGTTGGTATCAGAGCTTAGGGTTAGAAGCCTTAGGTGGGATAGACCTTAGGCTATAATCTTAGAACAGATAGAAATGTTGAAAATAAAAATAACTCATATAGAGTTTAAAAGGAGATGAATTGAATAAATTCATCGTCAAACAAAATAAAAGATAACTTATATAAAACTATTATTTGCTATGTGTATTTACTATATGCTAATCAGGATAATTTATGTGTGTAGATGTTAGGTGGAAAAGAATTAGGATACCCTCAAATTGTAAAGAAGGAGCCAATATCAAAGCCAATAGCTGAAATAGAGGCTCACAGTGCAAGCAACCTTGATCAGTTGGTTATTGTGTAAAACGTAGTACCAGATCCGAAGATGGTAGTATTGACAGATAGTGATTCGGACACTAAAGTTGAAGCTGATCAAGCACCAACGGAGGTCCAGAATCTGAGGAATAAGGTTTCTTCTCTAAAAAAGCTGTGGGAAATAGAAAGGCTACTAAATAGACAATTACGAAAGGCGTTAATAGAAACTATAGAAGAACAAAATAAGCTTAAAATCCAAATTGATCAAATGGGAACCAAAAGCAACAAATCGGGTGCAGCTCCAAGCAAGAAGGGAAAAATAAAGATGAAAAATCGTGACTTAGGAAATCCTGATAGCAATCAAATGAACCTTAACCAAATAGAAAAGTGTACCAATTATGATAAGAAACATGAAGGTTTGTGCAAAAAAGGGAAAAATGTTTGCTACAATTGCGAACATGAGGGACATATCTCTCCTCATTGTCCCAATCTGAAGCAAGGTGTCCGTTTTATTTGTGGGATAGAAGGTCATCAGGAAAAAGGTTGTCCAAGATTAAGAAAAAGGCGTAGTGAACCAGTAGTATAAGTACTGTTAGATTATGCATGTCTAATGTGTGTTCTATGATAAGTATGTCTGTATAATATAATATTTTTAAACTTTTATACAAGTTGTAGCAGTAAATCTCGACTTTTGTGGTCACAAAGGGATAACAGTATGTGATATGCTATGTAAAGTATTTTGAAATTGTTAAATGAGTATGAAACTATATTTGAGTAATGAAACAAGTTTAATATATTAAACTTATACGATAAGGTTTAGAATGTAAGTTAATAAGGTATGTATTATGTTTTATTTAATCAGATAATGCCGCTAAGACGTCAAACTCAAAATCAAAGGGCAGAAGAATCTATCAACAATGTTGGGGAACAACAACAAGACCCGATGCGAAACTTTACAAATATGGTAGCTCAGGCTATGCAGCAAGGAATGCCAGCTGCAGGGAACCAACAAAATAATCGCTTAACAAATTTTATAGACTTCAAAGTGGTCGGACCACCAAAATTCAGGAGAACAGTTTACACTATAGAAGCCCAGACATGGGTTAAAAAAATATAAAAGGCTTTCATAATTACTAGGGTAGATGAGGGGCAAAAGGCCGCTTTTTCCACATATATGATGAAAGGGGAGGCAAATTTTTGGTGGGAAGTAAATCAAGTGAGGGCAGGAGAAGGTGTGGTAACTTGGGCTAGGTTTAAAACTCTATTTTTCAAAAACTATCTCTCAACTAGTATGCAGGCGAGAATGGAGGTAAAATTTTTGGAGTTAAAGCAGGAAAACATGACAGTTCCAGAATATGTTGCAAAATTCAATGAATTGGCTAGATTCTCTCCACACCAGGTGGATACAGAGGCTAGGAAGGCGAGAAGGTTTGAGTTGGAATTAAAACCCTAGCTCTATAACAAGGTGGCGGTGTTGCAGATCTCTACATTTACAGCACTCATAGAAAAGGCTATCAAAGCCGAAGAGGGAAGTGAGGCCATGAGCCTCTACAATAAGGAGAAAAGGAGCAAGGGCAAGGTCGAGGGAGCTGTGAAGGTGGAAACTAATAGTGAGAATAGGAGTGGAAATGTGAGAAGAAAAGGGAATAGTTTTGGGAATGTTCAAGTAAAGTAGGGAGGTGTTAAGAAACAGACTGTACAGTGTGGGAACTTTGGAAAGAACCATGCTGGTGAATGTTTAAAGGGTAAATTTGTGTGTTACAAGTGCGGGTAAGAGGGCCATATCTCTCCCAACTGCCCCAATCCAAGGATGTAAAGTGGGTGTTTTCTATGCGGATCGATGGAACATAAGGTTAGGGACTGTCCAAAAAGGAAAATGAATGCAGGGAATGTGACCATGGGAAAAGGCAGCGGGACCCTGGCGATCACATGACCAACTTTAACAAGCAAACCAATAAAGTCAACCGCAAGAGTCTTCAACATGACGGTCCAAGATACAGTGGCAGCTGAAAATGTAACTCCGGGTATTATTCGTATAACTTTTATTTTATTATACATGATTTTCCTATATATAGTAAATTATTTTATAAAGAAATTTTGAAGGAGGAATTTTAGTTCTATTATTCAATTTTTTAGTATAATAAGATAGACAAGCTTTTTGTTGAATAGTTAAAGATCAGTTCGATCGAATCTGATCGAGATCTATTTGAAATGACTATGCATGCTATGTACTTTTATATGTATAAGTTTTAAAACGGTGATTCTGGGGACGGAATCTTTATAAGGGAGGGTGAATGTAATAACCCGATATTTTCTATATAATTAAATCAAAAATTTTGCGTATAATTTTTTTTTTATTTTAAACGTCGGAATACGTGCAAGGTAAAGCGTATGTATTTATGTGTTAAATAAAAATATAATTATCACATGAATAATTACAAATAATTTTATTTTAGAATTATCGATCACTATAAATTATATTCTTATAATAATTAATTTTATAATAGAATTATTTTTATTAATTAATTTCCATGAAAATATGATTATTATTATATTATTGGAATTATTATAATAATTATTTTTTATATGAATTTTAGTACAGATTATTTAAGTTCATTATTTTTACATAAATAATACTGCCATATATGCAAGATAAATTAGGTATGGAATCCAAACCCTAATTCTGAATTTTGATCAATTAATGAGAATAATAATATTATATTAAATATAATATTATTTTTCAGTGCTATAAATATATACTGTATGTGTGTATTCATAATGGTTGGTTAATTATAGAGCATAAAGTCAAACCCCTAGCATTAATTTATTAAACCCTAATTTAAAACTTAAATTAGAGTTCAAGACTGTATAGTGATTGTGTTATATGATTTTTGTTGCGTATTATAGAATTAATGTAATTAGGGAAACCCTAATTATTACTTAGAAAACCCTAATGATTAGAACCCTAATTATTAAATTAGTAACCCTAATTTGCTAATTAGAAACCCTAATCGCTAATTTAATTATCTTAATGCTAATTAGTAAATCGTGAAGCTTTATTTTTAAATTCTAAGTAATTAGATAACCTAATATAATTAGGAAACCCTAATTTATAAATTTTAGAAACTAAAATTTCATTTTTGGCTTAATTAGAAATCCTACAAATTTTTTGTGCAAAACCTTAGGGCTAAACCCTAAGGGTCAAACCCTAAGGATTTACCAAGTTACCACTTTGCCATTAAAATTTCATGGCTATTGACCAAATTGCCCTTTTGTGCATTATTGAAGCTAATTTGCTAGATTTGCCTACACATTAGTTGGTGAGCTACCCTAACAACCCCATGTGCTCAAAATACCAAGCAAACAAGCCACATATATTAGCCAATTCATTTCCTTCAAGTCATATATATAGAATTAGAGAGAGAAAAAAAATCATTTTTTCAAGATCATTTTGCTCATTCACCCAACCTAACTCTCTCAAGCTCAAAACCCACGAATTACTTTAGCGTCTCAGTTCCAAAACCAAGCCCCACGAATTCCATTAACAGGTCAGTAGCCTAGAATCAAGAATTGGTTCATAAAGGTATAAAACCCTAATCGAAAAATCTGACCTTGATCATCTGTTAGATGTTAGTTTTTTTGTGTTAAACATGTTATATGTAATGTATATTGATGATTTGAGTTGATGGATATTAAATCCATAACATCTATAGGCTCTGATTTGAAGATTTCAAAAATCTGGAAAACTGGAATTTGGTGTCTGACAACCGAGTGTCAGACCCTGTAAATCTTTTTCTGTTTTTGATTTTGTTTGTTTAAGAGTTTATAGCTGTAGTATGGCATGTGGGCTTTGATCTGGAACTGGAATCAAGTCCAAATAATGCACAGATTTCATGTTATTAGTAGTCAAAGGTCATTGACCGGCCATGACTGGACAATTTTGGGTAACCAAGAAACTGCCCAGAAAGGCCTGACAAGTTTTTTAAGCGTCTTTATCTGTCAGTTGTTTGTTGTTTTGATTCTGTTCTTGTATCCATGTTGTAGTATGTTACATGGGATGTAGATTAAATCTTTTAGATCGCCTAAAAATCAAATGGATTGAAGTTAGTTACTGGTCAAACCAGGCTAGAAGATCATGTACTGAGTTTTATGGGTTAACTCAAGAATGCGATCTCTGACAAGGTTTGACCAGCATATATCTTACGATTGTGCTATTGTTTTATTTCTTTTATGTATCAGGTCTGTACACTTAAATGTTGGTTACATACTGCAACTCTTAGATCACTAAAATATTACATAAACAACAAGTTGTGGAAGCCCAAAGTAGGCCTCACGATCTGTTCTTCATTTCTGGGTAACCCAGAAAAGAAGAACAGCTCTAACAACTACTTTGAAGGCTTAGATATAGTTGGTGTTATGCTGTTTTGCCATGTTTGTTGTTGGATCATGTAGTACTGCACTAACACTACAAGATCTGACCAACAACATGCCCAGAAACATCATGATCAGATCTTTGCTGTGAGAGCCCCAAATTCGGGTCCCAAATCACCGCGGATCTGGTACAATCATTCTATAACTATTGCGAAAGTTATAAACATAAATTGTTTACACAATAAACTTTACATACTATTCCCCAAGGTCGAGTAACCTTCACTTAATTTATAATTCATAACTTATTTGACTTACAATAACATTAATATACAATACTTATACAAGCTTAACCTTTCCTTGTATCCGACGTATTCGTCTTAATCTGCAATGTTTATCCTGATATAGCAATGGTGAGCATAAGTTTGCCCATCAAGTATAAGTTTATTTAAGGATATATCATGATTAAAAGAATTTAAATAATAAGCTGGCTATAATTCAACAATATAGTTGTGAATTACCATGAACAAATTTTTATAACTGAGCGAACATTAAACATGAATAAATATATCTGGACCGAATGGTAATGAAGGTGATCAACCTTTCATACCTGATGAATACATGCAATGTACATATAGTACGATTCAACAAATCATAGACGTGATAATCATGAATGATTATTCATAAGCATATACGCAAAATTATAACTCAGGGTTGAGTTAAAGAAAACTTTCCTGTTTCGTTTATTATCGTTACACATATTAATAAGCTTTGTCTTAAGACCTAATATATAAATAATATCGATATATAAATTAGAATAATATCATCACAATATAAAATAACCTAAACACGTTACCAAATAATCCTATCAGTCTATACATCACATAAAACCTAACCTCAAGTTAAATTTTTACAGTCTGAGTCAAGTTCGGCATAATTCTGACATCCCGACGGTTTAGTCGGATATAAATCGAGTTTAAGTTCAATTAAACTCTGTCTAACACTTAACAATTATCTTAGATAATTATATTATCAGTCAAAATATTTTTCATAGGTTCGTAATAATTTTCAAGTAATTATTACAATTTATCATGATTTTTCAATCATTAATATCATATTAATATGAATTAAATACTACTTAATTTCATTATCATTAATATTTATTAAATATTAAATATTAATAAAAATCACGATATAATATTATAATATATTTATAATATCTCAAAGTATTTTTAATACTTTAAAATCATATTTATATGATTTTTAAACAGTTAAATCCATTATCCGATAATTGCTATTAATATTAAAATATTAATATTTTAATACAAAAATATCAAAAGTTATATTTTATAACTTAAAATATTTTTATAACACTTAAATTATTTTTATATGATTTTTAAATAATTAATTCTATTTTTCCATAATTTAGTTAATACATTTATTAAATAAATTAATTATTATTAATATTAATTAATTAATAAAATTCATCATAAAATATTAAAAGTCATTAAAAATAACTTAAAATATTTTCTTATACCATAATATAGTTTTTCATGTAATAAAATCATTTTAAATAATTTATTTAATATTATAATTAAATAAATTAAATACCATTATTATTCTAAAAATATTAAATATTTGTGAAATATATTCAGAATAATTAAAAACTAATTTTTGGACTTTAAAATAATTTTTAGGAATTTATTTTATATTTTTAATAATTAAAAACAATTTTTCTCTAATTAATTTAATATTGAAAATGTCGCTAAAGGCTGCCTATAGTGACGAAACTGTCGCTATAGGTGTTGTTTAGCCCAAACCCAGAAATTCATGTCAGTGACTAAGGTTCTTTGTTTGATCTTAATTAAATCTAGGTTCCTGTTGATTTATGAGCTTGTAAAAGTGTTACAGTTGTAGTACTAATGTAGTACTACAAATCTACACAAGTTCTATGGTCATTACACAACAAATCAGAGAGATCTAAGGTCCAGAAAGTCTTGTCAAAGTTGTTCTTCATTTCTGGGTTTTTCGTAAATGAAGAATAGTTGATAGGTGTTGGGTGATATCTAGATACGCATAGCACGCAAGAATGGAATAACAGAAGAAATCACCATGCATGCGATAGACCGCACAGACAGGTTATTCCAACAGAATAATAAATAATGGAACCAGGTCCGGCGTAAACGCACAGACAGAATATTCCGACAGAATAATAAATAATGGAACCAGGTCCGGTGTCAAACACACAGACAGGATATTCCAACAGAATAATAACAAGACGGAACCAGGTCCGGTGTAAAACACACAGACAGGATGTTCCAACAGAATAATAATAAAAACGGAACCAGGTCCGGTGTAAAACACACAGACAGGATGTTCCAACAGAATAATAATAAAAACGGAACCAGGTCCGGTGTAAAACACACAGACAGGATGTTCCAACAGAATAATAGAAGAATGTCACCAAGTATAGGGTAGATCCGTGTATACAGGTTATTCCAACAGAATAATAAGAAATGGAATAACAACAGTTCTCTTCATGAATAAAAAAGAATAACACCCCTTACAGTTTTAAAGACGAGCTGAAATAAGGAAGTAGTTAAGTAGCAGAATACTCTTCTTCTCTCTCTCTATGGTTTCTCTCTATAGTTTCTCTCTCTAGAGTTCAGTGAATTCGTAAGAAATAATGAAAGAATGAGCTGCTATTTATAGAAAAATAGAATGCATAGTAACTAATCCATGAACGGTCCAGATTGATTACTTTAATCTGACGGTCCATATTTAAAGAAAAATCTTTTAAATAAAATATAATATATTCTATTTATATAATAACTTTAATAAAGTATTCTGTTTTATATAAAAAGATGTTTCTGTTTTATTACGTTAATAATACGAATAAAACAAAACGTCATTATCGCTAAATAATTCATATTATTAACTGACAATAATTGAATCAAACTGAGTGACTTCTCACATAAGCATTAATAATCAATACCGTGTGTTACTATGCAACAACGCGTATTACTGTATTTTTACTACCGAGTAGTTCAACAGTATCAACGGTAAAACTTCCGCCGTTATTTTCATAAAGTTTTTTTGTCGTTTTCTCAATCCGACAATAATTCTGTTGTGGGGTCCACCAATGATTGTACCGTCGTACGGATATTCCCCGACAAAAAGAATATTCCCCGACCAATCGAATATAATATGACAACTTGCATACTTTACAAAATTTATAAATACTACCCATAACTATTATATCAAATCCACACCATAATATAAAAAAAAAATTATTTCGAGAAAAATTAAATATTTATTCATAAAATCTGGGGTCTCACAATCTCCCCTCCTTATGGAATTTCGCCCTCGAAATTTACGTACGTACTTGGTATGCCGAACATGTGAGGATACCTTGACTTCACTTCAAATTCTAACTCTTGAGGTATAACCTTTAAGCATCGAATATGATCCTTCTTATCCAAGATGTTAACACGTATCTCCTTATACGTTAAATATTTCGCTATCTCGTCCGGTTCTAAATTAATAATGTGGTTCGGGTCGTCCACATATTTACGTAACATCGATATGTAAAAAAAAAATATTCTGAACACGCAACATACTTGGTGGTAAAACGAGTCTATAGGCCACAGTTCCTACTTCATCGAGGATTTCAAATGGGCCAATTAAATCGAGAGTTGAGATTTCCTCTCTTCGTCGATTCTTGCTTCTAGAATAACGCCCTCTTGAACCTTCTTCTTCACATTTATCAGCTCTGAGTATGTAGCTTGAGCGGCTTTAACTTTATCGATTAAAGTCGATTTTAATCGTATATTCGTTATCTTCACGTGGGTTCGTATATTCGCACTTGTAACCGTATATGATCTTCTACACAACGCGTCAGCTGCCACGTTCGCTTTTCCACGATATTATTGAATGGTACAATCGTAATCTTCAACAGCTCGAGCCAATGTCTTTGGCGCATAATACGTTCATTTTAGTTGAAGAAATATTTGAGGGTTTAAGAAATGGGTTTTGTACTGGGGTCAATACAAAATTCAATTTTACGCTCTGGGGTAGGCTAAGAAGTCTTCAAGAATACGTCAAGAAATTTATTAACAATAGAAATATCGTTCAAAACTATGACCCTCATCCAAGACTTGGATAACACGTCACATTGATACCTGTCAACTTGCCATCGTCATTTACAACGTCTCCTACGGAAAGTCTAGCTTCGGTGCATTCCATACCAGGAAGTCAACAACGAAAGGAACGGGGATTTTTACTTATGGCTTGATACGACAATGATTGACTTTAGTGATTTGGTTACTTGAATTCG
The DNA here is from genome assembly GCA_016801055.1 of Panax notoginseng. Classification (NCBI taxonomy): domain Eukaryota; kingdom Viridiplantae; phylum Streptophyta; class Magnoliopsida; order Apiales; family Araliaceae; genus Panax; species Panax notoginseng. The sequence continues at coordinate 112,115,543 of CM029015.1, forward strand.
CATAATAGGTTGGTTAGGAATATGAAAGTTAACCACCTTACGAGAAGCATGATGAGTAGTTAACCAATCGATTTCTAAAATCACATCAAAGGCAAGCATTTTCAAAGAGATAAGATTGATAGGTAACGTGAAAGTGTTGATTTGAACAAGATTTATAAATAGTGGAGGTAACAAAGGTTTCTCCCAACGGAATTTCAACAGATAAATCAAAGTCTAACTTCTCCGGAGTTAAGTTCAAACATTGAACACAACTAGGTGAAATAAAAGAGTGAGTAGAACCGGTATCTAACACGGTATAGACTTCAAAAGAGTTTATGACTAACATACCCGTGATAATTTTATTCAGGTTCCTCGTCACAAAAAAAATGCTCTCTCTTAAACTACTGGCTTTGGCTTTTCTAGGACGGTCTTTGGTGCCTCCATCCTATCTGAACTTGTCTTCGGTGAACGAAAAAATCGGGCTAAGTGACCTTCTCTTCCACAATTATAGCATGCTTTGGATGGCATCGCGCAGTTTGGACTGATGTGTCCCTCCCCTCCGCATTTGAAGCATATGATAGGTGGTCGTTCTCCATCATTAACAACGGTTGCTGGTGCTGACGTCTTTCCATCATTGTTGAATTTTTGCTTCTTAAAATGTCCATTCTTATTGTTCTGGCCATGATTACCACCGAAGTGGTTACCATTTTTGGCCTGTTGATTCCCTCCACGCTTGTTGTCACCGCTTCGATGACTACTCTCACTAGTATTATCATTTTGCCGACTGCTCTCTTTTGGTTACGTTGACTCGTTATCACGCTCCACTAACTGAGCCCTATTCACAACATCTAAATACAAACACAGTTTATGAGAAATAAGATGTTGACGTATCTCTGGTTTCAAACCTCGCAAAAATATTCGCGTCATTCGCTCTTCATTATCCACCAAGTGGGATGCAAATCGGGACAACTCGGCAGACTTGGCTTCGTACTGCGACACGGTCATGTTGTTTTGCTCTAACTTGATAAATTTCACCTACTTCATGTGACGAATACTTTCGGGAAAGTACTTGTCATTGAACAATTCTTGGAACTTCTCCTAAGACATCTTGAGTGCGTCAGGCTGGGTACGTTTTACAGATTCCCACCAGTAATCTACCTCTTCACGTAACATAAAGGTGGCAAAGGAAATCTTTTGCTCCTCGGAGCATCCCAAGACATCAAATATCTTGGTGATCTGCTTTAACCAAGTCTCCGCCTTAAGTGGTTCTGGCTTTCCCAAAAACTCTGGTGGTCCCAGCTCCTTGAATTGCTTAGCGGTGACCAACCGAGAGTTATTTTATTGTTGCATGAATTGCATAAAGCCTCTGACCATCTCATCATTCACCATTTCATCGGTGTTATTGTTTTCATGAGGATTATTGTCCTCTGGTTGCACATTACCCTGAGCATTAATCGTTGGTGATTCAATGGTCTCATGTGCTTCATTGATTATCTCAACATTTTCGGATGCCATTTGCAAATACTGCAACAAAACAAGGGTTAATTAACATATAACATATTATCCATATACTTTGACCGACCAATTAAATACCAAATAAACTTAGGTAAGTCATACTGGTAGGTCATACTAACGAAGGAATTCCCCGTCTCTCCCCTCCTAGTTCTATTCTCACATCTTAGCCAGGGATCATATCCCTAAGCTCTGATACCAACTGTGACGCCCCCAAAATTTAGGTATACATCACCCATCTTGGGTCGTCAGATACAAAGTACAGAATACAAATACAACTTACTAATACAACTGTCGTGTACAATACGACAAAATATAAACTGCGAGTTTGAATACAAATATTATCTTCTAGAGAGTATTCATACTCAAAAGGAGTCCTCGTTACATTTATTAACACACTATTACATAGAATAGTGAGGACTACTAACTAATACTATCATTCGAACCATCACTCCGTTCCCCGACTTGCCCCAGCTACGTTCTCATTTCCTGAAGAGAACAGTGAAAGAAAGGGTGAGCTCAACTAGCCCAGTAAGAAATATTATGACTATGATAATGCAGAATAAATTATCATTAGTCTTCAACAATGTTAAACTGATAAAATATAATAGACATCAAGTTTAACTGCAGCGGAACAAGCAATCCGTTAAAAGAGTCAAGCAGAAAATAAACTCTACTATATTTTATGATTTAAAAAGTTTTTCATCACTTTAATCGCTGAGACTCAGCTTAATAAATAATTCACATCATCCCTGCACTACGGCCAAGGATATTCGTTAGGGTCACGACCACAAATTCCATACACTACGGGCCAAGGATATTTGTGTATTCATCAATGGTCATGATCATGCCAACAACTGTCCATCAATACACTACGGGCCAATGAGGACTTTTACCACATCATTTGTAACATTACGGTCATGATTATACCGAATAATCCCTGGTCATAATCATACCAAGTCCATCTATGCACTACAGGCCACAGATGACTTTCAACAGAATATAAACATGAGGATGATGACAATGATATAAGAATTCAATAAAACAAGTTCAAGAATTAATTTATCCAAGAATTAACAACGTTCAAATTGTCAACATGATACTGCTTTGTGGAGTAAAATTCAAGAATGACCAGGAGAATATTTTCATGAATAGATACTAGATGAAACGCAAATGTCAAGGATATTCCACAAATTTCATGGAGTATAGAAGTCAAAACTTAACTAACTGAGTATAATAAAGAATGGAATAACAGAAGAAATCACCATGCATGCGATAGACCGCGCAGACATGTTATTCCAACAGAATAATAAATAATGGAACCAGGTCCGGCGTAAACGCACAGACAGGATATTCCGACAGAATAATAAATAATGGAACCAGGTCCGGTGTCAAACACACAGACATGATATTCCAACAGAATAATAACAAGACGGAACCAGGTCCGGTGTAAAACACACAGACAGGATGTTCCAACAGAATAATAATAAAAACGGAACTAGGTCCGGTGTAAAACACACAGACAGGATGTTCCAACAGAATAATAATAAAACCGGAACCAGGTCCGGTGTAAAACACACAGACAGGATGTTCCAACAGAATAATAGAAGAATATCACCAAGTATAGGGTAGATCCGCGTATACAGGTTATTCCAACAGAATAATAAGAAATGGAATAACAACAGTTCTCTTCAAGAATAAGAAAGAATAACACCCCTTACAGTTTTAAAGACGAGCTGAAATAAGGAAGTAGTTAAGTAGCGGAATACTCTTCTTCTCTCTCTCTATGGTTTCTCTCTATAGTTTCTCTCTCTAGAGTTCAGTGAATTCGTAAGAAATAATGAAGGAATGAGCTGCTATTTATAGAAAAATAGAATGCATAGTAACTAATCCATGAACGGTCCCGATTGATTACTTTAATCTGACGGTCCATATTTAAAGAAAAATCTTTTAAATAAAATATAATATATTCTATTTATAGAATAACTTTAATAAAGTATTCTGTTTTATATAAAAAGATGTTTCTGTTTTATTACGTTAATAATACGAATAAAACAAAACGTCATTATCGCTAAATAATTCATATTATTAACTGACAATAATTGAATCAAACTGAGTGACTTCTCACATAAGCATTAATAATCAATACCGTGTGTTACTATGCAACAACGCGTATTACTGTATTTTTACTACCGAGTAGTTCAACAGTATCAATGGTAAAACTTCTGCCGTTATTTTCATAAAGTATTTTTGTCGTTTTCTCAATCCAACAATAATTCTGTTGTGGGGTCCACCAATGATTGTACCGTCGTACGGATATTCCCCGACAAAAAGAATATTCCCCGACCAATCGAATATAATATGACAACTTGCATACTTTGCAAAATTTATAAATACTACCCATAACTATTATATCAAATCCACACCATAATATAAAAAAAATTATTTCGAGAAAAATTAAATATTTATTCATAAAATCTGGGGTCTCACATTTGTAATATTCATGAACGCAATCAAATTGCACAAAATAAGCGAAAGCATGGAAAAATAAAGTTTTAAAATTTTACAATCTATATACCTGGATCATCCTTTATGCACAATTATTAATTAAACGAAAATGTGAAGAACAAGAATCATACCCTTGAAGATTGGAGCTTCCTCAGGTACAAGTTCACCTTCTATCTTTTTTGCGTTCAACTTGAATCCACCGGGTTTGGTTCCTTCTTTTGATCAACTTTAGCCACCCAAGTGTTTGGCCTCTAGAGGTGATCCACCAAGAAAGAAGAAATATTCAAGAAGAATGGTGGTTGACTAAATCCTAGTTTTCTATCTCTATAGAAAAAGAATGTACTCTCCAACAATTGAAATCACGTATGTTGAAAAAATCAACAACCATTCTCACCCAAAATAAGACTCCTCTTATTTATAGATGTGTGCAACTCTCCTTAACAATTAAGGAATTGAGTTTTCTTTAATTAATTATACTCCTAATCTTATTAGGAATAATTAATTAAAATCTTTTAATTAATTTAACCTCCTAATCTTATTAGGATTATATGAAAATACTTTTATTAATTAATTCTCAAACTCCTTTAGAAATTAAATAATAATAATAGTAATAATAATAATAAGACTCCTCTTATTAATTTATTTTTAATATTTTCAAAATATTAAATAATTAATATTAAGCTATTTAATTTATTCTATCACCATAGATTAAATTAAATATACGTAACTTATTAATACGATTATGCAATTAACTTCTTAAATAAATATTCTTCCTTTTATGGTGTGACCTTTTAGGTTCTCCTTATTAAACCGGTTATGAATAAATCAATTAGAACATTTCTAATCTTATTTAAATAAATAAATTAAACTATTAATTTATTTAAGTAAATAATATTTATTCTACAATAGGGATAAGCCTCCCTAGCGATTAACGACTTTCTAGATAATATAGATTTCAACATTAATCATAAAAACACATTTGAGTAAATAGTTACCATACAATTCAATCCTTCCACCATACAATGTCCCAACTAAATATAACACATAGAATTACTGTAAAGTCTTATTTTATTTAATTATATGTATTTCGATCCTTAAATGCACAACTCCAAATAATGCAAATTAGAAACTCCTTTATAATTTCATTCTGCCTTGACCAAAGACTACTGGGTTGTCATTTATCGAATCACATAGGACATTTCTCTTCTTTTACTAGAAGTGGTAGATTCTTTATTGATCATACATTATATCATGTACAACTTATTATACCCAAGCATACCCTTTGATATACCCTAAGGGTCCTAAGGAATAAGTTAAAGTATAACTCATCATACACAAGATACTATGATGATCTCAAGTCCAAGGATCACTTGTACTACTATCACTACAGGAATTTCTATTGACAGACAAGTAAAACTCCATTAAGTATTCCTTAGTGAGCCACGTTCAGTGAACTTATTCTCCAATAAGCACCTACATACTTGTGTTAGTGCCTCCACACAAATGATCATGAGATCAATAATCCCCATCTAATGAGCAAGCAACGTATGTACCAATCTATTCGGATTCACTAATCCCCAATTTAGTAATCCAACGATTGGGAACTATTTTAGTTTTAAGCTTTCTAAAAATTTAGATCTCATTAGAATGATCATCATTATTATTCTAAAAGCATTGCTTAAAACTATGAGTTTATCACATACTATAAAATAGCATCATGTAGATAATTAAAAGCCTTTAATTAATTAATACTTTTTATTAATAAATGAATAAGATTGTTACAAAGTATATGCTTTATCATCAAACATGATTGGCTTATGTGCATACTACTTTCAATCTCCTACTTACACTAAAGTCAATCGCCATAGTATCTCATACCCTTCTTCTCTAAATGACGATTCTCCTGCTATTGGATAAACTTTAGTTAATGGATATGTAATGTTATTCTTGAGATTCCACTATCTCTATAGTGATTTCCCATCTTTCAATGATTCCATAATCAAATGAAAGTGCCACAACATATGTTTAGATCCAAGATGAGACTTAGGAACGATTCCTAGTTCTGTAATAAACTTTTCATCCAAACAATCAACTTGTAGCTTCATTTATAGTTATATACTTTGTCTTTATCACTAAAGCAGCAGCTCTTTGCTGTTTAGAACCTTTCCAATTCACTGCACCACCGTTCAAGGTAACACTTTACCTTAAAGTATATTTTCTGTCGTCTTGGTCTGTTTGAAAAAACTCGAGTCTGTTAAGCCCTCTAGTTTTAATTCAGACCCACCATGAATATGATCACATCCTTAGTGTCGGTTAAGTATTTTAAGATATTTTTCACTAACTCATAGTGAACTTTCCCAGAATATGATTGATCAACAATAGGTCTCAGACATTTTATTGCATACATAATAATTACACATGTGATCTCTCTTTTATGAGTCTATGGGGACTACTGAGAGATACACTACAGGGATCATCAACATTAGACATCCCATAGAGTTTGCCATGCTAAATGACTTTAACATCAAATGAATATATGTTCCTTGGGTTAAGACACTCTTCCCAAATCATTCATGGAAGAATGTTTAGACAACTTTATCTTTACTGATTGTAGCATTGGTGTGTTATTTCTTATCCGTAGTATATCAATATATAATAGTAAGAATATCACGATGCTCCCACTAACCCTTTTGTACACACTAGGTTCATTCTTATTTTTGATAAAATCAAACTCTTTTGATTATCTTATCAAAACGAATGTTCCATTTTTGAGAAGCTTGCTTCAATCCATTTCTTTGAGTGTCTATAACTCTTACCTCATCATATGTAACCGGATCATCATCTTCTATGATACGTACCTCATCATCATCATCCATGATGACTCCATACCTCCCAGGTATCTTCGGTACTATTCCAGATTTACAATTCAGTTGTGGTACAATAGGTCTATCTACAAGTTTCTTTTATTTAACTTATAGTGTTTTGTGGTTCTTGAACTCTTCAAGATCTATTATCCTCCCACTAGCCCCTTCAATGATAAACACCTTTATCTTAGAAGGTAGCGTGATTCGCAACAAACATCTTTTACTGAGTAGAATTATAGAATATATACCCTAAACTTACTTTAGGATGTCCCACAAATTTGTACTTGTCAAATCTTGTCCCAAACGTATCATTTGAAACATTTTTCACATAAGTTGGATTATCTTAACATACTTAATATTAGGAATTCTCCCTGTCCATAACTTTTATAGAGTCTTGGGGCTGGATTTTAAGGTTACCTTTTCGTATATATGCAGCCATTTCTGTGACATAATCCCAGAAGGACATTGAATGTCGGTAAAATCATTACGGACCGCACCATGTCCAACAAGGTACGATTTTTTCTTTCAGATACATCAATCAATTATTGTGTATCATGAGGAGTCCATTATGAGAAAATCATTTGAGATGATCTATAAACTTATTGCACAAGTATTTATTCCTTGATCTAATCAAAGAATCTCAATAATTTGTCAATTTGTTTTACTTCTGAATTCTTTGAACCTTTCAAATAATTCACACTTGTATTTCAGCAAATACACACATTCAACTCTTTGAATGATCATCTCTTTTTCTTATACTAGTTTGTTCAATTTGTAAAATTATTTTCACATAAGTCAAGTATACAAAATCCATTAAGTAATATTCCAGTTCTATACAAAATATTATTTATATAAATAGAACAACAATGACAACTTATTGACTTGATAGACTTGCCCGTAGGTTGTGCTAAACTATAAGTTCCTATGGCCGATGCAACAACCTTTGCTTCATTTTCCACACATAGGATTACTTATCTTTGTTTAGCTTTCTACTTCTGCTTGGTTCCTTCATAAATCTATATCTATGATAACCAAAATCGGTATCCAATACCCAAGTAGAACCTTGACTTAAAAAAAATTATTTTAAATTATGAACAAAATTATATTTGTAACCGAAGCTTCACTAAGCTTCTTTTAGTTAGCCTCTACAAGATACTTCTCGTAGTTTCTTTTCTAATGTTCAGGCTTCTTGCAGTGGAAGCAAACTCATTTGCTATCCGTATCAGTTTTGTTCTTATTATCATTTGTTTTTGCGTTTCTATTTACCTTCTTTGAATCGTTCTTCTTTTCAGAAGATCTTTTGGCCCCTACCAGTAAGACATGGTCTTTCTTGGTTGGAAAGTGACTCTCAACATTTTTCAACATGTTAAGCAAATCAGCGAGGCTGATATCTAGCTTGTTCATATGAAAAATTCACAACAATTGTGAAACGAGTCTGGGAGTGAGTGCAAGATCAAATCTTGGCTCAACTCTCCATCCATGACAAAAATTGTTGTCCTAATTGATCAATCAAATTGATAATGTTAAGGACTTTTATCTGTACTGTAGTGTCATCGGTCATTCTAGATCAGAAGAGCTCATTAGATATCTGATATCTATCAGTCCTAATTTCCTCACCATCAACTACTTGATGTGCCCGAGTATAGTAGGAGCATCCATAGTTTCATGCAGACGTTGAAGCACGTTACTCATGGATGTGAGAATGATGCATTGAGCCAACTATGCATCATCTTGTCACTTTCTAAAAGTAGCAATCTTTTTCTCAGAGGAATTGTCTGCAACTATTACATGGATAGGCGTATTAAGGACATAAGATAGCTTTTTAGCCATAAGAATTATTCTCAATTTCCTTAACCAATCCGTTTAATTCGGTCTAGTTAATTTAGCATCTAATATGCTACGCAGTGATAGTAATTTAGATAATATAAAATTCTGTAAATAAATTTGTTATCAACAACAGTTTTTAACATACATTCTTTTATAAATTACCAAAATAATTTAGGTCTTGTTTTAAATTGGTATCTCCCACTATTTTCATCAAAGTATATTACCCTCAATTTATATAGTTCGACAATATCTAATTAAAGATATGCTAGTGAGAATAATGATCTCATTTCAAATATATATAGCCTTGTGTGTGCACAACAAACTATATATAAATAAATAGGTAGACAACTCTTGTCAATTACATCAACTATACAACTCTTTGTATTTTACCTCTTAAATCATAATTGTCAAGTGTGTGCACATCCGAACTAAAATGATTTAAGTTAAGTTAGACCCAGCATTTACATATAAGTGAAGAGAAAACTACAGCCCTTGTGTGTGCACAATAAAGTAGTAATGTTCAATTCCTTATAAACATCATATGTAATAAAAATAACATCTTAAATATTTAATATTTGTCTTGTATGTGCACAACAAAATCATATTAAATATTCAATACTCTATTGTTTCTATCATGCTAGAAGGCGACGTTCGATATTCCAAATATCTTTGAACGCTTAGGACTTAATATAAAATATTTGAGGGGTTTGTTATTAATTTGTCTTATCTTATTTAGCGCGAATGCACACACACACACACACACACACACACACACACACACACATATATATATATATATATATATATATATATATATATATATATATATATAATACGAGTCTTATTAATTAACATGCGAAGCATGTTTGCATAATATATAATATATATAGTATAAGCATGCACATATAGAATACTATATTCTACCCGGATTGATTATGGACTTTTATTTTAGTTAGGTTCACTAGAGCCACCAAGTGAACCAAAAGGTCAAACCCTAGGGGTGCAAGAATTAATATTTAAATATAACTATTATATTTAAACCACGGCTCCATTACAAACGGGTCTTCGAGCGCTCCTTGCTCCTTGATCTCTAATTTTTCAAAATAATTCTAACTAGTCCTATTACAAAACTATTTAAAATAAATAAAAACCTTAATCAGCAGTCAAGGGGAAGTACATAGGAAGGAGATAGAATTTACATTAAAAAAAATTAGAGAAGACGATGTACGCAGACCCCATTTAATAAAACTCATACATTCATGCATCCAACTAAAATAAAATTTAATCACATTGGTCAATAGTCCATAATCAATCCCATTTATTATCATACACATCATCATATGCATCAATAAATAACATTCATCTCATGAATAATAAACATTCAATATATATATTGATATCATTTAATGGGCAAATTTAATTAGTATAAAATTTAATTTTGAAGCAAAATAAACTCCTTTATTTTAATCCAAATTTAAATCAAAATAAATATCTTTTATTTAAATTTATCCAATTTTGAATAAAATAAACTATTTTATTTTAATCAAAATCATTAATCAAAATAAATTTATTTATTTTAATTGATTATGGAATCCAATTCCAAGTAAAAAAAAACTCATTTATTAAAAAGAAACACGAATTCTCTTTCCTATTCACAAATAAACTCCTTTATTTTGAATAATATGAAATCTTATTCCATATCTAAATAAACTCCTTTATTTTAAGAAACATAGAATCCAATTTCAACTCCAATTAGTTATCATGGAATCCAGTTCTAACTCTAATTAGTTAGTATGAAATCCAATTTTAAAATTAAAATAAACATTTTATTTTAAGATTAAAATAATCTTTTTATTTTAATTATAAAATATATATATATATATATATATATATATATATATATATATATATATATATATATATATATATATATATATAACTATTATAATGGTAATAACTGTAAGTTACCTGAAACTTAGAATCACTCCAGATTTCACTCTAGATCCACGTGAACATCAATTATTGTATATAGTAACCATTATAAATATAATAACAGATATACAAAATATATATATTAACCGAATATATATATATATATATATATATATATATATATATATATATAAATCAATTCCGTGAATCAAGATCTATTCCAAAAAAAAAAAATCACACTCAGCGAAATAAAAAAAATGGGGTCTGGATTACCGTTTTTTTTATTTTTTTATTTTTAGTATTTTTAAAAATAAATTTTATACAATAAAATTATGCCCAATTAAATTATTCTAAACACATATCAATATACATATCAAATTAAAATAATTAATAATTTGCATAAGGGTTTGGCTTTGATACCACTGTTAGGTTTGTAATATTCATGAACGCAATCAAATTGCACAAAATAAGCGGAAGCATGAAAAAATAGAGTTTTAAAATTTTACAATCCATATACCCGGATCATCTTTTATGCACAATTATTAATTAAACGAAAATATGAAGAACAAGAATCATACCCTTGAAGATTCGAGCTTCCTCAGGTATAAGTTCACCTCCAATATTTTTCGCGTTCAACTTGAATCCACCGGGTTTGGTTCCTTCCTTTGATCAACATTAGCTACACAAGTGTTTTGTATCTAGAGGTGATCCACCAAGGAAGAAGAAATATTCAAGAAGAAGGATGGTTGGCTAAACCCTAGTTTTCTATCTCTATAGAAAAAGAACGTACTCTCCAACAATTGGAATCACGTATATTGAAAAAATCAACAACCACTCTCACCCAAAATAAGACTCCTCTTATTTATAGATGTGAGCAACTCTCCTTAACAATTAAGGAATTGAGTTTTTCATTTTAATTAATTAAATTCCTTTAATTAATTATGCTCTCAATCTTATTAGGAATAATTAATTAAAAGCTTTTAATTAATTTAACCTCCTGATCTTATTAGGATTATATGAGAGTACTTTTATTAATTAATTTCAAAACTCTTTTAGAAATTAAATAATAATAATAGTAATAATAATAATAAGACTCCTCTTATTAATTTATATTTAATATTTCCAAAATATTAAATAATCAATATTAAGCTTTTTAATTTATTCTATCACCATAGATTAAATTAAATATACTTAACTTATTATTATGATTATGCCATTAACTTCTTAAATAATTATTTTTCCTTTTATGGTGTGACCCTTTAGGTTCTCCATATTAAACCGGTTGTGAATCAATCAATTAGAACATTTCTAATCTTATTTAAATAAATAAATTAAACTATTAATTTATTTAAATAAATAATATTTATTCTACAATAGGGATAAGCCTACCTAGTGATTAACGATTTTTCAGATAATATAGATTTTAACATTAATCATAAAAGAACCTTTGAGTAAATAGTTACCGTACAATTCAATCCTTCCACCATACAATGTCCCAATTAAATATAAGACATGGAATTACTGTCAACTCTTATTTTATTTAATTATATGTATTTCGATCCTTAAATGCAAAACTCTAAATAATGCAAATTAGAAACTCCTTTCTAATTTTATTCTGCCTTGGCCAAGGACTACTAGGTTGTCATTTATTGAATCACACAGGACATTTCTCTTCTTTTACTAGAAGTGGTAGATTCTTTATTGATCATACATTTTCTCCATGTACAACTTATTATACCCAATCATACCCTTTGATATACCCTAAGGGTCTTAAGGAATAAGTTAAAGTACAACTCATCATACACAATGTAGATACTCGAAATTTTTTGCACAGCTGTTACTGACATTGCAAGAGGGCAGATTCGTCTTTCAGACATAACCCTGAAAGACAGCTCATATCTAGCCCGGATACTACCGGAAGCTCAGTCTCAACCCTGGAACACACATCGGGAGTATCAATTCTAACCTCGGAGATAACCCCGAGGCCTGCAGTTCCAATACCAGAAATTCCACCGGAGAAGGTCGATTTATCCTAGAGATAACCCCGAGATATTCAGTCTCAGTCCCGACACCGGGAATAGTTGCGCCAACCTTGGAGATAACCCCAAGGAATGTAGTTAAAGTTCCAGAGATAACCCCAAAAATGCTTGTTTCAAAGCCATACAAGCAGCTTCAGAACACTCAGTACTCACACCGAAGCACTCGGTACAAGATCCAAAGATAACCCCGGGAAGACATGCACACCTCAGAGATGACACCGAGGACCTTCAACACTTGTAGTAGTCCAATCTCAGAGATAACCCTGAGCAACATCTGCTTTATCAGCCCAAACCGAAGATAACCCCAGTGAGGGGTAAAGTCATCATTATGCCACCTTGACGCCACATCACGTCGTCTCAACATCTCATACATATATTTCTACACAGCAATGTCCCACAAGAACCAAGGAAGTCCAATCCCGAGTGACTATTACGCAGGATAACGGATATAATTTGAAGTTTGAAGACCGGAGGGCATGGTCCCATCTTCCTGATTTCGTACAACCTCTAATCTCATGTGATTACATAACTCTTGACAATGGCGGTCCAAAATAGGTCCTACACACCTCAGTCGGATGCCCGGATTGAAGTTTTGAAAGTTTGAGTGAACATCACGTTATATGCGTGCACGTACTTCGAGATGGCGGGACCCGCGAAGCTCCGGGCACCCCTGGCAGCCACAGGTACATCTACGGCTAGCTGCAGGTACACCTGCGGCTCCCCCCTCTATAAATAGAGCGCTTGTGGTGGCCATTTTGTAAGAGAAAAAGGCGAAGAAGCCCTGTCCAATTTGCTTTGTATACACCCTAAAGTGAGTGCTTTCTCATTTTAAACACTTGTAAGCTCATATATAGCTACTTTTTACCGGCGGGAGCCGAGTGTTTATCCACGTAAAGTTATAGAAGTCTTCTTTGGCAGCCCACTGTAAGCCTTCTTACACACTTTAAAGCCTTTCCCTTCATCTCTGCACACACTATTCTTCACATTGAGAGCCGTGTTGCGTGTGTATACCCGGACTTCGATCTGTGGATTCATTTCAATTTGTATATATATATATATATATATATATATATGAACTGTGTGTCGAACTACGTCTAGAGCGTTTAATTGCTTATATATATATATGAACTATGTGTCGAACTATGTTCCATGAGTCTGGATATTATAGCTGGTGCATTTACATGCTTATATATATATATATATATATATATATATATATATATATATTTACATTTCGTCCTGCCTGGAGTTTACTTTGTGGCGGTTGACCATTTTTATTGATTTCTGTACATTTCATCCTGCCTGGAGTTTCCTCCATGGCGGTTGATCGCTTTTACAGCTTTATTTACATTTCTGATCCCCCATGGAGGTACTTCGTGGCGGTTGATCATATATATATATATATATATATATATATATATATATATATATATATATATATTTACCGCTTTTATATATTTATATTTCCGATCCCCCATAGAGATGCTTTGTGGTGGTTGATCATGTCTGTATATATATATTTACAGCTTATATATATAACTGCTTACTGCGTTCATATCAATTGCGACATCATGTGATCACATATTCAGTTTACCTAATCTAGATTTGGTTTCCGTGATTGACATTTTCAGCTGTAAGCAGCTTGTAAATTTATTCACGATGTTTGGATTTCCTCATATGGTTTTCATGCCCGCGAGGAGTTCGGCACTGTTTTGTACATTATTTTCTCGAAGATGCTTCGCATCTCGAAAAATAAAAACAATCAAGCAGAACATTTAATAAAGTGGAAGTATCAAAGGTCTCAATTACTATTGAGCATAGGGTTTGAAAAACCTCTTTTTACAAAACATCACTGCTATATCTTGTTTAAAACTGAATTTTTATACAAATTCAAATCGAATTTTTATACAAATTCAAACCCTTTGTATATAGGTGCGAACGAGGCATGGCACTACTTCCAAATAATAGCACATTGACCCATACACACACATATTCATATAACAGTTTCTTAAAAAGTGGCGGTCACCGTGGTAACACGGATGTCGGGGGGTGCCTAATACCTTCCCTCCGCATAAGCAAGTCCCCGGACCCTAATGAATATTGGTTTCACAAACCCGTTTAGCAGTGTCACATCACTAGGTCAATGTGCAAACCTTTTCTTAGTTGTGTTGGTACAACTAGTTAAAAAACCAACTAGCGACTCTTAACAGTCCATCGTCGACATTACACATGTCGAACCTTTTTCACTTGTTTTTTCAAACAAATCTCACCTAAAATGAGAACATAAAAGAACAAGAATAGAAAAGGGAAAAATTAAAATCCCGACGTCGACAGGTGGCGACTCTACTGGGGATTCCAATAAGAGGACTTAAGCCGCTATTACAAGCTTTTCAAAATTATTATATGTTTGTGTGTGGATGTTACATTTACATTTATGATGAATGTGTACGAATGCATTTTTTAACTGCACTGCAAAATATCTATCTGTGATATTAGTGCTTCGCACATGTCATCATTTTCATAAACGGTGAGACACGTTGTATGTGAATGTATGCTGTATGGTTCCTCCATCAGCAGGCTATTCTGTCGGTGTTTGATTACTGGACTCGTAGGAAGACTAATTCCAACGAGGTTCAGGAAAGGCACCACCCAATTTCGCTCTAGTTAAAAGACCGGATTAACTTCCCGTTGACTAAATTGCGATGATTTGGGAACCTTCATGCCAAAAAGTCGCGAGAGAAACCTAAGATAGGTCAACCTCTGATAAACCAAACGCGGAGGAAAGTCTCTTCATGCTTTCTCGTTTCAAAATACTCGTAATTTCATTCCATATTCATCTCTATGTAATGAGAAATATGAAGAAAAATGTGCATATTTAAGTTAACATGATATCCTGTATTACAAACAGATAACATCCGTTTTGCAAGATAATAATCCTAAAACGGACACATCACATAGCATGTAAACATTTACACAATACCTAATACTAAACTATGCAAGTTTTGTCGTAGGGAAGCATTCAGACCTATTACCCGGTCAAAATCCAAAAAGGCCATAGGCATACAGCCAATCATGTCTTTAACAGATTAAGTAAACAAATTACAGATTTGGTTGTTCTGCTTAAAGAACTACATTAGTCTACTCAAGGTACGAAGATACTTATACATGTTGAATCCTCTACACAAGGAGGAACCCAACGTTCTGATCAAGCCATTACAGTACCTATGCTCCAGTTGGATACAACCAACAAAATTCATGATACCACACATCTCAAAGGAGATCTAGACACCGGTGACATCAAGAATAAAGTCCTTCAAATGGAAGAAACCCTTCATTCTATCAAAGGAATTGGAGCACATGGGAGTGTATCATATGCTGACCTTTGTATATTCCATGGTTTTCATTATCCAAAGAAGTTCAAAACTCCTGATTTCGAAAATATAATGGGTTAAGAGATCCTTACACACATTTGAAGGTGTTCATTGGAGAACTTGGATCGTATGCAGAGAACGAGAAGTTTAGAATACAGCTGTTCCAAAAGAGTCTGCCTAGAGAAGCCCGTTCGTGGTATACCAGAATAGACAACTCAAAGATCCATAGCTGGGAAGAGCTAGCTCATGCCATCCTTACACAATACAGCTTCCAGTCTCAGATGGCTCCTGACCGGTATCAGATTACCAAGGTCAAGAAACAGTCTAATGAGTCTTTCAGAGAGCATGCTCAAAGATGGAGGCGCCTTGCTGCTCAAGTGATTCCTGCTATGACAGAGCCAAAAATGGTTATAACCTTTATCGACATACAAGAAGCTCCTTTCTATGAGAGAGTTTTAGCTGGCATTGGTAAACAATTTTTTGAAATGATTAAACATGGAGAGATGGAATTGAAGTCAGGAAAGATTTAAGACATAACCGCTCTTAAAGCTGTTGCTGAGCACATCCAATCCGGAACTTATGGAAATAACCCCTAGAGGGTCCATAAAAAGAAAGAGGAGGGTGTTTCCTTAATACTAAAAAGTCAAAAGGGCAATCAGAATATGCCTATTCAGAGGAGAAATTACACTCCCTTTCAAGTACAGTCTTCAAACCCTCCATTGACTAAAGATGGAGAAGCCAAATGCCCTCGAGTGTTCACACCCCTAGGGGACTCACTCGAGAACATTCTCAATCTTCTGATCACTTAGAAGAAAATTACGGATCTTCTTCCAGCAACCAACTCTAATGGGAGGGGTTTCAATGCTGCTCGTAAATGTGCTTATCATGCCGGGGCACCTGGACATGATACTCAAGAATGTTGGGCCTTGAAACATAAGATCCAAGATTTAATAGACAACGGTGAGATCATGGTCACCAAACCAGATCAACCTCACGTACAAGACAACTCTCTTCCTCCACACAAAGAGGAAGAGGTCAACATGATTAGTTGGAGCAATGGACAGAGTTTCGAATTTTACTGTGAATCATCCCCGATCATCAAAGACGGTGTTGACAAATGGGATTATGCAAAGTTCCAGTTTATGACGGAACGAAAGATGAAAGCTCTATGTAAATAAATTGAGCAATGGTGACCTATCAGCATCAAGTCACACGCCAATTAATTATCTAGGAGCATGCTAATCTCCTTCGCTTGGTTATGAATACTCCCTTGTCACCTTCAAAATATGAAACCTTGGAGGATAATGTGATGAAGAGAGCAACTGCCAAAGCCCTTTGGGATTTTGCCAATAAAAGGGAATTCACATACCTGGGCCAACCTATGGAAGAGATACTTCAGATGCTAATCAATGAAGGAAGAATCGCATCCCTTCTACCTCCAGTTAATCCTCGTTCATGACGGTTCAATCATGATGGAGTATGTCAGTATCACTCCCATTCTCGCGGTCACAGTACGGAAGAATGCTGGGGACTCCGCCACTATATTCAGAATCTAATTGATAGCGGTGTCCTGCAACTGTCAGACAACGATACCGTGCTATCTGAGAGTGAAAATACTTGTCCTACTAAATGGAAGGGATTGGTGGCAGTTATATCCGCTGAGGCTGATGGGACTATTAAATCATTCACAATTCAACTGAAAGGAGCTAACAACCCTTTGAAAGTGGCTGCGCTAGAGCCAATCACCTTGCCATTCAGACCACAATATCATGTTATCAGCTTACAAAAAGTCCCCTGGAATTATGGAGAAGCTGAAGGATCCACCTCTCATACGACTGTTGCAGTGTTGAAGGAAAATCCACTGTATCTTCCCCAACGGGTGATGAAGCATACCATCAAATCAAAAGGGAATATTCCCATGTTGAAGATTGAAAAATTCCTCCATGCTATGGGTCATAATGAAGCCAAGGTAGTTTTAAGCTTAAGAGAAGCTCCACATCAAATTTCAATACTGGACTTGGTTTTAACTTCTGAGGATTATAGGAAGATTCTAATGAAGATTTTGGAAGAAGCATACTTGTCGAAATCAGTGGATGTGGAAAAATTTCAACATCTGGTTGATCACATTTTCAACAATAATGTGATATCTTTCACTGATAATGACATACCGCCCAAAGGGACCGGTCATTGTAAGATGTTACACATTGCGATTTTGTCCTCCGGATACATGTTAGCTGGAGTCTTGGTAGATGGAGGTTTATCTCAAAACATTTGTCCTTATGCTACGTTGCTGAAGATAAATGTCAATCTCAAGCGGATCCGAAGTAGCCATACGATTATCAAAGCTTTTGATGGATCCCGCCGGAATTCAGTCGGAGAGATTGAGCTGCCAATTAAAACTGGTCCCCATACATTCTGTGTATCTTTTCATTTGCTCAAAATAGATACAGGAAACAACCTGCTTTTGGGGAGACCGTGGATACACATGGTCGGGGCAGTCCCTTCCACTCTTCATCATCAACTTAAATACATTATCAATAATAGCCTAATCACAGTCAATGCTGAACCGGAATGTCCTCAACATGGTGACATGCTACTCATCAGTTTTAATTCTGATGTTGAGCCGGTCAGTTTCCATGCTTTGGAAGTAAGCAACACTCAATAATATTCCACTGAGATGCCATTTCTCGTACCCGAGATTTCTACCTAAGTGATGGCAGCTACTCAAGAAATGATGCCATCGGGATACCAGCCAGGACATGGGCTGGGTAAAAGTCATCAGGGTATTAAGCACCCGATTCAAGTGTCCAGTCAAACTATGACAAACAGATTAGGCTATTATTCCAGTTCTAGTTACAGGAATCTGCATAAGCATAAGCAGATTCCTTCAGCTGCAACCACATGGCGGTTATCTCCACCTGTAAATCCAGAGTTCGTATAACCTCCGGTAAAGGTGCCAGCCAATGTAATGGCTATGTTATTTCCCAAACCGATACCGGTAAAGGAGAATGAAGTCTTTGTTACAGATCCCAAGGTGGAAGAAGATGAACGAAGAATTAAACAAGACATCATCCGAATGATGTCATGCATACGCATCATTGTCCATGATGAACATACAAACAGATATACCCAGACGATAATTGCCCAGACGTAATGGTCATCATTCGGGAGAAGGAGGAAGATGATAGCCCCTCCATCACTGCGGTCCACTAGAACTTTGCCCTTGCCAATTGGAGCAACACTCTTTGCATTGGTCGACAACGGGCATGACTTCTTTCTGCCCTGTAGATATCATAACTGCTTACTTTTCTATACAATATTAGCAGTTGTATTGTCCGTACATGCTAACACTTTGTATGGTTAAACAGTTTCATATATATTAAGTGAAAACATATTTTGTTTTAGGACTTTGAACTTAGGTGTGCCTATACTTGCTGATAAGATGCCTCTTCTCCACAAGGATTGTAACTTTGATGAAAAGTTAAACTCAGACTTGATGGAAATTCAAGAGGACATTGAGGTGCCTTTGGAGATCAAAGAATGGGTCGAAGACAAACCTAAACCCAACCTTGATCAAACCACCTCCTTCAATCTCGGAACCTTAAAAAACCCTAGGTTAATCCAGATTGGTTCAGACCTTACCCCAAACCAGAGGAATGACATGGTTACACTACTAACCCAATTTCAGGATGTGTTTGCATGGTCTCATGAAGACATGGTGGGTTTTTCCACTGACATTGTCCTTCATTGTCCTCCCATTAAAGAGGGATTCAAGCCAGGTTATTAAAACCTGAGTGGATTTTAAAGGTGAAAGAAGAATTTGTGAAACAATTTCAAGCTGGTATTATCATGGTGTCCACATATCCCGAATGGATATTCAACATCGTTCACATGCCTAAGCCTGGAGGAAAGGTGCGAGTTTGCATGGATTACCGGGATCTAAAAAAAGATTACCTTATAGATAACTTTTCCATGCCATTTATCAACATTCTTATTGACAATACTACTCAGTACGACATGTACTCCTTTTCTGATTGTTTTGCAGGGTACCATCAGATCATGGTTACTAAAGAGGATCGTGAGAAAACTACTTTCATCACGCTTTGGGGAACCTTTTATTACAGACTGTTGTCTTTCGGCCTCATCAATGCCGGAGCTACCTATCAGCGGGCCATGATGACTCTTTTCCACGACTTAATACACAAAGAGATAGAGATATACGTGGGTGACATTATTGCCAAATTTCGAAGGGAGGAAGACCACTTAGGCCATCTTAGAAAGCTTTTCAATAGGTTACATAAGTACAACTTGAAGTTGAATCCATCCAAGTGCGCCTTTGGCATTAAATCAGGCAAGTTGCTAGGATTCCTAGTAAGCCACAAAGGGATTGAGCTGGATCCCACCAAAATCCAGGCCATCACGGAAATGCCCATTCCTCAGACAGAGAAGGAAGTACGGGGATTTTTGGGAAGAGTAAACTTCATTAGTAGGTTCATTTCTAAACTCACAACAACCTGTGAGCCTATCTTCAAGCTGTTAAGGAAGAACTCCTCCATGAAATGGAATGATGAGAGCCAAAAGGCCTCTCTTTCAATCAAAGAGTAGTTAATCAAAGCTCTTATTTTGGTACCACCCAGGGATGATGTTCCCCTATTCATGTACTTGTCCATAAGTGATAATGCCATGGGTTGAATGCTGGGTCAGAAAGACGATAGAGGCAGAGAACGAGCTATCTATTACCTCAGTAAACGATTCAGCAGCAGTGAACACAAGTACACTCTGACTGAGAAGACTTGGTGTGCTTTAGCATGGGCTGCCATGAGGTTACAACATTACCTCCATGGGCACACAACCCATCTCAGCTCCCGCGTGGATCCTCTCAAGTATGTGAACAGCAAGCCCATACTAAATTGCCGACTGTCCAGATGGCAGTTGATTCTGCAATAATTTGACATCATTTACGTGACACAGAAGTCCATTAAACATCAAGGAATCGCGGATCAACTAGCCGCCACACCATCAAGGGATTTCAAACCCTTGGAAACATATTTCCCCGATGAAGGGGTAATGACAATTCAGCAGCACTATCAGTACGATACACGCCAAACATGGAACATGTATTTCGATGGAGCTATTAATATGAAAGGTTCTGGAGCTGGAGCAGTTCTAGTATCCGGTACGGGGGAGCAGTATCCAGTCGCCGCCAAATTATAGTTTGGCAGTACCAACAACACAGCTGAGTATGAAGTTTATATCATGGGGCTAAAACTTGCCCGTTCAATGGGCATCAGGCGGTTAACTGTCTTTGGGGATTCAGAGTTGGTAGTCAAATAATCCACGGGAATCTATCAAACCAAAGAGCTACATTTACTGCCTTACCATCGGCAAGTTTGCCAGATGGCTTCGGAGTTCGAAGTGATCTCTTTTCTACACATTCCTCATAATAGGAATGACTTTACAGATACACTAGCAACTTTGGCCTCCTTGATTCACCTAACTAACAAGGAACACATGCCAAGCGTCACATTTTCCCTGCAAAAGGCACCGGCCTATGGGAACTATGTTGGAGAAGTATTGGATGAACTACCTCCCATCCAACAACCTTGGTATCAGTATATCAAGGAGTACTTGCAAGATGGATCTACACCTGCTGAGGCAAGCCTGACTGAACAAAGGCGGATTCATCGACTTGCTACGAAATGCTACCTGAGCGGAGATGCACTCTATAAGAGAGATGCAGGACTAGGTCTCCTCAGATGCATGGACAAGGATCAAGCTCAGAGACTCACGGATGAGGTCCATGGTGGAGTCTGTGGCCCACATATGAGCGGCCCTTTACTTATAAAGAAGATCCTTAGGACGGGACATTACTGGCTCTCTCTCTCAAAGCTGACTGCAATGACCACGTCAGGAGAAGTTATCAATGCCAAATTCATGGGAATGCTATCCACATCCCTCCACGGGAACTCCACAATACGAGTTCGCCTTGGCCCTTCTTAGTGTATGGAATGGACGTGATCGGGCCCATTGAGCCCAAAGCCAGTAATGGACATCGCTTTATCTTCACCATGATCGACTACTTCACCAAGTGGGTAGAAGCAGCCTCCTTTCCCAAGGTTACCAAAGAAGTCGTCATTGCTTTCATCAGAAACAATGTCATTTCTCGATATGGACAACTAGAGGCAATTATATTAGACAATGCTAAAAACCTCAACAACAAAATGATGGAGGAGTTATGCAGCAAATTCCACATCAAACATCTTAACTCCGTCATCTACCGTCCAAAGATGAATGGTGCTATTGAAGCGGCTAACAAAAACATCAAGAAAATCATACAAAAGATGTCCGCCAACCACAAAGACTGGCCTAACTTATTGCCTCTTACTCTGTTAGCCTACAAAACATCAATGCACACTTCAACTGGGGCAACCCCCTACGCATTAACCTATGGGATGGAAGCAGTACTCCCCATAGAAGTAGAAATGGAACCCCTCAGAGTGTTGATAGACGCTTAGCTGGATGAAGACCAATTGGTACAAGATATGTATCACCAATTGTCTCTCACAGACGAAAGACGAATCGCGGATATCTTCAATGGACAGTTATATCAACAAAGGATCACCCGATCCTACAGCAGAAAAGTCCAGCTACGGCAGTTTAAATAGCATAACTTGGTTTTGAAGAAGATCATCGACAACCAAGCTCTGTCTAAGGGAAAATTCGCTCCTAACTGGGAAGGCCCATTTATTGTCAAGGAGGTATTGACAGAAGGTGCTCTAAGATTGCAAGAAATGGATGGCGATGAATTTTCACAGCTTATCAACTCAGACACCGTGAAACAGTACTATGTCTGAAGTTCCCATCAAACAAACATCCTGGTATTGAATCATCAGATCACCAGTCATTCCGGTTCTTTAACCCTTCACTACATAAAATCTTTTTCCACACCGTTCCCCTCAGGGAAACACAATTTTTAAGCCAATACCCTGGTTTTCGGATCATCAGATCCTTTCCTCTTCACTCAGTTTTTAACCCTTACTCAACTTTGGTTATCCCACTAGGGATTAAACCTTTCACACTTGCAGTTTGTCCCCAAACATGGGATCAAACTTTTTATACCTGTAGTTTATCCTGAACTTAGGATTAAACTTTCTTCCCCACCACAGTTTGTCCTCCACATAGGATCAAACTTTTCGTTGGCTATAAATCGTCCTGAGGGGCGAACTACGTCGACCTGATCTCCTTGATACATGGGAGTACATAGGCAACCATTTTATATGGCCCGGTTGTAATAAAACAAAAACAACAAAAACATCTCTACACCCTTCTCTTTACAAAAAAAAATAACAAAAATATTCCTACACCCTTTCTGCCACATACATCGTTGAACCACTTACACCAGGTTTGAACTACGCAGACCTGATCTCCTCTGCAACAGGAGTACATAGGTAGTCATTTATGGTTCAGTCTAACCCCCTACCAAAACATAAATACTTATTAACAGTACTGGGATCAAATTTCAATCCACCACATTTCATTTGGCTTTAGACCAAAGGGATGGGATTACCTGACCTCCCCATCTAAACGTGAGACTCGACGACCATCTAAGCTACGGTTGTTCCTTGAAGAGCAACACCAATCCATAAGAGATGGAATTAACTAGGCTCCTCCTAAATAGGAGTACTGGCGACCATCTGTGGTGCGGTTAATCTTAGAGAGGAAAGCCATATTCCTCTCCACATTTCCATACAGAAACCAGTCCCAAGACACCAAAGATGGTAGGGAACACACATATCAATGATCCATTCTGAACTGTCTAGGGGCAACTCAATGTCCACCCAGCAAGGAGGAATTCAGAATACATCAAGATCACATGCTCTGAAGAAGCAGGCAAATATCAAGCAAGTATTTAGGCATATCTAAAAGGGAAGTGATAAAAAATATATTTCCCTGCTCTATATAATGCTGTTTGATATACATAATATAAATTGTACATGACAAAATGGCTAAGCTAGTCTGTACAGGAAAATATAAGGCTATCTACAGATCGGTACGCATGCGGGCTAGTAGATCTAACATAGCATCTCTCTCCGAAGAAGGAGGTAACATTGTGGTATCCTGTACAAGGATATCCACACGAACTAGCAACTCTGAGGCCATCTGCATGGTGACGCAATGTTCATCAATGTACACACTCATCTCGACAAGCATACCAGTGGTCAGGGATCTCACTGTGGTACAATCTGTGATGGCTACATCCCAGACAGATATGGTGCTATCCCGCTCAACTATCACTGCATCTTTAGCTGATATGGCCTCATCTTGCTCAATAATAGTGGCATCTCTACAAGCTAATGCCTCGTCTCTCTCTAACAGAACTGCGTCTCTCCCATCAAGGGCTGTCAACATCAGGGCTCTAGCCTGATCTCTCTCAAAGGTCATCAAATGAAGAATCTGCTAAAAGTAATGTGCCGAATGCTGGATCACAATAGTACTAGTACTGGGAGAACCTAAGAGAGCTGCTGGCAACCTAGTAAGTGGCTCCTCCTTGATGTGGGAATCAATATCCTCTATGGGCTCTCCACCATCTGAATCACTACCCGATACTGTGGATACTACCACAGCCGATGAAGTCTCTACCTCCATCTACGCAGAATACTCTAGCGAATAACCCGGAAGGCTAACAGAAAAAGTAGCTATCTCATGCTAATCCCAATAAGCATACACAAGGGATCGGTCCTCTGCTGATAAGTGGTGAGAAGCTAATCGCTGACCTAACGTCCCATCAAAAGGATGCAAATCCTAGAACTGGTCAAACTGCGACATCACGACCAGTGGATGGTAGGTAGTCATGCTCCTCAAACCAGCCAGAGGGAGATAATCCATGCTCGAAGCATGAGTAATGAAATTGTAGGGTGAACTGAGTCCTGTACACGGCAAGATAGCAAATGGATCTCCAATCCTAACTAGGAAAGTGGACCAAGATGCAGGATCTGTAAACTCTGTAGGCTGGAAGGAATATGACATAGCTATCTCATGGGTGAAACAATATCCATGTCGTCTAAATGTGCCAATCAGTCTCAGGTGTGACATAAACCACACGTATAGCATGACCGAACTACCTGTGAATACCCCTGCAGGGTAAGTCCTGCATAATGTGGCCGACCTCAGTGTCTCTACCATGATCATCGAAATAATGGTACGACCCTCCTGGAGAGCTCTCACTGCCATAATAACGCCGATGTCCAACTCATCCATGTATCGTGGCATGTACACGTATGATAATACGCACAGCAGCAATACATGTACTCTGGCCAAATGCCACTGATCCTCTGGTATGGTGAAATCCCCAGAATATAGAGCATAATTGTCCTCATAACTAAATCAGTCAATCAAAAAATGTTGTGATATCATGTGGCTAGATGTGATCTCATCCTGCACAACTCTCCGCCTCAGCCCGATGAGAGTCATGAACTGCCGGCTCATGTCACCAATGGCCATATGCACGCAAGGTCTGTCAAGTGGCAGCATTGTCAAACGTGCATACTCCTCCAAAGTCAGAGTTAACTCCTGGGTCCCAAGCCAAAAAGCCTTCCTCTCTGGTACCCAGTGCTCCAGCATGCCCTCTACAAATCATGTGGGAACCTAAAACATCAAAAGGGTTATGGTATGCTGCAACAGCTGATCTACGGCCACCCTATCTGGGGGTGACATACTATCATACCAATATCACAGACGGAATGCTACCAATACTGGTGAGGTGTGATTTATGCGGCTGACTGTCGAATAAAACATATGTGTGGGCCGTATGCATAACATGATACATACACAACAGAAATAGATGGCAATATGATGTAGGGAATAGAAGATAGTACATACATTCATAAATACATCATCATCTATATACATCATCTCTGTACAACTAAAAATATAGGGAAATGAGGCACAGGCGCCCTACTACTAACAGAGGCTTATCAAAAGATATAGCGAGAATGGGGCACAACTACCCAATATCTAACAAGAGGCCTATCAAAAGATATAGCGAGAATACACATCAGAAGAAGACAATGGTGTCAATAACTACATCATCAATCCTGTCCACCTGATATAACTCCTCCTGAGTCATTGGATCTCTATCAACTGGGATTTCAGGCCTATACAAAGGAGGATCTACGCCGGTGAAACTAAATGGGTCATCTGAGGGGCAAACTCCTGTGATGGAAGGATCAAACAAATCTGCCTCTGCCGGATCTCTGTCCAAACGCCGGATAAAGAAATGTGCCTAGTCTAGGCGCTGGGTCAAGCTGTCAATCTGTGTCACATGAGTCGGATTTCGGACACAGGCTAGCTAATTCGTCTTCATCACGGATCCTGGAACCATATCCCCCATGAATTGAGTGGCGCAGGTCTGGGCTCCAATGGTACGAGGAATCCACCAATGCTGGAATACATCCTGAATGCAAGGACCCTCTGACAATGAAAAACTGTCAACACCCAACAATGGGATATCAATGATGGGGGACTGCGACACAGGCCAATAACGCCTGACAGGAGGCATGATCGATTTACGGATATCTCCTGTGGTGCTCCTAATAGCACGCTCTCCTAAATAGAGCTCCCATCCTCCATCTGTAAAAAGAGGAACCCTACGGGTGGAAATTACATACTCGACTCCAGTCGGGTACCCATCCTCAAATCTAATGGCCAAGTGCTCCCCAGAGTAGAGAATCTATGTGAAGACATCAGCTGTTAACAACTCCAGCTGTAGGTAACAATGAATGAAACCCTCAGCTACAGGGACCTCTATCAGTATGGAATGATTCCATCGCCGTCCTCGTGGATAGGTATCCAACCCTAATACACTCACAGGACGTAAGAATGGGAGCCTCTCATAGACCCAAAACTTCCAACACAAAGGCAAACATCTGCTGTCAGTTAAAACTCTTAACCTGTACATGGTAACTGATAAGATAAATACTTAGCAGCAAAAATAGGTAAAATCCTAACCAAACCACGGTCAAGCCTTATGAGCGCATACGCATACCCCTGAGGAAGTAGGCGAAGGTGTAGGAACCCCAATCATACTCTCCAATACGATCCAAATGTCGTGTGCCACTGATCAAAGCGAATGACACCGTAGAATAGTTTTCTGCTATAAAGCAGCCCCTAATGATCATTAGGAACAATCGCCGAAGAATGCGATCACTGACTCTGATATCAGCTGTTATGGGCTTACTCAATAGCCCACTCATAGAATCTATGTTCAAAGGACCCATACGAATAGTCCTGCCATTAAGCTCCTCCGCCAGAACTCATAACAAGGATCTAACGGTAGTCGGGGTAATGTCCACCGTGCAAGGCACTGGCGCCTCTCCAAACTCTATACCTGTAATAAATCGCCAATCCATCGGCGTCATAATCACCTCACAGTCTAACAAATGGAGTGACTGATCCTGGTGAAATCAGCGCTCAAACAATGCCCTGAGGTAACCCTAGGGACAGCGGCGGGGAAGGATGGAAAAGAACGCCCCAAATCTCCAGTCATGCACAATCGCTCTATAGTCAGGATGCAGAGCCTGGTACATGGAGTGAATGCTGAACCAGTTCCCTCGAGACTATGTAAAGCCAGAAACCTACATAAAATGCAGATCGACATCAAAATCCTTTACTCCTCATCAATAGGAAAGAAGGAAGATTAAGATCTAACTTAACACCTCGTTAGCGTGCAAATACATCGAGGGATGTCGACTCAAATCACCCAGAAGCTCTGGGTTTGTCACCTGAATACTCGAGAGGTCCCTACGGGGAACATGTGTTGCAGAAGCGGGGTCCGCAATCGGAACATCCTCATCCTCGTCCTCGACGTCCAGCACATCAACCCAGACTGGACGTATCACCGCCTCCACCAGACGACGAGGCTATCCAATAGAACGGGGTCGAGCCACTTCAGAAGCCCTCCTCTATACACCAGAAGTGGTCCTACGGGAACTACTCGGCTGATCCGGATCCATAATATCTGGACAACAAATCTCCAAATCACCTCAGAAAGGGTGTGGTAATTCTGAAACCTGGAGCTTTCTTTTTAAAATGCATTTTATAGCTACATGCATGCATGCATTACTTTAACACACATCTACAATATAGTTAAAAATGCATGACTACTCAATGCATACATTTTGGAAAATTTTTGTCATAGTCTCCTCTATAAATATGACTATCCACATGCACATAGGCATGACTAGGTGGCCATTAAGTAGCACACCTTCTCACAGTCATATACATACTATTTGCATTAAAAAGTCAAATTCATCAATCTATAAGGGTAGCCTAATTACCAGGATTACTTTGTTTCACCACCTTTGCTTATTTGTCCTCAAATAGGATAAGAAATATCAGAAAAAGGTGCCAATTTGACTGTTTCAAAAGTTAAATTTTTTCACATCATGATGTTCAACATGGTTTAATACTAACATTTACTATGTTGAATATTTTTTATCAAGTCATTTGAGCATGCATATTCTCTACTATGTGTTTAGATACATTTCATGTGATAAGTCATTTTCCAACTGATAAAATTGGAAAAGAAGACATGCATACGTTACCAGGATAGTGTAGAACACTTGTACGGTGACAGAATTTGCAAAAAGTCGTCCGAACTCAGCAGAGCTGAAGAAGAGCTCTCAAATTTCGTGTGCGACGCAACGTAAAATGACTTGGAAAAGCAAACTAGCCCATTAATAGCCATCTAAGGCTGGCCGCAGGTCCACCTGCGACTGCTGTAGGTGTACTTGTGGCACCCCTATATGGGGCCCACCCCTCTAGCTCGGTCCAGTTCGAGTTGCAAAGGAGTTCTCACAAGCTGAAAAGGCTAAATCAGGGATAAAAATGCTACGCGATTGAGCAGAATAGCCTGAAATCCTGGTTTTTATTGGCCTGACTGTGACTTTCATATAATTCATTAGTATTATCCCAAACACAGGGTATACTATACTAATGATCCCAGTATTTGTAGACCACATTTGATAATACCGCACAGAGGTCCAATGCCATTAAATTAGGGTCGTCACCCTAAACCTTTCAAAGTGGTACCCGACGGGGGTTACCACGCATGGTCATCTATCCAAAAATAGATCCCCGGCGGGGGTTACAACGCATATTGTCCATTGATACACATGTTAATGAAGGTCAAGCAGCCTTGACGTTAGTTCAACCATTGGTAGGTAAACCTAACGACGCATCGGAAGCCATCCGATGATTGCATCAGTTGATACATACATCAACAAAGGTCAAGCAGCCTTGGCATCTATCCCTAGCAGGGAATTCATCCGTTGATTTACACGTCAGTAGAGGTCAAGTGGATCCCCGATGGGGGTTACATTGCGTGGTCATCCATTGATACACATGTCAACCAAGGTCAGGCAACCCTGAAAACACATATTATTGGCAATAAATCCAACAAAACATTGATATGTCCTGGCAATACAAACCAGGGGGATCAACATCATCGGGGAGGATCGACAATGGAATATATTATACACATCCTCGAGCAGACAAAAGCTTTATCCCCACATATCTCTGGTATACGAGAGGCACTTCTTCGGAATAAAGTCTACATCAAGGATTCAGGACTTTGGTGATAACCCTAATGTCAACAATCCTAGAGATTCCTGTTAGCTATGGATCACACATCCATGATAGTTCATCAGGCTGCTTATTTATTGCCATCCTCAGTTGCAGTAACAGGGAGCCGACAACCATCCCCAGCATGTGGGAAAACAAAACATATGCATCATACACTTGCATCATGTTGCTACACATATCATCATATTTACCTTGTTGCATTTCAAGTGTCTAGGATTCTTTATCCTATCCATGCCATTGCATTGTGTGAATATGATAAAGAAGGGCATCTGTAGACACTCAAAATTTTCTGCACACCTGTTACTGACATTATAGGAGGGCAAATTCGTCCTTCAGACATAACCATGGAAGATAACTCATATCTAGTACGGATACTATCGGAAGATCAGTTTTAACCCCAAAACACACACCAGGAGTATCAATTCAAACCTCAGAGATAACCCCGAGGCCTGCAGTTCCAATACCAGAAATTCCACCGGGGAAGACCAATTTATCCCGGAGATAACCCAGAGATATTTAGTCTCAGACCCGACACCAGAAATAGTAGCGCCAACCTTGGAGATAACCCTAAGGAATGCAGTTGCAATTCCATAGATAACCCAAGAAATGCTTGTTTCAAAGCCATGCAAACAGCTTCAGAACACTCAACACTCACACCGAGGCACTCGATACAAGACCCAGAGATAACCCCGGGAAGATAGGCACACATCAGAGATGACACTGAGGACCTTCAACACTTGCAGCAGTCCAATCTCAGAGATAACCCTGAGCAGCATCTACTTTATCAAGCCCAAACCAGAGATAACCCCGGTGAGGGGCAAAGTTGTCATCTTTCCACTTTGATGCCACATCGCACCGTCTCAACATCTCATACATACCTTTCTACACAGCAATGTCCCACAAGAACCAAGGAAGTCCAATCTCGAGTGACTATTACGCAGGATAACGGATAGAATTTGAAGCTTGAAGACCGGAGGCCATTATCCCATCTTCCTGACTTCGCACAACCTCTAATCCCATGTCATTGTGTACCTCTCGACAACAGCGGTCTGAAGTAGGTCCTACACACCTCAGTCGGATGCCCAGATTGAAGTTCTAAAAGTTTGAGCTGACATCACGTTGTATGCATACACGTACTTCGAGACGGTGGGAACCACGAAGCCCGGGGCACCACGGGCAGTCGCAGGTACATCTGCGGCTAGCTGCAGGTACCTGCGGCTCCCCCCTCTATAAATAGAGGGCTTAGGGTAGCCATTTTGTAAGAGAAAAAGGCGAGAAAGTCCTGTCTAATTTGCTCTGTACAAACCCTAAACTGGGTGTTTTCTCATTCTAAACACTTGTAAGCTCATATATAGCTACTTTTTACCGGTGGGAGCCGAGTGTTCATCCACGTAAAGCTATAGAAGTCTTCTTTGGCAGCCAACTGTAAGCCTTCTTACACACTTTAATGCCTTTCACTTCATCTTTGCACACACTATTCTTCACATTGAGAGTCGTGTTGCGTGTGTATGCCCAGACTTCAGTCCGTGGTTTCATTTTAGTTTGTGTGTATATATATATATATGTACTTTTCATCCCGCCTGGAGTTTACTTCATGGCGGTTGACTGTTTTTATTACTTTCTGTACATTTCGTCCCGCTTAGAGTTTCCTCCGTGGCGGTTGATCACTTTTATAGCTCTATTTACATTCTGATCCCCAATGGAGGTGCTTCGTGGCGGTTGATCATGTCAATATATATATATATACATATATATATATATATATATATATATATATATATTTACCGCTTTTATATATTTACATTTCTGATCCCCCATGGAGGTGCTTCGTGGTGGTTGATCATGTCTGTATATATATATTTACAACTTTTATATATATAACTACTTATTGCGTTCATATCAACTGCAGCATCATGTGAGCCTAGGAATCATGTGATCATAGATTCAGTTTATTAAATCTAGATTCGGTTTCCGTGATGGACATTTTCAACTGTAAGCATCTTGTAAATTTATTCACGGTTTTTGGATTTCCTCATATGGTTTTCATGCCCACGAGGAGTTTGGCATTATTTTTTACATTATTTTCTCGAAGATGATTGGCATCTCAAAAAATAAAAACAATCAAGCCGAACATTTAATAAAATGGAAGTATCAAAGGCCTCAATTACTATTGAGCATAGAGTTTGAAAAACCTCTTTTTACAAAACATCACTGCTATATCTTGTTTAAAACTGGATTTTATACAAATTCAAACCCTTTGTATATAGGTGCGAACGAGGCATAACACTACTTCCAAATAATAGCACATTGACCCACACACACACACACACATTCATATAACAGTTTCTTAAAAAGTGGCGGTCACCGTGGTAACACAGATGTCTGGGGGTGCCAAACACCTTCCCTCCGCAAAAGCATGCCTCCGGACCCTAATGAATCTCGGTTTTGCAGACCCGTTTAGCAGTGTCACATCACCGGGTCAATGTGCAAACCTTTTCTCGGTTGTGTAGGTACAACCAGTTAAAAAAACCAACTAGCGACTCTTAACAGTCCATCGTCGACATTACATATGTCGGACCTTTTTCACTTTATATTTTTCAAACAAATCTCAAATAACATGAGAACACAAAAAAATAGGTAATGAAAAGGGACAAATAAAAATCCCGACGTCGACACACAAGATACTATAATGATCTCT
Source organism: Panax notoginseng (assembly GCA_016801055.1). Taxonomy (NCBI): domain Eukaryota; kingdom Viridiplantae; phylum Streptophyta; class Magnoliopsida; order Apiales; family Araliaceae; genus Panax; species Panax notoginseng. The sequence goes on from CM029015.1 coordinate 112,147,914, forward strand.
AGTCTAAGGATCACTTGTACTACTATCACTACAAAAATTCCTATTAACAGGCAAGTAAAATTCTATTAGGTATTCCTTAGCGAGCCACATTCAGTGAACTTATTCTCTAACAAGCACCTACATACTTGCTTTAGTGTCTCCACACAAATGATCATGAGATCAATCATCCTCATCTAATGAACAAGCAACATATGTACCAACCTATCAGGATTCACTAATCTCCAATTTAGTAATCCAACGATTGGGAACTATTTTAGTTTTAAGCTTTCTAAGAATTTAGATCTCGTTAGAATGATCATCATCATTAGTCTAAAAGCATTGCTTAAAACTATGGGTTTATCACATATTATAAAACAGCATCATGTAGATAATTAAAAGCCTTTAATTAATTAATATTTTTTATTAATAAATGAATATGATTGTTACAAAGTATATGCTTTATCATCAAACATGATTGGCTTATGTACATACTACTTCACTCTCACTCTACATTTCAAAAATATAGAGAGAGAAAGTCTTGAAGAAAAATAAAAATAAAAGTATGCATTTTCTCTCTCTTAATCTATATAAATGACATGATTTAATGTATTTGCTAGCAATAGCTGGCTGATAATTGACACATAGCTAGGGCTAGGGCTAGGGTTAGTTCACCAACTCAAGATTATGGAAAGATTTGCAAGTTATGTCACAATAATGAAATAAGGGTATTTTGGACTTTTGGATTTTAAATTTAATGTCTAACTTGTCATTTGCCCTAACCCTTAGGGTTTAGGGTTTAACCCTTTAGGTTTTAAAAAATAAACTCTAGGATTTCTAATTTAGGTTTCCAAAATAGAAAATTAATATTTTAAAATTATAATTAGGATTCTATAATTATATTAAAATTTCCTAATCATAATTCAAGCTTGCTAATTAGGATTAATATTTCCTAATTAAAATCACTAATTTAGCAATTAAGTTTCATAATCGTGCATTAGGGTTTCTTGCTGAACAATTAGGGTTTTCTAAAAATCAATCAAGGTTATCCCTAATTAAATATAATTAATAACATTTAAACCTTATACTAGCATTTGCATTCCCAAATTTAGGGTTTTTAACTTCCTAATTAGGGTTTCAGATTCCCGAAACTGAAATTAGGGTCTCCTGAACCGATTTTAGGATTTCTTGTTAATCATAAGAATTTTCTAACCGACGTTGACGTTCAAATATACTATTAGGGTTTGACACTGATTTAGGTTATCTAGTCAACCCTTAACCTTTATCCACTTAATGTACGTATAAATGACCATATTCACAGAACATATACACCTAATCCTAAATAATTCACCACAAAAATTTTAAATTCACAAAATTCCTTCTCGGAAATCTCAAATCCATTCACTTATTTTCAGTCTAGGTTTATTATTTAACGTTAATTCAATATTTTAAAATTTAAATAATTCGTGGGTTGTCACATTCACCCCTTCTTCTAAAAATTTCATCCCCGAAATTTACCTTACACCTTACACCATGCACCATATACCATTCATACATCGTATCACATGCTACCTAATACATTCCTCACGAGAATTAAAATTTTTGAAATTATTCTGAGGAGTTATATAGACTATTGTCTGTCATTTTTGAAAAGGTTATATGGAAATTCATTCGCAAACCATCATAACTTACGGACATAGCGGGTAATTAGCCTAGTATGCCCTGTACTTATAAAGTACTTCTGGTCTGATCTGTTTCTCGTATCCGCCTTGGGCGCATAAACTTTATCTTACCTCAGTCTTTATCAGAATCCGCACCAAAATAATTTGGTTCGGGAAATTTTTTCACAAAATGCTTAGAACTTTCATAAACGTTGCTCTAGTCGCATCAAATAGCTTAGACTCATATCAATAATCAATTTCAATCGAATTACGAATGTGTGTAGCCAAACCCCGTTGGCAAATTAAAATTTTTGAAAATGACGTCATGATGTCGTACTATATTAACAGCCCGTTTGAGGATGCCGTCATCAAGTGACTTTGTCATAACACATCATAAATAGTGGAATAACTATGTTTGATCAAATTCAACACTAAGTATTTATGTATTTATAACTCCATCAACTTTTTATCATCTCTGCACCAGGTCACATGGTACATAAGCGATAAATAAAATATATTTTGATATTTCAAATCATTATCGTCTAGCTGAAATAAGTAGCATAGACTATACATTAAATTGTTCCCAAAATTATTACATATCTATTTTATTACCTCAACGGGTAATGATATGTCGGTGGCCCGAAGTCCACTCATACACAATGGTCACCCGGAGTGGATAATTAAAAATTTATTTTCAAAAGCACTTAGTGCGTATTTAGCTTGATGTCCAAAACATTTTGAAGTCTAGCATAGCTAGGAGTTTTGGAAAACTTATGTCTCCACTAATGATTAATTGCTTAAACAGTCTATCTATTCCTATTATCCTCAATACACAAAACTATTCCCAGTTCGTCAAACCACAGTCATGAGTTCAGGAACTTTCCACAATCATATGAGTTTAAGAACTTGTCCTAGTCAGACCTTTGTCATCTATTCGATGAGGGGTTCATAAACATTTTATATAATCATGAGTCACGAACGTATCATAAGTATGAGTTTTAAGAACTCGTAATTAACCTTATATTCTCTACCTATACCCTATCTATATGGTATACACATGAGAAAAGAATCACCTTCTCAACATGTATATAGCAAATAGCGCGACACAGACATTTTAATGATTATCAGTGCAAGAAACTAAGTGGTTTTTATCCCAAGTACAATTCAGCTCCCATATGAAGAATCATACAACTTTGCTGCTGACATGAGCCCTCAATTGAAATCCCCACTTAATTCTAACTCCCTTCTCAATACGAATTTCATTTAATCCGTATTCATAATCCTTTCTTAAACTGTACCAATTCATAGTATAACTTTCACACAACATTCTTGCATTAAACTTTTCAATCATTCTCTTGATCCTTCTCCATACTATAACCTTATCAGATCACGGGATGATCTCATCGTATATATTACGATTCATTTCTCTGCCTTGATCGTTTTATTTTTCGATCTCCTATCCCTGTACTTTTAGTCTTTTAGACTCTATCTATTCACCATTATTGTTCAACTTTATTATCAGAGTTAGGGAATTCTGTATCATTATAACTCGCCGAGATTCGTCTTTAAATCTCACCGACCAACTAACTCTATGTGAGTTAGATCTTATCCTAATCACTGCGATTATTGGTCTCAGGTATTCCTACCTAAGCTTCATAACCAACAGCTTTCATACCAACTGTAAGAGTCCCAAATTCGGGTCCCAAATCACTGCGGATCTGGTATAATCATTCTATAACTATTGCGAAAGATATAAACATAAATTATTTATATAATAAACTTTACACACTATTCCCCAAGGTCGAGTAACCTTCATTTAATATACAATTCATAACTTATTTGACTTATAATAACATTAATTTATAATACTTATACAAACTTAAATGCACACATAAACTTAAAGCTGGAACTGTCTTTAACCTTTCCTTGTATCCGACGTATTCGTCTTAATTTGCAATGTTTCTCATGATATAGCAAGGGTGACCATAAGTTTGCCCAACAAGTATAAGTTTATTTAAGGATATATCATGATTGAAAGAAATTGAATAATAAGTTGGCTATAATTCAACAATATAGTTGTGAATTGGCGTGAACAAATTTTTATACCTGAGCGAACATTGAAAATGAATAAATATATCTAGACCGAATGGTAATGAAGGAGATCAGCCTTTCATACCTGAAGAATACATGCAATGTACGTATAATACGATTCAACAAATCATAGACGTGATAATCATGAATGATTATTCACAAGCATATACGCAAAATTATAACTCAGGGTTGAGTTAAAGAAAACTTGCCTGTTTCGTTGATTATCGTTGCGCATTTTAATAAGCTTTGTCTGAAGACCTAATATATAAATAATATCGATATACAAATTAGAATAATATCATCACAATATAAAATAACCTAAACACATTACCACATGATCCTATCAGTCTATACAGCACATAAAACCTAACCTCAAGTTAAACTTTTACAATTTGAGTCGAGTTCGGCACAATTCTGACATTCCGATGGTTTAGTCGAATATAAATCGAGTTTAAGTTCAATTAAACTATGTCTAACACTTAACAATTATCTTAGATAATTATATTATCAGTCAAAATATTTTTCATAGGTTCGTAATAATTTTCAAGTAATTATTACCATTTATCATGATTTTTCAATCATTAATATCATATTAATATGAATTAAATACTACTTAATTCTATTATCATTATTATTTATTTAATATTAAATATTAATGAAAATCACTATATAATATTATAATATATTTATAATATCTTAAAGTATTTTTAATAATTTAAAATCATATTTATATAATTTTTAAACAGTTAAATTCATTATCCGATAATTGCTATTAATATTAAAATATTAATATTTTCATGACAAAATATCAAAAGTTATATTTTATAACTTAAAATATTTTTATAACACTTAAATCATTTCTATATGATTTTTAAATCAATAATTCTATTTTCCATAATTTATTTAATACATTGATTAAATAAATTAATTATCATTAATATTAATTAATTAATGAAATTCATCATAAAATATTAAAAGTCATTAAAAATAACTTAAAATATTTTCTTATGCCATAATATATTTTTTCATGTATTCAAATCATTTTTAAATAATTTATTTAATATTATAATTAAATAAATTAAATACCATTATTATTTTAAAAATATTAAATATTAATGAAATATATTCAGAATAATTAAAAACTAATTTTCGGACTTTAAAATAATTTTTAGGAATTTATTTTGTATTTGTAATAATTAAAAACTATTTTCTCTAATTAATTATTAAAATAATTAATTTTATATTGAAACTGTCGCTAAAGGCTGCCTATAGCGACGAAACTGTCGCTATAGGTGTTCTTGGTGTTCTTGAGCCCAAACCCAGAAATTCATGTCAGTGACTAAGGTTCCTTGTTTGACTGTAATTAAATCTAGGTTCATGTTGATTTCTGAGCTTGTAAAAGTGTTAATATTGTAGTACTAATGTAGTACTACAAATCTACACAAGTTCCATGGCCATTGCATAACAAAATAGAGAGATCTAAGGCCCAGAAAGTCTTGTAAGAGCTGTACTTCATTTTTGGGTTTTCCATAAATGAAGAACAGTTGATAGGCCTTACAGTTGATAGGCCTCACGTCAGGTACAATAATATATCATCATATCAGTATAACAACAACACTAAATGAAGATTTGATCCGGTCAAACTACCTGTCAAGAACTTGTTCTTGAAGAATCTGGGTTTTCCAAAATCTTCATCCGGGCAGATCGGTCAACCTAGTTTGACTAAGATTATCTACGATTCTGTTACGGATCTGGGTTATCTAAGGACATTATTATGTAGTCCTTATATCAGACTACAACATTAAAGCAACAATATGACCAAAATAACAAATCACAACAAGATCTAGCGTCTGCAAAACGTTGTCTGAATTTTCTGGGCAAAACTGGGTTGCTTAGAAACTCATTTCGTGAATGGTCAACGCAGTTTGACTGCTCATATCTCTCAACCTTTTCATGATCTGGCCTTATTTCTTGTTTCAGATCATAGTCCACATGACATAGAACACATTTATAACATAAAACAGTAAAAATCAAAAACGGAGAAGGATCTAGGGCCTCTGACATATAGCTGTCAAGCCATTTTTTCAACTTTTTTCCAGATTTCTAAAAAAAGCTATTTTCGTGCATCTAAGTGTTATATATCTATGATCTATCAACCCATATCACTTCTTAACACCCTCTAACACAATTTTAAACAACAAATCATAACACCAACAATAATCTTTAAGGATTTCCAAAAATTAGGGTTTATGCCTCTTTAGGCTAAAATCTTGAATCTGATCCTTGATGTTTATTCTTGGAAAGCTAACACATGATCCTAGCTTAAATTTTTACAAACTCTCACTCTACATTTCGAAAATATAGAGAGAGAAAGTCTTGGAGAAAAATGAAAATGAAAATATGCATTTTCTCTCTCTTAATCTATATAAATGACACGATTCAATGTATTTCCTAGCAATAGGTGACTGATAATTGGCACATAGCTAGGGCTAGGGCTAGGGTTAGTTCACCAACTCAAGATTATGGCAAGATTTGCAAGTTATGTCACAATAATGAAATAAGGGTATTTTAGGCTTTTGGCTTTTAAATTTAATGTCTAACTTGTCATTTGTCCTAACCCTTATGGTTTAGGGTTTAACCCTTTAGGTTTTAAAAAATAAACTCTAGGATTTCCATATTAGGTTTCCAAAATAGAAAATTAATATTTTTAAATTATAATTAGAATTCTATAATTATATTAAAATTTCCTAATCATAATCCAAGCTTGCTAATTAGGATTAATATTTCCTAATTAAAATTGCTAATTTAGCAATTAAGTTTCATAATCGTGCATTAGGCTTTCCTGCTGAACAATTAGGGTTTTCTAAAAATCAATTAGTGTTATCTGTAATTAAATATAATTAATAACGTTTAAACCTTATACTGGCTTTTGCATTCCCAAATTTAGGGTTTTCAACGTCCTAGTTAGGGTTTAAGATTCTCGAAACTAAAATTAGGGTTTCCAGAACCGATTTTATGGTTTCTTGTTAATCGTAAGAATTTTCTAACTGACGTTGACGTTCGACTATACTATTAGGGTTTGACACTGATATAGGTTATCTGGTCAACCCTTAACATTTATCCACTTACTGTACACCTAAATTACCATATTCACAGAACATATACACATATACGCTTAATCCTGAATAATTCACCACAGAAATTTTAAATTCATAAAATTACCTTAATTCAGTATTTTAAAATTTAAATAATTCTCTAAATTATGGGGTTGTCACATTTGCACTTGGTCAAACATGCTACCTCGAAACTGGCTCATGAAGTTCTGGGTTTTGTCAAGAACACAATAGGTGACGGTTTCTGTCGCTAAAGGCTATAGCGACAGATTTAATAATTTTATTTAATTTATTTTTAAAAATCATTTAAAAATAGAAATTAATTATTAAAAATTCCAAAATTAGTTTTAAAAATTATTTTAAGTTATAAAAATTAACTTTTAATAATTTGACATATTTTCCATAAATATTAGTATTTATTTAAATAATATTGATATTTAATTTATTTAATAATTATATTAAATAAATTAATTAAAAATAATTTTATTATATTAAAAATTAATTTTAATGATTAAAAGGTATTTAATAATATTTTAAGTTATAAAATATTACTTTTAATATTTTAAGATAAATTTTATTAATTATTTAATATCAATGATATTGGATTTATTTAATAATTATATTAAATAAATTAGATTAAAAATGATTTTGATATTATAAAAATCATTTTAAATGTAAATAAATAGTTTAAAAATATTTTAAGTTATAAAATATAACTTTTAATATTTAAAGATAAATTTCATTAATAATTAAATATTAAATGATATTAGAGGTATTTAATAATAATATTAAATAAATAGTTTAAAAATAAATTTATTAATTTAAATTTTTTTTAAAAAGGATATAAATGGTTTAAAAAATCTTTTAAGTTATAATTAAGGACTTTTAATATTTTGAAAAATAATACATTAATAATTAAATATTAATGTTAATTATTTAAAAAATGATTTTAATTATTTTAAAAATCATTTAAGGGTAATAAAAATATTTGGAGTTATTATAAATAACTTTAATATTTTGGCAATGGTTTCATTAATAATTTAATATTACTTAAATATTAATGATAATAGAATTATTTAATATTTAAATTATTTAATAATGATTTTAGTGTTTGAAAAATCATGATAAATTATAATAATTATTTAAAAATTATTGTAAGGCTATGAACAATAATATGACTGATATTTAAATTATCTAAACGAATATTGAACTATAGAATAAAGTTTTAGACTCGATGATTACCCGATAAAACCGTTAGTACACCGAAATATTTCAGAAATTGATCTGAACTTAGATAATTTAACTAGATACGTGTTTGTTTGTGATCCAATGATTGTTAGACATATGTGACAATGTGATTAGGTTATGTACTGACTGCAAATAGCAGTACTATGTGATATGATATATTATTCTAATCGAAAGAATGATCTTATTACTAATAGGTTTTGATATAAAAGATAAAATTAAGTTGCATTATTATAAGCAGCAGCTCAGGCAAGTATCTTAACTTTGTATTTACTTTATGCAATGGACACGTATAAGCTAATATCTGAACTATTCTTTTCATTGTTCAAATATCTTAACCTTGTATATACTTATGAAATGATTCTGTATAAGTAAGTTATTAAATTATAATCTGTGGTACAAGTTCTTTAAATTCTGTTATTATAATTCAGATAATTGTGACAACCCGAAAATTTATAAAATTTTGAATGATTACAAAAAAAGTTAAAGAATAAAACCTAGAAGAAAATTTGAGGATTTATTTAAAATTTTTAAGAAGAACTTATATGGTTTCTTAATTGAATGAGAATAAAGAAATATGAGTTACAAAATTCCAAAACCCTAGAAATGAATTGATATGTATTTGAATAAATATCAAGAATAAGGTATTATGATACCTGTAAAATTTGATGTGAAATGAATAGTATAAAAAATGTTATACTAATACAGGTAGAATTTTATTAACGAAATAAGATTTCACAAGAAGAAAAGCTATGAGGTTAAACGAATATGAGTATATGTATAGAAATATATATATATACTTAGTAAGGTGCTATATACATTTTACCAAGAAAAATAATGAATTAAGTTAATCATATAAGGATCAAGATAAAACTATGTTAGTAATTAATATAGCTTGAATGTGGGCCTTGATTGACAAATAAGAAGATAAATAAGTTTAAATTTATTAGCTAATATGATTAGCAATAAAAATGGCGTAAGATAAAACTCAAAATTTGATTTAGAGATAGAATTTTGAAGCACGAACCGCTCGGTTGCATCCGGAACATCAAGTTTAGTCAGAAAGGACAATAAACACAAAATATGTAAGGATTGACTTTTGGTAAAAGTCAACAATTGACTTTTATAGAAAAAGGTAAAAATTAGAGTTAGAAGTGAAATATGTTATGATTATGTGAATTATGTGTGTGATTAGATAAATATACATTATATTATATGTATACATTTATTTTGTATGTAAAAGTGAAATAAGAATTAAGTTATACAACCTATATATATATATATATATATATATATATATATATATATATATATATATATATATATATATTAGGTATGATAATTGAATAACCTAAGAGGTTATAATATGGGAGAATGTTAGTATATAAAAATATATATTAACCATAGAGATTTATTCTATATATCTCGAATAATTAATGTTATAACCAAAGTTTTATTGAGTTATGAAATTAAAGATATATGAGCAAGGAATTTATTTACAAAGGTGTAGTGGAACCCTAATTAAATAATTAGGGTTGAATAAGAATTTAAAGTATTGGACTATATAAATTTCATGGCCCACGAAATTAATTTGTAAGCCCAAAATATTAAATTGAAGCCCAAACTTAGCACAATAGAAGATGGACTTTTTGGACATTTATTAAGATAATAAAGCATATAATATTAACTCAAAATGAAGGAGAAAAGGGCCACATGGCCGGCCCAAACAAGAGGAGAGAAAGAGGAAGTGAATGTAATGATGGGTTACTTTAGTTGTTCACCAACTATGCAAGGTGTCACTAATTAACTTGTCCACTTATTTTATACAAGAGTGCAAGCAAAGCTAAGGTGATTAAGAGAGAGAACCAATTTATGTTTGAAGATTTGATTAGATATACAAGATATATGTATATTAGTTGACGGTTTACAGATGAATTTCTGTAAGTTATGACGGTTTACAGATGAATTTCTGTTTAACCTTTTTGAAAATAAAAAACAATGTTCAAAGTCTGTCGACTAATCTCCATTTATAGTCAATACATAGTTTCAAAATTTGATATAGAATTGATATGTTGTTATTATTGGTTCAGCTTACTTCACAACTGTTGATTTGTTGTAGAAGTGTCGCATAAAGAAAAATATTTAATCCTTTCAGCTAATATTTATTGTTGCTATTACTTGCTGGACAATCAAATGCTCATTCTTGCTTTAAATTTAAATATTTTTAGCTAAGTGTGATCACCAAAAAGCTCTGCTAAGAACAAGGGAAAAGGAAAGGTTGCTGAATAAGTTGGTGCTATCTTATGTAATAGTTTAACTTTATTAAGACAATGATATTAATTATTATCATGTAATGTAATGTATTAAAGGTTGGAAACTTGGGGAATTTAGAAAACTCTGATATGTAAATTAAGTTTGGTATCTATATTATTATGATTATTATTAGTATTATTCAGCTCAAAAAAATGGTATCGTGAAGCACCGAGTTCGGGTTTCAAGTACCTGAATTTGGGGGCATCACAATGTAGCTCTCGACAACAACATTCTGGAAAGGTATTATAAGCCTCAATCGGATGCTCGAATTAAAAGTTATGAAGGTTTGAGCAGACACCACATTGCACGAGTGCACGTACTTCTAGATGGTAGGGCCCACGGAGGCCGGGGCACCTTGGGTTGTCGCAGGTACACCTGCGGCTCCCCCTCTATAAATATAGGCCTTGGGGTGGCCATTTTGCAAATGGAAAAGACGAGGAAGCCCTGCCCATTTTGCTCTGTACATACTATAAACTGAGTGCTTTCTCATTTTAAACACTTGTGAGCTTATATTTTGTTATATTTTACCGATGAAAACCGAGTGTTCATTCGTTTAAAGCTATTTGAAGTCTTCTTTGGCAGCCCACTATAAGCCTTCTTACATTTCTTAAAGTATTTCTCCACTTTTGTTCACACACATTTATTCACGTTGAGAGTCGTGTTGTGTGCGTATGCCCGGACCGTCAGTCCGTGGCTTTTATTCTATATATATATTATTAGCGAGTTATCTCGATTGAGTCTGAATATAATATTCGGAGCATTTATTACTTATATATATATATATATATATATATATATATATATATATATATATATATATATATATATCGTCGAACTCGAATTAATGATTGAGCCTTGATCGATATATATCCTATGCATTTTCAACTTTTATGTATTTACATTTAGTCCCGCCTGGAGTTTACTTCGTGGCGGTTGATCGTTTTATATATATATATATATATATATATATATATATATATATATATATATATATATATATATATATATATATATATATATATATATACAAACACGATCAAATGTAAATGATCGTGTAAACTCCAGGCGGGACTAAATGTAAATATATATATATATATATATATATATATATATATATATATATATATATATATTTACAGCTTTTATATATATATATATATAACTGTTTACAGCTTTCATACATACAGCATCATCATGTGAGCCTAGGAATCATGTGATCACAGATTAAGTTCCTGAATCTAGATTCGGTTCCCGTGATGGACATTTTCAGTTGTAACCAGCTTGTATATTATTCACGGAGTTTGAATTTCCTTAGACGGCTCTCATGCCCGCAAGGAGTTCAGCACTGCTATATATCTTATCAAAGGCCTTAATTACTATTGAGCACAATGGTTTGAAAAACCTGTTTTACAAAACATCACTGTTATATCTTGTTAAAACTGAACTTTTATACAAAATTCAAACCCTTTGTATATAGGTGCAAACGAGGCATAACACTACTTCTAAATAACTGCACATAGACCTACACATACACACATTCAGATAAATGTTTAAAATGAAAAGAAGCGATCACCATGTTACCACGGATGTCGGGGGGTGCCTAACACATTCCCCTCGCATAACCAAGCCCCCGGACCCTAACAAATCTCGGTTTCACAGACTAGTTACGCTGTGACGCCCCCAAAATAGGTATACAACACCCATTCTGAGTCGCCAAATACATGGTACAGAAAGCAAACTACAACTTCAATAATACAATTGTCGTGCAAAATACGACAACACATACTGTGAGTTTAAATACAAATATTATCTTCTAGACAATATCCACACTCAAATAAATCCTCATTACAATTATTCAAACACTATTTTACAGAAATAGTGAGGACTGCTAAAACATCTTTCTAGAACCATCACTCCATACCCCGACTAGTTCCTGCTATATTCTCACCTCCTGAGAAGAAAAATGGAACAAAAAGGAAAAGGGTGAGCTCAACTAGCCCAGTAAAGAATATTATGACTAAGATAATATACAAACAAATTATCGTTAGTCTTCAACAGGGAAAAATTCTGATAATCGACAACAAGTTTTAGATCAACAACTGCAGCGGAAACAACAAACCATTAGAAGAGTCAAGTAGAGAAAGAATTCTACTATCTTCTAAGATTTAAAAGTCCATCATCAATATTTTATCCCTGTAACATCAATTAATAATCATCTTTATCCAAATATTCATCTTTGCACTACAGGCCAAAGATATTCATTTGTATCACCTGTCGGTCATGTTCACCTCAACACCTGTTCATCTTTGCACTACAGGCCAAAGATATTCATCAAGTAATCATACATCTTTGCACTACAGGCCAAAGATATTCAGTAATATCATCATTTAGGACTGAGGATGATGAAAAATATCTTAAAGAGACGAATCCAGTGAGACAGAAGGACAAATATTAGGGATTCGTATAACAGTTTATCCAAGATCAATAATACTTCATAATAATCAATTGTGAAGCAGAATTCAAAAATAAAGATCAAAACATGGATACAATCAAAGATAGTAACCATAATAGACATCTTGGACAAAAAGGAAAAAATTTATTTTTTGGTGAATAGTGCCGTATTCGTGAATAGTACCGTATACGTGAATAGTGCCGTATACGTGAATAGTAACCCCGACACAAAAAGTTCCAAATTTGATAAAAACTCATATCAATATTTCAGCATAATGATATTGAAGAAAATAATATCATTTAAGAAGAAAATAATATCATTTAATGATATCAGTACTTCTGGTCGGAATACCGGTATAAGGCTGAAAGAAACTTGCTCTGATGAATAGAAACTCTCAAAGTATCTAAATACTCACAAAATACACTCAATAATCTAGAGAGAGAAAGAGAGAAAACTTGTTTATGGTGTGATTTTCAATTCTAACTTAGCCCTCTATTTATAGGAAAATTTTGGTAGGTTTGACCTGCAACCTGATGGCTTTACCTGCTACTATTCTCACTCACCACATTTGAAATATAATTCAGCACATTTCTTCACCAACCACAAGTGGGGCCCACCAATTCTAGAATTTTCTATCAAAATGATAAACTCCAAAAATTCAACAATTTCTGAACCAGTTATCTTGTAAAATTCATAATAAATCATACGTTCATTTTTAACGGTTCAAAATTTGTGGGCATATACTCAACTTATATATGTATAACATATCCAAAAATTACCACGATCCAACGGTCGGATTAAAAATTATAATCCCCGCAAAATATCTCAAAAACCCTGATTTTTAATACCTCTATTCTGACAAAAATACGGATAAAAATCTCAACATTAACTCCTTCATGTTTAACCACAAAAATATATTCCTCATTTATATCCACATAAAATAAATATTTTCTTATCATATGAATCAATAATTAATTATTCACAAATAATATTACAGAATCACATTTATGACAACCAGGCCGTTCCCAGGAAAGAGGGGGCTTTCCAATAAGGATTTCTCCTTACTGGCGCGCAATTAGATGACCAAACCTCTCCTTAGACAGAACTTTCTAGACATTGCCAATAATGTTATCTAATAATATTATTCAAATAATATGAATTATTGATCTGATAATGGAAAATACTGTGCAGCAACAATTATTGAAACAACAATAATATAAAATATCAACGCAACAATTATTGAATCAATAAAATAAAATATTGAACAATAACTACTGTAACAATTATTGAGTAGTGCCTTCTTACGTAAGAATCAATAATTGGTGCAATACCGTGTGCTACTGTATTTTAACCACCGGGTATTCCAACAGTATTAACGGTAACAACTACGTCGTTATTTATAAACAACTTATACTTGTCATTTTCTTCATCCAATCGTTTTCCGTTATGGGGCCCACACAAGGCTGCGCCGTCGTACCAATATTCCCCGATAGCAAGAATATTCCACGACCAAACGAATATTCCCCGACAAAATGAATATTTTATAACCACTTGCTTATTTTGTAAAATTTGCACATTTCACCCATAACCAAAGTATTATATCAAATTTACCCCTTATTATTCAAAATAATATTTAAAGAAAATTTGATTTTATTCATTAATAAGTTGGGGTCTTACAACCTCCCCTTCTTATGAAATTTCATCCTCGAAATTGACGTACGTACCTGATGTTTCAAAAAGGTGAGGATACCTCGCTTTCATTTCTGATTCCAACTCCCAAGTCATTTCTTCAATAGCATGGTTTCTCCATAAAACCTTAACTTGTGGTATAACCTTCGCGCGTAGGACATGCTCTTTCCTATCCAAGATCTTAACAGGTACCTCCTCGTACGTTAAATCTTCAGCTATCTCGTCTGGTTCTAACTCAATAATGTGGTTCGGGTCTTTAACATATTTACGAAGCATAGATATGTGAAAAACATTATGAACACGAGACATGCTTGGAGGTAATGTGAGTCTATATGCCACATTTCCTATTCGCTCAAGAATCTCAAATGGACCAACAAATCTTGGATTGAGCTTTCCTCTCTTTCCAAATCTTGCAACTCCCTTCCATGGTGCAACACGTAACAATACATGATCCCCAATATTAAATTCCACGTCCTTCCGATGAAGATCCGCATAACTCTTTTGTCGATCCTGTGCCGTTTGTATACGTTGTCGAATCGTTTGGATCTTCTCTGTAGTCATGCGTACCAACTCTGGTCCCAACAATGTTGCTTCACCCACCTCGTCCCAGCATACTGGAGAACGACATTTTCTTCCATACAACGCCTCGAATGGAGCCACACCTATGCTCGCCTGATAACTGTTGTTGTAGGAGAATTCCACCAATGGTAGGTACTTATCCCAACTCCCTTTGAGATCTAGGACACAAAGTCTTAATAGATCTTCAAGAGTTTGAATAGTCCTCTCTGATTGTCCGTGCCCATAGCTTTCTGCAAGCTAACTCAAAATCGTGAAGTGAATCTTGGGTCACGATCCGAAACTATAGATACTGGCATGCGATGCAATCTCACAATCTCGTTCACATACATACTAGCAAGACGTTCAAGGGAATAAGTCTCACGTATCGGTAAGAAATGAGCGGACTTGGTTAATCTATCAACAATAACCCAAATCGCATCTATACCTTGAGAAACCTTGGGAAGACCCGTAACAAAATTCATAGTAATGTGTTCCCACTTCCATTTTGGAATCTCAAGTGGTTGCAATGGACCCTTTGGTACTTGATGCTCAGCTTTTACACGTTGACAAGTTAAACATCTCGAGATAAACTCCGCGATCTCTCTTTTCATATTGCTCCACCAAAATGTATGTCGAAGATCGTGATACATTTTGGTACTCCCAGGATGGATTGCAAACGGTGTGTTGTGTGCCTCCATCATTATTCTATGCTTCAAATCAAAATCGTTAGGAACACAAAGTCTGGAGTTGACTCGAAGTATTCCTTCTTCATCGATTCTTGCTTCTGGAATAGCACCTTCTTGCACTTTCTTCTTCATACGCATCAGCTCCATGTCCGTAGCTTGAGTAGTTTTAACTTTATCGATTAAAGCCGGTTCTACTCGTATATTTGATATCATCATGTGGGTACTTGGAGCCTTCATCTCTATCTCCATCCTTTGCAAGTCATACAAAATGGGCCTTTGTGTTAACAACATTGCACTCGTACCAGCGTATGATCCTCTACTCAATGCGTCAGCTACTACGTTCGCTTTTCCAGGATGATATTGGATGGTATGATCGTAATCTTTCAATAGCTCAAGCCAACGTCGTTGCCGCATGTTGAGTTCCTTTTGGGTGAAGAAATATTTGAGACTTTTATGATCTGTATAGATCTCCACTTTCTCCCCATACAGGTAGTGTCTCCAGATCTTCAACGCGAAAATGATTGCTGCCAACTCCAAATCATGAGTAGGATAATTCCTCTCATATTCTTTGAGTTGTCACGAGGCATAGGCTATGACTTTCCCAAGTTGCATGAGAACACATCCTAACCCTTTGCCTGAAGCATCGCTGTAGATAACAAATCCATCCGAACCAGATGATATTGTCAGAACAGGTGCCGAAATGAGTCTCCTCTTGAGTTCTTGAAAACTCTTCTCACATTCCTCACTCCATACGAATTTTGTATCTTTTCTAGTCAGCTGAGTTAACGGAGTAGCGATTCTAGAAAATCCTTCCACAAATCTTCGATAATAACCAACTAAGCCCAGAAAGCTACGTACTTCGGTTATCGGCTTCGGTTGCTCCCAACTTTGTATGGCTTCAATCTTCGCCGGATCGACAGATACTCCATGTTTTGACACCACGTGCCCAAGGAATGCTACTTCCTCAAGTCAGAACTCGCATTTCTTCAATTTGGCATATAGCTTATTTTCACGAAGCCTTTGCAGTACCAGCTTCAAATGGCGCTCATGATCTTCACGGCTTTTGGAATAGATGAGGATGTCATCAATAAAGACAACAACGAACTGATCCAAATATTCCTTGAATACACGGTTCATCATATCCATGAAAGCAGCAGGAGCATTAGTCAATCCAAAAGACATTACTAAGAATTCATAATGCCCGTACCGAGTTCTGAAGGCAGTCTTTAGAATATCCTCAGTTTTAATCTTCAGCTGATGATATCCAGAACGAAGATCGATCTTTGAAAAGAATTGTGCTCCTTGCAACTGGTCAAACAGGTCATCAATACGAGGTAGCGGATACCTATTCTTGATAGTGACATGATTCAATTCTCGATAGTCGATACAAAGTCGCATACTCCCGTCTTTCTTCTTTACGAATAACACCGGAGCACCCCAAGGAGATGTACTAGGACGAATAAAACCGATGTCCAACAACTCCTGTAGTTGGACTTTTAACTCCTGTAGTTGGACTTTTAACTCCTGAAGTTCAATAGGAGCCATTCGATATGGGGTTTTAGAAATGGGCTTTGTACCGGGTTCAAGGTCAATAAAGAATTCAACTTCACGTTCTGGGGGTAGACCAGGAAGTTCTTCAGGAAATACATCGGGAAATTCTCTAACAATAGAAATATTATTCAAATCTGACTTGTCTTTTTTCAAATCCATAACATGGGCTAAGAAAGCTTGACATCCGTTTTTCAATAAACGAATAGCTTTGTGGCTTGATATGACAGTGACTGATTTTAGTGGTTTAGTAGTTTGAATTCGTATGACAGGTTGGTTAGGAATATGAAAACTAACAACCTTACGAAAACAATCAATTTTAGCGTGATGAGTGGTTAACCAATCAATTCCTAAAATCACATCAAAAGCAAGTATCTTTAAAGAGATAAGATCAACAGGTAATGTGATAGTGCCAACTTGGATCATGCAAGATTTATAAAATGTAGATGTAACGAAGGTTTCACCCAATGGAGTTTCAACAGATAAGTTAAAGTCCAATTTCTCCGGAGTCAAGTTTAAACGTTGAGCACAAGCAGGAGAGATAAAAGAATGGGTAGAACCGGTATCTAGTAAAGTATAAACTTCGCAAGAATTCAAGATTAGCTTACCCGTGATCACCTCGTTCGGGTTTCTCGCGTTTTGGCCAGTAACGACAAACGCCCTTCCAGGAACCGCTGATCTCGACTTATCCGGGACAGTTTTTGGAGTCACCATCCCCGCTGAACTTGGTTTTGCTACAGAACACTCTCGAGCTATATGACCCTCCTTTCCACAGTTATAACATACCTTGGATTGTTGTGGGCAGTTTGGGCTGATATGTCCCTCTTTCCCACATTTGTAACATACGATCGGTGGTCGTTCTCCTCCCCTAGAAATAGTTGATGTTTGTGCTGACGTCTTCACGTTATCATTGTTGTACCTTCTCTTCTTGAAATCTCCTCCCGACTCACTCCTTTTATTATCACGACCACGATTACCACCAGAGTAGTTACCGCTTTTATCCGAATGTTTTCCTCCCTGCTGGTTTTCATTGCTTCGATGACTGCCGCCACCGGTATGACCCTGGTTGTGGTCCCTCGGTTGCACATACTCATTATCTCGCTCTAATAATTGAGCCCTGTTTACAACATCTGAATATAAAGAAAATTTATGAGAGATAAGATATTACCGAATCTCGGGTTTTAAACCTCTCAGAAACATTCTTGTCATTCGTTCCTCATTTTCGACCAAATGAGGTGCAAACCTGGATAACTCTGCAAACTTCGCCTCGTACAGGGATACCGTCATGTTGTTTTGTTCCAGTCTGATAAACTCTACCTCCTTCATATGACGAATACTTTCAGGAAAGTACTTGTCATTGAACAGTTTTTGAAATGTTTCCCAGGACATGTTGAGTGCGTCAGGCTGGGTACGCTTCACAGACTCCCACCAGTAGTCTGCCTCACCGCGGAGCATAAAGGTGGCGAATGGAACCTTCTGTTCCTCCGTGCATCCCAAGACATCGAATATCTTGGTAATTTGCTTGACCCACGTTTCCGCCATGATCGGATCCGGCTTTCCCTTAAATTCTGATGGTCCCAATTCTTTGAACTGCTTGGCTGTGACAAACCGCGCATTATCATTTCCACCCGTATTCTGCACACGAGTCTCTCTCGTCTGATTTTGCATGAACTGTAAAAAGCTCCTAAACATTCCATCATTCATCGTTTGCTCGGTAACGCTGTTTACAGGAGGAATATTGCCTTCCTGTTGCACGTTCCCCTGGGTGGTGATCAAAGGTGTCTCCACGGTCTGATTTACTCCATTATTAACGTTCTCAGCTGCCATTCTTAAATACTACCATAAAACAAGGGTTAATAGTCATGTCATATATTATACCTATACTCTGACCGATCAAATAAACACCAAATAAACTTAGTCAAGTCATACTAGTGAAGGAATTCCCCGTCTCTCCCCTCCTAGTTATTGTCTCACATATCAGCCAGGGATCATATCCCTAAGCTCTGATACCAACTGTGACGCCCCCAAAATAGGTATACAACACCCATTCTGAGTCGCCAAATACATGGTACAGAAAGCAAACTACAACTTCAATAATACAATTGTCGTGCAAAATACGACAACACATACTGTGAGTTTAAATACAAATATTGTCTTCTAGACAATATCCACACTCAAATAAATCCTCATTACAATTATTCAAACACTATTTTATAGAAATAGTGAGGACTGCTAAAACATCTTTCTAGAACCATCACTCCATACCCCGACTAGTTCCTGCTATGTTCTCACCTCCTGAGAAGAAAAATGGAACAAAAAGGAAAAGGGTTAGCTCAACTAGCCCAGTAAAGAATATTATGACTAAGATAATATACAAACAAATTATCGTTAGTCTTCAACAGGGAAAAATTCTGATAATCGACAACAAGTTTTAGATCAACAACTGCAGCGGAAACAGCAAACCATTAGAAGAGTCAAGTAGAGAAAGAATTCTACTATCTTCTAAGATTTAAAAGTTCATCATCAATATTTTATCCCTGTAACATCAATTAATAATCATCTTTATCTAAATATTCATCTTTGCACTACAGGCCAAAGATATTCATTTGTATCACCTGTCGGTCATGTTCACCTCAACACCTGTTCATCTTTGCACTACAGACCAAAGATATTCATCAAGTAATCATACATCTTTGCACTACAGGCCAAAGATATTCAGTAATATCATCATTTAGGACTGAGGATGATGAAAAATATCTTAAAGAGAACGAATCCAGTGAGACAGAAGGACAAATATTAGGGATTCGTATAACAGTTTATCCAAGATCAATAATACTTCATAATAATCAATTGTGAAGCAGAATTCAAAAATAAAGATCAAAATATGGATACAATCAAAGATAGTAACCATAATAGACATCTTGGACAAAAAGAAAAAATTTTATTTTTCGGTGAATAGTGCCGTATTCGTGAATAGTACCGTATACGTGAATAGTGCCGTATACGTGAATAGTAACCCCGACACAAAAAGTTCCAAATTTGATAAAAACTCATATCAATATTTCAGCATAATGATATTGAAGAAAATAATATCATTTAAGAAGAAAATAATATCCCTTACCTCAAGATATTTGTACTTCTGGTCGGAATACCGGTATAAGGCTGAAAGAAACTTGCTCTGATGAATAGAAACTCTCAAAGTATCTAAATACTCACAAAATACACTCAATAATCTAGAGAGAGAAAGAGAGAAAACTTGTTTATGGTGTGATTTTCAATTCTAACTTAGCCCTCTATTTATAGGAAAATTTTGGTAGGTTTGACCTGCAACCTGATGGCTTTACCTGCTACTATTCTCACTCACCACATTTGAAATATAATTCAGCACATTTCTTCACCAACCACAAGTGGGGCCCACCAATTCTAGAATTTTCTATCAAAATGATAAACTCCAAAAATTCAACAATTTCTGAACCAGTTATCTTGTAAAATTCATAATAAATCATACGTTCATTTTTAACGGTTTAAAATTTGTGGGCATATACTCAACTTATATATGTATAACATATCCAAAAATTACCACGATCCAACGGTCGGATTAAAAATTATAATCCCCGCAAAATATCTCAAAAACCCTGATTTTTAATACCTCTATTCTGACAAAAATACGGATAAAAATCTCAACATTAACTCCTTCATGTTTAACCACAAAAATATATTCCTCATTTATATCCACATAAAATAAATATTTTCTTATCATATGAATCAATAATTAATTATTCACAAATAATATTACAGAATCACATTTATGACAACCAGGCCGTTCCCAGGAAAGAGGGGGCTTTCCAATAAGGATTTCTCCTTACTGGCGCGCAATTAGATGACCAAACCTCTCCTTAGACAGAACTTTCTAGACATTGCCAATAATGTTATCTAATAATATTATTCAAATAATATGAATTATTGATCTGATAATGGAAAATACTGTGCAGCAACAATTATTGAAACAACAATAATATAAAATATCAACGCAACAATTATTGAATCAATAAAATAAAATATTGAACAATAACTACTGTAACAATTATTGAGTAGTGCCTTCTTATGTAAGAATCAATAATTGGTGCAATACCGTGTGCTACTGTATTTTAACCACCGGGTATTCCAACAGTATTAACGGTAACAACTACGCCGTTATTTATAAACAACTTATACTTGTCGTTTTCTTCATCCAATCGCTTTCCGTTATGGGGCCCACACAAGGCTGCGCTGTCGTACGAATATTCCCCGACAGCAAGAATATTCCACGACCAAACGAATATTCCCCGACAAAATGAATATTTTATAACCACTTGCTTATTTTGTAAAATTTGCACATTTCACCCATAACCAAAGTATTATATCAAATTAACCCCTTATTATTCAAAATAATATTTAAAGAAAATTTAATTTTATTCATTAATAAGTTGGGGTCTTATATACGCAGTGTCACATCACTTGGTCTATGTGCAAACCTTTTCTCGGTTAAGTTGGTGCAACCATTTAAAAATACCAACTGGCGACTTTTACAGTAAAATCATCGACATATACATGTCGAACCTTTTCACAACTTGTTTTTTCAATTAAATATCACCTAACATGAGAACACCAAAAGACAAGAACATAAAAGGGACAAATAAAAATCCCTACGTCAACACTACCCTTTTTACCCTTTACGAGTGATGCAAGGAGTGCTACTCCAATTATACAGAGTTTGGTCCTAGTTGACCGTTGTGATGAAGGGGTTATTGTTGTCCTCTACCTTGATGATGACCATAACTGTATCCATTTCAGGGTCAATATATTTCCCTAGGACATCAATATGTGCCAAGTTGAACATATTTGAAAATTGATCTTGAAATTCCTACCGATGCTGCTTATTCTGCATCTTTTCTTCCTTGGCTAGAATGTTAGGTTTGCTAGAAACATTTATATGCAATCAAATCACATAAACAAAGCGGAAGCGTAATAAAATGGAATTTTAAAATTTTCTTACAAGCCATAAACCAAGATCATTCGTGTGCTTGATTATCAATCTAAAAAGGAGTGAAAGAATTAGAATCATACTCTTGAAGATTCAAGCTTCCTCAGGTACAAGCTCATCTCCTAATCCTTCGTGCTCTCCTTGAATACGCGGGATTAATTCCTTCCTTTGATCAACGTTAGCCACCCAAGTGTTTGTCCTCTAAAGATGATCCACCAAGGAAGAACAAAAATTTAGAAGAATGGTATTTTGGCTAAACCCTAGTTTTTCCTATCTTTGTAGAAAAGGAGTACTCTCTAACAATTAAAATTACATACATACTGATATCTAGCATACCATTGGAAATAGCTAAGTCAAAGTGAGCTGGAAGATATAGCATGGAGAGACGAAGCCAGCAGGAGAAGGAATCCTCCAAGGAAGAAAAGGCATAAGAAATAGAGATAAGTTGGAACTCATTTCTTATTGATGTAACTAAGCTTAATTGTAATATATGTTTTTAAACCATTAATAAATTTATGTTTATTCTCTAAAGATTTAAGTTGGTCACTAAAACACTAAGTCATATTTACTTTCTAGCAACTGCATTTAGAAATTGATAATCATGATACAAATCTCCTTGGTTATGTCAACATCAAATAGGGGGAGATTATTGGGAGATTGCATATTTAAATTTGATGTTGAAAGTAAATATTCATGATTATATGTAAAGTCCTTAAAGGAATACATGTACAAGAACTTAGTGGTAGATCAAAATTGTTAGGTTGATCTGAGCTTTAATGTTTATCATTTTGTAAATGAATGTATAGAAGAAAAGATCAAAACTGTTAGGTTGATCTATGTCTTGAAATGTAATAGATAGGCTTTAACAGAATCGTAGTCTGTCGAGCAAATCAAGAGATTGCAGAAGTCAAGGCAAAATCGTAGAGCATCAAGAAATCGTAGTCCGTCTGCTTTGAAGAGCCTCTCCTGAAATTGTAGAGTGGTCCAAATGCTTACCGAGTCGAACTCAAGAATCGTAGAGTGCTCTCGAAAGGGTAGAGTCTTCAAGACAAGCAAGTGAAGATCGTGTACCATTAATTAAGAGAAATCGTAGTGTTCTCGTTTACTAATGTCGAATCAACCATCAAGGTGGCAAAGACAGCACGATCATGATCATAGAGCATCATCTGTCTGTATCAGAAGTATCGGGTCTTGCCCATTTGTTTAAGAATAAATCACAACAAATGTGAAATGTATTGTAAATGTTGGAGTCCTCAGGAGTCTCAATGACACAACAGTCATCCTTAGTATATAACTGCAATGACCGTGAATTTGAAACTCCTTATTAAATAAATATGTGATTTAATTTTTGTGAGTTAGTTTTGTGAGCCTATTTAAACCTTATGCGGGTATGTGAATTTATGAAATGATTAAAGGGAGTCACTAATAGTTATTTAAATTAGTGGACAAACCCTAAGAGGTTGATATCAAATAATTGATAGGATTCTTAATGATTAAAGGTTCAATCTATTTGAATATAGTGATAGGATTTGAACATATTAATTCATTTCAATTATGGGTATATCTGTAATGCCCCAAAATTTGGTCTATCTTCACACCTGGATTCCGTACGTCACGAGTACATCATTCCTCCAACATACATCATTATATACCGAAATATAACAATATACACTCTCAAATCCCAGGTTCTGGAAACCTTATAATCTCTTTCATTAGAAATAATGATTAATACATTATTCATTTCATCTTACAAGAGTGACTTTTATCCGCCACCAAGGATATATAACAGTTCATTAAACTAGTCTATCGTTCATTTTCATCTTTCTACATTACAAGCCTTCACTTGATCTTCTAACTCATTCACATTATAAATGACACTTCATCTGGATACCGTCAGCTTGATCTTTACGGGATCCTTAAGTTCTTCTAACCTCGTTCGCTGAAAATGTTTTTCATTTAAAAGCAAGTGTAAGCATTCAATTGCCTAGCAAGTCATAACAGTTGAACAAACAACTTCAAGAGTTTAAACATTCCTTTAGAACTTTGATAACCGAACAAAGGTTATGAAGCAACTTGAATAATAGGAATAGTCTTTATTCCTATCATTTTAAAACATCAGTCACTTTCATTTTTAAATACTTTTATTTCTCTACCTTTTTCATACACATCATGTCTGGCTAGAATCATTAGCACAGACTTAACAATAACGGTTCATGTACAAACAGAACATACTTGTATTGAAAAGCTCAATCACGGAACAGTTCATATCATAGAAACACCGAAGTGTTCAAATTGTGGCTCAAGGCCTCATACATGCTACCACCTTGTACAAATTTCAAACATTCGCACATAGACAGAACTTCTCAAGTTCAACATCTGAGAAGTTTACATTCATTTAGAATATGAATGAAGTTAGGAAATTTGCCTTACGCATAACTACATCTTACGCTGAACTGCTCATTCCAATTCTTATATAACACATAAGGAGAAAACATAAACACCAATTAGTCATATATTGAACTTACGCATTGGTTTACTTAACTCTACTTCTTAGGGTTCACGTTCTTGTAATATAAGTTTACGCGACTAACTTCCTTTACCAGTTTACGGCTTCATGACATACGGAGATGTCTTACTCAAAACGTTCATAATCTTGGATGATTTATATTCTAATCTTCTTCTTATAACTTCTCTAGGACTCAGCACACATCGCTTCTCTACTAGTAGTCCATATGGTACTCTAAGTGGTTTCCCACAAACAACCAACAAACAAGTTCCCATCTCATCTATATTGCCATCATAGTTAGTTAGATCGATTGCCAGTTTTGTATATACCTTCGCTCTCTGAAGGAATTGTTTAGCCCAGCTCCCACATGTCAACCATCAAAGGTTACGATTGTACCACAACCTAAACTTATCTTAACTTATTCGAACCATTAAACTTAATGTTCGTTAAATTAATTTCTTATTCTTTACGGCTTTCTGACAACTAAATGTCATACCTCAGGATTCATTCCTTATCCGACTCACATTCGGCTTTCATTAATCTTATTACCGTTCACTACGGCTTTCTTGATAATTTATATCTTATATAATACTTTCGTTATCCCTTACATGAACCTCATGTTCATTACTCGTTCTTAGTGTCGAAGCCATACCGATCGTTGTATGCTAAGACCGATCGTCCATCACAACAATCATTGCGTTCACAGCTTTTATACGCTTCACACTTATCTTTCATTATCATGACATAACATCGAAATGTTATTCATTACCCTCATCACTCAATGTCTAAGGAATCACAATCATAGCAATTCCTCACGTTCGTTCATCACGACTACGGTCCCCGGATATCAATTCCGTAACTCGTACCTAAAATCTTTGCCTTTTAATCTTGTTTAATATTTCCGTTCAACCTTTATTATAGGTTTAATTCACTTGATTAAGTGTTACATTAATTGGACATTATGTTCTTTATCGTCCCTTACATTTCCCCCAAGAGCTGAGCAGTTAAAAGCTCATCTCTGGCTTTTTCCCCACACTGGCGCCACGGCGCCACTCTCTTCCTTTCCTCTCGTGCCGCAGCGCGAGTTAGTAGTACCTGGCTCCCTAGTCTGGCGCTGCAGTGCCACATTACAAGGTATGGCTGGCGCCACGGTGCCAACTAATAGTACCTTCTCCCCCGAGCTTGCGTTGCGGCGCTGCCTTTCAAGGCATGACTGGCGCTGCGGCGCCAAGCCCTAAACTCATAAAATTTTTCTAAGTGTTTTACAAGCTTGAATCGCTTACTTTGAAATTTCGTAACTTATTCGTTATAACTTGGAACGAGGTCGTTCCAAATCCATTCTCTTCCTTATCCTATATACTTTAATACCCCTCAGAAAGAACTTCATTCTGAATCCGTTAACATGCCATTCGATTGGCTTAATCTTCACCCTTCATTCGTTTTACGTTTTTAACGTTCTTCGTTCACTCGTCCGCAATTCGGTCATCCGAACTCGAAACTTGTTCGTTCTTGAGTTCACGACTCAAGTTTTCTACATTCTCTTACATTCTTATGAAACCCTACATGATCAGGTTCATTTACTAACTTTCTAATTCTCGTTCGTCTTTTACAAAATTTTCGCCATAACTTCATTATAGCAAAGATTTAATCCGTTCTTCATGAACGTTTCTACCGTTCCTAACCAAGCAATAAGCAACTAACTTATACGCGATGGTTTTAAACTTGTCAATCAACAACAATCATACAACGATGGTTTTAAATTTGTCCATCAATAACGTTCTTCGTGTTCTTCGCGTGTTCTTCGTGTTCTTCATTCGTTCTTCATTTTAATCGATATTTTGGATTACGATTTCACTTTTTATTAGAATTTGATGTTATAGAACATCATTCCTTACTTATTCCACCTACTTATTCATAAAATCCACTCGGATCATTCTAATTCATTATGAATTTTATACTTCCTTAAGAAATTTACAAACTAAACTTCAAATTCTTATTTCTTCTTTTCTGAATGATTTCAGCCATATGAAATCATTCCTAACATTATTTACTTCTTATTCTCATTAAGTTATGTTTTTAAACTTAGATACTTAAAGAAAATCTAAAAGAGAATAGGTTCCAGATTACCATTCTTCTTTAATCCTCTCAAGTTAGACAAAGTTTGTACACGGGCTAGCCTTTTCTCTTCCTTCTCCTCCAATCTGACCTCTCTCTCTCTCTCTCTCTCTCTCAAGTTGGAGGATTTTCAAAATCCCATAACAATGAACTCAAGCTTCCTATTTATAGATTTTCAAAGCTAGGGGTATTTTAGTCATTTTGCCCCCCTTAACCTCCTTACTATTCCACCTCCATACTATATCCACCTCCTCAGTACACCTCCTTACTATTCACAAGACTTCCCTTAGAAGTTTCGTGGTTCCGTCTTTCGGGTTTCGTCCGACAGTTCAAAAACTGCGATTCTCGGAATCTAAATATTTTTGGATATTTCGTCTTTCCTTTACCAACTAATTTTTACGTATTCTTCGGATCTTCAAAAAATTGAAAAACAATTTTCGACATTAAGCGTTTTCCTTCACATTTTACCCTAACGTAGTTAAACGAGTAAAAAGTACATAGCAATACTTTTCGTCGTTTTTATTTCGTTCGATTTCTGCACATTTTTCCAGAAAAACTTTTATCAGCTTACTTAACTTTTCACGACATATTATCGTCAAATCTTTCGACGGAATGTCATTTTGACATACCGAACTCTCGAAAAGGCTTAGGTTATTCAAACCGTAACCCTTAGGGTTTCGTTGGATAAATAGTGCCTATTTCGTCTTTTTCCCCGAAAAATATTTTGTTCCCAGAAAATTTTTATTTTCGTCTTGAAAATTCTTACTCGTTTAATCTAGCTCGTAGCCAGACTCTTCACGACTTATAATCATCCAAGGTTCTAGAACGATTAATAAACACATAGCACATAATAGTATTAATAAAAATTCCTTTTATTAATAATTAATTCTTTAAACTTAAATTCTGAACAATCAGGATTCTCCGGGTTGTTACAATATCACCACTATAGAAGTTAAATTATATCATATAGAACTTGTGTGGTTATAAAAATTGGAACTGGCTTGAAGCTAACCCATTTTGGCACTGCCAGGGACCAACGTAGATGCGCCCTTCCAGCAGTACAAAATGGCGCAGCTACGCCAGTGATCAGTCTGAGACAGTTAGTTTCTTCTGTGGAAATGAAATGGAACACGTTTGTGGTATGTGTGACATTAATAAATCATATGGATAAAGGTACATTATGTTTATATAAATTATCTAGTAGTACAAGAAATCTCATGTGATCTTTAATATAGAAGTAATTAAAATAGATGTGTAATTTAGAAACTGGGAAATGAATTAGATGTTTAAATAAACATTAATATTAAATAATTGTATTATGTGTTTATGAGAGTAGTAAAAATAATTATGGGACTACCCAGATAATAATACCAAACTGTGTTATTTTATTGTGTGTATTTAATGTACATGGATTATATGATGTGGGTATACAATTAATCCCTAAATTCTTAATATGGTAACAATTGTACATTAAGATTACATTTTGGGAATTTAAAGGGGCCAACCCAAGCCTTAATTGATCAAGTTGCTGAGAGTTTGCTCTTGTCCTAAATTAAGTGTCACAAAAGTACATGAACAGTGACCTAAAACTAAATTATGTTACTTCCTAGCAAGAAATATTTGGCTATGGAGATGGCTAGTGGTGGATTGTTAAACCATTCTCAATTGACTAATGTGTTCTTCCATTGCACCTTAAACTCCAACCCTAGTATAATGCTAATGTCTAGTCCAAGTTCCTTTTATAAATACAAACTCCAAAAATCAGTTTTTGGGTTCCTATAATTTGTTTTATAAGTCTTAGTTGCTGAGCATTGTGGAAGCATACTCAGTGTGTAAGAAGTTCAATTCAAGCTTAAGGAGGTATAAAATCTTAACTTTTATCCTTAGTTGGGTTTGTCAAATTCTTAGGAATTACTTGAAATTCTTTGTTAATCAATGTGAATTAACATGCCATAATGTGTTTATGAACTATGTTTACATGTTTGAACTCTTAATTGATGGATTGGAACATGTTTAAACTAAAAAGAATCAAAGTGGTTGAGGCTCTACAAAGCAGAGTCTGTTTCGGCTTGTAGTGCAGACATGGCGCAGCTGCGCCCTAATTGTACTAGGGTGCAACGCAGCTGCGCCGTACCCCAGAATCAGTTTCCGATATCTGGTTGTGCTATGAGTTGCTAACTTGATGTTATGATTTAAGTATATACCTAACAAGGGGAATGACCCGTGATATAAGCACATGCATGTAGTATGAACAATTATAACAATATTAGTACATATGATTGACACAATACTTATGGTTTTGAAATGAAAATTTGTAGTTTCAAAAGTGAACTTTGTCACGAACACATCATGTGAGCATTCTTATTTGATGAACATGATAATATGGTTTATATTTACATGAAATGCAAGTCTAAAGTGATTAAACACACTAGCATACATGATTGAAAGTTAAGACAATTTCAAAGATAAGAAACTTAAGACTTTTTAAAGTGCTAAACGATGCTAAATATGAATTTATGATAGGAACACTATGAGCATGTGTATTAGCAGATTATATGATCTCTATGTGGACATATGGCAAGAGTTGTAAAAGCATGATGATTACATGACCTTTTTATGTTTTAATGACATGTAAATTGAAAGTTAAAACTTGTGGCAATGAACTCAAGAATGGTCGTATGCTATGAGAGAACCTCTAGCATGTATGTATGTTAAAGTATAAGTGTAATTGGTGTGCTAGGGTTGGACTGAAGTCAGGAGAGCAAAGCTCAACCCTGGTCTGGCCAGGGGACAGTGCAGTTGCGCCATCCCTAGGCCTAAACAGGGCGTAGCTGTGCCATCCTGCAGCCAGTTCTATATTCTATTTTTTGATCTGATGATTCAAGGCATCCTTATATGATTACTTTAGCTTGTATTATATAAACAATATGTTATGTGATGTGTTATGAAGCATGATAGGTGATAGAGAAGAAGGTTAATGAGAAATTATGACTTTCAAATGTTGAGTTTGAAATAAGGGTTGCGAGCTATAAAGAAATGGTTTAAATTGAAGTGCTATGTGTTCAAGCCTGTATTGATACATGGAAACTAGATAATCTAAAGTTGTCAAATCTAAGACACGATTAGATTGACTTACGTGAATTATGGGATAAACCTATGTGATGATGTGATTCTTGTTAGTGTAGACTCATATTAGTTTACACATACTAATTGAAAGACCGACTTGTTAATGTTAGGTTGTTTCAACGCAAGTTAATTAAAGTCAAAATTAAATTGTAGCTGAGCAAACAGGTAAGTTTCCTAACTTACACAACTTTGGATTTTGTACAAGTTCTTGAATTTCATATGATTCGTATGTTGAATGCAAATATATGAAACTCTCTTTTATATTGAGCAAGTCTCCGAACTTTACTCTTTGTTTGTGCAAATTGCTAAACTTCACTTATTTTTGTGAAAGTTTCCTATCCTTCTTATATTTTATTGAGCAGGTTAATGTTGAATTGAAAGTTATACATTTAATCTTGAACTTTATTTCCAAGCATGCTATTAAGTGGTTTAATTACTTTACAATTATTCCACATCGATTTTATTGATATTCGCACTTAGTGCACTCGAGTTCGTACAGTCTTAGACTTTTACATCTTTTAAAGTTCTATAATTCTTGAACCGTGTCAGATAGAGTCGGAACCTTTGTTCAGTCAGACAAGTGTATGAAGTTTTATAAAAGTTATCCAAACCAATTGATGGTAAGGATTCCTAGACTGAAAGAACACCCCTTTTATGATAGGGGAGTACCCCAGGTATCTATTATAAGATACAAAGAGCAGATTTAAATGCTATGCATATACATGGTGTACGCGAGGCTGGTCCCCTCAAGTACTTATTCTGTATCCAGTAACCAAAGGGTCAATCAGCTATTGATTCCGTTGGAGTGTTATAGTTCAAAGTCTACTTGACTATCAGTTATTCTAAAAGTAAATCAGTATATTTGCTTCTAATATTCATATTGTTGAATCCTTCAGATATTCATATTGTTGAATTCATTGTCAGATATTTTTCCATTCATCATGATATATCCTTATTGTTGTATTTAAACTTGTTGAGCAAACTTGTTGCTCATCCTTGCTATATCATGAATTATTTTGCAGTTAAGCCCGAGACCTCAGGAAAGGACAAGGGTAAAGGAAAGATGTAGAATAGTTGCCAGAAGCAGACTTTACTTTATGCCAAGTTTAAATTATTGTTATGTAATATGAACCCTAATGATTATTTTAGGGTATATTTGTAAGATTGTATTAAGGTTATCGAATCTTGGGACTAGTAACACCTTTTGAATGAACGACGTACGTTTATTATATTCCCCATTTTAGTTACTATATGTTGTTGAGAGGTGGATGTTTATAGTTTATCGTGATGACCGAATCGGGGTTAGAGGACCCAGTTTTGGGGGTGTCATGGGTTGGTATCAAACATGTAGGTTATAAACGTTAGGATGCGAAACCTAGGTTATAACCTTAGTAGAAAACTAAAGTAGAGTACGTAAGGGATGGGTTGAGGAAATCCATCAAGTTTTATTGTGATATTGAAGTTGTTTATTTAAATCAAAAATGATTGATAGACGTCTTAAACTTCTTAATGCTAACATGGATAGCATATCACAAAAGCCTAATAGTTTTCTTCCTTTCCTAAGATCATGCCGCCTAGAAGACTACTGCGGAACCAGAGGGAGGAAGGATTCGTTAACTATGGTGGAGGGGCAAATGTCGATCCAATGCAGAACTTCGTTAACTTGTTGACTGAGGCAATGCAGAACAGACCCCCGCCAACAGTAGAGCAGCCAGAACATCACATGGCTAGCTTTAAGGACATTAAATTGGTAGGACCACCGCAGTTTCGGGGAACCTTGGACCCAGTTGAAGCCTAGACATGGATAGAAGAAATGGAGAAGGTGTTTGAGGCCGCACGAGTGGCCGAAGCACAAAAGACAAGGTTTGCCACTTTTATGATGAAGGGCGAAGCTAACTATTGGTGGAAAACCAATAAGGGTCGAACAGATGAAGGAGTTATTCCTTGAGATAGATTTAAGAAGCTATTCCTCGAGAGTTATTTTTCAGATAATACACAATAGGATAATGAAGTTAAGTTTCTGAAACTGAAGCAAGGTAGTATGTCTGTCACAGAGTATGTGGCAAAATTTAACGAGTTGGCCCGATTCGCGTCACATCAGGTTGGCTGTTGGTCGGAAAACCGATCACTAAACATGCGCAAGTATACGTGGCCTAACAAGTAATATAGTGATAAGAAGAATGTCGTACCCACGAGGTACTATGACTAATATTTACCAAGTACCGACTTTGTATCGCTAAAGTCTTATTCGAACAGAAGTAAATGGAAGTGTGATTAAGCTAGTTAAAACTAATTAACAAAGCAAGTAAAGGGATAACGAATGGTAATCTAAGGAATTCAAAGCTAAGGTCACAACTTCACCCCACACAGGCATTCTGTCGAACACCTGGAGTGCTATGTTTCATCAAACTAGCTACCATTCTCTCTTAGGTCTTAATGGTCACGACAATTTATCGACCGAGAACACACATGTGCTTATTCACCTCTGTCGAGGTATGCACAAACACATCATCTCCAAATCCACTCAAAAGGGAATAGAACAGAAAAGAATATCCAAGCTAGATACAATCTTACACATGTCTATACGAATTAATCATAACAAGGATTTAAGCATAAATTCTCTATCAGGTCACACGTGGCACACATATTTATGTCTATTCAATGCACAACTTATGTAGTCAAAACCCACAATCACATGCTAATATATTTAGGTGTAAATCTACATTCCTTCTGTCGATATCATGTAGATTACCAAAATCATCACTAATGTCTTAGCGAGAATCATTAAGCACAAATATATTAAACCAAATCATATGGTGCCAACCAAAGAGATAAGACAGACAATTTAAATAACAAAGGGTTCCATTATAACCTTAGAGCAAATATTCAGTTCATAGCTATTGAACAAAATACAAGTAGCAATAAAGACAACATTTATAGATTACAAAATTGGATGAAATAAATGGATAAGAAGGAACTCTGTCAAAGCCTTTTGATCTCCAAGCAATCCACTCCTTTCAAGCTTTCCAATCCGTGTCGCTTGCTGCTCGTGTCGCTCCAAAGAAATAATAGACTTCTCCCTAATCTATATTTACAAACATGAGAAAGAAAGAGAAATTACAGAATAAAACTAATCTAAGCTAAGCTATACTATTCTAAGGTCTCATATGATATATTTTATAAGTGATCCTGAGATTTAGAGCTCCTCCTGTGTTATATACGCCTTCCTTCTTTTGCTAGGTCAAAAATAAGTCGAGTCTGCCTGGGCACCGGAGGTCGCACTGCGGCGTGGCCAATAGATTTAAGGGTGGCGCTGCGGTGCCACGTGTGAAAGAAAGAAACTGGAGCTCGCACTGTAGCACGAGTCCATATAGGGTCAGTGGCGCTGCGGCGCCATGGTGACGTCAGGCTGGTCCAGAAGGTGGTGTTGTGGTGTGGTCAATAGGCTTGGCATTGGCGCCACGACGCGAGTATGAGAAATATGATCATTTTTCCCCTGAATGCTAGAAAACACCTGATAAGCCCTGAATTGCATCGATTAAGCATAATAACACTATAATCATATAAAATCAACGAAAACAGGCAACTATTTAAGTCATAAAGTATCCGATTTACGGGTATAAATCCCACTAATCAAATACCCCCAAACTTAAGTCTTTGTTTGTCCTCAAGGAAACTATCTAACAAAACACTAACAATAGTAAAAAAACACGTGAAAGAAAAATAAAACAATATAGTAGCATCATGGCCTCTAAGCTCGAACATAGCTACTCCCCGAGAACAGGGCAAACACAGATATGAATAAGAGTTCATTCAATTTTGAGCATAAGACTGTATTCGATCCATTCTATGTGTGTGTGTGTGGAGACCAACCGTCCTAACTAATCATAGCTCAAATAAGTTTGCACAGTCAATTGTTAATAATAATATGCACACTCCGCAACTTAAACATTCAACAATCATTAAGAATAAGACGCAAGTGCAAGAAAAGATCAAAAGACTCTAGCATGACGACAGTAAAATCTGACTCGGACAGTCCTTAATTACCTTAGGCTATTCAGAACTACCCATGAATGAGCTTTTGATCAGTGACTCCCAAGCCAGATGACTTTAGGGCACTAGGTGTAGAACACCCCTATGAATCTAATAACTCGAGCAGTAAAGGCCACATAATCAACATAAGCCAACTGAGACTTTACAACAAAAACGAAGATTATTTAGCGAGTGCATTTTATGCTCCATCTCGATATCGGTCCTGCGTTTATGGGCGAGTGCGTTTTACGCTCCATCTCGACCCACCGCAACACTTTCGATATAAACTTTTCTTTTCTATTTTTATTCTCATTTCAATCATTTTTTTGTTTATTTTATTTTATTTTATTTTATTATATATGCCAACATGCCAAGATCCAAGATCCAAAACTGTATAAACATCTAAGTCTTTTATTACCTTGCGAAAATGAAAGTTTATAAGAGTGACAAACTTTCAAAGCAATAAACACACGAACTAAATTCGAAAAATAACTAGTTAACACAGTTGGTCGGTGCTTGCTAAGAAGAGCGGATCAATAACAATCTAAACTTATCTATTGAACGACCCCTAGCTCATACATGCATGACATGACTCTAAGAGATAGACTTTTTCCTGCTTGTCATCAGCCACAATCAAAAATTAATGCTAAATATAACACCCTTGCTAAATAGCAGCTCAAAATAGGGAAAAAAGGTCATTCACATGGCACAAGCATCTAAATCTGTATAAGCCCCAAAAAGATGGCTATAAACCACAATCATGCTGATAATAATCAAAGAATTAACAATAAAAACCAAAAACAGTTCATGGCATTCATAATAATAAAAATTCAAGCATACTCTCGCAGTTCAAAATGACAGCACCACAATACTGACAATAAAAACATAATAAAGTACTAAAGTATGCAACCTAACATGGCAGTAGAGAAATAAACAGATATAGCCAAAACACCCCCAAACTTGAGGTGAACAATGCCCTTATTGCTAAAAATATATCAGTCGATACAAGAGGGCTTCCCTAAAGATCGCTCACTCAGTAGCGGTATGGTCCTCGTTAGCCTTGGCGGGTGGTGATGGTGGAAGGTATGGAGGGAAGACAGGAGACTCAGGGAACTGGAATGGCGTCAACTCAGTGTCCTCGCCACTGTACAAGGTGTAGATATTCTGCATCATGTTCACCAGCTCTGCCTGATACTACATGGCAATGTCCTTCCTCTGTGCCACTGCAGCAATGTGCCTCTGCTGCCTCTGTGCCTTGGCGTTGTGCTTCTGATGCAGTAGGGTGAGGGACGCCATGATGTCTGCCAGTAGACCCTGTGCAGCTGGACCTGCGCCTGAAGGCTATGCCTGCTGTGGCTCTACTATAGGAGGTGGCGCTGTAGGTGGCCCGTAGCCTTCACCTCCAACATGAGATTTTGCCACGTCCCACACAATGAAGCGTGAGATCATCTGATGGTCAATGAGTGACATGGGTGGCAGAGTTATCTCTTCTAGCCCCCAGCAGATACCTTCCCTCTTGTACAGCCAGGTGATCATGGATGGATGTGGGAGTCCCGCAGCGACTGTGCTCTTGATCGCCTTTATGATGGACTCGTGTATGAGAACCCTGACATCCACGTTCAGGCCCATGACATTAGCAAATAGAAGGATCGCTCGATCCTTAGTCACATCGCTCATGTGCCGGGTCGAAATCATATTAGCACAGATGTAGCTGAACCATGCCTTCCCATAGCGAATGAGCGCTGATGATGAGAAATTGGTCTTTTCACCCGTGTAGTCATTCTTCTTCCATGAAGTCCCGGGCTTGCAAAGCCTCCTGATAATATCCTCGAGATCATAGCTGCGGAGTCCCGGCTCCATATAGTCATTGCCCTCATAGTTGGGCGTGGCAAATAGTGCACTAATATCTTGCCTTCCAAAATCCACTACTTTCCCCCTAACTTGGACAATCAAAGGGCCTTCAGCACTAGCGTTGGCGTAGAACTCCCGAACCACAGATACAATAGCCGATTCGGGCGACCTCGTGAAGTGGATCCACTGGCGTCCCGAAATCATGGTCACCAACTCGCCATCATTTTTGCCCGACCTCAAACCCCGCTCGGGAATCAAATTACGAGCAGAAAAAGAACTTTTGTAACATTTCCATGCCTCCTCGCTCACAAATTTGTTGCTATCCCATGGCATTGGTGCAGCGGATGAGGAACCGCCGATGCTAAGGCGTTGTCGCTTTGAAGCCATGTTTAGATTTTAGTTGGTTCGGTAAAAATAAAAGGCTCAGTTCCAAATTCCTCCAAACTCAAGCTAGAATAGTCCCCAATGCAATTTGAATGTCAAACAGCCCCAATTCAGTCAACTTTTTGGTTCAAGCAATTTCTCGAACACCTTGTGTGCGTTCTTCAAACCAAACTCGGACAACCTTTTTTTATGATTGCTCTATCTAGATTTTCGTTAGCGAAAATCACCCAACCAGAAAAAAAGAATTTCACAAACACCACAATTAACCCAAAAATAGTTATGCTTGAATGAAATCCAACCAAATTACCTTAATTTGCAAACCCTAAGTGAGAACCCAAAGTGAGAAGTGTGGGCTCGAACTCTGACAGTTAATTTGATGGAGCTTTCGGTTTGTGATGGTGAATTGAGATGAGGTACTCGATCAATTGCTAAGTATGTTGGGGTGGGGTGATGGTTGGTGTACTTGGGATAGTGCTATTGAATGCTGTCAAAAAAGAGGAGAGGAATGGCACAAACTGCTGACCGAAATCAGTTTTTTAAAAAAAACAAAAACACGTTGTCGGCATCGCAGCGCGGCCTTCCCTTTGTTGTTTGGCGCTATGGCACGAATTAGCAGGGGCAAGGCTCCCTTCTGGCTCTACGAAATGACCTTTTCTATGTTTAGTGGTGCTGCGGCGTGGAGGGGGAAAACCAAGCTTTGGACCCGACACTTCGGTGCGGGATCTAGTGCATTTGTTGGCGTCGCGGCGCGAGGTGCCTTTTCTGTGTTTTTCCAAACCTGTTTTCTATTTTCTGCACATGCCAAGACAAGAACAAAAACTACACTACAAAGGCAAACATACATTATTAAAAAGCCCAATAAGAACTATAGTAACTCTGATATTAATATACAATACATCATAATAAACATGCTGCCTACAGACGATAGACACAAAACATTAGTGTGCAATCCGATAGCTATGTTAACAACTAAAGCGAATAGACATAAAGTAAACTAGAC
Organism: Panax notoginseng; assembly: GCA_016801055.1. NCBI lineage: Eukaryota > Viridiplantae > Streptophyta > Magnoliopsida > Apiales > Araliaceae > Panax > Panax notoginseng. The sequence continues at coordinate 112,185,283 of CM029015.1, forward strand.
ATACGTAAATAAAATAGATAAAATTTATACCGAGATGGGGGTGCCTCCCCACCAAGCTCTTGTTTTAAAGTCGTCGGCTTGACTATACCGATGCCGTTCAATCCGGCTCATAAGTGAAAATGGCCATTTCATGCCGCCTATTCGTCAATTCCAATGGATTTTTGGCAGACAAGGGTGGTTGGTCATTCTTCTTTCCTTCATCCATCCAGTCATCCACTGGCACAAAGAATCTTTCACCACTGGAATTATCCACTAATTCTCCTATTTCATTAAATTGAAAGCGTTCTTTGTGCTCTATTGGGCCCTCTAGGGTTTCCATAGTTATGAGAGTGGTTTCTGGTTGTTGATCAGTCATGACGATACAACCACTGTTTATCCTCTTTTCTCCAACTGCAGGCTCCACTGGTTGGATAGTTTGCACCATGGCATCTCCCTCAACAACTTTGTGAGACTCATCACCTGCTCCTTGCGTATCCCCCGAGCACTGCTCTACTTCTTCATCGTCGAGATTAATTATGACTGGTAGATTGCATTGCGGTGGATTTATGATGGCATTGATAATTTGCCCCAATTGATTTTCAAGGCTTTGCACTGCGGCTTCTTGGCTTGCCATCCGAACCTCATTTCTCTAAATAAAGTTGGTGAGAAGATCTTCAAGCCTGTTCTCTTCCTCTTATGCTGAGTACTCAGAAAAGCTGTCATTGGGTCGAGACGGATATTCATATTACAGCGGAGACTGATGGTCAAACTGAGAGGCATGATTTGGATAATGATATTGCTCTTGACTGTAGTCCTATGAGTTTGGAAAACCTTGACAGTTTGGATGGTAAGGAATCGGTTCAAAGTCATCTCGTTCCTGACAATAGGCATTCTGAGTGGACTGACACTCAAGATTGTTAGAAAACCTCAAGGCATTAGCAATTTGAACTTGCAATTGCTCGAGTCCCTCTTCCGAGCTCGGTTGTGTCGTCCTCTCATAAGGCCATTGATAACATTGATCGTCCATAATCTGTAAACTTAAAAACAAAAAGAAAGGAAGATCAAACAAATAAAAGAAATATATATATATATATATATATATATATATATATATATATATACGTTCAAAGTAAGACTATATTAATTTAAATCAATATTGGACAATATTAGAATAATAGTTCGCCGGCAATGGCGCCAAAAACTTGTTGGTCAGAAAATCGATCACTAAACGCGTGCAAGTATACGCGGCCTAACAAGTAATACAGTGATAAGAAAAATGTCGTACCCATGAGGAACTATGACTAATATTTACCAAGTACCGACTTTGTATCGCTAAAGTTTTATTCGAATAGTAGTAAATGGAAGTGTGATTAATCTAGTTAAAACTAATTAACAAAGCAAGTAAATGGATAACGAATGGTAATCTAAGAAATTACAAGCTAAGGTCACAACTTCACCCTACACAGGCATTCTGTCAAAAACCTAGCATGCTATATTTCATCAAACTAGCTACCTTTCTCTGTTTGGTCTTAATGGTCACGATAATTTGTCGACCGAGAACACACAGGTGCTTATGCACCTCTGTTGAGGTATGCACAAATATATCCTCTCCAGATCCACCCAAAAGGGAATAGAACAGGAAAGAAAAGAACGTCCAAGCTAGATACAATCCTACACATGTCTATGCGAATTAATCATAATAAGGATTTAAGCATAAGTTCTCTATCAGGTCGCACGTGGCTCACATATATATGTCTATTCTACGCACAACTTATGCAGTCAAAACCCACAATCACATGCTAATATATTTAGGTGTAAATCTACAATCCTTTTGTCGATATCATGTAGATTACCAAAATCATCACTAATGTCTTAGCGAGAATCATTAAGCATAAATATATTTAACCAAATCATATGGTGCCAACCAAAGAGATAAGATAGTCAATTTAAATAACAAAGGGTTCCATTATAACCTTATAGCTAATATTCAGTTCATAGCTATTGAACAAAATACAAGTAGCAGTAAAGACAACATCTATAGATTACAAAATTGGAGGAAATAAATGGATAAGAAGGAACTCTGTCAAAGCCCTTCGGTCTCCAAGCAATCCGCTCCTTTCAAGCTCTCCAATCCGTGTCGTTCACTACTCTTGTCGCTCCAAAGAAATAATAGACTTCTCCCTAATCTACCTAATCTATATTTACAGACATGAGAAAGAAAGAGAAATTTTAGAATAAAACTAATCTAAGCTAAGCTATACTATTCTAAGGTCTCATATGATATATGTTACGAGAGATCCTGAGATTCAGAGCTCCTCCAGTGTTATATATGCCTTCCTTCTTTTGCTAGGTCAAAAATAAGTCGAGTCTGCCTGGGCACCGGAGGTCGTGCTGCGACGCGGCCAATAGACTTAAGGGTGGTGCTGCGGTGCCACGTGTGCAAGAAAGAAACCGGTGCTCGCGCTACAGCGCGAGTCCATATAGGGCTAGTGGCGCTGTGCGCCATGGTGACGTCAGGCTGGACCAGGAGGTGGCGCTGCGGTGCGGCCAATAGGCTTGGCATTGGCGCCGCGGCGCGAGTATGAGAAATATGACCGTTTTTCCCCCTTAATGCTAGAAAACACCTGATAAGCCCTGCATTGCATCGATTAAGCAAAATAACACTATAATCATATAAAACCATATAAAATCAACGAAAATAGGCAACTATTTAAGTCATAAAGTATTCAATTTGCGGGTATAAATCTCACTCATCATTGACATGGAGGTCAGGAAGGCAAGGAGGTTCAAATTAGGACTGAAACCACGGGTGCAGAAAGAAGTGGCTGTATTAAAGATTAAGACTTACTCTGATCTATTGGAAAGGGCTATCATTGTTGAAGGAGGCAATGAAGCCATCGCTCGATTCAAATAAGAAAAGAAGACCGGTCAGGAAGGACAGAAAAGGGGAAACAGCGGGAGTAGCAACCCCAACAAGCGTAAATGGACGGAGAGCCAATCCTCTAGAGGTAATAAGTTCGGAGGGGAGGCCAAGAAAAGTATGAATTGTAACAACTGTGGGAGGAATCACTCGGGCGAGTGTATGAAGGGAAAGAGTGTTTGTTATCGTTACGAACAACCGGGGCATATGGCTCTTGAGTGTCCGAATAAGCAGAAGGGAGGATATTTCTCGTGTGGAGCCACAAACCATCAAATCAAGGACTGTCCGAAGAAAAAGGGCGATGCAGCTAGTGGCAACCGTAACAATAACAATAATGGGCTGAACATTGGACGGCCAGCCAGTCAAGCCAATAGACCAACAGCATGAACGTTTAACATGACCGTACAGGATGCAGTGGAGTTTAAGGACGTGGTGTCAGGTATCATTTCGATCAAGGATATAGATGCATACATGTTATTTAATTCGGGTGCTACCTGTTCCTTTGTTTCCAAAGAATTTGCTAAACAGTTAGACTTACCCCGTGAGAGATCAGAATACCCTATCAATGTACAAGTAGCGAACAAGGAAATTATCCCCGTAGAATACATTCATAGGAATTGTTATATCGAATTGCGAGGATTTAAGCTCATAGTAGATTTGATACCGATTCGTTTGGGGGATTTCGATCTAATCCTTGGAATGGATTGGTTATCGATTCACGAAGCAGTTATAGATTGGAAGAAGAAGTGTGTACACCTTAAGACTCCGAAAAAGTCAAAGGTGGTATTTTGTGGTAGTAAAAAGCCGAGAGAATCTCATTGTCTGACGATGGTGCAAGTGCAGAGATTGCTTAGGAAGGGTTGTATAGGTTCTTTGGCTCATGTGGTTGATACTCGACGAGTCGAGGGCGAACTGAGTCAGATACCTATTGTAACAGATTTCGTGGATGTCTTTCCAGACGAGATTTTGGGATTGCCACCGGATAGAGAGATTGAGTTTGTTATTGATTTGGCACCAGGGACATCACTGGTATACAAAGCGCCGTATCGTATGGCACTGGTAGAGATGAAAGAGTTGATGGCTAAATTACAAGAGTTGTTAGATAAGGGATACATTCGATCGAGCGTATCACCATGGGGAGCACCAGTCTTATTTGTAAAGTAGAAACATCGGTCGCTAAGACTTTGTATCGACTACCGAGAGTTGAATAAGGTCACTATTAAGAACAAGTACCCGTTGCCCATGACAGACGATTTATTTGATCAGTTGAAGAGGGCAAAGTACTTTTCAAAAATTGACTTGAGGACCGGTTATCACCAACTGAAAGTGTGGCCAAAGGACATTCTAAAGACAACATTCAGAACTCGGTATGGACACTTTGAGTTTCTGGTAATGTCATTCGGTTTGATGAACGCGCCAGCAACATTTATGGATTTGATGAACAGAGTGTTCAAACAGTATTTGAATAAGTTTGTTGTCGTATTCATCGATGACATTCTAGTCTATTCTGTGATGCCCCCAAATTTGGGTATCTTCCAACCTAACAATTGGTGCTACACGGTGCTACAATTCACACATTCATTCAATTGAAATAGCTCAAAAGAGTAAAAATATCTTCTATATATTCCAAAATAATATTACCATTCCTTGGTTCTTTATAACCATTACATGTTTGCTTGTCATAATATCAAATAATTACAATATTACAACTATACTATTGCAAAGGAAATCTACTGATTCGGCTTAGCCTTCCCTTTATCTTTACTAGATGCTTCGGTCCATTCGGTCTTAGTTGCATTCATATGGTTCAAGCAAGAATGAGCATAACTAGCTCAGCAAGTATGATAATTTCATTTGACCATATACTTAAAACATACAAATTGTATATCTTCAATAACTGAACAATAGTTATGAAGTACTATCGATAATTCAAAATAACACTTCTTTTCCTTCAAAACATTTCATCATGAGCAACATTCACAAAATTTGGTTCAAGACCATGAGTATTCCATACTTTCTTTGAAAAGGACAACCCAGCACCAAGTCCGTAAGTCTGGCATATCTTACGAGCACGACTAGGTGATCATCCTATAGTACTTTATGTTGTACAACACTACTTTCTTTAAATGTATGTACGTTTAAGGTTTGGAAACCTCACGTGCCTGTCATTTGACAAAAAAACATTTGTTTATGCATACTCAGTCTTCCTTTGAAAACCATACCAAAATAGTTTGGCAAAACTTAACAACTTTGATAACATTTCAATAGATTATAAAATAATCCATAAAACATCTTAAGTCTAGCCGAAGGAATTGGTTTCGACTTCATTATACATCAATTCATGCGCAAGGTACATGAATTACAAAGTTTTTCAAAGAATTCAGACAAGGGTCAAAATACTTGCCTTTGGCGTCTTCCATAGTCAATACAAATTCTCTTTGATTCTTTAAGGTCTCTACAATACATAATCATGTAACATACCACGTTAGGTCATAGTCATGCATGTATGGTTTCTAACGTATCTTACCCCTCTTCTCAATCTAATCGTTCATTAGATTTGTTTAACATTGGTTACGGTTAATCGTAATGTTTTACATTCATGTTCAAGTACTCTTTCTTCAACCTTTAGTTGTACTACTTAAGGTTTATAGCATCTTAAACAATGTAACTTTAGGTTTTAGTTCATTACTAATTAACCAATTCCTTTCTATCATTATACGATTTCATTTCTGTGCATAACCTAGTGCTGGCGCTGCGGCGTCAACTTCCCTTTATAAGTCTCACGCTACGGCACGAAACTACAGTAACTAATGGCTAGACCTGGCGTTGCGGTGCCATTCATCAGTAGATTATGGGCACGACTCGGCGCTGCGGCACCACCTTTTGAGCCTTGGCTGGGGCTGCGGCGCCAGCTCTGTGCACCAGATAGTTTTGACAATTTGTTTACTTAGTGAACTTCCCGGACTCACAAATTGCTCATTTTAAGTCCGAATTGGCTCGTTTAAAAGCCATTATCTCACAAATCACATGCTCTAAGTGTTCATGTAAGAGTTTTACGTTTTTAAATCTTTTAACTCGAGATTCACCAATTAGTTCATTATAACGAAAATGATAAACGTTCGTGAACGTTTAAAGCTCGTTTCTTCATTATAAGTCGAAATTTGGTCATTTTTGAGTCTGCAACTCTAGAATGCAAATTGAGACTAATATCTATCGAAAACCAACGTTTTTGAGTTCAATGTGAACTTTTGACTTCCATTTTGAGAATTTCATGATTTCGACGATTATTGTCCAATCTCGTAAATTTTTCCATAACTTCGTTACTTAAGATTTTTACATCGTTTCAAATGGATTCATTACATCATACTAACATCCTAACCAAACATATTTCATTATGTAAACATGCTAAGTTCTTTTATGTTCTCCATGAGTTCATAACTTCCATTATTGTGCTTATCTTACAACATGACTTATTAAAGCTTAAGTCCTTTGATTAGTCATTTTCATCACTTCTTAGCATACAAGTTCTACCACTACTCACTTTTCTAACAATTGAAGAGAGGGAGAATCATGGTTTAAGATCATTAACTATGAAGATCACTTGGTTCTTTCTTGTTCTTACTTCTTGCTTCTTGAACTAACAAAGTCTTGCTTTTCTAACGTTTTCTCTCTAACAATTAAGCACATAAGTTGTTGGTGGAAATTTAACATGTGAAAAATGAAATCAAGCTCTCATATTTATAGGAAAAGCTAAGTGAGGGCTTAATGGTCATTTAGGCCATCCACCTCCTTATTCCACCTCCTTAACCACCTCCTTACTATTCATCTCTTAGTCACCAAGTAAAACCACTTTACTTGGTCAACAACATGGTGCCATGTGATCATGGGGCCCACATGGGTTGCCCCATGGGTCATTCTTACCGATTGGATCGATCCACGGTTCCGGTTCTTAATTTAGGCTTTGGGTTTAACTAACTTAACTTATTCCTTGGGCTTGCATTTAACAAACATTTGGGCCTTAACATTAATTCACTTAGGCTTATATAATTTCTACACAAAATCCTACAAGTCCAATCCAATTGGCTTAAAACCTTATAACGTATTGTACACGTATTCTTCTCATATGCTAACTCGTATACTCATTCATAATATGCGGCATACCATTATTCATACATACTCGTATAATACCTCGTATCATACTCATGTTCATTACCTCGTACAATACCTACATATCATACGATCATCGTTTACTAGTTAACACTTTACTTTCCCTAACGTTCTCGAATTTAGTCCGCAGGCGAAAACATGCATTTGTCATACATGATAAATTATTACATAATCCATCTTCCCTTATTATTATTTCTCGGAAGTTCAAAAATAATTCTCGAGCAGAAATCCGTGAATAATATTTTTCAGAAAATTTCTCAGAAAGCTTTTATTTTCGTTTTGAAAATTCAAACACTTTAATTCCTTCATGTACTCAAAATACTACGATATTCAGATATAATTAGGTTATAGAACAACCTTCATCTTACTAACACATAATAATAACATATAATATAATTTTATTCATTATTTAATTAAATAAATTTATTTTACAATAAATACGAATTTCTCGGTCGTTACATATTTACAGACAGAGGAAGAACACGTCGAGCATCTTCGGATAGTGTTGGAGACATTAAAGAGAGAGAAGTTGTAAGAAAAATTCTCCAAGTGTGAGTTTTGGTTGCAGAGAGTGCAGTTTTTGGGACACGTTACCGACAAGGATGGCGTTTCGATGGATCCAACGAAGGTAGAAGTGGTTATCAATTAGGAGCAGCCGAAGACGCCAACAGAAATTAGGAGTTTCTTAGGATTGGCGAGATACTATCGAAGATTTATGCAGGATTTTTCAAAATTAGCATTACCGTTGACCAATCTTACTAAAAAGACAATTAAGTTCGTTTAGACAGATAAGTGTGAAGAAAGTTTTCTAGAATTGAAGAAGAGGCTTGGTCAAGCATGTAAGACCCCAAATTTTATGAAATGAATGTATTCAATTTTTCTTATAATTATTATTTAGTAAATGGTTAAATTGATAAAAATTTAAAGTTAAGGGTGATATATGTAAAGTTTACAAAATAAGCAAGTGGTTATAAAATATTCATTATTGTCGAGGAATATTCGCTTGGTCGTGGAATATTCTTGCTGTCGGGGAATATTCGTACGACGGCGCAGCTATTTCTGGGCCCCATAACGAAAAACTGTCGGATGAAGAAAACGACAAATATTAGTTTTTTATAAATAACGACGGATGAAGAAAACGACAAGTATGAGTTTTTTTTATAAATAACGGCGCAGTTGTTACCATTAACACTGTTGGAATACCCGGTAGTTAAAACACAGTAATACGTGATTTTGTACAATAGCACACGATATTACATTAATTATTGATTCTTACGTAAGAAGTCACTACTCAATAATTGTTACAGCAATTAATGTTCAATATTTTATTTTATTGATTCAATAATTGCTACATTGATATTTTATATTATTGTTGTTTCAATAATTGTCACTACACTGTAATTTTCATATCAGATCAATAATTCATATTATTATTAGATAACATTATTGGCAATGTCTAGAAAGTTTTGTCTAGGAGATGTTATTTAATTGTGCGCCAGTAAGGAGAAATACTTACCGGAAGACCCCCTCTTTCTTGGGAATAACCTGGTCGTCAATATTATGATTCTGTAATATTATTTGTGAATAATTAATTATTAGTTTATATGAAAGGAAAATATTTATTTATGTGGATATAAATGGAGGAATTTTTAGAAAAGTGATAATTGTTAAAAATTGATATTTTATCTTTTCTAATAAAATAATTTATTTAAATATATTATTATATTACAATAATATAATAATAGTGATATTTTTATAATGTATGTGTAATATATGAATAAATGAGGAGGAAGAGTATTTTTGTTACAATAAATGCTAAAAACATGTTAAACATGTTGGTGGACCTTATTTTTGACTGAAATTTGATTATAGCCTGCAAAATCGTCCGTATGTAGATTTCGGTCAATTTATGTTTAGAATTTGGAAAAATTTAAAGCTACAAAGTTGTAGAGAATTAAATTTTCTATGGAATGAACATAAGATTTTGGATTTTTCTGATAAAAGAGTTATTTATTATGAATTATTGAAGTTCCGGAATATTGGGTCTGAATTGATTTCGTTACAAAAAATGTTTAACACATATTTTTTATTTTGGTGGGCCCCACTTGCATGTGTAAAATTTTGAATTCAGATTTTAAGGTGTGCATAGGAATTTATTTTATAAATAATATTATTTTATTAAATTTTCTGCTTTGGTGTTCTAAGCATTTTCCTATAAATGGGATGCTTAGGTTAGAATTAAAAATCACACCAGAAACTGAAATTTTCTCTCTCTATATTATCGAGCATATTTTTGTGAGTATTTAGATATATTGAGTGTTGCTATACGGTGCAAGTTTCCTTCAGCGTTATATTCGATATTCCAGCCAGAAGTGCTATTCTTTTAAGGTAAGGAATATTGTCATTATTATGGTAAGGGATGTTATTTTTTTGAAGTAAATGATGTTATTTCCTTTAATATCATTATAACGAAATATTGATATAAATTTTGTTGTGAAACTTTATCTTTTTCGTGACAGGGTTACTATTCACGTATACGACACTATTCACGTATACGGCACTATTCATGTATATGACAGTATTTACGTATACGACACTATTTACGTATACGGTACTATGTATGAATACGAGTTACTATTTATGAGTTACTATTCACGATAAAATTAGTTTCTTTTTTGACCAAATTATCGTTGATTTATGAATCTTACTCTTGAAATTAAATCCATGTTTTGATTATATTATTTTTATTATCATATATAACATTTTTATAATTCTGGTGATGAAATATCTCATTGACTTGAGTGTAAAGATGAGTAGATTATTAGTATGATCGTGACTATGGGTTCTCTTTGGGCAGTAGTACAAAGATGAATTATTGATTAGTATGATCATGACCATTGAATTTATAATTGAATATCTTTAGCTTAAGTGCAAAGGTGAATTGATCAACATGGTTATAATTATTGTTTATATAAATTCTGAAATGATTATATATTTATTTGAGATATTAATATCTTTGGCCCGTAGTGTAAAGATGATCTGTTGTTGAATATCTTTGGCCTGTAGTGCAAAGATGAACTGTTGATGAATATCTATGGCCCGTAGTGCAAAGATAAATTTATTAGTATGATTATGAACAGGAACTGTAATTTGGTATAGCCATGATCTTTGATATTTCAGGCAAAGACAGGTGATGAAAATTATCTTCGTCTTGGGTGCGAAGAGGAATTTAGAACCACAATTATGATTATGAGTTAGTCACATGATTGTGGACCGGAACTGTTGATTGATGTTACAGTGATAAAATATTATTGGTGGACTTTTAACATGGAGAAGATAATAGACTTTATGGTCTATTTGACTCTTCTAATGGATTGCTCATTCTGCTGCAGTAATGGTTGAAAAGTTTTATTATCTACCATATGTTCTAAATCTCCGATTCATAACTGACGAAAGCTATTGATAATTTAATTATCTTTTGTCATTATATTCTTTACTAATCTAGTTGTGCTCACCCTTTTGCTTCATAATTTCTTTCAGGAAATAAAAGTGTAGCTGGGTCGAGCGGGGGTAACAGGGGAATAGAACGGTGGTCTATAGCTTTTGAGGTTCTCCTTAAAACAGTATGAAAATAATTTTATTGAGAAATTTAGATAAATGTGTCGTATTTTATACGTCATTTAACCGTTAATTTTGGTGAACCGAATAGGGTGAGGTGAACCCAACTTTGGAAGGGTGTTTTGTCATTGTCATACAAGATGTCTAATGACATACAATCTCGTATTATCATAAGACATGGTTGTGAATATTCAATTGCTGAGTATATCTACGAGCACTGCCTATATAATCTTGGAGTTTGGTTGAAATATAATTCTCAATTAAAGACAATGGATATAATTATATGTCAAGAGAAGACTCACCATTGGAATGAACATGATAGAAATCTTCTCATTTTTCTTTGGGGTCTATTGGGTCAACCAAGGATAATTCTCCAGTCATATGATATCTATTATAACTTTGATGCATGGCCTCCCTTGTACGAAGGTTTTCTTGAGCATTTTCGAAAGATTTTAATTTCTAAAACATTTATTGACTGTACCTTTATGTAAGGTGCCATTGTGACGTGCTATCCAAGGTTGGGATAAGAGTCACAGTTGCTATATATTTATATTTAAACTCACAGTATATGTGTAGTCATATTTTACAGGACAATTATAATAATAAAGTTGTAGTTATTTTCTGTACCATGTATTTGGTGACTCAGAATGGGACGGGTGATGTATACCTATTTTGGGGGCGTCACAGTTGGTATCAGAGTTTAGGAATATGGTCTCTGACGGAGACGAGTAAAATCCTTCACTAGTGTGTGTCCTACATAAGCTAATTTTTGTTACTTAATTACTTAACAAGTTATGATATGTCAATTAACATTTGATTTGAAGCTATATTCTAGAATGATATCTAAAATATAGGAAATGTGCAATGGAGAAATTATAATATAGAAGAGATGACCGAGGAGATAGAATCTGAAATGAAAGCAATGTATTCTCAACTCTTTGAAATACCTGGTACGTAAATTTCAGGGACGAAATTTCAAAAGGAGGGGAGATTGTAAGACCCCGAATTTTATGAAATAAAGGTATTCAATTTTTTTTATAATTATTATTCAGTAAAGGGTTAAATTGATAAAAAGTTAAAGTTAAGGGTGATATATGTAAAGTTTACAAAATAAGAAAGTGGTTATAAAATATTCATTGTTGTAGAGGAATATTCATTTGGTCGTGGAATATTCTTGCTGTCAGGGAATATTCGTACTATGGCACAGCTATTTGTGGGCCCCGTATTGGAAAACTGTCGGATGAAGAAAATGACAAATATTAGTTTTTTATAAATAACGACGGATGAAGAAAACGATAAGTATGAGTTTTTTTATAAATAATGGCGTAGTTGTTACCGTTAACACTGTTGGAATACTCGGTAGTTAAAACACAGTAATACTCGGTGTTGCACAGTAGCACACAATATTGCACCAATTATTGATTCTTACGTAAGAAGTCACTACTCAATAATTATTGATTGCTACGTTGATATTTTATATTATTGTTGTTTCAATAATTGTCACTGCACTGTATTTTCCATTATCAGATCAATATTTCATATTATTATTAGATAACATTATTGGCAATGTCTAGAAAGTTTTATCTAGGAGAGGTTATTTGATTGCGCGCCAGTAAGGAGAAATCCTTACCGGAAGGCCCCCTCTTTCTTGGGAACAACCTGGTTGTCAATATTGTGATTCTGTAATATTATTTGTGAATAATTAATTATTAGTTTATATGAAAGGAAAATATTTGTTTATGTGGATATAAATGGAGGTATTTTTAGAAAAGTGATAATTATTGAAAATTGATATTTTATATTTTCTAATAAAATAATTCATTTAAATATATTATTATATTCTAATAATATAATAATTGTGATATTTTTATAATGAATGTGTGATATATGAATAAATAACGAGGAAGAGTATTTTTGTTACAATAAATGCTAAAAACATGTTAAACATGTTGGTGGATCCTATTTTTGACTGAAATTTGATTATAGCCTGCAAAATCGTCCGTATATGAATTTCGGTAAATTTCTGTTTAGAATTTGGAAAAACTTAAAGCTACAAAGTTGTAGAGAATTAAATTTTCTATGGAATGGACATAAGATTTGAATTTTTCTGATAAAAGAGCTATTTATTATGAATTATTGAAGTTCCGGAATATTGGGTCTGAATTGATTTCGTTACAAAAAATGTTTAAAATATATTTTTTATTTTGGTGGGCCCCACTTGCATATGTAAAATTTTGAATTCAGATTGTAAGGTGTGCGTAGGAATTTATTTTATAAATAATATTATTTTATTAAATTTTCTGCTTTGGTATTCTAAGCATTTTCTTATAAATGGGGTGCTTAGGTTAGAATTGAAAATCACACCAGAAACTAAAGTTTTCTCACTCTATATTATCGAGCTTATTTTTGTGAGTATTTAGATATCTTGAATGTTGTTATACGGTGCAAATTTCGTTCAGCGTTATATCTGATATTCCAACCAGAAGTGCTATTCTTTTAAGGTAAGAAATATTGTCATTATTATGGTAAGGGATATTATTTTTTTGAAGTAAATGATGCTATTTCCTTTTTGTTGTGAAACTTTATCTTTTTCGTGACAGGGTTACTATTCATGTATACGGCACTATTCACGTATACGGCACTATTCATGTATATGACACTATTTACGTATACGACACTATTTACGTATACGGTACTATGTACGAATACGAGTTACTATTCACGACAAAATTGGTTTCTTTTTCTGACCAAATTATCGTTGATTTATGAATCTTAATCTTAAAATTAAATCCATGTTTTGATTATATTATTTTTATTATTATATATAACATTTTTATTATCTTGGTGATGAAATTTCTCTTTGACTTGAGTGTAAAGATGGGTAGATTAATTGTATGATCGTGACTATGGGTTTTCTTTGGGCAGTAGTGCAAAGATGAATTGTTGACTGGTATGATCATGACTATTGAATTTACAATTAAATATCTTTAGCTTAAGTGCAAAGGTGAATTGATCAACATGATTATAATTATTGTTTATATAAATTCTGAAATGATTATATATTTCTTTGAGATATTAATATCTTTGGCCCGTAGTGCAAAGATGATCTGTTGTTAAATACCTTTGGCATGTAGTGCAAAGATGAACTGTTGATGAATATCTTTGGCCCGTAGTGCAAAGATGAATTTATTAGTATGATTATGAATAGGAACTATGATTTGGTATAACCATGATCTTTGATGTTTCAGGTAAAGACAGATGATGAAAATTATCTTCGTCTTGGGTGCGAAGAGGAATTTAGAACCACAATTATGATTATGATTTATTCACATGATTGTGGATCGGAACTGTTGATTGATGTTACAGGGATAAAACATTGTTGGTGGACTTTTAACATGGAGAAGATAATAGACTTTATGGTCTATTTGACTCTTCTAATGGATTGCTCGTTCTGCTGCAGCTATGGTTGAAAAGTTTTATCATCTACTATATGTTCTAAATCTCTAATTCATAACTGACGAACGCTATTGATAATTTAATTATCTTTAGTCATGATATTCTTTACTGAGCTAGTTGTGCTCACCCTTTTGCTTCACAATTTCTTTCAGGTAATAAGACTGTAGCTGGGTCGAGCAGGGATAACAGGGGAATAGAATAGTGGTCTATAGCTGTTGAGGTTCTCCCTAAAATAGTATGAAAATAATTTTATTAAGAACTTTAGATAAATGTGTCGTATTTTATACGTCATTTAACCGTTGATTTTGGTGAACCAAATAGGGTGAGGTGAACCTAACTTTGGAAGGGTGTTTTGCCACTATCATACAAGATGTCTAATGACATACAACCTCGTGTTATCATAAGACAGGGTTGTGCACATCCAATTGCTGAGTATATCTACGAGCACTACCTATATAATCTTGGAGTTTGGTTGAAATATAATTCTCAATTAAAGACAATGGAGATAATTATATGTCAAGAGAAGACTCACAATTGGAAAGAACATGATAGTAATCTTATCGTTTTTCTTTGGGATCTATTGGGTCAACCAAGAATAATTTTCCAGTCATATGATATCTATTATAACTTAGATGCATGGCCTCCCATGTACGAAGGTTTCCTTGAGTATTTTCCAAAGATTTTAATTTCTAAAACAGTTATTGACTGTACCTTTATGTAAGGTGTCATTGTAACGTGTTATCCAAGGTTGGGATAAGAGTCACAATTGGTATATATTTGTATTTAAACTCACAGTATATGTGTTGTCGTATTTTACACGACAATTGTAATAATAAAGTTGTAGTTATTTTCTGTTCCATGTATTTCGCGACTCGGAATGGGATGGGTGATGTATACCTATTTTGGGGGCGTCACAAAGCACCTGTGTTGGCCTTACCGGACAACACGAGAGGGTTTATAGTATATAGTGATGCGTCACACAAGGGTCTTAGCTTTGTACAGATGCAAAATGGCAGGGTCATTGCGTAAGCTTCACGTCAGCCGAAAGATTATGAGAAGGGATATCCGACTTATGACCTGAAGTTATCAGCAGTAGTTTCTACATTAAAGATTTGGAGGCATTATTTATATGGCGAGAAGTGTGAGATATATATGGATCACAAGAGTCTGAAGTATATCTTCACACAAAAAGAGTTAAACATGAGGCAGGGCCGATGGCTAGAATTAATCAAAGATTATGATTGTGTGATTTTGTACCATCCAGGCAAAGCAAATCTAGTGGCAGATGCCTTGAGCATAAAAGGCAGAGAGAAGTTATTGAAGTTAATCATTCAAGAAGAATTGGTGAAAGATTTTAAACGACTAGACTTAGAGATTAAGTATTCGGTGGAGATCAATGAATAATTATTTACAGTGACAGCGAGCCCGACTTTATTGGATAAGGTTAAAGAGGCACAAGAGAAGGACGAAGATTGCAATAACATCAAAAAGCGATTGAGTAAAGGTGATGAATTGAAATTTAAGATTGATAGCACTGGGCTACTAAGATTTAAAGGACGAATTTGGGTATCGTTAGTACCAGATTGAGAGAAGAGATTTTGCAAGAAGCGCATAGTACGAGATACTCGATACACCCAGGAAGCACGAAGATGTACTAAGATTTGCGTCATCACTTCTGGTGGCCAAACATGAAGAACGAGGTTGCAGAATACGTAAGTAGATGTCTAACTTGTTAAAGAGTCAAGGTAGAGCACCAACGACCAAGAGGGTTATTACAACCATTAGAGATTCCAGAATGGAAATGGGAGCACATCACAAGTGACTTTGTGGTGGGACTTCTGGCAACGCTAAAATGGCACGACGCCATATGGGTGATTGTAGATCATCTTACTAAGTCAGCTCAGTTTTTGTCGATTAAGATTAAGTATAGTTTGGACCAGTTAGCCAAATTGTATGTCAAGGAAATTATCTCGAGGCAAGGGGTACCGGTATCTATTATATCAGATAGAGATCCGCAATTCACGTCAAACTTCTGGAAGAGTCTTCAAGAAAAAATAGGGACACAACTACGAATGAGTACCGCATATCATCTGCAGACCGATGGGCAAAGCGAGAGAACAATTCAAACACTTGAAGACATGCTACTAGCTTGTGTCAGGTTTGTAATATTCATGAACACAAACAAATTGAAAAAATAAGCGAAAACGTGGAAAATCAGAGTTTTAAAATAATACAAACCATATTTCCGGATCACCCTTTATGCACAATTATTAATTAAACGAAAATAAAAGGACGAGAATCATACCCTTGAAGATCCGAGTTTCCTCAGATACAAGTTCACCTCCAAATCCTTTTCGTGTTCAACTTGAATCCACCGGGTTGGGTTCCTTGCTTTGATCAACGTTAGCCACCCAAGTGTTTGGCCTCTAGAGGTGATCCACCAAGAAAGAATAAAGATTCAAGAAGATGGGTGTTTGGCTAAACCCTAGTTTTCTATCACTATAGAAAAAGAGCGCACTCTCTAACAATTGGAATCACGTCTGTTGTGAAAAAGTCAACAACCTCTCTACACCCATAATAAGACTCATATTATTTATAGATGTAGGCAACCCTCCTAAACAATTAAATAAATGGGCTTTATTTTAATTAATTAAACTCCTTTAATTAATTAGGTTCCTAATCTTATTAGGAATAATTAATTAAACTCCTTTAATTAATTAGGCTCCTAATCTTATTAGGAATAAATGAGAGTACTTTTATTAATTAATTTCCAAACTCCTTTAGGAATTAAATAATAATAATAGTAATAATAATAATAATATAACTCCTCTTATTAATTTATATTTAATATTTCCAAAATATTAAATAATAAATATTAAGCTATTTAATTTATTCTATCACCATAGATTAAATTAAATATACTTAACTTATTATTACGATTATACCATTAACTTCTTAAATAATTATTCTTCTTTTTATGGTGTGACCCTTTAGGTTTTCCATATTAAACCGGTTGTAAATAAATCAAGTAGAACGATTCTAATCTTATTTAAATAAATAAATTAAAATATTAATTTATTTAAATAAATAATATTTATTCTACAATAGGGATAAGCCTCCCTAGCGATCAACGACTTTTCAGATAATATAGATTTCAACATTAATCATAAAAGAACCTTTGAGTAAATAGTTACCGTACAATTCAATCCTTCCACCATACAATGTCCTAATTAAATATAAGACATGGAATTACTGTCAAGTCTTATTTTATTTAATTATATGTATTTCGACTCTTAAATGCACAACACCAAATAATTCAAATTAGAAACTCCTCTCTAATTTCATTATGCATTGGCCAAGGACTACTGGGTTGTCATTTATCGAATCACATAGGACATTTCTTTTCTTTTACTAGAAGTGGTAGATTTTTTATTGATCATACATTATCACTATGTACAACTTATTATACCCAATCATACCCTTTGATATACCCTAAGGGTCTTAAGGAATAAGTCAAAGTATAACTCATCATACACAAGATACTATGATGATCTCAAGTCCAAGGATCACTCGTACTACTATCACTACAGGAATTCCTATTGATAGGCAAGTAAAACTCCATTAGGTATTCCTTAGCGAGCCACATTCAGTGAACTTATTCTCTAATAAGTTCCTACATACTTGCTTTAGTGTCTCCACATAAATGATCATGAGATCAATCATCCTCATCCAATGAGCAAGTAACGTATGTACCAATCTATCTGAATTCACTAATTCCCAATTTAGCAATCCAATGATTGGGAACTATTTTAGTTTTAAGCTTTCTAAGAATTTAGATCTCATTAGAATGACCATCATCATTATTCTAAAAGTATTGCTTAAAACTATGGGTATATCACATATTATAAAATAACATCATGTAGATAATTAAAAGCTTTTAATAAATTAATACTTTTTATTAATAAATGAATAAGATTGTTACAAAGTATATGCTTTATCATCAAATATGATTAGCTTGTGTGCATACTACTTTCAATCTCCCACTTGCACTAAAGCCAATCACCATGATATTTCATACCCTTCTTCTCTAAGTGACGATTATCCTGCTATTGGATAAGCTTTAGTTAATGGATATGTAATGTTGTTCTTGAGAGTCCACTATCTCTGTAGTGATTTCCCATCTTTCAATGATTCCAATAATCAAATGAAAGTGCCACAACACATGTTTAGATCTCAGATGAGACTTAGGAACTATTCCTAGTTCTATAATGAACTTTTCATCCAAACAATCAACTTGCAGCTTCATTTATAGCTATATACTTTGTCTTTATCACTAGACCAGCAACTCTTTGCTGTTTGAAATCTTTCCAATTCACTGCACAGTTATCTTTTCCAGAATATGACCGATCATCATCAGGTCTCGTATATTTCATTGCATACATGATTGTCACTCATGCGATCTCTCTTTTCACGAGTCTATGGGGACTATTAAGGGAGATGCACTCCATGTCTCATCAACATGAGACATTTCTTAGAGTTTACCATGCTAAACGACTTTAGCATCAAATGAATATACGTTCCTTGGGGTAAGCTGAGCATCTTTTTAAATCTATCTATATAGATTTGTATTCCCAATTACGATACTCATCCCAAATCATTCATGGATGAATGTTTCGACAACTTTATCTTTACTGATTGTAGCATTGGTATGTCATTCCTTATCTGTAGTATATCAACATATAATACTAGGAATGTCACGACGCTCCCACTGACCCTTTTTACACACTAGGTTCATTCTTATTTTTGATAAAATCAAACTCTTTTGATTGTCTCATCAAAACGAATGTTTCATATTTGAGAAGCTTGCTTCAATCTATTTCTTTGAGTGTCTACAACTCTTACCTCATCGTTTGTAACTGGATCATCATCTTCTATGATGTGTACCTCATCATCATCATTTATGATGAATTCATACCTCATAGGTATCTACGGTACTATTCCAGATTTACGATTTGGTTGTGGTACAATAGGTCTATCTATAAGTTCCTCTTATTTAACTTATAGTATTTTGTGGTTCTTGAACTCTTCAAGATCTATTATCCTCCCACTAGCCCCTTCAATGATAAATACCTTTATCTTAGAAGGTAGCGTATTTTGCAACAAACATCTTTTGCTAAGTACGATTATAGAACATATACCCTAAACTTACTTTAGGATGTCCACAAATTTGTACTTGTCAAATCTTGTCCCAAACTTATCCTTTGAAACCTTTTTCACACAAGTTGGACAACCCCTTATCTTAACATACTTAGGATTAGGAATCCTCCTTGTCCATAACTTTTATAGAGTCTTGGGGCCGAATTTTGAGGTTACCTTTTTCGTATATATGCAGCCATTTCTAGGACATTATCCCAGAAGGATACTAGAATGTCGGTAAAATCATTATGGACCGCACTATGTCTAACAAGGTACGATTTTTCCTTTCTGATACATCAATCAATTATTACATATCAGGAGGCGTCCATTGTGAGAAAACCATTTTGAGATGATCTAGAAACTCATTGCACAAGTATTCCTTCCTTGATCTGATCAAAGAATCCTAATACTTTGCTAATTTATCTCATTTCTGAATTCTTTGAACTATTCAAATAATTCACACTTGTATTTTAGCAAATACACACATTCAACTCTTTGAATAATCATCTCCTTTTCTTATACTAGTTTGTTCAATTTACAAAATATATTTACATGTAAGTCAAGTACACAAAATCCATTAAGTAATATTTCAGTTTTATACGAAATATTATTATTATAAATAGAACAACAATTGTTCTTGAACATAATACCAAAGATTTCATTGTCCAACAATAAAATGAAAATAATATTTCTAATAAGATCTAGAATACAATAACAACTTATTGACTTAATAGATTTGCTCGTAGGCATTGCTAAACTATAAGTTGCTATGGCTAATGCAGTAACCTTTGCTTTATTTACCACACATAGGATTACTTATCTTTGTTTAGCTTTCTACTTCTACTTGGTCCCTTCATAAATCTATATTTATGATAACCAAAGTCGGTAACCAATACCCAAGTAGAACCTTGACTTAATGAAAAATTTATTTTAAATCATGAACAAAATAATATTTGTAATCGAAACTTCACTAAGCTTCTTCTGGTTAGCATCTACAAGATGCTTCTTGCAGTTTTTGTTTCCAATGTCCTGGCTTATTGCAGTGGAAGCAAACTCCTTTGCTATCCGTATCAGTTTTGTTCTTATTATCCTTTGTTTTTTCCTTTCTATTTACCTTCTTTGAATCGTTCTTCTTTTCAAAAAATCCTTTGGCCCCTACCAGTAAGACATGGTATTTCTTAGTTGGAAAGTGACTCTCAACATTTTTCAACATGGTAAGTAAATCAGCGAGGCTGATATCTAGCTTGTTCATATGAAAAATTCACAACAATTATGAAAGGAGTCCGAGAGTGAGTGCAAGATCAAATCTTGGCTCAACTCTCCATCCATGACAAAACCTATTATCCTAATTGATCAATCAAATTGATAATGTTAAGAACTTTTATCCGTACTGTAGTGTCATTGATTATTCTAGATCGGAAGAGCTCCTTAGATATCTGATATCAATCAGTCCTACTTTCTTCACCATCAACTACTTGATGTGTAGGAATGTAGTAGGAGCATCCATAGTTTCATGCTGACGCTGAAGCTCTTTAATTATGGATGCGAGCATGATGCATTGAGCCAACTGTGCATCATCTTGCCACTTTCTAAAAGTAGCAATCTCTTCCTCAGAGGCATTGTCTGCAACAATTGCAGGGATAGACGTATTAAGGACATAACATAACTTTTCAGCCATGAGAACTATTCTCAAATTTCTTAGCCAATCCGTTTAATTCGGTCCAGTTAATTTAGCATCTAATATGCTACGCAGTGATAGTAATGTTAGACATTATAAAATTATGTAAATGAATTTGTAATTAACAACATTTTAGCATACATTCTTTTATTAATTACCAAAATAAATTAGGTCTTGTTTTAAATTGGTATCTCCCACTATTTTTATCAAACTATAGTACCCTCAATATATATAGTTCGGCAATATCTAATTGAAGATGTGCTAGTGAGAATAAGGATCCCATTTTAAATGTATATAGCCTTGTGGTGACACAACAAACTACATATAAATAAATAGATAGACAACTCTTGTCAATTACATCAACTACGCAACTCCTTGTATTTTGCCTCTTAGATTATTTTGATCAAGTGGTGGCACATCCAAATCAAAATTATCCAAGTTAAGTCTAACCTAGCACTCCATATATTCAAAAAAAAAATATTATCCTTGTGGTGACACAACAAAACAACATTGTTCAATTTTCTCTATAAGCATCAAATGTGATAAAATTAACATCTCAAAGAATTAAGATAAGCCTTGTGGTGACACAACAAATTTATAATAATTAATTGATACTCTATTATTTTTATCGTGCTAGAAGGTGACGTTCGATATTCCAAATATCTTTTGAACGCTTAGGACTTAATATAAAAAATTTGAGGGGTTTGCATGTAATTAATTTGTCTCATCTTGTTTAGCGCGCTTGCACACACACACACACACACACACACACACACACACACACACACACACACACACACATATATATATATATATATATATATATATATATATATAGTATAAGCATGCACATATAGAATACTATATTCTACCCGGATTGATTATGAACTTTTATTCTAGTTTGGTTCACTAGAGCCACCAAGTGAACCAAAAGGTCAAACCCTAGGGGTGCAAGAATTAATATTTAAATATAACTATTACATTTAAATTCCAGGCTCCATTACAAACGGGTCTTCAAGCGCTCCTTGTTCCTTGATCTCCAATTCTTCAAAATTAATTCTAACTATTCCTATTACAAAACTATTTAAAATAAATAGAAACGTTGATCAGCAGTCAAGGGGAAGTACATAGAAGGGAGTTAAAATTTATATTAAGAAAAAATAGAGAAGACGAGGTACACAGACCCCATTTAATAAAACTCATACATTCATTCATCCAACTAAAATAAAATCCAATCACATTCGTCAATAGTTCATAATCAATCCCATTTATTATCATACACATCACCATATGTATCAATAAATAATATTCATCTCATGAATAATAAACATTCAATATATATATATATATATATATATATATATATATATATATATATATTGATATCATTTAATAGGCAAATTTACTTAGTATAAAATCTAATTTTGAATCAAAATAAACTCTTTTATTTTAATCCAAATATAAATCAAAATAAACCTCTTTTATTTTAATTTATCCAATTTTGAATAAAATAATTTATTTTATTTTAGTCAAAATCTTTAATCAAAATAAACTCTTTTATTTCAATTAATTATGGAATCCAATTCCAAGTAAAAAAAAACTCATTTATAAAAGGAAACACGGATTCTCTTTCCTATTCACAAATAAACTCTTTATTTTGAATAATATGAAGTATTATTTCATATCTAAATAAACTCCTTTATTTAAGAAAATATAGAATCTAATTTCCACTCCAATTAGTTATCATAGAATCCAATTCAAACTTTAATTAGTTAGCATGAAATTTAATTTTAAAATTAAAATAAACTTCATATTTAATATTAAAATAAACCTTTTATTTTAAAATTAAAATAAACTTTTATTTTAATTATAAAATAATTGAGAATAATATAATATATAATAATCGAATATATATATATATATATATATATATATATATATATATATATATATATATATATATATATATATATATATATATAACATTTATCCTGTTATCCGTTTTATATATAACCAATAAATAGTTATATATATTAGCAATCATGTTCTAAAGTTTTCAATATAATGCAACCGTGCATTCCTTGAAATCCTGTTAACCATAATATATGTAATATATGATTGATTACAGGTATATAGATACTTCCTTTTGCCGGCCACGTGGGACTATAATAGATATATAAATATATATGATACGAATCACGGCACCACACATATCAAGGAATAAAAAAAAAGTTTTGCCATTTTTTTTTAATTTTATACAATAAAATTATGCCCAATTAAATTGTTCTAAACACATATCAATATACATATTAAATTAAAATAATTAACAATTCGCATAAAGGTTTAGCTCTGATGTTACTGTTAAGTTTGTAATATTCATGAACGCAATCAAATTGCAAACATAAGCGAAAATTAACGTGAAAAATCAGAGTTTTAAAATTTTACAAACCATATACCTGGATCACCATTTATGCACAATTATTAATTAAACGAAAATAAAAGGACGAAAATCATACCCTTGAAGATCTGAGTTTCGTCAGGTATAAGTTCACCTCCAAATCATTTTCGTGTTCAACTTGAATCCACCGGGTTGGGTTCCTTCCTTTGATCAACGTTAGCCACCCGAGTGTTTGGCCTCTAGAGGTGATCCACCAATAAAGAATAAAGATTCAAGAAGATGGGTGTTTGGCTAAACCCTAGTTTTCTATCTCTCTAGAAAAAGAGCGTACTCTCCAACAATTGTAATCACGTCTGTTGTGAAAAAGTCAACAACCACTCTACACCCATAATAAGACTCCTCTAATTTATAGATGTAGGCAACCCTCCTTAACAGTTAAGGAATTAGGATTTATTTTAATTAATTAAACTTTTAATTAATTAGGCTCCTAATCTTATTAGGAATAAATGAGAGTACTTTTATTAATTAATTTCCAAACTCCTTTAGGAATTAAATAATAATAATAGTAATAATAATAATAAGACTCCTCTTATTAATTTATATTTAATATTTCCAAAATATTAAATAATAAATGTTAAGCTATTTAATTTATTCTATCACCATAGATTAAATTAAATATACTTAACTTATTATTACGATTATGCCATTAACTTCTTAAATAATTATTCTTCCTTTTATGGTGTGACCCTTTAGGTTCTCCATATTAAACCGGTTGTGAATAAATCAAGTAGAACAATTCTAATCTTATTTAAATAAATAAATTAAAATATTAATTTATTTAAATAAATAATATTTATTCTACAATAGGGATAAGCCTCCCTAGCGATCAACGACTTTTCAGATAATATAGATTTCAACATTAATCATAAAAGAACCTTTGAGTAAATAGTTTCCGTACAATTCAATCCTTCCACCATACAATCTCCCAATTAAATATAAGACATGGAATTACTGTCAAGTCTTATTTTATTTAATTATACGTATTTCGACTCTTAAATGCACAACACCAAATAATAGAAATTAGAAACTCTTTTCTAATTTCATTTTGCCTTGGCCAAAGACTACTGGGGTGTCATTTATCGAATCACATAGGACATTTCTCTTCTTTTACTAGAAGTGGTAGATTCTTTATTGATTATACATTATCTCTATGTACAACTTATTATACCCAAGCATACCCTTTGATATACCCTAAGGGTCTTAAGAAATAAGTCAAAGTATAACTCATCATACACAAGATACTATGATGATCTCAAGTCCAAGGATCACTTGTACTACTATCACTACATGAATTTCTATTGACAGACAAGTAAAATTCCATTAGGTATTCCTTAGTGAGCCACGTTCAGTGAACTTATTCTCTAATAAGCACATACATACTTGCTTTAGTGTCTCCACACAAATGATCATGAGATCAATCATCCCCATCCAATGAGCAAGCAACGTATGTACCAATCTATCCGGATTCACTAATCCCCAATTTAGTAATCTAACGATTGAAAACTATTTTAGTTTTAAGCTTTAAAAGAATTTAGATCTCATTATAATGATCATCATCATTATTCTAAAAGCACTACTTAAAACTATGGGTTTCTCACATATTATAAAACAGCATCATGTAGATAATTAAAAGCCTTTAATAAATTAATAATTTTTATTAATAAATGAATAAGATTGTTACAAAGTATATACTTTATCATCAAACATGATTGGCTTGTGTGCATACTACTTCCAGCTTGTGTGATGGACTTCAAGGGTAGTTGGGAGGATCACCTTACATTAGTAGAGTTGGCATATAACAATAGTTATCAGACCAGTAATGGAATGCCGCCGTACGAAGCACTGTATGTGAGGAAATGTAGAACGCCCTTATGCTGGGACGAAGTTGGAGAACGTCGACTGTTGGGACCAGAGTTGGTACAACAAACGGTAGAAATCAATAAGGTGATAAGAGCCCGACTAGTAGCAGCTCAAGATCGCCAGAAGAAGTATGCAGACTTAAATCGCAAGAATAAAGATTTTGAATTAGGAAGCTGTGCATTTCTAAAAGTATCTCCCTGGAAAGGGAAGATTCGTTTTGGGAAGAAGGGCAAGTTGAGCCCTGCGTTCATAGGACCGTTTGAGATTATGAGGCGAGTCGGTGAAGTGGCGTACGAGGTAGCGTTACCTCCTGAACTTGAGCACATTCACAACGTGTTCAATGTGTCAGTTTTGCAGTCGTATAAACCAAAGTACAAGCACGTTATCTCCTATGAACCAATCCAAGTCGAGAAAGACTTATCGTATGAGGAAGTTCCTGTCCATATATTAGAAAGGAAGGAACATAAGCTAAGGAATAAAATCATTCATTCCGTTAAGATTCTCTGGAGGAATCATGCAGTTGAAGAAGCTACGTGTGAACTAGAAGATAAAATGAGAGCGAATTATTCATTTTTATTTTAGTAACATTATTTTTACAATTCCGAGGACGGAATTTTTATAGGGGGGAGGGATGTAATGACCGTGAATTTGAAACTCCTTATTAAATAAATATGTGATTTAATTTTTATGAGTTAGTTTTGTGAGCCTATTTAAACCTTATGTGGGTATGTAAATTTATGAAATGATTAAAGAGAGTCACTAATAGTTATTTAAATTAGTGGACTAACCCTAAGAGGTTGATATCAAAGAATTGATAGGATTCTTAATAATTAAATATTCAATCTATTTGAATATAATGACAAGATTTGAACATATTGATTCAATTCAATTATGGGTATATCACCACTATAGACGTTAAATTATATCATATAGAACTTGTGTGGGGATAAATTTTGGAACTGGCTTGAAGCTAACCGATTTTGGCACTGCTAGGGACCGGCGCAGCTGCGCCCTCCCAGCAGTACAAAATGGCATAGTTGTGCCTGTGATCAGTCTGAGTCAATTAGTTTCTTTTGTGGAAATGAAATGGAACCCTTTTGTGGTGTGCGTGACATTAATAAATCATATGGATAAAGGTACAATATGTTTATATAAAGTATCTAGTAGTACAAGAATTCTCATGTGATCTTTAATACAGAAGTAATTAAAATAGCTGTGTAATTTAGAAACTGGGGATGGAATTAGATGTTTAAATAAACATTAAAATTAAATAATGTTATTATGTGTTTATGAGAGTAGTAAAAATAATTATGGGACTACCCGGATAATAATATCAAACCGCGTTATTTTATTGAGTGTATTTAATGTACATAGATTATATGATGTGGGTATACAATTAATCCCTAAATTCCTAATATGGTAACAATTGTACATTAAGATTACATTTTGGGAATTTAAAGGGGCCAAACCAAGCCTTAATTGATCAAGTTACTGAGAGTTTGCTCTTGTCACAAAAGTACATTAATAATGACCTAAAACTAAAATACGTAACTTCCAAGCAAGAAATCATTGGCTATGGAGATGGCTAGTGGTGGGTTGTTAAACCACTCTCAATTAACCAATGTGTTCTTCCATTTCTCCTTAAGCTCCAACCCTAGTTTAATGCCAATGTCTAGTCCAAGTCTCTTCTATAAATATAAACTCCAAAATTCAGTTTTTGGGTTGCTATAACTTGTTTGATAAGTCTTAGTTGGAGAGTCCTAAGTTGCTGAGCATTGTGAAAGCATACTCAGTGAGTAAGAAGTCCAATTCAAGCTTAAGGAGGTATAAAATCTCAACTTTTGTTCTTAGTTGGGCTTGTCAAATTCTTAGGAATTACTTGAAATTCTTTCTTAATCAATGTGAATTAACATGCCATAATGTGTTTATGAAGTATGTTTACATGTTCGATCTCTTAATTAACGGATTGGAATATGTTTAAACTGAAAAGAACCAAAGTGGTTGAGGCTCTGCAAAGCAGAGTCTATTTCTGCTTCTGGTGCAGACATGGCGCAGCTGCGCCCTAATTGTACTAGGGTGCAGCGCAGTTGCGCCGTACCCCAGGATTAGTTTCTTATGTTTGGTTGTGCTATGAGTTGCTAACTTGATGTTATGATTTAAGTATATGCCTAACAAGGGGAATGACCCGAGATATAAGCACACGCATGTAGTATGAACAAGTATAGCAATATTAGTACATATGATTGACACAATACTTATGGTTTAGAAATGAAAATTTATAGTTTCAAAAGTGAAATTTTTCACGAATACATCATGTGAGCATTCTGATTTTATGAACATGATATATGGTTTATATTGACATGAATTGCAAGTCTAAAGTGATTAAACACACTAGCATACATGATTAAAAGTTAAGATAATTTCAAAGTTAAGAAACTTAAGACTTTTCAAAGTGCTAAACGATGCTAAATATGAATTTATGATAGGAACACTATGAGCATGTATATTAGCAGATTATATGATATCTATGTGGACATATGGCAAGAGTTGTAAAAGTATGATGATTACATGACCTTTTTATGTTTTAATGACATGTAAATTGAAAGTTAAAACTTGTGGCAATGAACTCAAGAATGGTCGTATGCTATGAGAGAAACTCTAGCATGTATGTATGTTAAAGTATAAGTGTAATTGGTGCTCAAGAGTTGGACAGAAGTCAGGAGAGCAAAGCTCAACCTTGGTCTGGCCAGGGGACAGCGCAGCTGCGCCATCCCTAAGCTTAGATAGGGCGCAACTGCGCCATCCTGCAGTCAGTTCTATATTTTGTTTTTTGATCTGATGATTCAAGGCATGCTTATATGATTACTTTAGCTTGTATTATATAACCAATATGTTATGTAATGTGTTCAGAAGCATGCTAGGTGATAGAGAAGAAGGTTAATGAGAAATTATGACTTTCAAATGTTAAGTCTGAAATAAGGTTTGCGAGCTATAAAGCAATGGTTTAGATTAAAGTGTTATGTGTTCAAGCCTGTATTGATACATAGAAACTAGATAATCTAAAGTTGTCAAATCTAAGACACGATTAGATTGACTTATGTGAATTATGGGATAGACCTATGTGATGATGTAATTCTTGTTAGTGTAGACTCATATTAGTTTACACATACTAATTGAAAGGCCGACTTGTTAATGTTAGGTCGTTTCAACGTAAGTTAATTAAAGCTTAGAATTAAATTGTAGCTGAGTAAACAAGCAAGTTTCCTAACTTACACAACTTTGGATTTTGTACAAGTTCTTGAATTTCATGTGATTCGTATATTGAATGCAAGTATCCGAAACTCTATTTTATATTTAGCAAGTCTTTGAACTTTACTCTTTGATTGTGCAAATTGCTAAACTTCACTTCTTTTTATGAAAGTTTCCTATCCTTCTTATATTGTATTGAGCAGGTTATTGTCGAATTGAAAGTTATTCATTTAAGATTAAACTTTATTTCTAAGCATGCTACTAAGTGGTTTAATTACTTTACAATTATTCCACATCGATTTTATTGATATTCGCACTTTGTGCACTCGAGTTCGTACAATCTTGGACTTGTACATCTTTTAAAGTTCTATAATTTTTGAACTATGTCAGATAGAGTCTGAACCTTTGTCAAGTAAGACAAGCGTATGAAGTTTTATAAAAGCTATCCAAACCAATTGATGTTAAGGATTCTTAGGCTGAAAGAACACCCCTTTTATGATAGGGGAGTACCCCAGGTATCTAATATAAGTTACAAAGAGCAAATTTAAATGTTATGCATATACATGGTGTACGTGAGGCTGATCCCCTGAAGTACTTATTCTGTAGCCAGTAACAAAAGGGTCGATTAGCTATTGATTTTATTGGAGTGTTATAGTTCAAAGTCTACTTGACTATCAGTTATTCTAAAAGCAAATCATTATCTTTGCTTCTGGTTTTCATATTGTTGAATCCTTTAGATATTCATATTGTTGAATTTATTGTCAGATATTCTTCCATTCATCATGATATATCCTTATTGTTGTATTTAAACTTGCTGAGCAAACTTGTTGCTCATCGTTGCTATATCATGAATTATTTTGTAGCTAAGCCCGAGACCTCAGGAAAGGACAAGGGTAAAGGAAAGATGTAGAAAAGTTGCCAGGAGCAGACTTTACTTTATGCCTAGTTTAAATTACTGTTATGTAATATGAACCCTAATGATTATTTTAGGGTATGTTTGTAAGATTGTCTTAAGGTTATTAAATCTTGGGACTAGTAACACTTTTGATTGAACAATGTACGCTTATTATATTCTGCATTTTAGTGACTGTGTGTTGTTGAGAGGTGGATGTTTATAGTTTATCGTGACAACCGAACCGGGGTCAGAGGACCCGATTTCGGGGGTGTCACCATAATAAAGAGATTTGTGAGAACCCAGAATTTCACATAATTTAAAATTTTTGAATAATTTTTTTAATGAAAGTATTTGAATCATATAAGTGTATATGATAATTACGCTAGATAGTTAAACTAAGAAGTATACTTAATCATTTTCAAGGAAGAGTAATGAAAGTTATGTAAGAAATTAACATAGCTTGAATGTTAGCCTTGATTACTAAATTAAAAAGATTTACAATCCTTAAGTAATTGATTATTGATATGAGTATGTATGTGTTTATAACTTATTAAGTCAATTTGTGATAATAAGTTAATAAACTAGGAGAAATATGTTAGGACATATGTGAATTAGGTACGTGATTGCGTAAATATGTATTATATAATGTGTGTACATTTATTTTGTAAAGAGATGAAGAATAAAGTTATGTAACCTAATACATATATTAGGTATGATAATTAAATAACCTAATGGGTTATGATTTAAGAGAATGATAGTATATAAAAACATATACTAATCCTTAGAGATTTATTTTATACGTCTCTATTAATTAATTTTATAACCTAAGAATAGCAAGTCTAATTGGGTTACAAAAATTAAAGATATGTGAGTAAGGAATTAAATTATTAATGTGTGTAAAGGAGACCCTAACTAAATGATTAGGGTATGATCAAGATTAAAATATGAGACTAATATGATATTAAGGCCCAAAGAATTTATTTGTGGCCCAAGTGTTTATTTGAGCAAGAGGCTTCTGACTATTTGATTTAATAGCAATTAAATTGTTGAGCTAGCCCAATATTTGATTTAAAGGGCAAGTATTCTAGTGGCCCAATCAATTGGAGATGGTGGCCCAAGTGTATTTTAATTAGTGGCTAAAAGAATTAGCCCAAGAGAATTAATTAGCGAGGCCCAAGCTTGGCCAAATCTAAATCCACATATGGAGGGTTAGTTTAGTCATTGATTAAAGCATAAATAAAATAAATGTTATGTAAGATAGCAAGGCCATGTGGCCGGTCAATGGAAGGAAAGGAATGGGAGATGCATGTAATGATTAGTTTGCTTTAGTTGGTGATTATCTTTGTGTGGTGTCACCTTATGGATGGAGCCACCAATTTTATTTATTCTTGCAAGTAACCACTAACTTGTTGAGAGAGAGAAGTCAAGGATGTGGTGTAATGATTTCATTTTACTAACTCACACCAACTCTTCACATGTGTCAAGTTTCTATTAAACCAACATCTTTTACCAAGCTTACAAGCAACCTCAAGCTTGCAAGAAACACCTTAATGATTAAAGAGAGAATGTGGGGGAATTTACATAGATATACATAATATATCTATACTTAATTTATTAACAAAAATCTATTTTATTCTTTTCTTTCATTTTATTTCCTAAAAAGCTAACAAAACAAAGTAAGAGAGAGAGAGAGCCAAGAGGGTTTCGACCATAATAGGAAAAGAGATAGGGAGAGTTTTGATAGTTTCCAAGTTCCATAATCTAAGTATTAGAAAGAAGAAGAAAAGGAATCAAGAGAAGGTATACGAAATCCCTAGTTTTATAGTTTAATTTCTCTTTGTGATGATTTGAGTTTTGATTTTTGTAAAACTATGATCTTGAGGCTTAAAACCTTAGATCTTGGTGTTTAAAAGTGTTTTATGTTTAGATTCAACTCTTTTGTAGATCAAAAGTGGAAGCTAAACTAAGAAATATGAGTTAGATTTTTCAAAAGATAGAAAATCAAATTTTTCTTAGCTTTTGTTGTGTTTGATCTTATTATTGTTGATTATTTGGTGAATTAAACCATGGATCATGTTAGATCCATGAGTATATGAGTTATTTTAAGTATTATGTTGAATTATGTTGACTTTATGTGAAAATATAGAAGTTTTCTTAAAAGTCACCAAATGTTAAAAAACAAATTGTTGAGAAAACAAATTATGATATGGAAATGACCATATCTCTCATTCTACTTTGAATTTTTGAGTGTGGTCAATTTATGGAGTTAGATATATGAGTCTTCTAATATATCCAAGTGGAATCACTGAAAAAGGATTTGTAGATTTTCGTGTGGAATGATTTTGGTAAATGATGAAAAATAAGAAAATGCTTAAAAAGCTGCTGCCCAAAATATTGTAAGGGCTGTTTTGGCCACTTATTTAATGAAATAAAATCCGGCCTTTTGGGGGATGAAAATATATGGGATAAAGTAGGTTGTGTCCAAAAATGAACTCATTCTGACTTAAAATAAGCAAGTTATGACTATTTCAATTTTTGCGTTTTTCCGACGAAAATCGCTATAACCGGAGTTGTATAACTCCGATGGCCTTGAAATTTAAACTGTAAGCTCACGTTAACATGTGTAAGTTCCCGCAAAGAGTTGGGAATTTTTGCAGTTAAGTACGAGGTAGCTAATTTCTTAAAAAATTAACTAGAAATTGATTTTTGAAAAATACTTGAAGGAGTTGAAAAATTCCAGAAAAATACTTTTTTGTGTATGGAATATATGTATATATGATTGGCCATAAGATTAGAAAAAAATAAGCTGATTTCATATTTTCGTGAATAGTGTATTTCAGCTTCCCGAAATGAACATTTCAGGTTGCTGAAAAGGGAAACTGAAATGTCAGGAAGTGAAGTCAGTTTTGTTTTAGCTTGCTGAAATAGAAACTGAAATGATATATTAAGTCTACTGAGTTCCTAAATAGTTTGTCATGTTATATTACGAATTTATAAATGAACGAGTAAGTGTTAAGTCTGAGATATTATAGCGTACTCACTAATGATAGGTTATGTGATTTCATGTTAAATTGCTATGAGTAAGATATGTGATGCTAATTAAGAGATCAATTTTATCAATGATAAGTCTTACAAAAGAAGTTAACTTAAATTGCGTAGCAGTAGTCAACGAATCAGGCAAGTTCCTAACTCAACTTGAGTTACTATTTTTCAAGCATTGTAGTGAATAATTATTGATAGTTATTTACATCTATAATGATTATTGTAATTCGCACGTAGTGCAATTGATTCTTATTTTATTATTTGAATTGTTTATAAATCATGTCTCAGCTAATTGTTTTGGCGAGACTAATATTTGTTAAAGCATGAAATGCTCTATTTATTATGAACTGAATTATTATTAGAAGATCTATGTCATTGGTTTCGGCTAGATTAGCATTGTTATTAATTATTGAAATCATAGTATTTCTTTGAAAGTAATCCAAGCCATATTGTTGTGGTACGGACTCGTGATGTAAGACTGAGATGAACAAATTTTAATGTCGTAAATCGACCTATGCGCTATTATTGAGTATTATGCATAATATAGGGTACAAAGGAGTTGGCCAATCCAAGTACTTGCAGAAGAGTATATGTAAGACCCCAACTTATTAATGAATAAAATCAAATTTTCTCTAAATATTATTGTGAATAATAAGGGGTTAATTTGATATAATACTTTGGTTATGGGTGAAATGTGCAAATTTTGCAAAATAAGCAGGTGGTTATAAAATATTCGTTTGGTCAGGGAATATTCTTGTTGTCGGGGAATATTCGTACGACGGCGCAGCCTTGTGTGGGCCCCATAACGGAAAGCGATTGGATGAAGAAAATGACAAGTATAAGTTATTTATAAATAACGGCGTAGTTGTTACCGTTAATACTGTTGGAATACCCGGTGGTTAAAATACAGTAGCACACGGTATTGCACCAATTATTGATTCTTACGTAAGAAGGCACTACTCAATAATTGTTACAGTAGTTATTGTTCAATTTTTTATTTTATTGATTCAATAATTATTGCGTTGATATTTTATATTATTGTTGTTTCAATAATTGTTGCTGCACAATATTTTCCTTTATCAGATCAATAATTCATATTATTTGAATAATATTATTAGATAACATTATTGGCAATGTCTAGAAAGTTCTGTCTAAGGAGAGGTTTGGTCATCTAATTGCGCGCCAGTAAGGAGAAATCCTTATTGGAAAGCCCCCTCTTTCGTGGGAACGGCCTGGTTGTCATAAATGTGATTCTGTAATATTATTTGTGAATAATTAATTATTGATTCATATGATAAGGAAATATTTATTTTATGTGGATATAAATGAGGGATATATTTTTGTGGTTAAAAATGAAAGAGTTAATGTTGAGCTTTTTATCAGTATTTTTGTCGGAAAGGAGGTATTAAAAAATAGGATTTTTGAGATATTTTGCGGGGGTTATAATTTTTAATCCGACCGTTGGATCGTGGTAATTTTTGGATATGTTATACATATATAAGTTGAGTATATGTCCACAAATTTTGAACCGTTAAAAATGAACGTATGATTTATTATGAATTTTACGAGATGACTGGTTCAGAAATTGTTGAATTTTTGGAGTTTATCATTTTGATGAAAAATTCTAGAATTGGTGGGCCCCATTCTTGGTTGGTGAAAAAATGTGCTGTGATTTTTATTCAAATGTGGTGGGTGGGAATAGCAATAGGCAAAGCCATCAGGTTGCAGGTTAAGTCTTCTTCGGCGTGCTAACATTTTCATATAAATAGAGGGCTAAGTTAGAATTGAAAATCACACCAGAAACAAGTTTTCTCTCTTTCTCTCTCTAGATTATTGAGTGTATTTTGTGAGTATTTAGATACTTTGAGAGTTTCTATTCATCAGAGCAAGTTTCTTTCAGCCTTATACCGGTATTCCGACCTGAAGTACTGATATTTTGAGGTAAGGGATATTATTTTCTTCTTAAATGATATTATTTTTTTCAATATCGTTATGCTAAAATATTAACATGAGTTTGTATAAAATTTAAAACTTTTTGTGTCGGGGTTACTATTCACGTATACGGCACTATTCACGAATACGACACTATTCACCGAAAAATAAAATTTTCCCTTTTTATCCAAGATGTCTATTATGGTTACTATCTTTGATTGTATCCATGTTTTGATCTTTATTTTTGAATTCTGCTTCACAATTGATTATTATGAAGTATTATTGATCTTAGATAAACTGTTATACGAATCCCTAATATTTGTCCTTCTGTCTCACTTGATTCGTTCTCTTTAAAATATTTTTCATCATCCTCAGTCCTAAATGATGATATTACTGAATATCTTTGGCCTGTAGTACAAAGATGTATGATTACTTGATGAATATCTTTGGCCTGTAGTGCAAAGATGAACAGGTGTTGAGATGAACATGACTGATAGGTTATACAAATGAATATCTTTGGCCTATAGTGCAAAGATGAATATTTGGATAAAGATGATTATTAATTGATGTTACAGGGATAAAATATTGATGATGGACTTTTAAATCTTAGAAGATAGTATAATTCTTTCTCTACTTGACTCTTCTAATGGTTTGTCTGTTTCCGCTGCAGTTGTTGATCTAAAACTTGTTGTCGATTATATTCTATCAGATTTTTCCCCGTTGAAGACTAACGATAATTTGTTGTATATTATCTTAGTCATAATATTTTTTACTGGGCTAGTTGAGCTCACCCTTTTCCTTTTTGTTCCATTTTTCTTCTCAAGAGGTGAGAACATAGCAGGATCTAGTCGAGGTATGGAGTGATGGTTCTGGAAAGATGTTTTAGCAGTCCTCACTATTTCTGTAAAATAGTGTTTGAATAATTGTAATGAGGGTTTATTTGAGTGTGGATATTGTCCAGAAGACAATATTTGTATTTAAACTCACAGTATGTGTTGTCGTATTTTGCACGACAATTACATTATTGAAGTTGTAGTTTACTTTATGTACCATGTATTTGGTGACTCAGAATGGGTGTTGTATACCTATTTTGGGGGCGTCACAGTTAGCATCAGAGCTTAGGGATATGATCCCTGGTTGAGATGTGAGACAAGAACTAGGAGGGGAGAGATGGGGAATTCCTTCGCTAGTATGACCTGACTAAGTTTATTTGGTGTTTATTTGGTCGGTCAGAGTATAGGTATAATATATGACATGACTATTAACCCTTGTTTTATGGCAGTATTTAAGAATGGCAGCTGAGAACGTTAATAATGGAGTAAATCAGACCGTGGAGACACCTTTGATCACCACCCAGGGGAACGTGCAACAGGAAGGCAATATTCCTGCTGTAAACAACGTTACTGAACAAACGATGAATGATGGAATGTTTAGGAGCTTTTTGCAGTTCATGCAAAATCAGACGAGAGAAACTCGTGTGCAGAATACGGGTGGAAATGATAACAACGCGCGGTTTGTCACAGCTAAGTAGTTCAAAGAATTGGGACCACCAGAATTTAAGGGAAAGCCGTATCCGATCATGGCGGAAATGTGGGTCAAGCAAATTACCAAGATATTCGATGTCTTGGGATGCATGGAGGAACAGAAGGTTCCATTCGCCACCTTTATGTTCTGTGGTGAGGCAGACTACTGGTGGGAGTCTGTGAAGCGTACCCAGCCTGACGCACTCAACATGTCCTGGGAAACATTTCAAAAATAGTTCAATGACAAGTACTTTCCTGAAAGTATTCGTCGTATGAAGGAGGTGAAGTTTATCAGACTGGAACAAAACAACATGACGGTGTCCCAGTACGAGGCGAAGTTTGAAGAGTTATCTAGGTTTGCACCTCATTTGGTCAAAAATAAGGAACGAATGACAAGGATGTTTCTGAGAGGTCTAAAACCCGAGATTCGACAATATCTTATCTCTCATAAATTTTCTTTATATTTAGATGTTGTAAATAGGGCTCAATTATTAGAGCGAGATAATGAGTATGTGCAACCGAGGGACCACAACCAGGGTCATACCGGTGGCGGCAGTCATCGAAGCAATGAAAACCAGTAGGGAGGAAAACATTAGGACAAAAGCGGTAACCACTTTGGTGGTAATCGTGGTCGTAATAATAGAAGGAGCGAGTCGGGAGGAGATTTCAAGAAGAGAAGGTACAACAATGATAACGTGAAGACGCCAGCACAAACATCAACTGTTTCTAGGGGAGGAGAACGACCACTGGTCGTATGTTACAAATGTGGGAAAGAGGGACATATCATCCCAAACTGCCCACAACAATCTAAGGTATGTTATAACTGTGGAAAGGAGGGTCATATAGCTCGAGAGTGTTCTGTAGCAAAACCAAGTTCAGTGGGAATGGTGACTCCAAAAGCTGTCCCGGATAAGTCAAAATCAGCAGTTCCTGGAACAGCGTTTGTCGTGACTGGCCAAAACGCGAGAAACCCGAATGAGGTGATCACGGGTAAGCTAATCTTGAATTCTTGTGAAGTTTATAATTTACTAGATACTGGTTCTACCCATTCTTTTATCTCTTCTGCTTGTGCTCAACGTTTAAACTTAACTCCGGAGAAATTGGACTTTGACTTATCTGTTGAAACTCCGTTGGGTGAAACTTTCATTACATCTACAGTTTATAAATCTTGCATGATCCAAGTTGGCACTATCACATTACCTATTGATCTTATCTCTTTAAAGATACTTGCTTTTGATGTGATTTTAGGAATTGATTGGTTAACCACTCATCATGCTAAAATTGATTGTTTTCGTAAGGTTGTTAGTTTTCATATTCCTAACCAACCCGTCATACGAATTCAAACTACTAAACCACTAAAATCAGTCACTGTCATATCAAGCCACAAAGCTATTCGTTTATTGAAAAATGGATGTCAAGCTTTCTTAGCCCATGTTATGGATTTGAACAAAGACAAGTCAGATTTGAATAATATTTCTATTGTTAGAGAATTTTCCGATGTATTTCCTGAAGAACTTCCTGGTCTACCCCCAGAACGTGAAGTTGAATTCTTTATTAACCTTGAACCCGGTACAAAGCCCATTTCTAAAACCCCATATCGAATGGCTCCTGTTAAACTTTAGGAGTTAAAAGTCCAACTACAGGAGTTGTTGGACATCGATTTTATTCGTCCTAGTACATCTCCTTGGGGTGCTCCTGTTTTATTCGTAAAGAAGAAAGACGGGAGTATGCGACTTTGTATCGACTATCGAGAATTGAATCATGTCACTATCAAGAATAGGTATCCGCTACCTCGTATTGATGACCTGTTTGACCAGTTGCAAGGAGCACAATTCTTTTCAAAGATCGATCTTCGTTCTGGATATCATCAGCTGAAGATTAAAACTGAGGTTATTCCAAAGTCTGCCTTCATAACTCGGTACGGGCATTATGAATTCATAGTAATGTCTTTTGGATTGACTAATGCTCCTGCTGCTTTCATGGATATGATGAATCGTGTATTCAAAGAATATTTGGATCAGTTCGTTGTTGTCTTTATTGATGACATCCTCATCTATTCCAAAAACCGTGAAGATCATGAGCGCCATTTGAAGCTGGTACTGCAAAGGCTTCGTGAAAATAAGCTATATGCCAAATTGAAGAAATGCGAGTTCTAGCTTGAGGAAGTAGCATTCCTTGTGTGACGCCCCCAAAATAGGTATACAACACTCATTCTGAGTCGCCAAATACATGGTATAGAAAGCAAACTACAAATTCAATAATACAATTGTCGTGCAAAATACGACAACACATACTGTGAGTTTAAATACAAATATTGTCTTCTGGACAATATCCACACTCAAATAAATCGTCATTACAATTATTCAAACACTATTTTACAGAAATAGTGAGGACTGCTAAAATATCTTTCCAGAACCATCACTCCATACCCTGACTAGATCCTGCTATGTTCTCACCTCCTAAGAAGAAAAATGGAACAAGAAGGAAAAGGGTGAGCTCAACTAGCCCAGTAAAAAATATTATGACTAAGATAATATACAACAAATTATCGTTAGTCTTCAACAGGGAAAAATCTGATAGAATATAATCGACAACAAGTTTTAGATCAACAACTGCAGCGAAAACATCAAACCATTAGAAGAGTCAAGTAGAGAAAGAATTCTACTATCTTCTAAGATTTAAAAGTCCATCATCAATATTTTATCCGTGTAACATCAATTAATAATCATCTTTATCCAAATATTCATCTTTGCACTACAGGCCAAAGATATTCATTTGTATCACCTGTCAGTCATGTTCATCTGAACACCTATTCATCTTTGCACTACAGGCCAAAGATATTCATCAAGTAATCATACATCTTTGCACTACAGGCCAAAGATATTCAGTAATATCATCATTTAGGACTGAGGATAATGAAAAATATCTTAAAAAGAACGAATCAAGTGAGACAGAAGGACAAATAGTAAGGATTCGTATAACAATTTATCCAAGATCAATAATACTTCATAATAATCAATTGTGAAGCATAATTCAAAATATAAAGATTAAAACATGGATACAATCAAAGATAGTAACCATAATAGACATCTTGGACAAAAAGGGAAAATTTTATTTTTCGGTGAATAGTGATGTATTCGTGAATAGTGCCGTATACGTGAATAGTAACGTATACCCGTATATTTGTGATAACAACATTGCACTCGTACCCGCATATGATCTTCTACTCAATGCTTCAGCTACTACGTTTGCTTTTCCAGGATGATATTGGATGGTATGATCGTAATCTTTCAACAGCTCGAGCCAACGTCGCTGCCGCATGTTGAGTTCCTTTTGGGTGAAGAAATATTTGAGGCTTTTATGATCTGTATAGATCTCCACTTTCTCCCCATACAGGTAGTGTCTCCAGATCTTCAACGCAAAAACGACTTCTGCCAACTCCAAATCATGAGTAGGATAATTCCTCTCATATTCTTTGAGTTGTCGTGAGGCATAGGCTATGACTTTCCCATGTTGCATGAGAACACATCCTAACCCTTTGCCTGAAGCATCCCTGTAGATAACAAATCCATCCGAACCAGATGGTATTGTCAGAACAGGTGTCAAAATGAGTCTCCTCTTGAGTTCTTGGAAACTCTTCTCGCATTCCTCACTCCATACGAATTTTGTATCTTTTCAAGTCAGCTGAGTTAACGGAGTAGCGATTCGAGAAAATCCTTCCACAAATCTCCGATAATAACCAGCTAAGCCCAGAAAGCTACGTACTTCGGTTACCGACTTCGGTTGCTCCCAACTTTGTATGGCTTCAATCTTCACCGGATCGACAGATACTCCATGTTTTGACACCACGTGCCCAAGGAATGCTACTTCCTCAAGCCAAAACTCACATTTCTTTAATTTGGCATATAGATTATTTTCACGGAGCCTTTGCAGTACCAGCTTCAAATGGCGCTCATGATCTTCACGGCTTTTGGAATTGATGAGGATGTCATCAAGAAAGACAACAATGAACTGATCCAAATATTCTTTGAATACATGGTTTATCATATCCATGAAGGCAGCTGGAGCATTAGTCAATCCAAAAGACATGACTAAGAATTCATAACGCCCGTACCAAGTTCTGAAGGCAGTCTTTGGAATATCTTCAGTTTTAATCTTTAGCTGATGATATCCAGAACGAAGGTCGATCTTTGAAAACAATTGTGTTCCTTGTAACTGGTCGAACATGTCATCAATGCGAGGTAGCGGAAACCTATTCTTGATGGTGACATGGTTCAATTCTCGATAGTCAATACAAAGTCGCATACTCCCGTCTTTCTTCTTTACAAATAAAACAGGAGCACCCCAAGGAGACGTACTAGGACGAATAAAACCGATGTCCAACAACTCCTGTAGTTGGAGTGTTAACTCCTGAAGTTCAATAGGAGCCATTCGATATGGAGTTTTAGAAATGGGCTTTGTATCGAGTTCAAGGTCAATAAAGAATTCGACTTCACGTTCTGGGGGTAGACCAGGAAGTTCTTCAGGAAATACATCGGGAAATTCTCTAACAATAGAAATATTATTCAAATCTGACTTGTCTTTGTTCAAATCCATAACATGGGCTAAGAAAGCTTGACATCCGTTTTTCAATAAACGAATAGCTTTATGGCTTGATATGACAGTGACTGATTTTAGTGGTTTAGTAGTTTAAATTCGTATGACAGGTTGGTTAGGAATATGAAAACTAACAACCTTACGAAAACAATCAATTTTAGCATGATGAGTGGTTAACCAATCAATTCCTAAAATCATATCAAAAGCAAGTATCTTTAAAGAGATAAGATCAACAGGTAATGTGATAGTGCCAACTTGGATCTTGCAAGATTTATAAACTGTAGATGTAACGAAGGTTTCACCCAACGGAGTTTCAACAGATAAGCTAAAGTCCAATTTCTTCGGAGTCAAGTTTAAACGTTGAGCACAAGCAGGAGAGATAAAAGAATGGGTAGAACCGGTATCTAGTAAAGTATAAACTTCGCAAGAATTCAAGATTAGCTTACCCGTGATCACCTCGTTCGGGTTTCTCACATTTTGGCCAGTCATGACAAACGCCCTTCCAGGAACCGCTGATTTCGACTTATCCGGGATAAATTTTGGAGTCCCCATCCCCGCTAAACTTGGTTTTGCTGCAGAACACTCTATATGACCCTCCTTTCCACAGTTATAACATACCTTGGATTGTTGTGGGCAGTTTGGGCTGATATGTCCCTCTTTCCCACATTTGTAACATGCAACCGGTGGTCGTTCTCCTCCCCTAGAAACAGTTGATTTTTGTGCTGACGTCTTCACGTTATCATTGTTGTACCTTCTCTTCTTGAAATCTCCTCCCGACTCGCTCATTCTATTATCACGACCACGATTACCACCAGAGTGGTTACCACTTTTGTCCGAATGTTTTCCTCCCTACTTGTTTTCGTTGCTTCGATGACTGCCGCCACCGGTATGACCCTGGTTATGGTCCCTCGGTTGCACATACTAATTATCTCGCTCTAATAATTGAGCCTTGTTTACAACATCTAAATATAAAGAAAATTTATGAGAGATAAGGTATTGCCAAATCTCGGGTTTTAGACATCTCAGAAACATCCTTGTCATTCGTTCCTCATTTTCGATCAAATAAGGTGTAAACCTGGATAACTCTGCAAACTTCGTCTCATACTGGGACACCGTCATATTGTTTTGTTCCAGTCTGATAAACTCCACCTCCTTCATATGACGAATACTTTCAGGAAAGTACTTGTCATTGAACAGTTTTTGAAATGTTTCCCAGGACATGTTGAGTGTGTCAGGCTGGGTACACTTCACAGACTCCCACCAGTAGTCTGCCTCACCGCGGAACATAAAGGTGGCGAATGGAACCTTCTGTTCCTCCGTGCATCCCAAGACATCAAATATCTTGGTAATTTGCTTGACCCACATTTCCG
Organism: Panax notoginseng; assembly: GCA_016801055.1. Taxonomy (NCBI): domain Eukaryota; kingdom Viridiplantae; phylum Streptophyta; class Magnoliopsida; order Apiales; family Araliaceae; genus Panax; species Panax notoginseng. The sequence continues at coordinate 112,227,222 of CM029015.1, forward strand.
CCATGATCGGATCTGGCTTTCCTTTAAATTTTGGTGGTCCCAATTCTTTGAACTGCTTAGCTGTGACAAACCACGCGTTGTTATCATTTCCACCCGTATTCTGCACACGAGTCTCCCTCGTCTGATTTTGCATGAACTGCAAAAAGCTCCTAAGCATTCCATCATTCATCGTTTGCTCGGTAACATTGTTTACAGGAGTAATATTGCCTTCCTGTTGCACGTTCCCCTGGGTGGTGATCAAAGGTGTCTCCACGGTCTGATTTACTCCATTATTAACGTTCTCAGCTGCCATTCTTAAATACTGCCATAAAACAAGGGTTAATAGTCATGTCATATATTATTCCTATACTCTGACCGACCAAATAAACACCAAATAAACTTAGTCAGGTCATACTAGCGAAGGAATTCCCCGTCTCTCCCCTCCTAGTTCTTGTCTCGTATCTCAGCCAGGGATCATATCCCTAAGCTCTGATACCAACTGTGACGCCCCCAAAATAGGTATACAACACCCATTCTGAGTCGCCAAAGACATGGTACAGAAAGCAAACTACAACTTCAATAATACAATTATCGTGCAAAATACGACAACACATAGTGTGAGTTTAAATACAAATATTGTCTTCTAGACAATATCCACACTCAAATAAATCCTCATTATAATTATTCAAACACTATTTTACAGAAATAGTGAGGACTGCTAAAACATCTTTCTAGAACCATCACTGCATACCCCGACTAGATCCTGCTATGTTCTCACCTCCTTAGAAGAAAAATGGAACAAAAAGAAAAAGGGTGAGCTCAACTAGCCCAGTAAAAAATATTATGACTAAGATAATATACAACAAATTATCGTTAGTCTTCAACAGGGAAAAATCTGATAGAATATAATCGACAACAAGTTTTAGATCAACAACTGCAGCGGAAATAGCAAACCATTAGAAGAGTCAAATAGAGAAAGAATTCTACTGTCATCTAAGATTTAAAAGTCCATCATCAATATTTTATCCCTGTAACATCAATTAATAATCATCTTTATCCAAATATTCATCTTTGCACTACAGGCCAAAGATATTCATTTGTATAACCTGTCAGTCATGTTCATCTCAACACCTGTTCATCTTTGCACTACAGGCCAAAGATATTCATCAAGTAATCATACATCTTTGCACTACAGGCCAAAGATATTCAATAAATATCATCATTTAGGACTGAGGATGATGAAAAATATCTTAAAGAGAACGAATCAAGTGAGACAGAAGGACAAATAGTAGGGATTCATATAACAATCTATCCAAGATCAATAATACTTCATAATAATCAATTGTGAAGCAGAATTCAAAAATAAAGATCAAAACATGGATACAATCAAAGATAGTAACCATAATAGACATCTTGGACAAAAAGGGAAAATTTTATTTTTCGGTGAATAGTGTCGTATACGTGAATAGTAACGTATACGTGAATAGTAACCCCGACAAAAAAAGTTCCAAATTTGATAAAAACTCATGTTAATATTTTAGCATAATGATATTGAACAAAATAATATCATTTAAGAAGAAAATAATAATATCCCTTACCTCAAAATATTAGTACTTCTAGTCAGAATACCGGTATAAGGCTGAAAGAAACTTGCTCTGATGAATAGAAACTCTCAAAGTATCTAAATACTCACAAAATACACTCAATAATCTAGAGAGAGAAAGAGAGAAAACTTGTTTCTGGTGTGATTTTCAATTCTAACTTAGCCCTCTATTTATAGGAAAATGTTAGCACGCCGAAGTAGACTTAACCTGCAACTTGATAGCTTTACCTGCTACTATTACTACCCACCACATTTGAATAAAAATCTCAGCACATTTCTTCACCAACTAAGAGTGGGGCCCACCAATTCTAGAATTTTCCATCAAAATGATAAACTCCGAAAATTCAACAATTTCTGAACCAGTCATCTCGTAAAATTCATAATAAATCATACGTTCATTTTTAACGGTTCAAAATTTGTAGACATGTACTCAACTTATATATGTATAACATATCCAAAAATTACCACGATCCAACGGTCGGATTAAAAATTATAACCCCCACAAAATATCTCAAAAATCCTGATTTTTAATACCTCCATTCCGACAAAAATACTGATAAAAACCTCAACATTAACTCCTTCATTTTTAACCACAAAAATGTATCCCTCATTTATATCCACATAAAATAAATATTTCCTTATCATATGAATCAATAATTAGTTATTCACAAATAATATTACAGAATCACATTTATGACAACCAGGCCGTTCCCAGGAAAGAGGGGGCTTTCCAATAAGGATTTCTCCTTACTGGCGCGCAATTAGATGACCAAACCTCTCCGTATACAGAACTTTCTAGACATTGCCAATAATGTTATCTAATAATATTATTCAAATAATATGAATTATTGATCTGATAAAGGAAAATATTGTGCATCAACAATTATTGAAACAACAATAATATAAAATATCAACGCAACAATTATTAAATCAATAAAATAAAATATTGAACAATAACTACTGTAACAATTATTAAGTAGTGCCTTCTTACATAAGAATCAATAATTGGTGCAATACCGTATGCTACTGTATTTTAACCACCAGGTATTCCAACAGTATTAACGGTAACAACTACGCCGTAATTTATAAATAACTTATTCTTATCGTTTTCTTCATCCAATCGCTTTCCGTTATAGGGCCCACACAAGGCTGTGCCGTCGTATGAATATTCCCCGACAGCAAGAATATTCCATGACCAAACGAATATTTCCCGACAAAATGAATATTTTATAACAACTTGCTTATTTTGCAAAATTTGCACATTTCACCCATAACCAAAGTATTATATCAAATTAACCCCGTATTATTCACAATAATATTTAGAGAAAATTTGATTTTATTCAGTAATAAGTTGGGGTCTTACACATTGGGCACGTGGTGTCAAAACATGGAGTATCTGTCGACCCGGCGAAGATTGAAGCCATACAAAGTTGGGAGCAACCGAAGTCGGTAACCGAAGTACGTAGCTTTCTGGGCTTAGCTGGTTATTATCGGAGATTTGTGAAAGGATTTTCTCGAATTGCTACTCCGTTAACTCAGCTGACTCGGAAAGATACAAAATTCGTATGGAGTGAGGAATGCGAGAAGAGTTTCCAAGAACTAAAGAGGAGACTCATTTCGGCACCTGTTCTGACAATACCATCTGGTTCGGATGGATTTGTTATCTACAGCGATGTTTCAGGCAAAGGGTTAGGATGTGTTCTCATGCAACATGGAAAAGTCATAGCCTATGCCTCACGACAACTCAAAGAATATGAGAGGAATTATCCTACTCATGAATTGGAGTTGGCAACAGTCATTTTTGCGTTGAAGATCTGAAGACACTACCTGTACGGGGAGAAGGTGGAGATCTATACAGATCATAAAAGCCTCAAATATTTCTTCACCCAAAAGGAACTCAACATGCGGCAGCGATGTTGGCTCGAGCTGTTGAAAGATTACGATCATACCATCCAATATCATCCTGGAAAAGCAAACGTAGTAGCTGACGCATTGAGTAGAAGATCATATGCGGGTACGAGTGCAATGTTGTTAACACAAAGGCCCATTTTGTATGACTTGCAAAGGATGGAGATAGAGATGAAGGCTCCAAGTACCCATATGATGATATCAAATATACGAGTAGAACCGACTTTAATCGATAAAGTTAAAGTTGTTCAAGCTACGGACATGGAGCTGATGCGTATGAAGAAGAAAGTGCAAGAAGGTGCTATTCCAGAAGCAAGAATCGATGAAGAAGAAATACTTCGAGTCAACTCCAGACTTTATGTTCCTAATGATTTTGACTTGAAGCATAGAATAATGATGGAGGCACACAACACACCATTTGCAATCCATCCTGGGAGTACCAAAATGTATCACGATCTTCGACATACATTTTGGTGGAGCAATATGAAAAGAGAGATCACGGAGTTTATCTCGAGGTGTTTAACTTGTCAACGTGTAAAGGCGGAGCATCAAGTGCGAAAGGGTCTATTGCAACCACTTGAGATCCCGAAATGGAAGTGAGAACACATTACTATGGATTTCGTTATAGGTCTTCCCAAGGTTTCTCAAGGCATAGATGCGATTTGGGTTATTGTTGATAGATTAACCAAGTCCGCTCATTTCTTACCGATACGTGAGACTTATTCCCTTGAACGTCTTGCTAGTATGTACGTGAGCGAGATTATGAGATTGCATGGCATGCCAGTATCCATAGTTTCGGATCGTGACCCAAGATTCACTTCACGATTTTGGGTTAGCTTGCAGAAAGCTATGGGCACGGATTTACGATTCAGTTCGGCATACCATCCTCAAACGGACAGACAATCAGAGAGGAATATTCAAACTCTTGAAGATATATTAAGACTGTGTGCCTAGATCTCAAAGGGAGTTGGGATAAGTACCTACCATTGGTGGAATTCTCCTACAATAACAGTTATCAGGCGAGCATAGGTGTGGCTCCATTCGAGGCGTTGTATGAAAGAAAATGTCGTTCTCCAGTATACTGAGACGAGGTGGGTGAAGCAACATTGTTGGGACCAGAGTTGGTACGCATTACTACAGAGAAGATCTAAACGATTCGACAACGTATACAAACGGCACAGGATCGACAAAAGAGTTATGTGAATCTTCATCGGAAGGACGTGGAATTTAATATTGGGGATCATGTATTGTTACGTGTTGCACCATGGAAGGGAGTTATAAGATTTAGAAATAGAGGAAAGCTCAATCCAAGATTTATTGGTCCATTTGAGATTCTTGAGCGAATAGGAAATGTGGCATATAGACTCGCATTACCTCCAAGCATGTCTCGTGTTCATAATATTTTTCACATATCCATGCTTCGTAAATATGTGAAAGATCCGAACCACATTATTGAGTTAGAACCATATGAGATAGCTGAAGATTTAACGTACGAGGAGGTACCTGTTAAGATTTTGGATAGGAAAGAGCATATCCTACGCACAAAGGTTATACCACAAGTTAAGGTTTTGTGGAGAAACCATGCTATTGAAGAAATGACTTGGGAGTTGGAATCAGAAATGAAAGTGAGGTATCCTCACCTTTTTGAAATATCACGTACGTACGTCAATTTCGAGGACGAAATTTCATAAGGAGGGGAGGTTGTAAGACCCCAACTTATTAATGAATAAAATCAAATTTTCTCTAAATATTATTGTGAATAATAAGGGGTTAATTTGATATAATACTTTGGTTATGGGTGAAATGTGTAAATTTTGCAAAATAAGCAAGTGGTTATAAAATATTCGTTTGGTCGGGGAATATTCTTGCTGTCGGGAAATATTCGTACGACAGCGCAGCCTTATGTGGGCCCCATAACGGAAAGCGATTGGATGAAGAAAACGACAAGTATAAGTTATTTATAAATAACGGCGTAGTTATTACCGTTAATACTGTTGGAATACTCAGTGGTTAAAATACAGTAACACACGGTATTGCACCAATTATTGATTCTTACGTAAGAAGTCACTACTCAATAATTGTTACAGTAGTTATTGTTCAATATTTTATTTTATTGATTCAATAATTGTTGCATTGATATTTTATATTATTGTTGTTTCAATAATTGTTGCTGCACATTATTTTCCTTTATCAGATCAATAATTCATATTATTTGAATAATATTATTAGATAACATTATTGGCAATGTCTAGAAAGTTCTGTCTAAGGAGAGGTTTGGTCATCTAATTGCGCGCCAGTAAGGAGAAATCCTTATTGGAAAGCCCCCTCTTTCATGGGAACGGCCTGGTTGTCATAAATGTGATTCTGTAATATTATTTGTGAATAGTTAATTATTGATTCATATGATAAGGAAATATTTATTTTATGTGGATATAAATGAGGGATATATTTTTGTGGTTAAAAATGAAAGAGTTAATGTTGAGATTTTTATCAGTATTTTTGTCGGAAAGGAGGTATTAAAAAATAGGATTTTTGAGATATTTTGCGGGGGTTATAATTTTTAATCCGACCGTTGGATCGTGGTAATTTTTGGATATGTTATACATATATAAGTTGAGTATATGTCCACAAATTTTGAACCGTTAAAAATGAACGTATGATTTATTATGAATTTTACGAGATGACTGGTTCATAAATTGTTGAATTTTCGGAGTTTATCATTTTGATAGAAAATTCTAGAATTGGTGGGCCCCATTCTTGGTTGGTGAAGAAATGTACTGAGATTTTTATTCAAATGTGGAGGGTGGGAATAGTAGCAGGTAAAGCCATCAGGTTGCAGGTTAAGTCTGCTTCGGCGTGCTAACATTTTCCTATAAATAGAGGGCTAAGTTAGAATTGAAAATCACACCAAAAACAAATTTTCTCTCTTTCTCTCTCTAGATTATTGAGTGTATTTTGTGAGTATTTAGATACTTTGAGAGTTTCTACTAATCAGAGCAAGTTTCTTTCATCCTTATACCGGTATTCCGACCCGAAGTACTGATATTTTGATGTAAGGGATATTATTATTTTCTTCTTAAATGATATTATTTTGTTCAATATCATTATGCTAAAATATTAACATGAGTTTTTATCAAATTTGAAACTTTTTGTGTTGGGGTTACTATTCACGTATACGTTACTATTCACGTATACTACACTATTCACGAATACGGCACTATTCTCCGAAAAATAAAATTTTCCCTTTTTGTTCAAGATGTCTATTATGGTTACTATCTTTGATTGTATCCATGTTTTGATCTTTATTTTTGAATTATGTTTCACAATTGATTATTATGAAGTATTATTGATCTTGGATAAACTATTATACGAATCCCTAATATTTGTCCTTCTGTCTCACTTGATTCGTTCTCTTTAAGATATTTTTCATCATCCTCAGTCCTAAATGATGATATTACTGAATATCCTTGGCCTGTAGTGCAAAGATGTATGATTACTTTATGAATATCTTTGGCCTGTAGTGCAAAGATGAACAGGTGTTGAGATGAAAATGACTGACAGGTGATACAAATGAATATCTTTGGCCTGTAGTGCAAAGATGAATATTTGGATAAAGATGATTATTAATTGATGTTACAGGGATAAAATATTGATGATGGACTTTTAAATCTTAGAAGATAGTAGAATTCTTTCTCTACTTGGCTCTTCTAATGGTTTGCTGTTTCCACTGCAGTTGTTGATCTAAAACTTGTTGTCGATTATATTCTATCAGATTTTTCCCTGTTGAAGACTAACGATAATTTGTTGTATATTATCTTAGTCAGAATATTCTTTAATATGCTAGTTGAGCTCACCCTTTTCCTCTTTGTTCCATTTTTCTTCTCAGGAGGTGAGAACATAGCAGGATCTAGTCGGGGTATGAAGTGATGGTTCTAGAAAGATGTTTTAGCAGTCCTCACTATTTCTGTAAAATAGTGTTTGAATAATTATAATGAGGATTTATTTGAGTGTGCATATTGTCTAGAAGACAATATTTTTATTTAAACTCACAGTATGTGTTGTAGTATTTTGCACGACAATTGCATTATTGAAGTTGTAGTTTACTTTCTGTATCATGTATTTGGCGACTTAGAATGGGTGTTGTATACCTATTTTGGGGGCGTCACAGTATAGTTTAGTTTTTATAACTAATTTATATCCTTGTGGAATAATTTAGTTTTAATAACTAAATGATTCCTCTAGTAGTTCATGATCTTTTTGTGATCACTCAGCATGAAATCTGGGTATATCCCACTTTATTAAATATTGTTGCAGTATTGTTAATTCTTATTATTCAATTGAATATTATTGAATCTTTGAAAGAATTTTACTCTTTCATCTCTGATATGTTATTCAGTACGAAATTGGAGAAAGTTTTATTATTAAGATTAAATTATTATTCAACTACTTCGAAATCTTTTGATTATTGTTGAAGCTATAAAGAAGCTATACTCTTCTATTCATGATATATATCATTTGTTGTATATTTTAACTTGTTGGGCAAACTCGTTGCTCACTCTTGCTTAAATAAAATATTTCAGTTAATGCCGATGTAGCAGAAGGTTCTAATAGGAACAAAGGCAAAGGCAAGGCTCAGGAGTAGTTAGTGTCAACTTTTAATGGTTATGTTTTATTATGTAATTAATTATGTAAACCTTTTGATTATATAAGGGTATGTAAGTTATGTCAAGGTTAGTTAACCTGGGATATTGTTATAAGTTGTATTAAAGAATATTATGAATGATATTTTTCATTAACGAATGAGCAGTTAGATGTGATATATATGATGGATCGTGAGCACCAAACCCGAGGTTAGGGAACCCGGATTTGGGGGCGTCACAAGATGTATTGAAGAAGCTAAGGAAAGTGCTATGGGTCAGTAGAAAACACATTTTCAGGTGTTAGGTGAGATAGCAGTCTGCAGTGTCAGTGGGCCAGACCGCTGGACAGAAGATTTCCAGAAAGTCACCATCAGTGCTCAGAAATGTCAAATACATATAATGCTTCAACGGATGTCTTCAAACAGATACATTTTCAAAGGCATCATATATGCAAAACATAAGTAGATGAAAAAGACAAGCAAGCATACAACAAAACACTGAAGAAAACTCAATGCTCAACTCTACGATCTGAAAAGAAAGCTTGCTCAACTACTTAGTTCTTTCAAACACAAGCTTAACGGCAACTGAGTAGCACCATTTAAGAACTCAACTATTATCCAGTGAAGTAAGAAGTTCCAAGTCAGAAGGAGTTGAAGAGTTCTAAGTGAACTGAGAAATACCAAGTCTGTTGATCTTGAAGAGTTCTAAAGTGAACTAAGAAGTTCCAAGACTGCTAGTCTTGAAGGAATCTATGAGATTCAAAGATTATAAAGATATCCTCAGTGGATTTTCTACTCAAGGAGTAGAAGAGTGGACTAGGAGCTTTGAGTGCTCTGAACAACTTAAAATAATGTGTCTCTTATATTCTTGCCATAACTGTTATATCTGTCATAACTGCTTAACTCCTATTAACTCGTATATCTTAAAGAGAAAACAAACAAATATCAATTCCACTGAAATTAAATCATTATCAAAACTAACAAGTATTTTTGAATTTTTTTTTAAAATATCTATTCAACCCCCCCTTTTAGATAACTATTGTGCCTCTGGGAACTAACAATTGGTATCAGAGTAGGTTCTTTCATACAACCCACAAAGCTTAAGCTGATCCAATGACACATCTAATAAGCGAATCAAAGACTGGAGGAGGCAGCAAGCCACCTATGTGCAACAAAGATAAATTTGCAAACTGGAAAGTTCGTATGCAAGCCTACATGGATTCAATAGGTGAAGATCTATTTGAAACTATTCAGAATGAGCCCTATGTTACCACAAAGCTTGCACCAACTTTAGACGACCCAAACGGAATTCAGATCAAGGTCAAAGAAGAATGGACTGACAACGAAAAGAAAGCTGTCTAACTTGACAAAAAGGCCAAGAATATTTTATTCCAATCTTTAGAAGATGACCTATTTGAAAACTTGGTCAATAGCAAAACAACAAAGGAAGTATGGGAACCATTGCTCATCATGCATGAAGGAACATAAGAAGTCAAATAAAACAAGTAATCTCTTCTAACTCAACAATACAAAATGTTTGCCCATGTTCCAGGTGAAAATGTCACCTCCATTTATGAAAGATTCAATATTCTGCTCAACTCTCTTCGAGCTTTTGTAAAGATCTATCCAAACAAAGATCTGATCATAACATTCATGAGAGCTTTACCTAGTAAGTGGAATGCCAAAACCACTGCCATCAGAGAATCAAAGAATCTCCATGAAATGACTGTTCAACAATTGTATGACAACCTTCTCACCTATGAACTAGAGCTGACTCAGCGAGCATAGACTATATCTGAAGGAAGAAAGAAAGACAAAGGGGTTGCTCTCAAAGCAACAGATAACATCTCCAAAGCTAGCACTGAAAATGACTCTAACTATAATGAAGATGATGATGAGGACTTTGTAATGCTGGTTAATAGACTCAAAAGGTTCATGCACAAAGCCAAAGTCAGCAAACCTAAGAAATTCAACAACTATAACTGCCAAGAGCAGATAAATGATTTATGCTACAACTACATGAAGCCTTGTCATTTCATTGCATATTACAACAAACCTCTTAGAGAAGAACTAAAAAGGAAATCAAATTCAAAGAAAGAATTCAAGCACAACAAGAGGCTCCAAAAGAAAGACAAAGGTCTTGTCGCTAGAGGATCTTGGAGTGACTCAGACAACGACTCAACTCCCGAATCTGAAGATGATGAAGATTGTAACGACCGAAAAATTCGGATCCTTTGTAAAATACTTTAAAATAATTAAATAATGAATAAAATAACATCATTTGTTATTATTATGTGTTAGTAAGATGAATGTCGTTCTATAACCTAGAAAAGTCAGAACGTCGTAGTATTTTAACTACGTGAAGGAATTAAAGTGTTTGAATTTTTAAGACGAAAATAAAAGTTTTTCGAGAAATTTTTCGAAAAGTACTATTCATCGTTTTTCGCTCGGGAATTATTTTTAAACTTTTGAAAAATACATAACGTTATAATATCGAGGTGAGATGGATTATGTAATAATAATTCAAGTATGGAAAATGCAATATTTTGCATGCGGACTTAATTTGAGCACGTTAAGAAAATCAAGTGTTAAGAATTTAATGTTATGATCGTATGATGCGTATGTATTGTGCGAGGTAGTGTATACGAGTATGATACAAAGTATTATACGAGTATGTAGGAATGATGGTATTTCGTATATTATGATTTAGTATACGAGTCAGAATATGAGAATTATACGTATCGTATTTGTTATAAGACTTTTAGTTAAATGGAATGGACTAATAGGATTGTGTAAACAATTGATTAGTCCAATAAACATTAAGGTGCATGGCCAAGAGGTGGTTTATATGAAGCCCAAATTAAATTAATGCAAGCCCAAAGATAAGTTAAGTAATTTAAAATCTAAGCCCAAAATATGATCCAATGGGTAAAGCTTGATTCATGGAGAACCCATGGGTGAATTGGTGACCAAGAACATTGTGTGGTGGGCAAGGAAGTTGTGTAATAGGAAAGTTTACTTAGAGATTAAGTCATGAATAGTAAGGAGGTTACTTAAGGATGTGGATGCCCTAATGACCATTTTGCCCTAACATTAGCAAGTCTATGAATAGCAAGCTTAAAATTCATTTGTTGGATTGTTAGTTTTCATCTAACGTAAAGTAACTTATTTGGTAGAGAGAATAAGCACTTATAAGCTAAACTTCCATATTTGTTTCAAGAAGAAGAAGAAGAATTAGTTCATCAAGGGTAAGACTCTTGTCCTATATTCTTCCATCTCTTCCATAATAGCTTGATAGTGAAGTGATGGTCTTGTATGATAAGAAATCATAAGAAGGGATAAGCTAATGTCTTAAGTATTAATGAGCCGGGAATAAGCACTTTGTCCATGAATAAGCTATGAACTAAAGAAGAACTTAAAAGACTTATATCATGTTTATATGTATGAAGAATAGTACGATAATAAGATGTAGAAATGATGGTTAGAAGACTTTAATTATCACAAGCAATGGGAAACAAAGTTATATGAAATGTATACTTTGATAAGTAAATAAGTTTATGAAGAACATGTAATGACATAACATGAAAATAAGTTGTTATAGTATGTAGGTTGAGATGTCTAGGTAATGAATTGAATCCATTTGGAATGATGAACAAATCGTTATTAACGAAGTTTTGTCGGAATTCACACGATTAGACGATAATCGTTGAATTCGTGAAATTCTCATAATGGAAGTCGGATTTTGTGTTTGAACTCAGAAACGTTAGTTGTTGATAAAGACAAGTCTTATTTCGTATTATAGAGTTGTGGACTCAAAAATGACCGAATTCCGACTTAGAAAGAAGAAACGACCATTGAATGTTCATGAACGTTTATCGTTTTCGTTAAAAATGGACCAATAAGTGAATTTTTATTTAACAAAGTTAAATAGATAAAATTCTTACATGAACACGTAGATTATGTAATTTATGAATCGTAGGCTCTTGAACGAGCCAATTCAGACTTATAACGAAGAAGTTATGAGCCGAGAATCTCATAAAGTCAAAAATATGTCAAAATTTTCTGAGGCACAAAGTCCGCGCCGCAGCATGACTCAAGGCATAAAAGCCCACGCCGTAGCACGAGGCTGGACTATAGTGCACTGTTAGTTGGCGCCGCAGCATGACATAGAGAGCTAGGACTTACGCCGCAGCGCCGAGTCCGGGCCATGCACACTGCAAACTCACGCCGCGGCGTGACATAGAGGAGGAATACTGGCGCCGCAGCGCCAACCTTAAGGATTTCATAGAAAGGAAAAATTACAAGTAAAGAAAGAAAGTGAATTGATTAGTAATGAAGTAAAGCTTAATTATAACATCGTAAAGCCTTGTTAAACCTTAAGTTTGATAACTAAAGGTTAAAGATAATCAAATGAACATGAACGTAGTGAAAGTGTAAGTTATAACTGCAAGTCGGAACCAATAATAACAAATCTAATACGTAATTATATTGAGAAGAAGGGTAAGATTCTTTAGGAACCGTGTGTAGACACTTAAAATTTTATGCACACCTGTTACTGACATTGCAGGAGGGTAAATTCGTCTTTCAGACATAACCCTGGAAGACAGCTCACATCCAGTCTGGATACAACCGGAAGATCAGTCTCACTGGGAGTAACAGTTCCATCCTCGGAGATAACCCTGAGGCCTACAGTTCTAATACCAGAAATTCCACCGAAGAAGACTGATTCATCCTGGAGATAACCCCGAGATATTCAGTCTCAGTCCCAACACTAAGAGTAACATATTCCAACCTTGTAGATAACCCCAAGGAAGGTAGTTGCAGTTCCGGAGATAACCGCAGAAATGCTTATTTCAAATGCATGCATTCAGCTTCAACCTCGGCGCTTACACCGAGGCACTCAGTATAAGACTTGGCAATAACACCTGAAAGACAGGAACACCTCAGAGATGACACTGAGGACCTTCAACACTTGTAGCAGTTCAATCTCAGAGATAACCCTGAGCAACGTCTGCTTTATCAGCCCAAACTGAAGATAACCCCGGTGAGGGGCAAAAGTCGTCATCTTGCCACCTTGACGCCACATCACGTCGTCTCAACATTTTAGACATACATTTCTACATAGCAATCTCCCACAAGAACCAAGGAAAACCAATCCCGATTGACTATTATGCAGGGTAACAGATAGAATTTGAAGCTGGAAGACAGTAGGGCATCGTCCCATCTTCCTGACTTCGTACAGCCTCTAATCCCATGTCATTGCGTAACTCTCGACAACGACGGTCCAAAATAGGTCTTATATACCTCAGTCGGATGCCCAGATTGCAATTCTGAAAGTTTGAGCGGACATCACGTTACATATGTGTACGTACTTCGAGACGACGGGACCCGCAAAGCCCAGGGCACCCCGGGCAGCTGTAGGTACACCTGCGACCTAGCTTTAGGTACACCTGCAACCTAGATGCAGGTACACCTGCAGCTCCCCCCTCTATAAATAGAGGGCTTGGGGTGGCCATTTTAGAAAAGAAAAAAAATGAGGAAGCCCTGTCCAATTATCTCTGTACACACCCTAAACTGAGTTCTTTCTCATTTTAAACACTTATAAGCTCATATATAGCTACTTTTTACCAGCGGGAGCCGAGTGTTCATCCATTTCAAGTTATTGAAGTCTTCGTTGGTACTATAAGCCTTTTTACATATTTTAAAGCCTTTCTCTTCATCTTTGCACACACTATTCTTCACGTTGAGAGTCGTGTTGCGTGTGTAGGCCCGAACTTCGGTTCGTGGTTTCATTTCAGTTTGTATATATATACTTATATATATATATATTTTCATATATGGACTAACATTATCGAGTTATGCCTCGATTGAGCCTAGACTTATGTCTGGAGCGTTTAATTGCTTTCGTATATATATACATATATGAACTGTGTGTTGAACTCTGTTCGATGAGCCTAGACTTACGTCTGGTGCATTTACTTGCTTTCATATATATATATATATATATATATATATATATATATATATATATATATATATATATATAAACTTTATTCGATAAGCCAGAATTTTACATCCGGTGTGTTTACTGCTTTAATATATATATACTTATATATATGAACTGTTGTCGGACTTTGTTCGATGAGCTTGGGTTTTATATCTGGTGCGCTTACACGCTTATATATATATATATATATATATATATATATACATACATTTCGTCCCTCCTAGAGTTTACTTCTTGGCGGTTGACCGTTTTTACAGCTTTCTGTACATTTCGTCCCGCCTGGAGTTTCCTCCGTGGCGGTTGATTGCTTTTACAGCTTTATTTACATTTCTGATCCCCCATGGAGGTACTTCGTGGTGGTCGATCATGTCTGCATATATATATATATATATATATATATATATATATATATATATATATATAAACTTTATTCGATAAGCCAGAATTTTACATCCGGTGTGTTTACTGCTTTAATATATATATACTTATATATATGAACTGTTGTCGGACTTTGTTCGATGAGCTTGGGTTTTATATCTGGTGCGCTTACACGCTATATATATATATATATATATATATATATATATATACATACATTTCGTCCCTCCTAGAGTTTACTTCTTGGCGGTTGACCGTTTTTACAGCTTTCTGTACATTTCGTCCCGCCTGGAGTTTCCTCCGTGGCGGTTGATTGCTTTTACAGCTTTATTTACATTTCTGATCCCCCATGGAGGTACTTCGTGGTGGTCGATCATGTCTGCATATATATATATATATATATATATATATATATATATATATATATATATATATATAGCTTTTATATATATATACCTGCTTACTGCGTTTATATTAATTGCGGCATCATGTGAGCCTAGGAATCATGTGATCACAGATTCAGTCCACTGAATCTAGATTCAGTTCCCGTGATGGACCTTTTCAGCTGTAAGCAGCTTGTAAATTTATTCCCAGTGTTCGAATTTCCTCCGATGGTTTCCATACCCATGAGGAGTTCGACACTGCTTTGTACATTATTTTCCCGAAGATGCTTCGCATCTCGAAAATAAAAGCAATCAAGCCGAACACTTAATCATAAAATGGGAGTGTAAAAGGTCTCAATTACTATTGACCATAAGGGTTTGAAAAACCTCTTTTACAAACCATCACTGCTATATCTTGTTTAAAACTAAATTTTTACATAAATTCAAACCCTGTGTATATAGGTGCGAACGAGGCCTTACACTACTTCCAAAATAACAGCACATTGACCGACACACACACACACATATTCGTATAATAGTTTCTTGAAAAGTGGCGGTCACCATGGTAACATGGATGTCGGGACTGTGCCTAACACCTTCCCTCCGCATAAGAAAGTCCCCGGACCCTAATGAATCTCGGTTTCACCGACCCGTTTAGCAGTGTCACATCACTGGGTCAATGTGCAAACCTTTTCTCGGTTGTGTTGGTACAACCATATAAAAAACCAACTGGCGACTCTTAACAGTCCATCGTCGACATTATACATGTCAGACCTTTTTCACTTTATTTTTTTTCAAACAAATCTCAAATAACATGACAACCCAAAAAATAGGTAATGAAAAGGGACAAATAAAAATCCCGACATCGACACCGTGTATGTTATTAATGACCTAATGTGTTATGTGATGTTATCATCTACTGTAGAGACTTAAGGACTTAAAGTGCACTTGTTATAACTGTAGTAGACACTAAAGGCAAGTATTCTAACCCTTATTTCAGTTCAATCTAGATAAGCTTTGTGATTCATGTATTCTTACGCATGAGTTAATGTCTGATAAATTCAACGCCAATTCTTTCGGCTAGACTTATGATATGTTGGATTTCTTATAAATCTATCAAAGTATTGTCAATGATTTACCAAACTAATATTGGTGTGGTTTTTAAAAGGAGACTGAGTATGCTAAATTGTTTTATCGTCAAACGACAGGCACGTGAGGTTGCCACAACTTAAACATACACACGTTTAATGAATGTAGTGTTGATCAACATAGAGTACTATAGGCTGATCACCTAGACGTGCTCGTAAGCTATACCAGACTTACGAACTTAGTGTCGGGATGTCCTTTTCAAAGAACTTATGAAATGCTCATGGTCTTAGACCAGAATTGATGTTTTATTGAATATTGTCTTTGTAAAACGTTTTGAAGGAAAAGAAGTGTTATTTTGAATTATTGATAGTACTTCGTAACTATTGTCCAGTTATTAAAGATATACAATTCTTGTGTTTTAAGCATACTATTTTATTGAAATTGTTGTACTTGCTGAGCTAGTTAGGCTCACGCTTCCTTGAACCATATGAATGCAGCTAAGATTGAACGGACCGACGAATCCGGCAAGGATAAAGGGAAGGCTAAGGCAAACCCGTAGATTACTTATGTAATAGTATAGGTTTGTAATGATAATATTTGATATTATGACAAGGACAAATGTAACGGTTATAAAGAACTTGGGGAAATGTTAATATTATTTTGAATATATGTAAGACATATTTGTTCTTTTGAGTCATTTCAATTGAATGTTTATGTGAACTGTAGTACCGTGTAGCACCATCCGCCGGTTGAAAGATACCCGAATTTGGGAGCGTCACAGGTTGGTATCAAAGCCTTAGGTTATAAAACTTAAGGGGGGATTTAAACCTTAAGTCATAACATTAAGAAAAGTCAAAGAAATAAAAGATGGAAATTAACCTTATAAAAATGCATTATATATGTTATGTTTTTTTATTATTCTACTGACGTTTACTAGTCAAACTTATTTGTGTTGTGTAGATGTCAGGAGAAAATGGAATGTCTAGAGATGTACAGGTAGTCAATGAAGGATCAGTTAATCAGATAGAGATTATACCGAACCCCACAGCGGCAGAGCCCGAAGTTGTAGTGGTTGAGTTTGGAGACTCAAAGAGCCTAGACCTTATGTCCGTGTTCGACGGCATGCTAGAAGAAGAGGTGGAGGTAGTGTCCTTCAACCTAGTAGCAATAGCAGCAGAGATGGCTCCGAGGGAGTCAATGATGTCACTTTTTATGTCAGTGTTGGATAGAAACATCCATTACTATCAGGAGGTTAAGGAGCTAAAAGCAGAGCTCCAAGCTGTCTTAGAAGATAATACAGACATAGAGTACATGTGGGAGCAGGAGCACGATGAGAGAGTTTTGGCCAAGGACAAGGTCCATGAGCTGAAACAGGAGGTCTTTGAGCTCAGAGGGAGCTAAAGACCAAAAAGCATAAGATAGGGAGAATGTTATATATTCATAGGAGTTCTCATGCGGACTTACAGCAGCAGGTAGCTGGTTATCCCATAGAGACAGGGCAGACACGGCATACTATCAGCCGTGATATTATTGTCGGTCTTGCCAAGGAAGATTTTGATAATACCTTAAGGCAAATGTAATCTATTAGTAGATAGAGTAGTTTAGATATGTAAATATTGTGTATCTAGTAGTGACGTAAAACCCTCTTTTGTATAACAAAGGGTAATCTTTTGTAAATCCCAATTTTTGGAAAGCAATTGCGGGAAAGTAATGTAATCAGCTTAGGCTGTATAATGTAAGCGATGCAGTATTATACTACAATGAATCAATATAATCCTTTTTCGAAAAATATTGAGTAATGAATGTTTAAGTTATTGTTTAAATCGTGAATAATAACTAACTAACTAACAGGAAAAGAATAATAACGAAATGTGTTGTTTGTTGTAACAGCAAAATGCCGCCAAGAAGAGTACCATGTAATCAAGGCGCTAACATAAACCAACCGGAGGGAGGTCCGGTTAACCCCATACAGGAATTTGTTAATTTATTAACAGCAGCATTTAATAGAAATGGGGCTAACATCCCCGTAAATCCTGGAGTAGTACGAGCTACTACATTTAAGGATTTCAAAACCGTGGGTCCGCCAGAGTTCAAAGGAACTACGGACCCTATCGAAGCCCAAACGTGGGTGAAAGAAATTGAGAAGGCATTTGTCATAGCAAATATCGATGAGGGCCAAAAGGTTGCCTTTGCAACCTACATGATGAAGGGAGAGGCCAACTTTTGGTGGGAGGCCAATCAGGCTAGGGCCGGTATAGAGAATCTCACGTGAGTAAGGTTCAAGGAGATATTCTTCGAGAACTACTTTCCCACGAGTATGCAAGGGAGAATGGAGATGAGGTTTCTCGATTTGAAACAAGGGGACATGACGGTTTCCCAATACGCTGCCAAGTTTAATGAACTGACAAGGTTTGCTCCACACCAAGTGGACATCGAGGTTAGGAAAACACGATGGTTCGAGCAGGGCTTGAAACCCTGGCTCTGTAACCATATTTCTGTGTTCCAAAGTACTTCATTTGGGACCATTTTAGAGAAGGTGATAATCACCAAAGGTGGTAGCGAGGCGTTAGGCCAGTACCATAAGGATAAGAAGAATAAGGGGAAAGTGGATGGGGCAGTGAAGATTGAAGGAGCCAGCGGGAGTGGCGAGGGACAAAAAATGAAGGTGGTTAACTCTGAGAATACCGGAGTGAAGCAAGGAGACCCGAATAGGAGGATGGAGGCCTGCAAGACCTGTAGGAAGACTCACTTAGGAGTCTATCTCAATGGGAAGGTCGTATACTACAATTGTGGACAGGAAGGACACATTGCGCCTAACTGTTCAAGTCTAAAGAAGAACCATAGATGCTTTGTGTGTGGGTTAACTGACCACATGGAAAAGAACTACTCGAATAAGGGGACGGACGGGAACAAGGGTACCAATAGCGGTACGTTAGCTATTGGCGGTCCAACACAGTCGGGTAGGCTGATGGCCTGTACCTTTAACATGACAGTCCAAGATACGATGGCATCAGGGGACGTAGTCGCAGGTCTTATTCCGATCAACGACCTAAATGCTTACGTGTTGTTTGACTCGGGTGCTACTTGTTCATTTATCGCATGTGATTTTGCTAGACGAGTAGGACTACTTCCTGAAAAGTTGCCTATACCTTTAAATATTGAGGTAGCAAACGTAGAGATAATTCATGTTGAAGATATTCATAGGAGTTATTGCGTAGATATACGGGATTGTAAATTATCGGTAGATCTGATACCGATAGAGCTAGGAGAATTCGACGTAATTCTCGAAATGGATTGGTTGATTAACCATGGGGCAATTATAGATTGTCAAAAGAAAAACGTAAAGATTAAAATGTTAAGACAACCTAATGTAATATTTTACAGTAATAAATCGCCGGGACGTTCGTGTTGTCTTACCATGACACAAACTAGGAAATTATTAAGGAAGGGGTGTGTAGGTTATATGTGCCATGTTGTTGATACCCAAAGAGTGGGAGCGACCATGGAACAAATACCTATAATGAGTGAATTCATGAAAGTATTTCCAAGTGAATTGTCGGGTCTTCCACCGGATAGGGAGATCGAGTTCGTAATAGACATTGTGCCAGGAGCGGCACCAGTTTCTAGGGCACCGTGTCGTATGGCGCCAGTGGAGATGAAGGAGTTGATGGTGCAATTACAAGAACTGTTTGACAGGAAGTACATTCAACCGAGTGTTTCGTCGTGGGGAGCACCGGTACTGTTTGTCAAGAAGAAGGACGGATCGTTAAGACTTTGTATCGACTACCGAGAGTTGAACAAGTTAACGAAAAAGAATAAGTACCCATTGCCCAGGATAGATGATCTTTTTGATCAGTTGAAAGGGGCAAAGAATTTTTATAAAATAGATTTAAGGACAGGGTATCATCAGCAGAAGGTTAGAAATCAAGACGTACCGAATACAGCGTTCAGGGCTCGTTATGGTCATTACAAGTTTCTAGTAATGTCATTTGGGTTAACTAATGTACCAGTTACATTTATGGATATAATGAATAGAGTGTTCAAATAATATTTGGACAAGTTCGTCGTGGTGTTTATCGACAATATTCTAGTCTATTCTAAGACACCAAAAGATCATGCTGAACACCTAAGAATAGTGTTGGAAACACTAAGGAAGGAGGTGTTATATGCGAAGTTCACTAAGTGTAAATTTTGGCTAGAGAGGGTACAGTTTTTAGGACATGTCAATGACCATGAGGGGATTTCAGTAGTTCCAAAGAAGGTGGAAGCTGTGATGAATTGGGAACAACCGAAAATGCCGACTGAGGTGCGGAGTTTCCTAGGGTTAGCGAGATACTATCAGAGATTCATTTAGGTTTTTTCAAAGATATCTACTCCGTTGACTAACTTGACAAGGAAGACGGTGAAATACGCGTGGACTGAGAAATACGAGGACAGTTTTCAAGAACTGAAGAAGAGGTTGAGTGAAGTGCTTGTTTTGTCATTACCCGATAACACAGGAAATTTCGTAGTTTATAGCGATGCTTCGCATAAAGGACTTGGTTACGTGCTCATGTAGCATGGCAAGGTCATTGCGTATGCATAGAGGCAGTTAAAGGATTATGAGAAAGTTTACCCTACTCATGATCTAGAACTAGCCGCGGTAGTTTTTGCCTTAAAGATATGGCGACAATATCTTTACGGGGAAAAATGTGAGATATACACAGACCATAAAAGTCTAAAATATATCTTCACACAGAAGGAGTTGAATATGAGACAGAGGAGATAGCTGGAGTTGATAAAGGATTACGACTGTGAAATCTTGTATCAACCTGAGAAAGCCAATGTAGTTATCGATGCCTTAAGTAGGAAGGGTCGAGAGAAGTTGTATATGTTAATAGCTCAAACTGAGTTAATAATAGATATGGCTAGGATGGAGTTAGAGGTAAAATTACCGAGTGAATCGGGAAAAAGATTGTTTGCGATGGAGATGCAATCTACCATCGTAGAGAGAGTTAAGGAGGTGCAGCTCAAAACTGATGAGTGTGACCAGATGAAGAAGAGGTTAACTAATGAAAAAAACATACAGTTTAATCTTTGATAATGAGGGATTATTAAGATTTGAAGGAAGAATTTGGGTTCCAAATGAGACGAAATTAAAGGAGCAAGTTTTATAAGAGGCTCACAGTTCGAGGTACTTAATTCATCTTGGTAGCACTAAGATGTATCAAGACCTTCGATAAAGTTTTTGGTGGCTGAACATGAAGAGAGAAATCGCCGAGTATGTGAGTAGGTGTTTGACTTGTCAAAAAGTTAAGGCCGAACATCAACGACCAAGTGGCTTGTTACAGTCCTTAGAGATTTCGAAGTGGAAGTGGGAGCATATCACGATGAACTTTGTGGTGGGACTTTCGACTACTTAGAAGGGGTATGATGCGATTTGGGTAATAGTGGACTAGTTGACAAAGTCGGCTCACTTCTTGCCAATTTGGGTTAAGTATAACTTAGATCAATTAGCTAAACTTTATGTTAAAGAAATTATTTCCAGGCATGGAGTACCAGTTTTGATTGTGTCATATCGTGACCCACGATTCACGTCGAACTTTTGGAGAATTCTGCAAGAGCAGTTGGGGACGCAGTTGAAGTTGACTACGGCATATCATCCATAAATCGATGAGCAGAGCGAGAGGACAATTTAGACATTAGAAGATATGTTGAGATCTTGCGTCGTGGATTTCAAAGGTAGTTGGGATGATCATCTACCATTAGTAGAGTTTGCGTATAACAACAGTTATCATGCAAGCATAGGTATGTCGCCTTATGAAGCTTTATATGGAAGGAAGTGCATAACACCGTTGTGTTAGGATGAAGTGGGAGAACGCCGAATGCTAGGACAAGAATTGGTGCAGCAAACAACGGATGTAGTGAAGTTGATACGGATGCGTCTCGTAGTAGCTCAAGACAGACAGAACAAGTACGCAGACTTACATCGAGAAAATAGGGAGTTTGAGGTAGGCTCGTACGTATTATTAAAGGTATCACCCTGGAAAGGAAAGATACGCTTTGGAAAGAAGGGAAAGTTAAGTCCAAGGTTTATAGGACCTCTTGAAGTATTAAAACGGGTAGTCGATGTAGCTTATATGATAGCATTACATCCAGACTTAGAACGAATACATAATGTATTTCACGTATCTGTGTTACGTCCTTACAAATCGGACTATAAATATGTAATAGAGTTTGAGCATATTCAGATCGAGAAGGACTTAACGTACGAAGAGATGCCGATTCAAATCATCGATAGAAAGGAGCAAATTCTGTGAAACAAGGTCATATCATCGGTAAAGATGTTATGGAAGAACCACGATGCCGAAGAAGCAACGTGGGAATTGGAAGAAAAGATAAGGAAGGATTACCCTCATTTGTTTGCGCAATGTGAGGCGAGATTCTGGGGACAGAATCTTTATAAGGGGGGAAGAATGTAACGACCGAGAAATTCGGATCCTTTGTGAAATACTTTTAAATAATTAAATAATGAATAAAATAACATCATTTGTTATTATTATGTGTTAGTAAGATGAATGTCGTTCTATAACCTAGAAACATCGAAACGTCGTAGTATTTTAACTACGTGAAGGAATTAAAGTGTTTGAATTTCCAAGATGAAAATAAAAGCTTTCAGAGAAATTTTTCGAAAAATACTATTCATCATTTTTTCCTCGAAAATTATTTTTGAGCTTTCGAGAAATACGTTATAATATCGAGGTGAGATGGATTATGTAATAATAATTCAAGTATGAAAAATGCAATATTTTGCATGCGGACTTAATTTGAGCACGTTAGGAAAATCAAGTGCTAAGAATTTAATGTTATGGTCGTATGATACGTATGTATTGTGCGAGGTAGTGTATATGAGTATGATACAAAGTATTATACGAGTATATAGAAATGATGGTATTTCGTATAATATGATTTAGTATACAAGTTAGAATACGAGAATTATTCGTATAGTATTTGTTATAAGACTTTTAGTTAAATGGAATGGACTAGTAGGATTGTGTAAATAATTGATTAGTCCAATAAACATTAAGGTGCAAGCCCATAGATAAGTTAATTAATTTAAAATCTAAGCCCAAGATATGATCCAATGGGTAAAGCTTGATCAATAGGGCAACCCATGGGTGAATTGGTGACCAAGAACTTTGTGTGGTGGGCAAGGAAGTTGTGTAATGGGCAAGTTTACTTAGAGCTTAAGTCATGAATAGTAAGGAGGTTACTTAAGAATGTGGATGTCCTAATGACCCTTTTGCCCTAACATTAGCAAGTCTATAAATAGCGAGCTTAAAATTCATTTGTTGGATTGTTAGTTTTCATCCAACATAAAGTAACTTAATTGGTAGAGAGAATAAGCACTTATAAGCTAAACTTCCATATTTGTTTCAAGAAGAAAAAGAAAAACTAGTTCATCAAGGGTAAGACTCTTGTCCTATATTCTTCCATCTCTTCCATAATAGCTTGATAGTGAAGTGATGTTCTTGTATGATGAGAAATTATAAGAAGGGATAAGCTAATGACTTAAGTATTAATGAGTCGGGAATAAGCACTTTGTCCATAAATAAGCTATGAACTAAAGAAGAACTTGAAAGACTTATATCATGTCTATATGTATGAAGAATAGTATGATAATAAGATGTAGAAATGATGGTTAGAAGACTTTAACTATCACAAGCCATGAGTAACAAAGTTATATGAAATTTATACTTTGATAAGTAAATAAGTTCATGAAGAACATGTAATTACTTAACATGAAAATAAGTTGTTATAATATGTTGGTTGAGATGTCTAGTTAATGAATTGAATCCATTTGGAATGATGAACAAATCGTTAGTAACGAAGTTTTGCCAGAATTCACAAGATTGGACGATAATCGTCGAATTCATGAAATTCTCGGAATGGAAGTCGGATTTTGTATTTGAACTCGGAAGCATTAGTTATTGATGGTGTGATAAGTAGGTTTTATACCTACATATCCGGTATCTATTACTTGAATTATTTGCTTAATCTCATGTTTCTTAGTTACTTTTCATACATTGTACGTTATTTTGTAGGCTATGACATAACATTGGCATGAAGAAGCAAGGGAAAGCAATTCAGACATCTTTTGGACCAAGATACGCAAGCAAATGCAAGAAGGGAATATTGAAGGACTTTTAACACCAAGTTGGATTCATGTTCATGGCTTAAAACATGGATTTTATTGTAGATCTACTTCTTAGCTTTCCGGAACATCTTGAATCGTCCCAATCGGAGTTCAGATGCGAGAGTTATGGCCTTTTTATCAACACAAATCAAAGTTAAGACTTGTCATGCTTACCATTTACACAGCATCTACTTCAAGCTCGATTTTCGCCTTGCTCCTGCCCAAATATGTCAATTGTTAAAGAATGAAAGTTGTAGATCTCGTCGATATCTTCGATTTGATAGGTGACACGCCCCGTAACTCCAAGCAGATCAAAAGTTACGCCTGTTTTACCAAAGGACGTCGCAGTAGGAAATAGAGTAGCGCGGACCGCACTAGGGGCACGCTAGTCCATCAGTTCCTCTGCTACAGTAGCACGGTCAGCTCTAGATAGGTTTGGGGACAGCGCGGGGTGCGCTAGGCGGCGGGAAGACAACTATTTAGGGTTATTTTATGTCTAATTTGAGCTAGAATAGGATTCTTAGTTGCCTAACTTGCTTGGGTATCCATTAGAACTATAAATACATGATGAGAGGCATAAAAGAGGGGGAGATAGATTAGTTTTGGAGAATTCCATTAGATTAAATTAGAGTAAATTAGATTAAAACCCTAGTTCTTGTTAGATTTGGAGATTGAAGCAACTTGGAGACTATTGAAGATTCAAAGTAGGAGCAAGGAGGGAGCGTCCAATCTATAGACAATAGATTCTATCTTATTATCTTCTTCTATCTTGTCTTTTAATGATTATTCAATTGTGGATTCCTAGTTTTAATTCAATAATCATGAACTAATTCTTTGTTTGAGATTACAATGGATCTTATTGTGTAGTTTATTTTAATATGCTTCGCTATCAATTATTATGTTCTATTGTGAGGATTGTCTATTATGATTTGAACTCAATTGTTTAATTGATTGGCCATCAATTACCTTGATAATCTATATGAACTCGAGAGATGAATTATTGATTTAGATCTTATCATGATAGCATGTGTTCATGATTTTGTGAATAGCTTAATATTGATGAATGTTAAAGTAGAGATATGCTTGACATCTCATGTAATCGGATAGAGAACTTATTCTTAATCCTTCTTCAATTGTAATTTACATAGAGATATAGTGGGTTAGTTGATTAAGGTGTTTAACGGAATTCTATCTTAATTGTGGATTGACGTTACTATGGGTATTATGCATCGAGAGGTGGTTTTATCTGCTTTAGTATTCTTGATTAACAATTCAGGATAGAGAATAATTGATGAGAAGTGTGTTAACCTAAATGCAGCAATAAGTGAAGTTGTGATCTTAAATCTCCATAGTCTTAGTTTAACTAGTGGTAATTAGAATTAGTTTACTTATAAATTGAAATTCATTCGTTTAAATAAGAATGGGTTGGTTATATGTTAGTACTTGGTACTTCTTGTTAACTAATTCTTTGTGGGAAATATACTCAACTTATCACTTTATTACTTGTTGACCACGTATACTTGCGTGTTGTGCATAATTAGATTTTACCCAACAAGTTTTTGGCGTCGTTGCCGGGGAATTAATTTAATAATTATTTGCCAATATTAGCTTCAATCAAATTAGCCTTGATTTAAACATTTTTTTCCTTTTTATTTAATTCTCTTTCTATTTTTCTTTCTTTTTAGGTACCATGACAGAATTTAATTATCAATGGCCGTATACGACAATGACTCAGTCAAGGGGATCGGGGATTGATGGTCTCAATGCATTTTCTGCAATATTAGCGTAACTTGAGACACTTTCGAGGAGGTTGGACGTTGTTGCAGCCCAACGTAATCGAAGGATAGCAGTTAATTGCAATTATTGTGCTGGTAATCATCCGAGTCATCAATGCACCATTAGTTTTGTACCGGGACAACACGGTGGTGAATACCTCAACGATTATACACATGCTAATTATCATCAAGTTTGGGGGCATCACCCGGATTCGTCATGGAGCTACAATTGTGAAGACCAATACTACGCTCCAAATCCATTATACACACTAGAATTTTCATGTCCACCTTCATTGCCACAAGAAGAAAAGCCAAATCCGATGGATGTAATATTGAAGGGCATAGCAGACCAAGAGGAGAGGATGATGAGTCAAGAAATATCGAGCCACAATTTTCAGCACCAGATGGAACAACTCATCACCACTTCAACTCATGGTCCTCAATACATGGATTCCAAAATTGAGACAGATAATTCAAGTTTGGAGAATTTGTGGTTCAAATTTGTAGCATCAACTGAGGAGAGGATGATTAATCAAGAGCGATCAATTCAGAATCAAGAGATAGCAATTCAAAATCTTCAAAGTAAGATATATCAATTGACCAAAGCCGTAAGCAACCTTCCCCGAAATAATTGGTGTTATGATGAGGATTCCGAGATTGATGAAGTGCCAGAACCAAATCTGCAACTGGATGAGCCATAAGATATAGGAAGTGTGGAGACAATTGGGGAAAATTAAATAGAGGTCCACGAAGATCTAAATGGCTCTCCAGCAAAGATCAAAGAGTCGGTCAGATTTGCAAAATCAGGCCCACTTGGTAGTCATGTCGTCGGTGAAGCTCTTGTTGGCATAAGAGTAAGTACAATTTTCAATCCATGGTGGGAAGAGAAAGAGAAGATAGGTGAAGAGCCCATTGTGTGTGACAAGCTTCCATGCCCCAAAGTGATCACATACACAATGGAGAAAACACCTAGCTGTGGGACGTTCTTGATTGAGATCATACCAATTTAGAGCATGCTAGGTGACTTTGATGCATTGGCCATCATAAATGGGAACCTACCAAAAGCTATATTATTTTCGATGGATGGAGGGTTCCTCAACTTTTGAAGAGGAATTGGATAGCATTGACCAGACAAAGTCAGGCTGAAAGACTATAAATCAAGCGCTGACTGGGAGGCAACCCAAGAATTTTTATATTTATATGCTTTACTAGTTTATTTAGTAGATAGGAATTAATTTGCTTATTAAGCTCTCTTATAATCTAATCCATGTTGTCTCTCTTTATTACAAGTATTGGAGTTTCAACAGATAGGAAAATGATCGTCACCGCCATCGCCACCATCACTTCACGCTTAGCTGATTACAGGGAAGTTCTCTTCTACTTATCACTATATTCTTACAATGAGGACATTGTAATTGCTAAGTTTGGGGGAGTTCAGTTTAATTCGTTATTGCATGTTTAGTTTTATGTTTATGTTATGTTATTTTGCATATGTTGTTAATATAGTTTAGGTTCGTTATTAACAAAAAAATAATCAAATCAAAAATTCAAAAATAATAGTTAGTTACTATGTTCATTTTGCATGAGTCCAGCTGTTAGATAGTTCAGTTTATTTTGGCTAATGATGAGATTGGAATTGAGTAGACAAGTATAGTACTAATTATTAGAGAGCTTTGATGTGATTTCTTGTTATGAATTGAATCTTTTCCTGTTTGAAACTGGTATAATCAAGGTTAGCACGTTAGAAACAACATTGCTGATTGATTGAGTTTAAATTGATACATAATGGGATTCTAAAGGATAATGCTAGTTTGAATGAAAGAATGACAAGAACAAGTAGTGATGGCTAAAGTTAAACAAGAACCTAAGTTTGGGGGAACATGTGAGATATATAAGCTATTGAAAAAAAAGAAAAAAAAATATGAATAAACATCGTGGTGTGCTTGTCTAGTTTTATGGCCTTTGTTACTTGAGTAAGTAAGCCCGAGGGGATTGTCTCTACACCTAGCACCCTAAGGTCTTAATGGTCTGGGAGTTGTTGGTTGAAAGCTCGTTAAGGTAGCATTGAAAAACCTAAGGGAAAAATACATTGCATAGCTATGTGTATATAAACCAAAAGAAAATAAAGGGAGAATAAAACGGGAAATAAGAGCAAAAATCCCCCGTAGATGAAAAATGAATCATCAGTATCCCATGATGACCCTCGATATTGGTGATTGTTTAATTTTAGTTGGATCTAGCTTGTTTTTAGATTTCTTGAGTTTACACTGTATGATGCCTTCGAAGAGACTTAATATGTGTTAAATTTAATTTTATATCAGTTAACATTGTTGTGGAGTACACACGCACTATATTAGTGATAACAGTCTAAGATTTGATGATTGATTGAGAAGTTATTGATTGGTTTTGATATGATGTATTATCGTGTTTATTTGATTTCTCTAAGGCTGGTTGAATAGACTTATTTTTGTCATTACTGCTGGATTCGTAGGCATGTAGATTATGGAGACAAGTCTTATTTTGCATTATAGAGTTGCGGACTTGAAAATGACCGAATTTCGACTTAGAACGAAGAAACAATTATTAAACGTTCACGAACGTTTATCGTTTTCGTTAAAAATGGACTAATAGGTGAATTTTTAGTTAACGAAGTCAAATAGATAAAATTCTTGCATGAACATGTAGAGTATGTAATTTGTGAACCGTAGGCTCTTGAATGAGCCAATTCGGACTTATAATGAAGAAGTTATGTGCCGGGAATCTCACAAAGTCAAAAATCTGTCAAAATTTTCTGAGGCACAGAGTCCGCGCAGCAGCGCGACTCAAGGCATAAAATCCCGCATCGCAGCGTGAGGCTAGACTATAGTGTACTGTTAGTTGGCACCGCAGCGTGACATAGAGAGCTTGGACTCATGCCGCATCGTTTAGTTCGGGCCATGCACACTGCTAACTCACGCCGTGGCATGACACAGAGGAGGAATACTGGCGCCGCAGCGCCAGGCTTAAGGATTTCATAGAAAGGAAATATTATAAGTAAAGAAAGAAAGTGAATTGATTAGTAATGAAGTAAAGCTTAATTATAACATTGTAAAGCCTTGTTAAACCTTAAGCTTGATACCTAAAGGTTAAAGATAATCAAACAAAAATGAGCGTAATGATAGTGTAAGTTATAACGGCAGGCCAGGACCAATAATAACAAATCTAATACATAATTAGATTGAGAAGAAGGGTAAGATTCTTTAGGAACCATGTATGTTATTCATGACCTAATGTGTTATGTGATGTTATCATCTACTATTGAGACTTAAGGACTTAAAGTGCACGTGTTATAACTATAGCAGACGCTAAAGGCAAGTATTCTAACCTTTGTTTCAGTTCAATCTGGACAAGCTTTTTGATTCGTGTATTCTTACGCATGAGTTAATGTCTGATGATGTCAACACCAATTCTTTCGGCTAGACTTACGATATGTTGGATTTCTTATAAATCTATCAAAGTATTGTCAATGATTTACCAAACTAATATTGGTGTGGTTTTCAAAAGGAGACTGAGTATGCTAAATTGTTTTGTCGTCAAACGACAGGCACGTGAGGTTGCCACAACTTAAACGTACACAAGTTTAATGAATGTAGTGTTGATCAACACAGAGTACTATAGGCTGATCACCTAGACGTGCTCGTAAGCTATACCGGACCTACGGACTTAGTGTCGGGATGTCCTTTTCAAAAAACTTATGAAATGCTCATGGTCTTAGACCAGAATTGATGTTTTAGTGAATATTGTCTTTGTAAAATATTTTGAAGGAAAAGTAGTGCTATTTTGAATTATCGATAGTACTTCGTAACTATTGTCCAGTTATTGAAGATACACAATTCTTGTGTGTCAAGCATGCTATTTTATTTAAATTGGTGTACTAACTGAGCTAGTTAGGCTCACTCTTGCTTGAACCATATGAATGCAGCTAAGATCGAACGGACCGACAGATCCGACAAGAATAAAGGGAAGGCTAAGGCGAACCCGTAGATTACTTATGTAATAGTATAGGTTTATAATGATAATATTTAATATTATGACAAGGACAAATGTAACGGATATAAAGAACTTGGGAAAATATTAATATTGTTTTGAATATATATAAGACATATTTGTTCTTTTGAGGCATTTCAATTGAATGTTTGTGTGAACTGTAGTACCGTGTAGCACCATCTATCGGGTTGGAAGATACCTAGATTTGGGGGCGTCACAAAGATCCTCAATTAGTAAATTTATATCTAATGGTCAAACATGTAAAGGATAAGAAGAGTTCTGACATTCATGAAGTATGTATAGATGATGTATTTGACTTTAACTCTCCTGATGTAGATATTGATAATTTAAGAACTGCACTACATTGCATAACATCTGATCTGCATCAATACATAAAATGGTTCAGAGTTCTATCTAAAGATTATTCTCTTCTTCAACAAGAGAAAGAGAAAGTTCAGGAAGAACTGGAAATAGCTCTTATAAGTACTAACTCTCTCTCCAAATTTAAAGCTGAAAATAAACTCTTAAAATAGACCAATGAACTTAATGCACAAAGAGAGTCAAATCTAACCTCTGAGATTGAGGAACTAGAAAAGACAATCTCTACATGGAATAAATCATCTTCTTCCATGGACTCCCTGATCTCCAGTCAGAGAAGTGCATCTGATAGAACAGGTTTATGTTTTGGGGACCTCAGAACTATATGTGGAAAAGATAAAAGAAACTAGCTCTAGTAATGTTTCAAATTTTAATAGAAACATTACATTTGTTATATCCTCGCAGAAAGAAAAACCAGTCCATTCCTGCTCTTCTGATCCAATCCATGTTTCAAAGCATAACGGATCCCATTCTGGCCTTGGATTCAGAAAAGAAAAGAGTAACTTAGTCACTACTCTCCAACCTTGAAGGGTCGTAGAGTCAAGTAAAATCAACTCCACGAACCAACTGGGAAGGAACAGTAGAGTTAAGCTTCACTCCTCACAAATTATGAATCATAAGGACACATGGAAAAAGAATAACCAGTATAAAGGAAGGATTGCTAAGAACCTACATAAGTCTAAATGGAGGAAGAATCCACATACACAAACAAGCATGCATCATATTAAATGTTTTATATGTAATAAGATTGGTTATAAGGTTGCAATATGTTACAATAATCCTATGCATATTAGACCTAGAATCAAGCAAATTTGGGTTCCAAAGGGTACTAACAAGTAGGACCCATACAAGTATGGGTACCGAACTGAGAGTTTAATCTTACCACAGAAATAGAGCTCCACGATCACAACGTGGTATCGGGACAGTGGATGCTCAAGGCACATGACCGAGAATAAAGCCCTCCTGACTAACTTCATAGAGAAGGAGGGTCCAACAGTCATCTTCGGATACAATGGCTCTAGCAAGACAAGAGGATACAGCTCAGCTGGAAATGGTGTAGTATCCTTCAATAAAGTAGCCTATTTGGAAGGATTACAACACAATCTTCTGAGCATAAGATAACTCTACGACAAGGGTCATCAAGTCACCTTCCTCAATAGTCAATGTCAAGTCAGAGATCTGAAGACATCCTCTATAAAGCTGATCGGAACAAGAGAAGGGAACGTCTACACTTTTAATCTTGGTCAACTGAGTTCTGATGAGGCAATATGCTTTCTGGCTAAAGCATCTGAAGAAATGAGCTGGTTATGGCATAAAAGGTTGTCTCATCTCAACTTCAAAAGCATGTCAAAACTGGCCTCCAAGGATCTAGTTGCAGGCTTACCCAAGCTAAACTTTTTCAAAGAAATGCCATGCAACGCCTGTCAGCTTGGAAAACAGACTAGAAGCTCATTCAAAAGAAAAATAGTTA
Source organism: Panax notoginseng (assembly GCA_016801055.1). NCBI lineage: Eukaryota > Viridiplantae > Streptophyta > Magnoliopsida > Apiales > Araliaceae > Panax > Panax notoginseng. Next base: position 112,259,034 of record CM029015.1, read on the forward strand.
ACTCAATTGACAAGCCTCTGCAGTTGCTTCATATGGATCTATTTGGGCCAATTCTAACAACAAGCCTTGAAGGGAAGATATACTCATTGGTCGTAGTGGACGACTATACCAGATTTATATGGGTGTTCTTTCTAAACTCAAAAGATAAAATAAGCTCCCATCTAATCAAGATGTTCAAGCTGGTGATAAACGAGAAAGGGGAGAAAATCAAGGCTATAAGGAGTGATCATGGTAGAGAATTTAACTTCTCCGAGATGGACCAATTTTCCAAAGACAGTGGCATCAGTCACAACTTCTTAGCTCCATAAACTCCTCAGCAGAATGGAGTAACTGAGAGAAAGAACAGAACGTTGATAGAGGCTGGAAGAACTCTACTAGTAGCAGCCCATCTACTTGAATACTTCTGGACAGAAGCTGTCAACACTATATGCTACACTTAGAACAGATCGCTTGTGCACTCTACGATAAAGAAGACTCCATACGAGCTGTGGAAAGGAAGAAAACCAAATGTCAGCTACTTCCATGTGTTCGGCTGTGCATGCTATATTATTAACAATGGAAAATAGTATCTGACAATGTTTCAGCCCAAGTCAGACGAAGGAATCTTTCTCGGATATGCCACAGACAGTAAGGCTTACAGAGTGTTCAACAAGAAGACACTAAGTGTTGAAGTCTCAATTCACATCATCTTCGATGAAGCAGACTTGGACAAAATTATCTCTCAAGACACTACGAACGACAATTCAAGCACTACGAACAAGGTCGTCGAGCTCAATACCACGATCCTAGTCCAAGAAAATGAAATCGTCGAGCCAGGAGAAGAGATCGTAGAGAGAACTACGCCGGATAACGAACCTCAACAACAAGAAGCAAAGGTTGATCTTGAAGAATTTAGACAAGAAGGCATCTGGTCAGATGATCCTATAGGAGAAAGATGGGCAAGAGATCACACTCAAGACATAATCATTGGAGATCCAAATGTAAGAGTAAAGACAAGATCTGCCGCCCAGAATTAGTGTTTCTATCTAAGCTTTCTGTCCCAAATGGTACCTAAGAAGATAGAAGATGCTATGGAAGACTCAAGTTGGATAGAAGTCATGCAAGAAGAACTAAATCAGTTTGAAAGAAGTAAAGTATGGAGATTAGTTCCAAGACCAAGAAGCCATCCAGTTGTAGGTGATGAGTGGGATTTGTACCCGTAAATCGGATACTTTATGACTTAAATAGTTTCCTGATCTCGTAGATTTTATATAGTTTTATATGATTATAGTGTTATTATGCTTAACCGACATATTACAGGGCTTTACAGGACTTATATGGCTTTCAGGGCAAAATGGGTAATTTCCATACACTGGCACCGTAGCGCCAATGCCCAGTCTATATCTCGCGCCACAGCGCGAGCCCCTAGTCCTTGTTGATGTCATCGTGGCACTGCAGCACCACAGTTCCTTCTTGGACTCGTGCTGCAGTGCGAGCTCCGGTCTTTTTGTTGATGACGTGGCACCACAGCGCCACCCTAAGCCTTATTGCATGCGCCGCAGTGCCACATCCGATTCTCAGGCAGAGAAGGGCTTGGTTTGACCTAGAAAAAGGGGGGAGCTGATATAAGAAGGGAGGAAACCTCTACAATATACATAATATATCATATACTCGAAGAATATCATAGCTTAGGATAAGAAAGTTTAGTTTTCTCTTCTCTTTTGTACTTTCTCTCTCTAGTTCTTAGTTAATGTCTGTAAATATAGATTAGGTAGATTAGGGAGAAGTCTTGATTTCCTTGGAGCAACAAGAGCAGTGGGATACACGGATTGAAGAGCTTGAAAGGAGTAGAATGCTTGGAGACTGAAGAGCCTCGACAAAGTTTATTCTTATCTATTTATTTTCTTTGATTTTGTAATCCATAAATGTTATCTTTATTGCTAATTATATTTTATTCAATAGCTATGAATCAAGTATTGGCTCTAAGGTTATAATGGAACCCTTTATTAATTAAATTGACTGTCTTATCTCATTAGTTAGCACCATATAGTTTGGTTTAATATATTCATGCTTAATGATTCTCGCTAATACATTAGTGATGATTTTGGTAATTTACATGATATTGAAAGAAGGATTGTAGATTTACACCGTAATATATTGGCATGTGATTATGGGTTTTGACTGCAGAAGTTGTGCATAGAATAGACTTATATATGTATGCCACGTGCGTCCTAATAGAGAACTTATACTTAAATCCTTGTTAGGTTAATTCGCATAGACTTGTGTAGGATTATCACTTAGCTTGGACGTTCTTTTCTTTTCTATTCCCTAGTGGGTGGATATGGAGAGGATATGTTTGTGCATACCTCAACAGAGGTGTATGAGCACCTATGTGTTCTCGATCGATAAATTGTCGTGACCATTAAGACCAAAGAGAGAAGGGTACGTAGTTTGATGAAGCTTAGCACGCCAAGTGTTCGACAGATTGCCTGTGTGGGGTGAAGTTGTAATCTTAGCTTGTAATTCCTTCGATTACCATTCGTTATCCATTTACTTGTTTTGATAATCAGTTATAACTAGATTAATCACACTTCCATTTATTGTTGTTCAAATAAGACTTTAGCGATACAAAGTCGGTACTTGGTAAATATTAGTGATAGTTCTTCGTGCGTTCGACACTTTCCTTATCACTGTATTACTTGTTAGACCGCATATACTTGCGCGTGTTTAGTGATCGATTTTTCGACCAAAAACTTTTTGGCGCCGTTGCCGGGGAACTATTATTTTAATATTGTCTAATATTGATTTAAATCAATGTAGTCTTAATTTGAACGTATATATATATATATATATATATATATATATATATATTTCTTTTATTTGTTTGATCTTCCTTTCTGTTTTTAAGTTTACAGGTTATGGACGATCAATGTTATCAATGGCCTTACGAGAGGACGACACAACGAAGCTCGGAAGAAGGACTCGAGCAATTGCAAGTTCAAATTGCAAATGTCTTGAGGTTTTCTGACAATCTTGAGTGTCAGTCCACTCATAATGCCTAATGTCAAGAACGAGCTGAAATTGAACCGATCTCCTATCATCCAAACTGTCAGGGTTATCCAAACTCTTGGGACTACAGTCAAGAGCAATATCATGATCCGAATTTCGCCTATCAAGTTGAATAATAGTCTCCGCCACAATATGAGTTGACGTCTCGACCCAATGAAAGAAGATAAAAGGCTTGAAGAGTTCCTCACCAACTTTATTGAGAGAAATGAGGGTCGGATGGTGAACCAAGAAGCCGCATTACATAGCCTCGAAAGTCAATTGGGGAAACTCATCAATGCCATAATTGAGTTCAATGATGAAGTAGTAGAGCAGTGCACGGTGGATACGTGAGGAGAAGGCGATGAGTCTCACCAAGTTGTTGAGGGAAATGTCATGGTGCAAATTGACCTATCTGCTAAGGCTGAACTAGAAGAAGAGAGGATTAATAGTGGGTACACTATCAAGAGTAATCAATAGTTAAAAACCACGCTCACGACTGTGGAAACCTTGGAGGGCCCACTAGCGCACAAAGAACGCTTTCAACTTGATGAACAAGGCAAATTAGTGTATAATTCCAGTGGTGAAAGATTCTTCGTATCAATGGGTGAAGAAAACGTGGATGATCAATCATCAATGTCTGCCAAAAATTTAAAGGAATTGATGAATAGGAGGCATGAAATGGTCATTTTTTCTTATGAGTCAGATTGAGTGGCATCGGTATAGTCAAGCCGACGACTTTAAAACAATCTCTTGGTGGGGAGGCAACCCCATCTCAGTATCATTTTTGCTCTATTTTTCTTACTTATGTCTAGTTTATATTTAGTCTTTTCGCCTTAGTTTGTTAACATTGCTGCAAGTTAATTATAATCTCGTATGCATATTTTTGTGGCCTTAGAATGCAGACAGTATGTTCTTCTTTAGTGTTGCTATGGTATATATAGTAGAATAGTTAAGCTAGTATCATGAGGGTTAGTATTATTAGATATGTATGTATTACTATGATAGCTAAAACATGGCTTGATTTGTGCAGGAAAAACTCATATTCAAGGGTGGTGCCACAGCGCCAACAAATACATTGGACTTCGTGTCGCAACGCCATGTTCAAAATCAAAATTTCTTACCTCGCGCCGCAGCGCCAAAGAACAAAGGGGCACTCGTGCCGCAGCGCCACCATATGGCATAACATACTGCTAACTCATGCCACAGCGCCAAGCAAAGAAGGCCAGGCCGCGCTGCGGCGCCAGAAGAAAAAATTTGTTTTTAAAATCAAACTAAGGTCAGTAGTTGTGCCCACTTCCCCTATTCTCTCTCGACAGTTTCAGCAACCCAAGCAAAGTATAGGGTACCCCTCATTCACCAACTTATTCCTATCCATTGCTCCCAGTCATCGAATTTCTCGTGGCTCCAAGCTTATAAACAATCTATTGGGACTCCATTCTCCGAAGGATTACTACAGCTATTGTCTCCATTTAGGTAATTTTGGGGTTTTCATTCAATCATACGTAGTAGTTGATGTTCTTATTTAGGTTTGGTTTTCTCTATTGATTTGGGTGATTTCCACTAATGAAAATTAGGCTAGAGCACTGTCAAGCAAGGGCTGTCCAAATTGGATTCTCAGCACGCACGGTAGGTGTTTGATAATTTGCCTGAGAGAGAAATTTGACTGTTTTGGCTTAGAATTAGTGGGTTTTATTAGGGATTTATGGTGCATTGCTTTAAGGGTTGCTTCTACACTGATTAGGGACTATTTTTGTTCAAACCAACAAATTTTATGACATGGCTTAAAAAAGGTAACGACTGAGCGTCGGCGGTTCATCGTCCGCAGCACCAACGGCTTGGGACAACACTAAGTTCATCAATGAAAAGGCATGGAAACGATACAAAAGCTCTTTTGCCACAAAAAAATTAATTCCTGAGCGGGGGTTGAGGCCGGATAAAAAGGATAGCGAGTTGGTGGCTATGATTGCGAGACACCAGTGCATCCACTTTACTAAACCTCCCGAGTCGGCCATTGTATCTGTCGTCAGAGAATTCTATGCTAATGCCTGTGCTGAGGGTCCTGCTATTGTCTAAGTCAGGGGGCAGTCAGTGGCTTTTGTAAGCCAAGCTATCAACGCACTATTCGCGATTCTTGGGTTTAAGGGTAGGGACTATATGTAGCCGGGACTCCGCATCTATGACCTCGAGGATATTATTAGGAGGCTCTGCAAGCCCGGGACTACATAGAAGAAAAATGACTTCACGGATGAAAGGACTAGTTTCTCGCATGCTGCGCTCAGTCCCTATTGGAAGGCATGGTTCAGTTTCATTTGTTCTAACAAGATTCAGACCCGTCACCTGAGAGATGTGACTAAGGATAGAGCGATCCTCTTATTCGCCATTATCACGGGCCTGTACATAGATATTTAAGTTCTCATCCATGAGTTGATCATGAAGGCAATCAAGAGCGCCACCTCATCGGGACTTCCACATCCATCTTTGATCACCCGACTGTGCAAGAGGGCAGGTATCCATTAGGGGCCAGAAGAGATAGCTTCGCCGTCCATGTTTGTCATTGACCATCAGACCATCTCACGCTTCAATATGAGGGAAGGGGATGCTTCTCATGTCAGAGGCGAAGGATACGGGCCACCCACCGAGCCACCTCCTATAGCTGAGCCTGAGCCCTCGCAGCCACCAGATGCAAGCCCAGCTTTATAGGAACTACTGGCAGATATTATGGCATCCCTCACCCTGCTGCATCAGAAACATGACGCTGAGGCTCAGAGGTAGCAAAGGCACATTGTAGCAGTGGCCCAGAGGCAGGACATAGCCATGCAGTATCAGGCTGAGCTGGTCAACACGATGTAGAGCATATACACCGTGTACAGTGGTGAGGATGCTGAGTTCACGCCATTCCGGTTCCTAGAGCCTACTGTCTTCCCACCATACCTTCCACCATCACCGCCCGCCGAAGCTGATGAGGACGATGCCGCTGCTGAGTGACCGAACTTCAGGGAAGCCTTCTTGTATAAGATTGATCTTTGTTTAGTAATGAGGGAATTTCTCACCTTAAGTTTGGGGGTGCTATGGTTTATTATCTATTTATTTCTGTCTACTGCCACGCTAGGTTGCCATATTTAGTACTTTGCTTATGTTTTTATCAGTATTGTGGTGAAATCATTTTGAACTGTGGTTTTATGTTTTGGATTATTACGGATGGATGCCATATACTATTTTTGGTTATTATTTATTAATGCTTTGATTATTATCAGCATGGTTGTTGGTTTATAGCCATCTTTTTGGTGCTTTCACAGATTTATATCTTTGTGCCATGTTAATGGCTTTATTACCCTATTTTGAGCTCCTATTACGCAAGGGTTTTTTATCATTAATTTTTTATTATGGTTAATGACAAGCTCCAAGTAATTATGTCTATCTCTTAGAGTCGTGTCAAACATGTATGAGCTAGGGGTTGTTAAACCGATAATTTGAGACTGTTATTGATCCGTCCTTCTTAGCAAGCACTGACCAAATGTGTTAACTAGTTATGTTTATGAATTTAGTTCGCGTGTTTATTGCATTGAGAGTGTGTTCACTCTTATAATCTTTCATTGTTACAAGGTAATAAAAAACTTAGACGCATATACAGTTTTGGATCTTGGATTCTGGCATGTTGATATATAAAAAAATAATAATAAAAGAATAGAAAGAAAAGAAGATTGAATATCAAAAGTTTTGCGGTGGGTCGAGATGGAGCATAAAACGCACTCGCCCATAAACGCAAGACCGATGTTGAGATGGAGCATAAAATCCACTCGCCGAATAATCTTCATTTTTTCATAAAGTCTCAGTTGGCTTATATTGATTACGTGGCCTTTACTACTCGAGTTATTAGATTCATAGGGGTGTTCTACACCTAGTGTCCTAAAGTCATCTGGCTTGGGAGTCACTGATCAAATGCTCATTAATAGGTACTTCTGATTAGCCTAAGGTAATTAAGGGTTATCCGAGTCAGATTTTACTGTCTTCATGCTAGAGTTTTTTGATCCTTTCCTGCACTTACGTCTTATTCTTAATGCTTGTTGAATGTTTAAGTTGCGAAGTTTGAATATTGGTATTAACAATCGACTGTGCGAACTTATTTGAGCTGTGATTAGTTAGGACGGTTGGTCTTCACACACAGACACATTTAGAATGGATTGGATACAGTCTTATGCTTGAAATTAAATGAACCCTTACTCCTATCTGTGTTTTCCCTGTTCTCTGGGAGTAGCTATAATCGAGCTTAGAAGCCATGATACTAGTATACAGTTATATTTTTTCTTTCGCATGTTTTACTGTGTTAGATTTGTGTTAGATAGTTTGCTCGAGGACAAGCAAATACTTAAGTTTTGGGGTATTTGATGAGTGGGATTTGTACCCGCGAATCGGATACTTTATGACTTAAATAGTTGCATAATCTCGTAGATTTTATATAGTCTTATATGATTATAGTGTTATTATGCTTAACCGACATATTGGAGGGCTTTACAGGACTTATATGGCTTTCAGGGGCAAGATGGGTAATTTCCATACACTGGCGTCGCAGCGCCAATGCCCAGTCTATATCTCGTGCCGTAGCATGAGCCCCTGGTCCTTGCTGATGTCATCCTGGGGCTGCAGCACCACAGTTCCTTCTTGAACTCACCCTGCAGCGCTAGCTCCGGTCTTTTTGTTGATGACGTGGCGCTGCAGCACCACCCTAAGCCTTATTACTCGCGCTGCAACACCACCTCCGGTGCCCAGGCAGAGAAGGGCTTGGTTTGACCTAGAAAAAGGGGGGAGCTAATATAGGAAGGGAGGAAGCCTCTTCAATATATATCATATATCATATACTCGGAGAATTTCATAGCTTATGATAGGAAAGTTTAGTTTTCTCTTCTCGTTTGTACTTTCTCTCTCTAGTTCTTAGTTAATGTTAGTAAATATAGATTAGGTAGATTAGGGAGAAGTCTGGATTTCCTTGGAGCAACAAGAGTAGTGGGATACACATATTGGAGAGCTTAAAAGGAGCAGAATGCTTGGAGACTAAAGAGCCTCGACAGAGTTTATTCTTATCCATTTATTTCCTCTGATTTTGTAATCCATAAATGTTGTCTTTATTACTACTTATATTTTGTTCAATAGCTATGAACTAAGTATTGGCTCTGAGGTTATAATGGAATCCTTTGTTAATTAAATTGATTGTCTTATCTTTTTGGTTGGCACTATATAGTTTGGTTTAATATATTCATACTTAACGATTCTCGCTAAGACATTAGTGATGATTTTGGTAGTTTACATGATATTGAAAGAAGGATTGTAGATTTACACCGTAATATATTAGCATGTGATTATGGGTTTCGACTGTATAAGTTGTGCATAGAATTGATATATATATATATATATATATATATATATATATATATGTGTGTGTGTGTGTGTGTGCACCACGTGCAACCTAATAGAGAAATTATGCTTAAATCCTTGTTAGGTTAATTTGCATAAATATGTGTAGGATTATCACCTAGCTTGGACGTTCTTTTCTATTCTATTCCCTAGAGGGTGAATCTGGAGAGGATATGTTTGTGCATACCTCGACAGAGGTGTATGAGCACATGTGTGTTCTCGGTCGACAAATTGTCGTGACCATTAAGACCAAAGAGAGAAAGGGTAGGTAGTTTGATGAAGCATAGCACGCTAGGTGTTCGACAGAATGCCTGTGTGGGGTGAAGTTGGAACCTTAGCTTGTAATTCCTTTGATTACCATTCGTTATCCATTTATTTGCTTTGATAATTAGTTATAACTAGATTAATCACACTTGCATTTATTGTTGTTCGAATAAGACTTTAGCGATACAACATCGGTACTTGGTAAATATTAGTGATAGTTCCTCGTGGGTTCGACACTTTCCTTATCACTGTATTACTTGTTAGACAGCGTATACTTACGCATGTTTAGTGATAAGTTTTTCGACCAACAATAGGCACCAAGTGGGTCTTCAGAAACAAGATGGATGAAGATGGAGTAATAACTAGGAATAAGGCAAGACTAGTAGCTAAAGGTTACTCTCAAGAAGAAGGCATTGACTATGATGAGACCTTCGCACTTGTTGCCAGATTAGAAGCCATCAGAATATTCCTTGCCTTTGCTGCCCACATGAAATTCAAAGTCTTTCATATGCATGTCAAAAGTGCATTCCTGGATGGTGAACTTCAAGAAGAAGTATATGTAAAACAACCTTCAGGTTTCATTAATCCAAGTCTCTCTAATTATGTCTATAGATTAGACAAAACATTATATGGTCTTAAACAAGCACCTAGAGCATGGTATGAAATATTAACTAACTTTCTTATTGAAAATGGTTTCACTAGAGGTAGAGTAGATACCACATTATTTCTTAGAAAGCACAAAGACAGAGTCTTATTAGTTCAAATATATGTGGATGACATTATCTTTGGCTCTACTGATGAAAAACTGTGCAAGAGATTTGCCAAGCTTATATAGAGCAAGTTTTAAATGAGCATGATAGGTGAGCTGAACTTCTTCCTTAGATTGCAAGTAAAGCAGACTGATGAAGGAATCTTCATAAACCAAGCCAAGTACATTAAAGATTTACTTAAAAAGTATGGCATGGAATCAGTCTCTCCCATGAAAACACCAATTGCTCCAGCCACCAAGCTTAACAAATATGAGAAAGGTAAAAGTATTAATATAACTCAATACAGAGGTATGATAGGCTCTCTTCTATATCTAACTGCCAGTAGGCCAGACATAATGTTTGCAACATGCATTTGTGCTATATTCCAAGCTAATCATAAGGAATCACACTTAACTGCTGTAAAAAGAATTTTCAGGTATCTCAAAGGCACACCTCACTTAGGACTTTGGTATCCCAAGGAGTCCTCCTTTGATCTAACAGGATATACAGATGCTGATTTTGTAGGCTACAAAATCTATAGAAAAGGTACCAGTGGCACCTGTCAGTTGCTAGGAAATTGTAAGACCCCGAATTTTATGAAATAAAAGTATTCAATTTTTCTTATAATTACAATTCAGTAAATGGTTAAATTGATAAAAAGTTAAAGTTATGGGTGAAATGTGAAAATATTTCAAATAAGCAAGTGGTTATAAAATATTCATTTTTGGTCGGTGAATATTCGTGTGGTCGTGGAATATTCTTTCTGTCGAAGAATATTCGTACGGCGACGCAGCTATTTGTGGGCCCCGTAACGGAAAGCGATTGGATGAAGAAAATGACAAGTATAAGTTGTTTATAATTAACGGCGTAGTTGTTACCGTTAACACTATTGGAATACACAGTGGTTAAAATACAGTAATACGCGTTATTGCACAGTAGCACACGGTATTGTAGATTATTTTTGAAATTATTGATTCTTACGTAAGAAGGCACAACTGAATAATTGTCACAATAATTATTGTTCAATATTTTATTTTATTGACTCAATAATTGCTGCGTTGATATTTTATATCATTGTTGTTTCAATAATTGTTACTGCACAATATTTCCCATTATCAGATCAATAATTCATATTATTTGTGAATAATTAATTATTGATTCATATTATAAGGAAATATTTATTTTATGTGGATATACTTGTTGGATATATTTATTATGGTTAAAAATGAAGGAGTTAATGTTGAGGTGTTTTATCAGTATTTTTATCGGAATGGAGGTATTAAAAATCAAATCAGGGTTTTTTGAGATATATTGCGGGGGTTATAATTTTTAATCCGACCGTTGGATTGTTGTGATTTTTGGATATGTTATACATATATAAGTTGAGTATATGTCCATAAATTTTGAACCGTTATAAATGAACGTATGATTTGTTATGAATTTTACGAGATGACTGGTTCAGAAATTGTAGAAGTTGAGGAATTTGTCATTTTTGTGGAAAATTCTAGAATTGGTGGGCCCCACTCTTGGTTGGTGAAGAAATGTACTGAAATTTTTATTCAAATGTGGTGGGAGGGAATAGTAGCAGGTAAAGCCATCAGGTTGCAGGTTAAGTCTGCTTCGGCGTGCTAACATTTTCCTATAAATAGAGGGCTAAGTTAGAATTGAAAATCACACCAGAATTCATAAGTTTTCTCTCTTTCTCTCTTTCTCTCTTTCTCTCTTTCTCTCTCTAGATTATTGAGTGTATTTTGTGAGTATTTAGATACTTTAAGAGTTGCTATTCAGCACAAGTTTCATTCAGCCTCATATCCGATATTCAGTCAGAAGTACGGTTATTTTAAGGTAAGGGATATTATTTTCTTCTTAAATGATATTATTTTCTTCAATATCATTAAGCTGAAATATTGATATGAGTTTTTTTATTAAATTTGAAACTTTTTATGTCGGGGTTACTATTCACGTATACGGCACTATTCACTTATACGAAACTATTCACGAATACAGCACTATTCACCGAAAAATAAAATTTTCCCTTTTTGTCCAAGATGTCTATTATGGTTACTATCTTTGATTGTATCCATGTTTTGATCTTTATTTTTAATTTCTGCTTCACAATTGATTATTATGAAGTATTATTGATCTTGGATAAACTGTTATACGAATCCCTACTATTTGTCCTTCTGTCTCACTGGATTCGTTTTCTTTAAGATATTTTTCATCATCCTCAGTCCTGAATGATGATATTACTGAATATCTTTGGCCTGTAGTGCAAAGATGTATGATTACCTGATGAATATCTTTGGCCTGTAGTGCAAAGATGAACAGGTGTTGAGATGAACATGACCGACTGGTGTTACAAATGAATATCTTTGGCCTGTAGTGCAAAGATGAATATTTGATTCAAGATGTATATTGATTGATGTTACAGGGATAAAATATTGTTGATGGACTTTTAAATCTTAGAAGATAGTAGAATTCTTTTTCTACTTGACTCTTCTAATGGTTTGCTATTGTCGCTGCAGTTGTTGATCTAAAACTTGTTGTCGATTATTTTCTATCAGATTTTTCCCTGTTGAATACTAATGATAATTTGTTGTATATTATCTTAGTCATAATATTCTTTACTGGGCTAGTTGAGCTCACCCTTTTCCTTTTTGTTCCATTTTTCTTCTCAGGAGGTGAGAACATAGCAGGATCTAGTCGGGGTATGGAGTGATGGTTCTAGAAAGATGTTTAGCTGTCCTCACTATTTCTGTAAAATAGTTTTTGAATAATTGTAATGAAGACTTATTTGAGTGTGGATATTTTTTAGAAGACAATATTTGTATTTAAACTCACAGTATGTGTTGTCGTATTTTGCACGACAATTGTATTATTGAAGTTGTAGTTTGCTTTTTATGACGACTCAGAATGGGTGTTGTATACCTATTTTGGGGGCGTCACAGAAATAGACTTGTGTCCTAGTTTAGCAAAAATCAAAACTCAGTATCTACCTCAACAGCAAAGCTGAATACATTGTTGGTGGTAGCTGTTGTGCTCAAATCTTATGGATGAAAAATCAGCTAGCAGACTATGGGTTTGATTTTAAATCAATATATGTTCATTGTGATAACACAAGTGCCATAGGAATAACACACAATCCTGTCATGCATTCTAGGACTAAGCATATAGAAATAAGATATCACTTTATTAGAGATCATGTTTAAATTGGAACTATATCTTTACAATACATCCCTACTAAAAATCAACTTGCTGATGTCTTTACAAAGCCTCTAGATGACTCTAGATTTAATAAATTGACAAGTGAATTAGGCATGCTAAATCTACAACCATAAACTATGTGCTCTAGTTTACGCTAACCATGCAGATATAAAGGCTATGTTCAAAATAGAGATGACTAAAGAAGGACCACGATCGTAGAGCTGCCTTGACATGAAGAACCACGATCGTAGAGCTGCCTCGATATTACAAATAAGCATCCTGTGGTGACAACAATCTCAAAAAATCCAAACAATCCCTCTGACAAGCGCCTCAGGGACAAACCTGTTCATTCTAAGAGGTTGGCCCTTCCTGAGCTACCTTAACCCAGAAGGAATGTTAAGTAAAAGTTCATTACAAGGACCAGGACAGACAACGTCCGTAGAGCAGATTCAGCAGTGAAATCAACGATCGCAATGCAAAAAGTTATTTCTCTCTCTCTACCAGCAAAAACCCTAGCTGTCAGAATTGCTTAACCAACCTTAGTGCAAGGAAATCAATGGCGACTTCAAATGTTATCACTGGTTACCGACTCTATTTGGACGAGTTCAAGACAGCTGACCCTCAATTCCACAAAGTTCTATCTCTATTGAAGAAAGCTGCTCTTGAAGAAGATCTGGTCACCAGCACATAGATCTACCCGAAGCTGGTGAAAGAGTTCTACAGAAATGGAGCTTTTGAGAACGATGTTATCAGCACAAAGGTCAAGGGCGAGCAAATTAAACTCAAAGGTGAAGATATAAACCTAGCCCTAGGTTTCAAATCAAATGGACTTCTATCTATGGAGGTTATCGACTTTCATGAAGGACTGAAGAAGATGCATCATAAAAAGTTTCAGACCATCAAGGGGTACAAGAAGAAAGAGTTTTCCCAAAGGTTTGAGTTTTTGGCTGACATTGTTGGGAAATGCATATGTTGTAAAAGCTCTGGCCATGACTATGTGAATGAAGTGCAACTTAAGCTAGTGACAGAAATATGCTTTGGGATTCAACTCAATTATGGGGCCCTACTCATCAATTGGACTGGGAAGTGGATACTCAGTTCAAAGAAATCAAAGAGCTCTAGAAAGATGCTCTACGGGCGGTTTATAAGCATCATCCTGCAATCAGCACTGGGTGACAAAATTGGGGATAATAAAGGAGAATCTATCAATCCCAATAGAAGGATGACCCAGCAGCTATTTCAAAACTGGAAAAGAAATCCATCAGAAATTGCCAAAATGATGTCTGAATCCAGTGGAAGAATTGGTGAAACGAAGGAGTCTGGGCTACCAAGAAATATGTCAGTTGTAAAGGAAATTGATGAAGAAGAAGAAATCAATAAAGAGGAACCCATTGCTTTGGTCAGAAAAAGTAAGGGTAAAAGAAAAGTGAAGGCTCAAATGACAGAGGAGCCTCAAGGTTCAACTACTGATGCACCTCAAGAGAGTTCAGGCACTGAAACTCTGAAGAAATTGAAGGGGAAAGAACAGTAGACTGAGGAAGAAGAAGACAGAGCTACCATCTCTCAGCTACTTAAGAAGGGAAAACGCAGCCATAAGTTAAAGAAGTCTTCATTCTCTTTGATCGTAGAGTCACTACCGATCGTAGAGTCCAGACTTGACACCACTCCAGAAGAGAATGCTGCAACAGCTTCTCTGCCTGATCAAACTTTCAGAGCTAAAGCAGAAGAGAGTGCTGGGGTTGTGGCTCAGCCTAGGAAGACGAAGAGAAAACTTGTCAAGAAATATATTCTTGTCAATGAATGAGTATTAAAGGAGGAAGACAGAAGAACAACTGTTGAGAAAGGGCTACCAAAAGCTATTAAGGAGATTACAGCTAAGGTTGAGGGGGAGCTTCCTGAAGTTCCTGCACTAGAGAATGCTCCAGCTGAGGGGGAGTTGCTTGAAGTTCAAATGAATGGTCAAATTAACGGGGAGCCTAACAAAGTTCCTATGTCAGAGAAGGCTACAGTTGAGGAGGAATTATCAAGAGATCTTCATGAACCTCCCTCAGTCCCTCAAGAGATACTAGCTTTAGAAACTATAGGAATGGAAAGAGTTGACGCTATGGAGGATGAGAGAGCGGAAGAGCAAAGAAGAGAAGTGGGGATGATCGATGTAGTGGAAACTTCAAATGAAGATTGAAAAGAAGAAGAGGATGAAAAAGTTGAGATTATTGCAGTGGACTAGTATGGATATAGGAGAGCCAACTACAATCAACTGTTCTCCTATTTACCTATGATGTCCTTTCAAAGAGCCCAAATCCTCAACTCCTAGGATCACATTTTCTGGACCTTCAAAACTTATCCAGCAATCTCTGTGCTAGCTCATAGGTTCCCAGGAAACCTCACTTTTACCTGAAATCTGATTACTAATGGTCCCTATTCAGAAAATGGGCGTGAGGTACAATATATTCCCATCTCTTTCAGGGTTAGTCACTGTCCACCATCAACCTTCAACCAATTCTATGAATTAACAAGATGGTTGGAAGTGATACTACATCCACTAAATCAATTTCCAGTTACAGAATCCCAACATTCTATAACTTATGAACCAAACATGCCTAATTTTGTATTGATCTAGTCTCCTATCATCTCTCACTCTACGATTATTGATCCAAATCCAATCGTTGAGTCATTTGCTCAAATCGAAGAGTGACCTCCTCCTGAGACTCAACCTCACACACCTGCTCCTCCATCAAATATCACTTCCTCGTCATCAAATAACAATTTTGATCTTGATCTTGCTCTATACAATATGCAAGATCAATATACTAGAGCCTCTCCTCCAAATAATCATCAACTCCTTGAGCTCATATCAGATCTTCCTACCAAAACAGAGTTGTCTAAAGCATCTCAGAAGGTGACCAATGACATACAAGAAGATCTTGAAGTTCACTCCGACCTTGTTCATCTGTGGCTAACTCATTTGATCGATGATGCCAACACCCTCCCCAGCAACCTAAGTACTGAGCTTACAAAGAAGCTTAGGGAGATCATAAAGGAAATGATTCAGAGTATCAATGAAAGGGATCAAATTCACTTTCAGGCTGCCGAGAAAAACAGGGAAGCAGTTCTCGTTTTGCATAATACTCAGGAATCCCAAAATAATCTTATAATGGAAAGTCTCACAAGTCTATGAACTTCAATGAAAGAATTCCAAGCACTTTCCATGGGCCAAATGCAACAAACAGAAACTATCTTGGCCATTCTACAAAAGAAATAATCTTGAACTAATTCTTTGGTCCAAGAAAATTGTGAAGACATTGCTCACTCCAAGAATCAGCTCCACGAGCTCGTACAAGGCATGACTCGACTATCGGAAGATATTAGAACCCTTGATGCTGACATAAAGGGGAAGGAGAGAAAGGCAAAGGCAGATGCAGAGGAAAATTTTTCGCTCAATCTTCAAGGAGCCCTCTGTTGGATAAAATCTAATTACGCACAACACGCAAGTATACGTGGTCAATAAGTAATAAAGTGTAAGTAGAGTATCGTTCCCACGAGGAATTGTTTAATAAAAATCACTAAGTACTAACCCGTAACCAACTCAATCTTATTTAAATGAATGAATTTCAAATTATATAATTAAACTATTATTAAATTCCACTAGTTAAATTAAGATTACGGAGATTTAAAATTACAACTTCAGTTATTGCTTTATTTAAGTTAACACACCTCTCATCAATTATTCTCTATCCTGAATTGTTAATCAAGAACACTAAAGTAGATAAAATCACCTCACGATGCATAATACACATACTTACTTAAATCCACAGATGATAGAATTAAGTAAGACACCCTAATTAACTAATCCAATATATCTCTATGTGAATTATAATTAAAAAGGATTTAAACCACAAGTTCTCTATAAGATTACATATGGCGTAAATGCATATCTCTATCCTAAACACAAATCACGAATTCCATCTATGCAGAAATCACAAACACATGCTATCATGATCAGATATAAATCTATACTCCTCTTTCGATTTCATATAAATTATCACGGTAATTGATGGCCAATCAATTAAACAATTAAGTCCAAATTATAATAGACAATCCTCACAATGGAACATAATAATTGATAGCGAAGCACATTAAAATAAACTACACAATAAAATCCATTGTAATCTCAAATAAAGAATTAGTTCATTGAATTAAAACTAAGAATCCACACTTGAATACACATTAAAAGATAAGAATAAGATTAAGGAAAAGAATTGTATTTGTTGTCAGCAAATCTGCATCTTCCTCAAGCTCTTGCTCTTGATCTTCAATGGTCTCCAAGTTGCTTCAATCTTCAAATCTAATAAGAACTAGGGTTTTGATCCTAATCTACTTTAATCTACTCTAATGGAGTCCTCTGTTTTCTCCTAATCCTTGTGATTCTCCTCCTTTTATATGCCTCTTTTTATGTCTGTAAGTCCTCTTGTAAGTCCTTGAATCAATCGGCTCGAACCAATCCTTCTTGAACTTAAGTTCTGCCAAAAACTACTTTTTCTGCGCGTACCCCCGCCCCAACTAGCTTTTTTGCACTGATAGGCCCACCCCAGCTGGCATACCTACTATTTTTGGGTTTGTACCCCCACCTCGGCAGGGGTTTTGTATGCAAAATTCCCGCCCCGGTTGGCATCCTTTTTTCTACTGCAGTGTGCTTTAGTAAAATGAGCATAACCCTTAATCCGGGAGGAGTTACGAGGCCTGACACCTATCAAATCAAAGATCTCGACGAGCTCTACAATTTTTATTATTTGAGAATTAAGAAATAATGGACGGATGAAGGTCAAAATTGGGTTGCAAGTGACTACTATGCAAATGGCAAGCCGAAAATGCGAATCTAGCAACCCCAAACGTCGATCCAAGTAGCTTTTGTCCTAATTCCTGCAAAACAACATAAAACATGCATGAATAGACACAAACACTTTAAAACTTCCAAAGTATTAAGCTCAAATTCACTCAATTAATGGGTATAAAATCCACTCATCAAATACCCCCAAACTTAATCATTTGCTTGTCCTCGAGCAAAAATACAAAACAACAATGTTATGCAATGCAACTAATCTACATGCCTACGAATCCAGCAGTAATGACAGAAAAAAGTCTATTCAACCGGCCTTAGAGAAATCAAGTAAACATGATAATACATCATATCAAAACAAATCAGTAATTTTCCAATCAATCATTAAATCTTAGACTGCTATCACTTATATAGTGCGTGTGTGCTCCACAACAATGC
The DNA here is from genome assembly GCA_016801055.1 of Panax notoginseng. Classification (NCBI taxonomy): domain Eukaryota; kingdom Viridiplantae; phylum Streptophyta; class Magnoliopsida; order Apiales; family Araliaceae; genus Panax; species Panax notoginseng. The sequence goes on from CM029015.1 coordinate 112,276,962, forward strand.
TAACTGATATAAAATCAAATTTAACACATAACAAGTCTCTTCGAAGGCATCATATAGTGTAAACTCAAGAAATCCAAAATAAATTAGATTCAACTAAAATCAAACAATTACCAATATCGAGGGTCAACATGGGATACTTATGCTTTATTTTTCATCTACGGGGGCTTTTTCCTCTTATTTCCCATTTTATTGAAAAAAAATTCTTTTAGTTTATATACACATAACTATGCAATGTCTTATTCCCTTAGGCTTTTCAACGCTACCTTAACGAGTTTTCAACCAACGACTCCCAGACCATTAAGACCTTAGGGCGATAGGTGTAAAGACAATCCCCTCGGACTTACTTACTCAAATAACAAAGGCCATAAAACTAGACAAGCACGCCATGGTGTTTATTCATACTTTTTTTCTTTTTTTTAATATATATAGCGTATATACCCCAAATATTCTCCCAAACTTAGGTTCTTGTCTAACTTTAGCCATCATTACTTATTCTTGTTATTTTTTCATTTAAACTAGCATTATCCTTTAAAGTCCCATTATGTATCAATTTAAACTCAATCAATCAACAAGTTGTTTTTACTGTGCTATCCTTATTATACCAGTTTCAAACAGAAAAAGACTCAATTCATAATAAGAAATCACATCAAAGCTCTAACAGTTAGTACGATACTTGTCTACCCAATTCTAATCTCATCATTGGCCAAAACAAACTGTAAATATCAAATAGCTGTACTCGTGCAAGATGTACTAAATGCTATATAAACATAGTAAACTAACTAAAATTGTCAATTTTTTATTTTTTTTAATCTTAACTAACAAGAAACTAAATACATTAAAAACTATTAAAATAAACTATTGTGCAAATGTAAACTATATGATATGAATGCCAACATATATGACATAAACTAAATGCTAAAACATGAAACAATATAATAAAACTAACTCCCCTAAACTTAACAAGTACAATGTCCTCATTGTAAACATATTGAAATAAAAGAACATAGGACTTCCTTGGAGCCTGCTAATCCTGTGGTGGTGGTGGTTGTGGAACAAAGACTGAAAACTCCTCCACATCAAAATCTAAAGAAGGATACTGTGGCATGGGCTTAAATTGGTGGCTTCCCTGTCCATAATCTTTTGCTTATTTATTTAGCCACCAATACCAGTAATGAAGAGAGACAACATGGATTAGAATAACACTTTGGATTTATAAGAGAACTTAATAAACAAATTAATTTTTATCTACTAAATAAACTAGTAAAGCATATAAATGTAAAAATTTATGGGTTGCCTCTCAGTTAGCGCTTGAATTATAGTCTTTCAACCTGACTTGTCTGGTCACTACTATCCAATTCCTCTTCGATAATTGAGGAACCCTCCATCCATCGAAAATAATGTAACTTTTGGTAGGTTCCCATTTCTGATGGCTATCGAATTAAAGTCACCAAGCATGATTTGTTTAAATAATGCCCAATTGTGCATGTTGAATAACTAAGTGCTTTTTTATCCGTTGAGCCTATGATTTGATTGGGGCTTTGAGACTTGGCAAGCACAACGAGCATGATTTGATTGTACTAGCTCTCATGTCATAAAGAGCCTTACTGACGACATGACTACCAAATAGGCACAGTTTTGCAAATCTAACTGGGCCTTTGATCTTTGGCAGAGAAGGAACTTGGGGCACTAATAACATCGGCTCATCCTAGTTAGTACTCATAGTTAGTTCTTCACCGACCTTATTTTTATTATCCCCACTTGTCTCCTCTTTTTCAACATATCGTGTCTCATCTAGTTGTAGATTTGGTTTGGGCACTTTGTCAATCTCGGAATCCATGTCATAACACCAATTATATTGAGGACAACTGTTCAAGGCTTTGAACATTTGGTCTATCTTATTCTGAAGATTTTGAATTGACCGCTCTTAATTAATTCTCCTCTCCTCATTTGATGCTATGAACTTGGACAACAATTCCACCACCCCTGAATTATCTGTCTCAGTTTTGGAATCCATGTATTGAGGACCATTGGTTGAAGTGGTGATGAGTTGTTCCATCTGGTGCTGAAAATTGTGGCTCGATATTTCTTGACTCATCATCCTCTCCTCTTGGTTTGCTATGAGCTTCGACATGAATTCTTCTAAATTTGATTTTTCTTCTTGCAATGGAAGTTGACATGAGAATTCCGAAGTGTATGTTGGATTTAGAGCAGAGTATTGGTCTTGATAGTTATAGCTCCATGGTGCATCTGGGTGATACCCCCAAACTTGATGATAACTAGGATAAGAATAGTTGTTGAGGTAATTACTCCCATATTGTACTGATCCAAATCTGACGATGCATTGATGACTCGGATGATTGCCAGCACAATAATTACAATCTACTGCGATCTTTTGAATACGTTGGGTTGCAATAACACCCAACCTCTTCGAAAGTGTTTCAATTTGTGCTGACAATGCAAAAAATGCATTGAGTCCATCAATTCATGTGTCCCTCGGTGGAGTCATATTCGTATATGGTCATTGATAATTGCATCCATCCATGTTACCTGAAAAGAAAGAAAAATAGGAAGAGAATTAAAAAAGAAAGAAAGAAAAAAAATGTTTAAATTAACAATAATTTAATTGAAGGTAATATTGGCAAAAAAATATATTAAACTAATTCTCCGGCAACAGCGCCAAAAATATGTTGGATAAAATCTAATAGCGCGCAACACGCAAGTATACGTGGTCAACAAGTAATAAAGTGTAAGTAGAGTATCGTTCCCACGAGAAATTGTTTAATAAAAATCACCAAGTACTAACCCGTAACCAATTCAATCTTATTTAAACGAATGAATTTCAAATTATATAATTAAACTACTATTAAATTCCACTAGTTAAATTAAGATTACGGAGATTTAAAATCACAAATTCACTTATTGCTTCATTTAAGTTAACACACTTCTCATCAATTATTCTCTATCCTAAATTGTTAATCAAGAACACTAAAGCAGATAAAACCACCTCTCGATGCATAATACACATACTCACTTAAATTCACAGATGATAGAATTAAGCAAGACACCCTAATAAACTAATCTACTATATCTCAATGTGAATTACAATTAAAAAGGATTTAGAGCACAAGTTCTCCATAAGATTACATATGGCATAAAGGCATATCTCTATCCTAAACACGAATCATGAACTTTATCTATACAGAAATCACAAACACATACCCCAATTCGATATGGATCGAAGATTAATGATTCAGATCATGAAACAAGAGTACGACGAAGCAGTTGAGGGTGGAATATGCCCTAAAGAAAAGTCAATTCCAATGCTAGTGATGACACCAAATGCAGCCCGAGACTAGTCAAAGCCGGGTAGTTCAAGGGAGAGCGATTGTCATGACTTCCTAACAAATGAGAAACCCAAATGAAGTTAGCACGGGAGATGAACAATGGAGAAATCATGATGACCCGGGAGATAGAATCTGAAATGAAAGCAAGCTATTCCCAACTTTTCGAAATACCAGGTACATAAATTTCGAGGGCGAAATTTCATAAGGATATGAGGTTGTAAGACCCCAACTTTTTAATGAATAAAATTAAATTTTCTCTATTTATTATTGTGAATAATAAGGTGTTAATTTAATATAATGTTTTGGTTATGGGTGAAATGTGCAAATTTTTTAAAATAAGCAAGTGGTTATAAAATATTCATTGTTGTCGGAGAATATTCGTTTGGTCGTGGAATATTCTTTCTATTGGGGAATATTCGTACGACGACACAACCATTTGTGGGCCCCATAACAGAATAACTGTCGAATGAAGAAAATGACAAATTTGAATTTTTATAAATAACGGCGTAATTGTTACCGTTAATACTGTTGAAATACCTGGTGGGTAAAGTAAAGTAATACGCATTGTTACATAGTAGCACACGGTATTGCACAGTATTTTTAAATTATTGATTCTTACGTAAGAAGGCACTACTCAATAATTATTACAGTAATTACTGTTTAATATTTTATTTTATTGATTCAATAATTGCTACATTGATATTTTATATTATTGTTATTTTAATAATTGTCACTGTATAGTATTTTCCATTATCAGATTAATTCATATTATTTGAATAATATTATTAGATAGAATTATTGGCAATGTCTAGAAAGTTCTGTCTAAGAAGAGGTTTGGTCATCTAATTGCGCGCTAGTAAGCATAAATCTTTATTGAAAATCCCCCTCTTTCTTGGGAACTACCTGGTTGTCATTATTGTGATTCTGTAATATTATTTGTGAATAATTAATTATTGATTTATATGATAAGAAAATATTTATTTGATGTGGATATAAATGATGGATTTATTTATGTGGTTATAAATGAAGGAATTAGTGTTAAGGTATTTTATCAGTATTTTGTCAGATTGGAGGTATTAAAAGATCAAATCGGTGTTCTTAAAGCTCTACTGCGTGAGTTATAATTGTGATCTGACCGTTGGATCGTTGTAATTTTTGGATATATTATACATATATAAGTTGAGTATATATCCACAAATTTTGAACCGTTAAAAATTAACGTATGATTTGTTATGAATTTTAAAAGGTGTTGAAAATCGTTCGTTTGTGGATTTCGGATATTTTTTGTCTGGAATTTGGAAAAACTCAAAGCTACAAAGTTGTAGAGAATTCAATTTCGTGTGGAATGGACATAAAATTCGTACTTTTCTGATAAACGGGTTATTTTCTATGAATTATTGAAGTTTCGAGAAAATAAAATATTTTTTATTAAAATTGGGTGGGACCCACTTTTGTTTTTAACATGTGGACTGCCAAATTGGTTTTCAAGATTGACATGCTGGTCTTGGATGGCTAGCATGCGTAGAAGAAAAAGAAAGAATAATAATTTTATTTATTATTTTAGTCTCCTTTGGCATTCTAGCATTTTCCTATAAATAGGCGCTGAAGTTAGAATTGAAAAATACACCAGAAACATAAGTTTTCTCTCCCTATATTATCGAGCGTATTTTTCTGAGCATTTAGATACTTTAAGAGTTGCTATTCAGTGCAAGGTTCCTTCGACTTTTCATCCGATAGTATAGTCAGAAGTACTGCTCTTTTGAGGTAAGGGATTTTAAGGGTTATTATGTTTTTCAGTTTTATAATTTTTCTGACCTTCAAAAATTTTGGAAAAATTTGAATTGATAATTTGATGAGTTTTTTAGATTGTGTCCAAAAAATGGTAATTTTTGGATGTATAGATTAAGAGTTATGAATTTATGGGAAAAAGACTATTTTAAAAGTAAACCCCTATAACTCCTTGTGGTTAACTCCAAAATTGGTGAAATTTTTATTGGGAGTACATGTATATAACAGAAGTATACTCTATAAATTTCGGAATTTTTACACAAAAGTACAATTTATGGTAAATGTCTAAATATTCGGCAGTTTTGGCAATATGAAAAATAGTAAATGAATTTTAAAAATTTCGAAAAAAATATATGTTCAATATGAGACTATATTCTGCTAAATCCCATAAAAGAAATATTTTTAGGACTGATTTGTTATTTTTCCTGAAAATAGACTAGTTATGAGTAAATGAATTAAATATGTTATGGGAAGTAAGAAAATTAGAAAATAGAATTTTATGGCTTGAGAATCCTATATAAGGTATATACAGATTTTTGATGAGGTTTTTGGTTATTGGTGATAAAATCTTATGAGTTTGACATTTTGGGATGATTAAATGTATTATTTAGTAAAGTGTAAACAATTAAAATAAATTATTTATAAGTTTAAGAAATGTTATTCTTTTAATATCATTATACCAAAATATTAGTGTGAATTTTATTGTGGAATTTTTACCTTTTTTATGTCAGAATTACTATTCACGAGTTACTATTCACGAGTTACTATTCACGATAAAATTGGTTTCTTTTAAAGACCAAATTATCGTTGATTTGTGAATCTTACTCTTGCGATTAAATCTATATGTTGATTATATTGTTTTTATTATCATATATAATATTTTTATAACCCTAATGATGATGCTTATCTTTGACTTGAGTGTAAAGATGGGTAGATTATTGGTATGATCGTGACTATGAGTTCTCTTTGGCCAGTAGTGCAAAGATAAATTGTTGACTGGTATGATCATGACCATTGAAGTTATAATTGAATATCTTTAGCTTAAGTGCAAAGGTGAATTGATCAACATGGTTATAATTATGGTTTATATAAATTCTGAAATGATTATGTGTTTATTTGAGATATGAATATCGTTGGCCCGTAGTGCAAAGATGACCTGTTATTGAATAACTTTGACCCGTAGTGCAAAGATGATTCGTCGTTGAATATCTTTGGCCAGTAGTGCAAAGATAAATGGTTGACGAATATCTTTGGCATGTAGTGCAAAGATAAACGGTTGACGAATATCTTTGGGCCGTAGTGCAAAGATGAATTTATTGGTATAATTATGAATAGGAACTGTGATTTGGTATAACCATGATCTTTGATGTTTCAGGTAATGACATGTGATGAAAATTATCTTCGTCCTGGATGCGAAGAGTAATTTAGAATTACAATTATGATTATGAGTTATTCATATGATTGTGGACCAAAACTGTTGATTGATGTTATAGGGATAAAACATTGTTGGTGGATTTTTAACATGGAGAAGCTAATAGACTTTATGGTCTATTTGACTCTTCTAATGGATTGCTCGTTCCGTTGCAACTATGGTTGAAAAATTTTATCATCTACCATATGTTCTAAATCTCTGATTTATTACTGTTGAAGGCTATTGATAATTTATTTATCTTTAGTCATGATATTATTTACTGGGCCAGTTGAGCTCACCCTTTTGCTTCACAATTCCTTTCAGGTAATAAGAGTGTAGCTGGGTCGAGCGGGGGTAACAAGGGAATAGAACGGTGATCTCTAGCTGTGAAGTTCTCCTTAAACAGTATAGAAAAGTGTGTTGTATTTTACACATCATTTAGTAGTTATATTTGGTGAATCAAATAGGGTGAGGCGAACCTAACGTTGGAAGGGTGTTTTGCCACTATCATACAAGATGTCTAATGACATATAACCTCGTGTCATCATAAGACAGGGTTGTGCACATCCACTTGCTGAGTATATCTACGAGCACTACCCATATAATCTTGGTGTTTGGTTGAAGTATAACTCTAAATTAGAGACAGTGGAGATAATGATATGTCAAGAGAAAACTTACCATTGGAAAGAATATGATAGTAATCTTCTCGTTTTTCTTTTGGGTCTATTGGGTCAACCAAGAATAATTCTGTAGACATATGATATCTGTCATAACCTAGGCGTTTGGGCTCCCATGTACGAAGGTTTCCTTGAGCACTTCCTAAAGATTCTAATTTCTAAAATAGTTTTTGACTATACCTTTATGTAAGGTGCCATTGTGACGTGATATCTAAGGTTGGGATGAGAGTCACAGTGGTATATATTTGTATCAAAACTCACAGCATATGTGTTATTGTATTTTGCACGACAATTGTTGTAATAAAGTTGTAGTTATTTTCTGTACCGTGTATTTGGCGACTCAGAATAGGTTGGGTGGAATGGACCTATTTTGGGGTTGTCACATTATTATTCAATTCTTTTAATCATGATATATCGTTTATTGAACTTATACTTGCTGGGAAAACTTGTTGCTCACCCTTGCTATATCATGATAAACATTGCAGATTAGAACGAATACGTCGGATAAAGACAAAGTCCAAGACAGTTCCAGCATTGGTTTAGCGTACAGATAAAATGTAAGACCCCAACTTATTAATGAATAAAATCAAAATTTCTCTAAATATTATTGTGAATAATAAGGGGTTAATTTGATATAATACTTTGGTTATGGGTGAAATGTGCAAATTTTGCAAAATAAGCAAGTGGTTATAAAATATTTATTTTTAGTCGGTGAATATTCGGTTGGTCGTGGAATATTCTTGCTGTCGGGAAATATTCGTACGACGACGCAGCCTTGTGTGGGCCCCATAACGGAAAGCGATTGGATGAAGAAAACGACAAGTATAAGTTGTTTATAAATAACGGCGTAGTTGTTACCGTTAATACTGTTGGAATACCCGGTGGTTAAAATACAGTAGCACACGGTATTGCACCAATTATTGATTCTTACGTAAGAAGGCACTACTCAATAATTGTTACAGTAGTTATTATTCAATATTTTATTTTATTGATTCAATAATTGCTGCGTTGATATTTTATATTATTGTTGTTTCAATAATTGTTGCTGCACAGTATTTTCATTTATCAGATCAATAATTCATATTATTTGAATAATATTATTAGATAACATTATTGGCAATGTCTAGAAAGTTCTGTCTAAGGAGAGGTTTGGTCATCTAATTGCGCGCCAGTAAGGAGAAATCCTTATTGGAAAGCCCCCTCTTTCCTGGGAACGGCCTGGTTGTCATAAATGTGATTCTGTAATATTATTTGTGAATAATTAATTATTGATTCATATGATAAGGAAATATTTATTTTATGTGGATATAAATGAGGGATATATTTTTGTGGTTAAAAATGAAGGAGTTAATGTTGAGGTTTTTGTCAGTATTTTTGTCGGAATGGAGGTATTAAAAATCAGGGTTTTTGAGATAGTTTGCGGGGGTTATAATTTTTAATCCGACCGTTGGATCGTGGTAATTTTTGGATATGTTATACATATATAAGTTGAGTATATGTCCACAAATTTTGAACCGTTAAAAATGAACGTATGATTTATTACGAATTTTACAAGATGACTGGTTCAGAAATTGTTGAATTTTCAGAGTTTATCATTTTGGTGGAAAATTCTAGAATTGGTGGGCCCCACTTGTGGTTGGTGAAGAAATGTGCTGAATTATATTTCAAATGTGGTGGGTGGGAATAGTAGCAGGTAAAGCCATCAGGTTGCAGGTCAAACCTACCAAATTTTTCCTATAAATAGAAGGCTAAGTTAGAATTGAAAATCACACCAGAAACAAGTTTTCTCTCTTTCTCTCTCTAGATTATTGAGTGTATTTTGTGAGTATTTAGATACTTTGAGAGTTTCTATTCATCAGAGCAAGTTTCTTTCAGCCTTATACCGGTATTCCGACCAGAAGTACTGATATTTTGAGGTAAGGGATATTATTTTCTTCTTAAATGATATTATTTTCTTCAATATCATTATGCTGAAATATTGATACGAGTTTTTATCAAATTTGGAACTTTTTGTGTCGGGGTTACTATTCACGTATACGGTACTATTCACGTATACGACACTATTCACGAATACGGCACTATTCACCGAAAAATAAAATTTTTCCTTTTTGTCCAAGATGTCTATTATGGTTACTATCTTTGATTGTATCCATGTTTTGATCTTTATTTTTGAATTCTGCTTCACAATTGATTATTATGAAGTATTATTGATCTTGGATAAACTGTTATACGAATCCCTACTATTTGTCCTTCTGTCTCATTGGATTCGTTCTCTTTAAGATATTTTTCATCATCCTCAGTCCTAAATGATGATATTACTGAATATCTTTGGCCTGTAGTGCAAAGATGTATAATTACTTGATGAATATCTTTGGCCTGTAGTGCAAAGATGAACAGGTGTTGAGATGAACATGACCGACTGATGATACAAATGAATATCTTTGGCCTGTAGTGCAAAGATGAATATTTGGTTAAAGATGATTATTAATTGATGTTACAGGGATAAAATATTGATGATGGACTTTTAAATCTTAGAAGATAGTAGAATTCTTTCTCTACTTGACTCTTCTAATGGTTTGCTGTTTCCGCTGCAGTTGTTGATCTAAAACTTGTTGTCGATTATATTTTATCAGATTTTTCCCTGTTGAAGACTAACGATAATTTGTTGTATATTATCTTAGTCATAATATTCTTTACTGGGCTAGTTGAGCTCACCCTTTTCCTTTTTGTTCCATTTTTCTTCTCAGGAGGTGAGAACATAGCAGGATCTAGTCGGGGTATGGAGTAATGGTTCTAGAAAGATGTATTAGCAGTCCTCACTATTTCTGTAAAATAGTGTTTGAATAATTGTAATGAGGATTTATTTGAGTGTGGATATTGTCTAGAAGACAATATTTGTATTTAAACTCACAGTATGTGTTGTCGTATTTTGCACGACAATTGTATTATTGAAGTTGTAGTTTGCTTTCTGTACCATGTATTTGGCGACTCAGAATGGGTGTTGTATACCTATTCTGGGGGCGTCACAGTTGGTATCAGAGCTTAGGGATATGATCCCTGGCTGAGATGTGAGACAAGAACTAGGAGGGGAGAGACGGGGAATTCCTTCGCTAGTATGACCTGACTAAGTTTATTTGGTGTTTATTTGGTCGGTCAGAGTATAGGGATAATATATGACATGACTATTAACCCTTGTTTTATGGCAGTATTTAAGAATGGCAGCTGAGAACGTTAATAATGGAGTAAATCAGACCGTGGAGACACCTTTGATCACTACCCAGGGGAACGTGCAACAGGAAGGCAATATTCCTCCTGTAAACAACGTTACCGAGCAAACGATGAATGATGGAATGTTTAGGAGCTTTTTGCAGTTCATGCAAAATCAGACGAGGGAGACTCGTGTGCAGAATACGGGTGGAAATGATAACAACGCGCGGTTTGTCACAGCTAAGCAGTTCAAAGAATTGGGACCACCAGAATTTAAGGGAAAGCCGGATCCGATCATGGCGGAAACGTGGGTCAAGCAAATTACCAAGATATTTGATGTCTTGGGATGCACGGAGGAACAGAAGGTTCCATTCGCCACACTTATGTTCCGCGGTTAGGCAGACTACTGGTGGGAGTCTGTGAAGCGTACCCAGCCTGACGCACTCAACATGTCCTGGGAAACATTTCAAAAACTGTTCAATGACAAGTACTTTCCTGAAAGTATTCGTCATATGAAGGAGGTTGAGTTTATTAGACTGGAACAAAACAACATGACGGTGTCCCAGTACGAGGCGAAGTTTGCAGAGTTATCCAGGTTTGCACCTCATTTGGTCGAAAATGAGGAACGAATGACAAGGATGTTTCTGAGAGGTCTAAAACCCGAGATTCGGCAATATCTTATCTCTCATAAATTTTCTTTATATTCAGATGTTGTAAACAGGGCTCAATTATTAGAGCGAGATAATGAGTATGTGCAACCGAGGGACCACAACCAGGGTCATACCGGTGGCGGCAGTCATCGAAGCATTGAAAACCAGCAGGGAGGAAAACATTCGGACAAAAGCGGTAACCACTCTGGTGGTAATCGTGGTCGTGATAATAGAAGGAGCGAGTCGGGAGGAGATTTCAAGAAGAGAAGGTATAACAATGATAACGTGAAGACGTCAGCACAAACATCAACTGTTTCTAGGGGAGGAGAACGACCACCGGTCGTATGTTACAAATGTGGGAAAGAGGGACATATCAGCCCAAACTGCCCACAACAATCCAAGGTATGTTATAACTGTGGAAAGGAAGGTCATATAGCTCGAGAGTGTTCTGTAGCAAAACCAAGTTCAGCGGGGATGGTGACTCCAAAAGTTATCCCGGATAAGTCGAAATCAGCGGTTCCTGGAAGGGCGTTTGTCGTTACTGGCCAAAACGCGAGAAACCCGAACGAGGTGATCACGGGTAAGCTAATCTTGAATTCTTGCGAAGTTTATACTTTACTAGATACCGGTTCTACCCATTCTTTTATCTCTCCTGCTTGTGCTCAACGTTTAAACTTGACTCCGGAGAAATTGGACTTTAACTTATCTGTTGAAACTCCGTTGGGTGAAACCTTCGTTACATCTACAGTTTATAAATCTTGCATGATCCAAGTTGGCACTATCACATTACCTGTTGATCTTATCTCTTTAAAGATACTTGCTTTTGATGTGATTTTAGGAATTGATTGGTTAACCACTCATCATGCTAAAATTGATTGTTTTCGTAAGGTTGTTAGTTTTCATATTCCTAACCAACCTGTCATACGAATTCAAACTACTAAACCACTAAAATCAGTCACTGTCATATCAAGCCACAAAGCTATTCGTTTATTGAAAAACGGATGTCAAGCTTTCTTAGCCCATGTTATGGATTTGAACAAAGACAAGTCAGATTTGAATAATATTTCTATTGTTAGAGAATTTTCCGATGTATTTCCTGAAGAACTTCCCGGTCTACCCCCGGAACGAGAAATTGAATTCTTTATTGACCTTGAACCCGGTACAAAGCCCATTTCTAAAACCCCATATCGAATGGCTCCTATTGAACTTCAGGAGTTAAAAGTCCAACTACAGGAGTTGTTGGACATCGGTTTTATTCGTCCTAGTACGTCTCCTTGGGGTGCTCCTGTTTTATTCGTAAAGAAGAAAGACGGGAGTATGCGACTTTGTATTGACTATCGAGAATTGAACCATGTCACCATCAAGAATAGGTATCCGCTACCTCGCATTGATGACCTGTTTGACCAGTTGCAAGGAGCACAATTCTTTTCAAAGATCGATCTTCGTTCTGGATATCATCAGCTGAAGATTAAAACTGAGGATATTCCAAAGACTGCCTTCAGAACTCGGTACGGGCATTATGAATTCTTAGTAATGTCTTTTGGATTGACTAATGCTCCTGCTGCCTTCATGGATATGATGAACCGTGTATTCAAAGAATATTTGGATCAGTTCGTTGTTGTCTTTATTGATGACATCCTCATCTATTCCAAAAGCCGTGAAGATCATGAGCGCCATTTGAAGCTGGTACTGCAAAGGCTTCGTGAAAACAAGCTATATGCCAAACTGAAGAAATGCGAGTTTTGGCTTGAGGAAGTAGCATTCCTTGGGCACGTGGTGTCAAAACATGGAGTATCTGTCGACCCGGCGAAGATTGAAGCCATACAAAGTTGGGAGCAACCGAAGTCGGTAACCGAAGTACGTAGCTTTCTGGGCTTAGCTGGTTATTATCGGAGATTTGTGGAAGGATTTTCTCGAATCGCTACTCCGTTAACTCAGCTGACTCGGAAAGATACAAAATTCGTATGGAGTGAGGAATGCGAGAAGAGTTTCCAAGAACTCAAGAGGAGACTCATTTCGGCACCTGTTTTGACAATACCATCTGGTTCGGATGGATTTGTTATCTACAGCGATGCTTCAGGCAAAGGGTTAGGATGTGTTCTCATGCAACATGGGAAAGTCATAGCCTATGCCTCACGACAACTCAAAGAATATGAGAGGAATTATCCTACTCATGATTTGGAGTTGGCAGCAGTCGTTTTTGCGTTGAAGATCTGGAGACACTACCTGTATGGGGAGAAAGTGGAGATCTATACAGATCATAAAAGCCTCAAATATTTCTTCACCCAAAAGGAACTCAACATGCGGCAACGACGTTGGCTTGAGCTGTTGAAAGATTACGATCATACCATCCAATACCATCCTGGAAAAGCAAACGTAGTAGCTGACGCATTGAGTAGAAGATCATATGCGGGTACGAGTGCAATGCTTTTAACACAAAGGCCCATTTTGTATGACTTGCAAAGGATGGAGATAGAGATGAAGGCTCCAAGTACCCACATGATGATATCAAATATACGAGTAGAACCGACTTTAATCGATAAAGTTAAAGCTGCTCAAGCTACGGATATAGAGCTGATGCGTATGAAGAAGAAAGTGCAAGAAGGTGCTATTCCAGAAGCAAGAATCGATGAAGAAGGAATACTTCGAGTCAACTCCAGACTTTGTGTTCCTAACGATTTTGACTTGAAGCATAGAATAATGATGGAGGCACACAACACACCGTTTGCAATCCATCCTGGGAGTACCAAAATGTATCACGATCTTCGACATACATTTTGGTGGAGCAATATGAAAAGAGAGATCGCGGAGTTTATCTCGAGATGTTTAACTTGTCAACGTGTAAAAGCGGAGCATCAAGTACCAAAGGGTCCATTGCAACCACTTGAGATTCCGAAATGGAAGTGGGAACACATTACTATGGATTTTGTTACAGGTCTTCCCAAGGTTTCTCAAGGCCAAGATGCGATTTGGGTTATTGTTGATAGATTAACCAAGTCCGCTCATTTCTTGCCGATACGTGAGACTTATTCCCTTGAACGTCTTGCTAGTATGTACGTGAACGAGATTGTGAGATTGCATGGCATGCCAGTATCCATAGTTTCGGATCGTGACCCAAGATTCACTTCACGATTTTGGGTTAGCTTGCAGAAAGCTATGGGCACGGATTTACGATTCAGTTCAGCATACCATCCTCAAACGGACGGACAATCAGAGAGGACTATTCAAACTCTTGAAGATCTATTAAGACTTTGTGTCTTAGATCTCAAAGGGAGTTGGGATAAGTACCTACCATTGGTGGAATTCTCCTACAACAACAGTTATCAGGCGAGCATAGGTATGGCTCCATTTGAGGCGTTGTATGGAAGAAAATGTCGTTCTCCAGTATGCTGGGACGAGGTGGGTGAAGCAACATTGTTGGGACCAGAATTGGTACGCATTACTACAGAGAAGATCCAAACGATTCGACAACGTATACAAACGGCACAGGATCGACAAAAGAGTTATGCGGATCTTCATCGGAAGGACGTGGAATTTAATATTGGGGATCATGTATTGTTACGTGTTGCACCATGGAAGGGAGTTACAAGATTTGGGAAGAGAGGAAAGCTCAATCCAAGATTTGTTGGTCCATTTGAGATTTTTGAGCGAATAGGAAATGTGGCATATAGACTCGCATTACCTCCAAGCATGTCTCGTGTTCATAATATTTTTCACATATCTATGCTTCGTAAATATGTTAAAGACCCGAACCACATTATTGAGTTAAAACCAGACGAGATAGCTGAAGATTTAACGTACGAGGAGGTACCTGTTAAGATCTTGGATAGGAAAGAGCATGTCCTACGCACGAAGATTATACCACAAGTTAAGGTTTTGTGGAGAAACCATGCTATTGAAGAAATGACCTGGGAGTTGGAATCAGAAATGAAAGCGAGGTATCCTCACCTTTTTGAAACATCAGGTACGTACGTCAATTTCGAGGACGAAATTTCATAAGGAGGGGAGGTTGTAAGACCCCAACTTATTAATGAATAAAATCAAATTTTCTCTAAATATTATTGTGAATAATAAGGGGTTAATTTGATATAATACTTTGGTTATGGGTGAAATGTGCAAATTTTGCAAAATAAGCAAGTGGTTATAAAATATTTATTTTTGGTCGGTGAATATTCGGTTGGTCGTGGAATATTCTTGCTGTCGGGGAATATTCGTACGACGACGCAGCCTTGTGTGGGCCCCATAACGGAAAGCGATTGGATGAAGAAAACGACAAGTATAAGTTGTTTATAAATAACGGCGTAGTTGTTACCGTTAATACTGTTGAAATACCCGGTGGTTAAAATACAGTAGCACACGGTATTGCACCAATTATTGATTCTTACGTAAGAAGGCACTACTCAATAATTGTTACAGTAGTTATTATTCAATATTTTATTTTATTGATTCAATAATTGCTGCGTTGATATTTTATATTATTGTTGTTTCAATAATTGTTGTTGCAGAGTATTTTTATTTATCAGATCAATAATTCATATTATTTGAATAATATTATTAGATAACATTATTGGCAATGTCTAGAAAGTTCTGTCTAAGGAGAGGTTTGGTCATCTAATTGCGCGCCAGTAAGGAGAAATCCTTATTGGAAAGCCCCCTCTTTCCTGGGAACGGCCTGGTTGTCATAAATGTGATTCTGTAATATTATTTGTGAATAATTAATTATTGATGCATATGATAAGGAAATATTTATTTTATGTGGATATAAATGAGGGATATATTTTTGTGGTTAAAAATGAAGGAGTTAATGTTGAGGTTTTTGTCAGTATTTTTGTCGGAATAGAGGTATTAAAAATCAGGGTTTTTGAGATAGTTTGCGGGGGTTATAATTTTTAATTCGACCGTTGGATCGTGGTAATTTTTGGATATGTTGTACATATATAAGTTGAGTATATGTCCACAAATTTTGAACCGTTAAAAATGAACGTATGATTTATTAAGAATTTTACAAGATGACTGGTTCAGAAATTGTTGAATTTTCGGAGTTTATCATTTTGGTGGAAAATTCTAGAATTGGTGGGCCCCACTTGTGGTTGGTGAAGAAATGTGCTGAATTATATTTCAAATGTGGTGGGTGGGAATAGTAGCAGGTAAAGCCATCAGGTTGCAGGTCAAACCTACCAAAATTTTCCTATAAATAGAAGGCTAAGTTAGAATTGAAAATCACACCAGAAACAAGTTTTCTCTCTTTCTCTCTCTAGATTATTGAGTGTATTTTGTGAGTATTTAGATACTTTGAGAGTTTCTATTCATCAGAGCAAGTTTCTTTCAGCCTTATACCGGTATTCCGACCAGAAGTACTGATATTTTGAGGTAAGGGATATTATTTTCTTCTTAAATGATATTATTTTCTTCAATATCATTATGCTGAAATATTGATACGAGTTTTTATCAAATTTGGAACTTTTTGTGTCGGGGTTACTATTCACGTATACGGTACTATTCACGTATACGACACTATTCACGAATACGGCACTATTCACCGAAAAATAAAATTTTTCCTTTTTGTCCAAGATGTCTATTATGGTTACTATCTTTGATTGTATCCATGTTTTGATCTTTATTTTTGAATTCTGCTTCACAATTGATTATTATGAAGTATTATTGATCTTGGATAAACTGTTATACGAATCCCTACTATTTGTCCTTCTGTCTCATTGGATTCGTTCTCTTTAAGGTATTTTTCATCATCCTCAGTCCTAAATGATGATATTACTGAATATCTTTGGCCTGTAGTGCAAAGATGTATAATTACTTGATGAATATCTTTGGCCTGTAGTGCAAAGATGAACAGGTGTTGAGATGAACATGACCGACTGATGATACAAATGAATATCTTTGGCCTGTAGTGCAAAGATAAATATTTGGTTAAAGATGATTATTAATTGATGTTACAGGGATAAAATATTGATGATGGACTTTTAAATCTTAGAAGATAGTAGAATTCTTTCTCTACTTGACTCTTCTAATGGTTTGCTGTTTCCGCTGTAGTTGTTGATCTAAAACTTGTTGTCGATTATATTTTATCAGATTTTTCCCTGTTGAAGACTAACGATAATTTGTTGTATATTATCTTGGTCATAATATTCTTTACTGGGCTAGTTGAGCTCACCCTTTTCCTTTTTGTTCCATTTTTCTTCTCAGGAGGTGAGAACATAGCAGGATCTAGTCGGGGTATGGAGTAATGGTTCTAGAAAGATGTATTAGCAGTCCTCACTATTTCTGTAAAATAGTGTTTGAATAATTGTAATGAGGATTTATTTGAGTGTGGATATTGTCTAGAAGACAATATTTGTATTTAAACTCACAGTATGTGTTGTCGTATTTTGCACGACAATTGTATTATTGAAGTTGTAGTTTGCTTTCTGTACCATGTATTTGGCGACTCAGAATGGGTGTTGTATACCTATTCTGGGGGCGTCACATAAAATTTATAATAGTAGTATATGATAATGACATTGTTTGTCAGATAAGATATTGTATTCAGTTATATGTTAAGGTTCTCGACCTTGGGGATTATTGTGTAATGTTTAATGTATAAACAATTTATGTTTATATCTTCCACAATAATTATAAAAATAGTGTACCAGATTCGTGGTGATTAGTACTCAGATTTGGGGCCCTCGCATAATTGAAAAACTATGTTTGCCATAACTGAATTATTATTAGATAATCCATCTTTTCTCAAAATTCTATCGTTAAGTATTTCTTAGAAATTCAAAAATAATTCTCGAGCAGAAATGGATAAATAGTATTTTTTGGAATATTTCTCGAAAAGCTTTTATTTTCGTCTTGGAAATTCACACACTTAATTCCTAGCTCGTAGCCAGAATACTACGATCATACATCTTTTCTATGTTATAGAATGATCTTTAACTTTCTTACTCGTTATAATAAACATATAATATAATTTTATTCAATATAATCAAATAAAAATTAATTTTCATTATAATTCGATTTTCTCGGTCGTTACAATATCTCATATCTAGCAGTCCTACTTTGCTCACCATACAGCTCTTGCAGATGCAGCAGTATAGAAGGAGCATCCATGGTTTCATACTGACGTGAAGCTCGTTACTCATGGATGCAAGTATGATGCATTGAGCAACAGATGCATAATCTGACCACTTTCTGAAAGTAGCAATCTCTTCCTCAGAGGCTGTTTCTACAACATTTATAGGGAAAGACTAATTTAGGATATAAGAAATCTTTTCAGCGGTGAGAACTATTCTTAGATTCCTTAACCAGTCCTTGTAATTCGGTTCGATCAGTTTGTTAGCATCAAGTATGCTACACAGTGAAATTAGTGAGTGTGACATTTTCAAATTTTTGCATGTGAAAAACAACATTTTTAGCAAACATTCACTTAATTAATTTATTTTACCGAAATAAATTAGGTCTTATTTTATATTGGTATCTCCCACTATTTTTTTGAAACTATATTACCCTCATCTTTATAGTTCGGAAAAATCTAATTAAAGTTTTTGCTAGTGAGAATAAGGATCCCATTTTAAATATATATAGCCTTGTGGAGGCAAAACAAACTATATATAAATAAATAGGTAGACAACTTATTGCCAATTACATCATCATGTAACTCCTTATCTTTTGCCTCTTATATTATTTTGATCAAGTGGTGACACATCCGAATCAAAATTATCTAAGTTAAGTCCAACCTAGCACTTTCATATATTCAAAAAAGAAAAATAGTGTCCTTGTGGTGACACAACAAAACAACATTGTTTAATTTTCTTTACAAGCATCAAATGCGATAAATTAACATCTTAAATATTTAATACTTGCCTTGTGGTGACACAACAAACTCATATTAAATATATAATACTCTATTAATTTTATTATGCTAGAAGACGACATTCGATATTCCTAATATATTCGAACGCTTAGGACTTAATATAAATTCTTTGAGGGGTTTGTTATTAATTATCTCATCTTGTTTAGCGCATATGCACACACACACACACACACACACACACACACACACACACACACACACACACACACATATATATATATATATATATATATATATATATATATAATACGCGTTATATTATTAAACATGCGAAGCATGTTTGAATAATATAATATAATACTAGCATGCATATATATAGCATATTATATTTTACCCGAATTGATTATGTTCTTTTATTCTATTTTGGTTCACTAGAGCCACCAAGTGAACCAAACGGTCAAACCCTAGGGTGAAAGAATTAACGTTTAATTATAACTACTACATTTAAACTAGGGCTTCATTACAAACGGGTCTTCAAGCGCTCCTTGCTTCTTGATCTCCAGTTCTTCGAGAAATTCTAACTAATCCTATAACAAAACTATTTAATTTAAAATAGAAACATTGATCAGCAGTCAAGGGGAAGTACATGGGAGATCGATAGGCTTTTCATCAAGAAGAAAACCAGAAAATACGATGTATGTAGACCCCATTTAATAAAAATGTATTCAAGCATCCATCCAAAATAAAATCTAATCACATTGGTCATAGTCCATAGTCAATTCCATTTATTATCATACATATCAACATATACTTCAATAAATAACATTCATCTCATGAATAATAAATCCATTAAATATATGCATTAATATCGATTAATGGGCAAAAGTTTGCTAAACTTTAGTTTTGAAACAAAATAAACTCTTTTATTTTAATCAAAAGCCAAATCCAAATTAAACTCTTTAATTTTAGCAATCTGAAATCATATTTCAGATAAAATAAACAGCTTTATTTTAAAATTTTAACAATTAGATAAACCATTTATTTAATTAAAGAAAATATAAAAGTTTTTCAGATTCTGACCAAGGGCGCAACTGTGCCTAAAATGAACTAGGTCGCGGCGCAGCTTCGCTTCAAAGCCAGAAACTGATTTCCAATTAACAGCGTAGTTGCACCCAGAATGAACTGGGTCGCGACGGAGCTGCGCTGTTCATCCAGGAAACTGGATCTGGGTAACTGCGCAGCTGTGCTCCAGAATGAACTGGTGGCGGCGCAGTTGCGCTCGATCACAAAAATAGAAAACTTTTCTGTTGCCCAAGAATCTGATCCAATTGCATATTGTACATACATGGAATCACAAAGACTGATAATTAGCACAAGATTGGCTCTAGTACCACTTTTAGGTTTGCTAGAAACATTTATATGCAATCAAATCACATAAGCGAAGCGAAAGCGTAATAAAATCGAATTTTAAAATTTTCTTACAAACCATAAACTAAGATCATTCTTGTGCTTGATTATCAATCTATAAAAGAGTATAAGAATCAGAATCATACCCTTGAAGATTCGAGCTTCCTCAGGTACAAGTTCAATTCATAATCCTTCGTGCTCTCCTTGAATACTCAGGATTGATTCCTTCCTTTGATCAATGTTAGCCACCTAAGCGTTTGTGTGACGCCCCCAAAATAGGTATACAACACCCATCCTGAGTCGCCAAAATACATGGTACAGAAACAACTACATCTTTATTATTACAACATAAGAATTGTGAGTTTAAATATAAATATTGTCATTTAGACAATATCCACACTCAAATAAGTCCTCATTATAATTATTGATAGATTATTTCACAAAAAATGGTGAGGACTACTAAAATAACTTCTAGAACCATCATTCCATACCCCGACTAGTACTCGCTACATTCTCGCCTCCTGAGAAAAATGGAACAAAAAGGAAAAGGGTGAGCTCAACTAGCCCAGTAAAGAACATTATGACTAAGATAATACAGAACAAATTATCGTTAGTCTTCAACAGGAAAAAATCTAATAGAATACAATAGACAACAAGTTTTAAATCAATATTCGCAGCGGAAAATAATAATTCATAGAAGAGTTATGTAGAGAATGAAATCTACTATTATCTATGAATTTAAAAGTCCATCATCAATATTTTATCCCTGTAACATCAATCAATATTCATCTTTGCACTACAAGCCAAAGATATTCATCAGTTGGTCATGTTCATCTCAACACCTGTTCATCTTTGCACTACGGGTCAAAGATATTCATCAGAAATCATTCATCTTTGCACTACAAGCCAAAGATATTCAGTTATATCATCACTTAGGACTGAGGATGATGAAAAGTACTTTAAAGGAAACGAATCCAGTGAAATAAAATAACAAATATTCAGGATTCGTATTTCGATTTACCATGTCCAAAAATACCTTATAAATAATCATAGTGAAGTAAAATTCAAGAATGATCAAAACATGGATACAATCAAAGCTAGTATCTAGAATAGATATTTTGGACGAAAAGAATAAAATTTTATTTTTCGGTGAATAGTAACTCGTGAATAGTAACCACGACATGAAAAGTTCTAAATTTGATAAAAAATTTCAACCAATACTTCGGCATAATGATATTGAAGAAATAATATCATTTTCGAATAAAATAACATTCCTTACCTCGTAAAGACAATACTTCTAGTTAAAAAAACCGGATATAGGCTATGACTTGAACTTACACCGTATAGCAACACTCAAAGTATTAAAATACTCACAAGAATACGCTCAATATATCGAGAGAGAAAGAGAGAGAAGTTTTCAGTTTCTGGTGTGATTTTCAATTCTAACCTAAGCACCCTATTTATAGGAAAATGCTTAGAGCACCAAAGCAGAAAATTTAATATAATAATAATATATTTGTACAACTATCAAGCCCACCTTAGACAACTGATCTTAGCCCATTTATATCACATGTTAGCCCACTTGAATGCAAAAAAACGTTTTTCTTCAAAATAATAATTAAAACTTTAATAATTCACAACAAATAGCCTTTTTTCAAAAAATTCGAATCTCGCGATTATTTATAGGAAATTCAATTCTCGCGAATCTCGCGATTATTTATAGGAAATTCAACAACTTTGGAGAAGAAAGTTTTTCCAATTTCCAAATAACAATTGACCGAAATCCATAAACAGGCGATTTTACAGGCTATAATCAAATTTCGGTCAATTATTGGGGTCCACCGACACACCAAACATGTGTTAATCATTTAATGCCACAAAATACTCTTCCTCCACATATACTCATATATCTCACATTCATTGAAAAAATATCACCATTATAATAAAATATTATTTTATTAGAAAAGATAAAATATAAATTTTCAACAATTGTCACATTAAAAATTTTTTCCATCTATATCCACATAAAATCAATATTTTCCTCATCATATAAATCAATAATTAATTATTCACGAATAATATTACAGAATCACAGTGCTGGCAACCAGACCGTTCCCAGGAAAGAGGGGGCTTTCCAATAAGGATCTCTCCTTATTGGTGCGCAATTAGATGACCAAATCTCTCCTTAGACAGAACTTTCTAGACATTGCCAATAATGTTATCTAATAATATTATTCAGATAATATGAATTATTGCTCCGATAATAGAAAATAATATGTATTGACAATTATTAAAACAACAGTAATATAAAATATCAACGCAGCAATTATTGAATCAATAAAATAAAATACTAAACAGTAATTATTGTAACAATTATTGAGTAATGCCTTCTTACGTAAAAATCAATAATTGGTGCAATATCGTGTGCTACTGTGCAACAACGCGTATTACTGTGTTTTAACCACCGGGTATTCCAACAATATTAATGGTAACAACTACGCCGTTAATTATAAATAACTTGTTTTTGTCATTTTCTTCATCCAATCGCTTTCCGTTATGGGGCCCACACAAGGCTACGCCGTCGTACGAATATTTCCCGACAACAAGAATATTCCACGACCAAACGAATATTCCCCGACAACAATGAATATTTTATGACCACTTGCTTATTTAAAATATTTGCGCATTTTATCCATTACTAACCACATTAATCAAATCAACCCTTACTATTTCAAAATAATAAATAGAGGAATTAAATTTTATTTATTAATAATTTTGGGTCTTACAACCTCCCATCCTTATGAAATTTCGTCCTCGAAATTGACGTACGTACCTAGTGTTTCGAAAAGATGAGGATACCTCGCTTTCATTTCCGTTTCTAACTCCCAGGTCATTTCCTCAATAGCATGATTTCTCCACAAAACTTTAACTTGTGGTATGACCTTCGTGCGTAGGACATGCTCCTTCCTATCCAAGATCATGACATGTACCTCTTCGTACGTTAAGTCTTCAGCTATCTCGTCCGGTTTTGGAGGTAACGCGAGTTCATAGGCCACATTTCCTACTCGGTCAAGAATCTGAAATGGACCAATAAATCGTGGATTGAGCTTTCCTCTCTTCCCAAATATTGTAACACCTTTCCATGGAGCCACACGCAACAATACATGATCCCCAATGTCAAATTCCACGTCCTTTCGATAAAGATCCACATAACTCTTTTGTCGTTCCTGTGCCGTTTGTATACGTTATCGAATCGTTTGGATCTTCTCTGTAGTCATTCGTACCAACTCTAGTCCTAACAACATTGCTTCTCCCACCTCATCCCAACATACTGGAGAGCGGAACTTTCGACCATACAATGCTTCAAATGGAGCCACACCTATACTTGCCTGATAACTGTTATTGTAGGAGAATTCCACAAATGGTAGGTACTTATCCCAACTCCCTTTGAAATCTAGGACACAAAGTCTTAATAGATCTTTAAGAGTTTGAATAGTCCTCTCTGATTACCCGTCCGTTTGAGGATGGTATGCCGAACTAAATCGTAAATCTGTGCCCATAGCTTTTTGCAAGCTAACCCAAAATCTTGAAGTGAATCTTGGGTCACGATCCGAAACTATGGATACTGGCATGCTATACAACCTTACAATCTCATTCACGTACATACTAGCAAGATGTTCAAGGGAATAAGTCTCCCGTATCGGCAAGAAATGAGCAGACTTGGTTAATCTATCAACAATCACCCAAATAGCATTTATGCCATGAGAAATCATAGGAAGACCCGTAACAAAATCCATGGTAATGTGTTCCCACTTCCATTTCGGAATCTCAAGTGGTTGTAATGGACCATTTGGCACTTGATTCTCCGCCTTTACACGTTGACAAGTTAAACACATCGATATAAACTATGCAATCTCTCTCTTCATATTGTTCCACCAAAATGTATGTCGAAGATCACGATACATTTTGGTACTTCCAGGATGGATCGCAAATGGTGTATTGTGTGCTTCCATCATGATCTTGTACTTCAAATCAGAATCGTTAGGAACACAAAGTCTGGAGTGGACTCGAAGTATTCCTTCTTCATCGATTCTTACTTCTGGAATAGCACCTTCTTGCACTTTCTTCTTCATACGCATCAGCTCCGGGTCTGTGGTTTAAGCAACTTTAACTTTATCGATTAAAGTTGGTTCTATGCGTATACTTGACACCATCGCACTTGTTCCTGCATATGATCATCTACTCAACGCGTCAGCTACCACGTTTGCTTTTCTAGAATGGTATTGAATAGTGTGGTCGTAATCTTTCAACAGCTCAAGCCAACGTCGTTGCCGCATGTTGAGTTCTTTTTTAGTGGAGAAATATTTGAGGCTTTTATGGTCTGAATAAATCTCCACTTTCTCCCCATATAGATAGTGCCTCCAGATCTTTAGCGTGAAAACGACTGCTGCCAACTCTAGATCATGAGTAGGATAATTTTTCTCATATTCTTTAAGTTGTCGCGAGGCATAGGCTATAACTTTCCCACGTTGCATGAGTACACATCCTAGCCCTTTGCCTGAAGCATCGCTGTAGATAATAAATCCATCCGAACCAGATGGTATGGTCAAAACAGGTGCCGAAATGAGTCTCCTCTTAAGCTCTTAAAAACTCTTCTCGCATTCCTCGCTCCATACGGATTTGATATCTTTCCGAGTCAGCTGAGTTAACGGGATAGCGATTCGAGAAAATCCTTCCATGAATCTCCGATAATAACCAGCTAAGCCCAGAAAGCTACGTACTTCGGTCACCTTCTTTGGTTGCTCCCAACTTTGTATTGCTTCAATCTTCGTCAGGTCAACAGATACTCCATGTTTTGACACCACGTGCCCTAGGAATGCAACTTCCTCAAGCCAAAACTCGCATTTCTTCAACTTAGCATATAAGTTATTTTCACGCAACCTTTGGAGTACCAGCTTCAAATGGTGCTCATGATCTTCATGGCTTTTGGAATATATGAGGATGTCATCAATAAAGATAACAACGAACTGATCCAAATAATCCTTGAATACTCGGTTCATCATATCCATGAAAGCCGCAGGAGCATTAGTCAATCCAAAAGACATGACTAAGAATTCATAATGCACGTACCGAGTTCTAAATGCAGTCTTCGGAATATCCTCAGTTTTAACCTTCAACTGATGATATCCAGAACGAAGATCGATTTTTGAAAAGAAATATGCTCCTTGTAACTGGTCAAACAGGTTATCAATACGAGGTAGCGGATACCTGTTCTTGATAGTGACATGGTTCAATTCCCGATAGTCAATACAAAGTCGCATACTCCCGTCTTTCTTCTTTACAAATAAAAGAGGAGCACCCCAAGGAGATGTACTAGGACGAATGAAACCGATGTCCAATAACTCCTGTAGTTGGACCTTTAGCTCCTTAAGTTCAATAGGAGCCATTCGATATGGGGTTTTAGAAATGGGCTTTGTACCAGGTTCAAGATCAATAAAGAATTCAACTTCACGTTCTGGGGGTAGACCGAGAAGTTCTTCAGGAAATACGTCAAGAAAGTCAATAACAACATGAATATTATTCAAATTTGACGTGTCTTTATTCAAATCCATAACATGGGCTAAGAAAGCTTGACATCCGTTTTTTTAATAAAAGAATAGCTTTATGACTTGATATAATAGTGATTGATTTTAATGGCTTAGTTATTTGAATTCGCACAACAGGTTGGTTAGGAATATGAAAACTAACAACCTTACGAAAAGAATCAATTTTGGCATAATGAGTAGTTAACCAATCAATCCCTAAAATCACATCAAAAGCAAGTATCTTTAAAGAGATAAGGTCAACAGGTAAGGTGATGGTGCCAACTTGGATCAAACAAGATTTATAAGCAGTGGATGTGATGAAAGTTTCTCCTAACGGAGTCTCCACAGATAAATCAAAGTCTAACTTCTCCGGAGTCAAGTTTAAATGTTGAGCACAAGCAGGAGAAATAAATGAATGGGTAGCACCGGTATCTAGCAAGGTATAAACTTCGCATGAATTTATGATTAGCTTACCCGTGATCACCTCGTTTGGGTTCCTCGCATGTTGACCAGTCACGACAAACGCTCTTCCAAGAACCGTTGACTTTGTCTTTTCTGGGACAGCTTTTTGAGTCACCATCCCCGCTGGACTTGGTTTCGCTACAGTGCAATCTCGAGCGGTATATCCTTCCTTTCCATAATTATAACATACCTTAAACTGTTATGGGCAATTTGGGCTGATATGTTGCTGTTGGTGCTGACGTCTTCATATTGTCATTGTTGAATCTCCTCTTTTTAAAATCTCCTCCCGACTCGCTTCTTCTATTTTCATAGCCACGATTACCACCAGAGTGGTTGCCGTTCTTGTATGTATTTTTCTTTCTCCGTTGGTTATCATTGTTATGATGACTGCTGTCACCGATATGATCCTGGTTGTGGTCCCTCAGTTGACCATACTCATTATCTCGCTCTAATAATTGAGCCCTATTGACAACATCTGAATAGAGAGAAAATTTATGAGAAATGAGATATTTACTTATACCGGGTTTCAAACCTCTTAGAAACATCCGCGTCATACGTTCCTCATTCTCCACCAAATGAGGTGCAAACCTGGACAACTCTACAAACTTCGCCTCGTACTGGGACCCCGTCATGTTATTCTGCTCCTGTCTAATAAACTCTACCTCCTTCATATGACGAATACTTTCAGGAAAGTACTTGTCATTGAACAGTTTCTGAAATGTCTCCCAAGACATGCTGAGTGCGGCTGGATGGGTACTCTTCACAGACCCCCACCAGTAGTCTGCCTCGCCACGGAACATAAAGGTGGCGAATAGATCCTTCTGTTCCTCCGTGCATCCCAAGACATCAAATATCTTGGTAATTTGCTTGACCCACGTTTCCACCATGATCGGATTCAGCTTTCCCTTAAATTCTGGTGGTCCCAATTCTTTGAACTGCTTGGCTGTGACAAACCGTGAATTGCTATCATTTCCTCCTGTATTTTGAACACGAGTCTCCCTCTTCTAGTTTTGCATGAATTGCAAAAAACTTCTAAACATCCCATCATTCATCATCTGCTCATTGGTGTTGTTCACAGGAGGAACATTGCCAGCCTGTTGCACGTTCTCCTCGTTGGTGAGTACAGGCGTCTCCACGGTTTCATTTACTCCACTGTTAACATTCTCAGTCGACATTCTCAAATACTGCTATAAAACAAGGATTAATTTAACAAATTAACAAATCACATAGTATCCCTATATTATGACCGACCAACAGATAAGCCTAGGTAGGACACACTAGCGAAGGATTTACTCGTCTCTCCCCTCCGAGTTCTATTCCCCGATCTCTGCCAGAGATCATATCCCTAAGATCTGATACCAACTGTGATGCCCCCAAAATAGGTATACAACACCCATTCTGAGTCGCCAAAATACATGGTACAGAAACAACTACATCTTTGTTATTACAACATAAGAACTGTGAGTTTAAATACAAATATTGTCATCTCGACAATATCCACACTCAAATAAGTCCTCATTACAATTATTGATACATTATTTCACAAAAATGGTGTGGACTACTAAAATAACTTCTAGAACCATCATTCCATACCCTGACTAGTACTCGCTACATTCTCGCCTCCTGAGAAAAATGGAACAAAAAGGAAAAGGGTGAGCTCAACTAGCCCAGTAAAGAACATTATGACTAAGATAATACAGAACAAATTATCGTTAGTCTTCAACAGGGAAAAATCTAATAGAATACAATAGACAACAAGTTTTAAATCAATATTCGCAGCAGAAAATAATAATTCATAGAAGAGTTATGTAGAGAATGAAATCTACTATTATCTATGAATTTAAAAGTCCATCATCAATATTTTATCCATGTAACATCAATCAATATTCATCTTTACACTACAAGCCAAAGATATTCATCAGTTGGTCATGTTCATCTCAACACCTGTTCATCTTTGCACTACGGGCCAAAGATATTCATCAGAAATCATTCAACTTTGCACTACAGGCCAAAGATATTCAGTTATATCATCACTTAGGACTGAGGATGATGAAAAGTACTTTAAAGGAAACGAATCCAGTGAAACAAAATAACAAATATTCAGGATTCGTATTTCGATTTATCCATGTCCAAAATTACCTTATAAATAATCATAGTGAAGTAAAATTTAAGAATGATCAAAACATGGATATAATCAAAGCTAGTATCTAGAATAGATATTTTGGACGAAAAGAAGAAAATTTCATTTTTTGGTGAATGACTTGAACTTGCACCGTATAGCAACACTCAGAGTATTAAAATACTCACAAGAATACGCTCAATATATCAAGAGAGAAAGAGAAAGAAGTTTTCAGTTTCTGGTGTGATTTTCAATTCTAACCTAAGCACCCTATTTATAGAAAAATGCTTAGAACACCAAAGTAGTAAATTTAATATAATAATAATATATTTATACAATTGTCAAGCCCATCTTAGACAACTGATCTCAGCCCATTTTATATTACATGTTAGCCCACTTGAATGCAAAAAAACGTTATTCTTCAAAATAATAATTAAAACTTTCAAAAATCTATTATTTCGGAACTCCGGAACTTTAATAATTCACAACAAATAGCTTTTTTGTCAGAAAATTCGAATCTCACAATTTTTTATAGGAAATTCAATTCTCTACAACTTTGCAGAAGAAAGTGTTTCTAAATTCCAAACAGAAATTGACCGAAATTCATAAACAGACGATTTTAAAGGCTATAATCAAATTTCGGTCAATTATTGGGGTCCACCGACACACCAAACATGTGTTAATCATTTAATGCCATAAAATACTTTTCCTTCTCATATACTCATATATCCCACATTCATTGTAAAAATATCACCATTATAATAAAATATTATTTTATCAGAAAAGATAAAATATAAATTTTCAACAATTGTCACATTAAAAATTTTCTCCATCTATATCCACATAAAATCAATATTTTTCTCATCATATAAATCAATAATTAATTATTCACGAATAATATTACAGAATCACAGTACTGGCAACCAGGCCGTTCCCAGGAAAGAGGGGGCTTTCCAATAAGGATCTCTCCTTATTAGCGCGCAATTAGATGACCAAACCTCTCATTAGACAGAACTTTCTAGACATTACCAATAATGTTATCTAATAATATTATTTAGATAATATGAATTATTGCTCCGATAATAGAAAATACTATGTAGTGACAATTATTAAAATAACAGTAATATAAAATATCAACGCAGCAATTATTGAATCAATAAAATAAAATACTAAACAGTAATTACTGCAACAATTATTGAGTAATGCCTTCTTACGTAAAAATCAATAATTGGTGCAATACCGTGTGCTACAGTACAACAACGCATATTACTGTGTTTTAACCGCAGGGTATTCCAACAGTATTAACGGTAACAACTACGCCGTTATTTATAAACAACTTGTTTTTGTCGTTTTCTTCATCCAATCGCTTTTCGTTATGGGGCCCACACAATACTGCGCCGTCTTACGTATATTCCCCGACAACAAGAATATTCCACGACCAAATGAATATTCCCCGACAACAATGAATATTTTATGACCACTTGCTTATTTGAAATATTTGCGCATTTTACCCATAACTAACCACATTAATCAAATCAACCCTTACTATTTCAAAATAATAAATAGAGGAATTAAATTTCATTTATTAATAATTTAGGGTCTTATAGTTTGGCCTCTAAAGGTGATCTACCAAGGAAGAACAAAAATTAAGAAGAAGGGTGATTTGGCTAAACCCTATTTTTTCCTATCTCTGTAGAAATAAAGTACTCTCCAATAATTGGAAATATACACCTACTAATATCTAGCATAAGACTCCTCATATATTGATATCAGTCAATCCTTCTAATCTAATTAGAAATAAGGTTATATTTAATTAATCAAAATCCTTTAATTAATTAAGCTCCCTAATCTTATTAGGGATAATTAAATAAATTCTTTTAATTAATTTTCTCCTAATCTTATTAGGAATAAATACGAGTATTTATATTAAATTATATTTCAAACTTTTTTAGAAATTAAAATTATAATAATTGTAATAATATTAATAAGACTCCTCTTATTAATTAATATTTAATATTTGCAAAATATTAAATAATAAATATGAAGCTATATATTTTAATTTTATCACCATAGATTAAATTAAATACACTTAACATATTATTATGATTATGCCATTAACTTCTTAAATAATTTTTCTTAGTTTTATGGTGTGACCCTTTAGGTTCTCCACATTAAACCGGTTGTCAATAAATCAATTAGAACAATTCTAATCTTATTTAAATAAATAAATTAAACTAATAATCTATTTAGATAAATAATATTTATTCGAGAATAAAGATAAGCCTCCTTAGCGATCAACGACATTCCAGATAATATAGCTATCAACATTAATCATAAAAGAACCTTTGAGCAAATAGTTACCGTATAATTCAATCTTTCCACCATACAATGTCCCAATTAAATATAAGATATGTAATTATTGTCAAGCCTTATTTTATTTAATTATTTGTATTTCGATTCCGAAATGCACAACTCCGAATAAATGCAAATTAGAAACTACTTTCTAATTTCATTCCACCTTGGACAAGGATTCTTGGGTTGTCATTTATTGAATCACATTAGACACATCTCTTCTTTTACTAGAAGCTTTAGATTCTTTATTGATCATTCTTTATCTCCATATATAACTTATTATATCCAAGCATACCCTTTGATATACCCTAAGGGTCTTAAGGATTACGTCAAAGTATAATTCATTACTCACAAGATACTATAATAATCTCAAGTCTAAGGATCACTTGTACTACTATCACTTCAGAAATTCCTATTGACATGGAAGTAAAACTATATTAGGTATTCCTTAGCGAGTCAAGTTCAGTAAACTTATTCTCCAATAAACACCTACATACTTAATTTAGTGTCTCCACACAAATGATTATGAGATCAATCATCCTCATTCAATAAGCAAGCAACATATGTACCAATCTATCCGGATTCACTAATACCCTTTTTAGTAATCCATTGATTGGAAACATTTTAGTTTTTTAAGCTATCTAAGAATTTAGATCTCATTAGCATGATCTCGTCGTTATTCTAAAAGCATTGCTTAAAACTATGGGTTTATCACATATTATCAAAACAACACCATGTAGATAATTAAATGCCTTTAAAAAATAATGCTTTTATTAATAAATGAATAAGATTGTTTACAAAGTATATGTTTTATCATCATATATGATTGGCTTGTATGCATACTACTTTCAGGGAAGGGACACTTCATTTTTTTCCTCAACTACTTTGTTCTTTGGCATTAACAGATTGGACACTGTGCTACGAATCTTTGTCCTCTATTTCCTAAATCATGCATCAGAGAGATCCGGTAATAAGATGTTTAATAGATGAGTCGGCATATGTTTATGTTTGTTTCCGTGTTTTAATCCAAGGTAGTGGCCTAATCCAGCTTTCCTTACTTGGCTCGGTATCTGAACGGGATTCTTAATTCCTTGTTGATTCTTTCCCAGCCCTTTTCCTGGCCAGAAGCCCAAGAATATCATCTCTTGACCGACATTCATTACTTCGGGAGAGATTTTTGGTTCCAAGGCTGGTGCCCCAATATGTCGATAGTGAATTTTGCTCACTTCAAATGATTGAAAGCTAGCAGGCTCAACTCCTTCATTGAGACTGATCAAATGCATATCCCTTTGCATCGAGATTGGGTACTTTGGTTTGGCGTATTTCAACTGTTGATCGAGTGTGGATGGGACGACTCTTGCCATATGGATCCACGGTCTTCCCAACAGTGAATTATATCACGCGGTGATGTTCAAAACTTGGAAGGATATGTGGAATGTATGTGGGCCAATCTCCATTGGAAGTTCTATTTATCCCATAGTATCCCGTTGAGATCCATCAAAGGCTCTTATGACATCTTGACTATTATGAATTCTCTTTGGGTTAATCTTCATCCTTTCTAAGGTATCATAAGGGCAAATGTTTAAGGATGATCCTCCGTCTATTAATACCCCTAAACACATATCCTAATGATATCACAGCTATGTGTAGTGAATTATAGTGACCTGTTCCTTCTACTGGTATGTCATCATCAGTGAAAGATATCACATTACTGTTAAGAATGTGATCTATCATGTGCTAAAAAATTTCAGTGTCCAGCGTTCTTGGCAGATGCGCTTCTTCCAGTACTTGCACCAGAATGTTAAGATGATCCTCTGTAGATAAGATCAAATCTATGATGGAGACCTAAATGGGTGCTTCTTTTTAATGTTGCACCACTCTAGTTTCATTATGCCCCATTTTATTAAGAAATTCTGCAACCTTTTTCTTAGGTACTTTGCCCGGGGTTTTGATAATGGGCTTTAACACACGCTGAGGTATGTACAGTGGGATTATCCTTTGATAGGACAGTGGTACAATCTGATGTTAATCCTGTATTTTCCCCCTAGTTCCATGGGACTCTTTTCAAACTGATAATAGGATACTGGGGTAGATATGGCAACATCAGTGGTTCTGGTGCAGCTATCTTCATAGGATTATTTCCTCTTTTATCCTCCATTCCTTGAATTACTAGAGGTGCTGCAAGCTTGTCTCCTTCAAGGGAAATGACTGCTATAACTTCTTCCATTTCTGAGTTTCAGGAGGAAATATCTCTTCTTCTTCATACCCGGTATTGTCATTGTTTATCATTTGCAAATCACCACCATCAATTAGATTCTGGATTAGGTGACAAAGTGCCCAACATCCTTCTGTGTCATGACCAAAAGTGTTTGAATGGTATTAAAATATTTTAGTGGCATCAAACCTCCTTGATCGGGGGTCCACTAGGGGTAACAGTTCTGTGATCTTTCATTCATGGATCAACATATGTAAGATTTCCTCCATGGTTGTCCTAAAGGAGTAAACTATATTTTAGCTACAAACTCTCTACGAGCACGAAATCTTTCTTTCCTTGCAACTTTCTTCGCCAATGTTTCATTATCTTGGAATCTAATGTGATCCTTCCTTGAAATCGGGAGGATATTTATTTGACTCTGGCCGATTTGGTTTATCAACTGTCAAGTTACTTAATTTTGATATACCATCAATTCCGCCAATTGATCGATCTGTTCTTTGATGGACTTTAGCTCCTGCTCTATTGAAGGTTGTCCTTCTAAATGACTTATCTTTGCGAGGTTACTTTCAGTTGAAGATTCTCCAATATACTTGAGGTATTTGGAACCTTCTCCACTCCCCGTGCTGATCATGCTTACTCCTTCCTCATTGTGCTGAGGAAGAGGATTATCTTGGACATGTGGTTGTTCTAGTGTTGTCACCACAATTTCACCACTATCTATCATGTATTGGATCTTGTGTTTTAGAGACCAGCATTCTTGGGTATCATGAACAGGGGACCCAGAATGGTAAGTACACTTTTTACTTGGGTTAAAACTTTTTCTATTTGGATTTGCCGGTGGATGGAGATGCGTGATTTTCTTTTGGGTTGTCAGAAGCTTCAGTATATTTTCAAGTGAATCCCCTAAGGGTGAAAAGTTCTTCTGTACTGAACTTCTCCTGCTTTCTAAAATGGGGGATTTGGAGGCTTTATAGATGTTCATAATGAAGAGTAATTATTCCGTTTTTGAATAGGTGGTTTTTGACTGCCTCGCCGACTTTGACCCTGAAGTATCAAGGATACATCTTCTTCCTTCTTCTTATGAGTTCTCCTAGGATTAGTCCTATAATTTCTAGTCTGGTATTCTCAGCAACTACCTCTAAAGTAGTGAGGTCTTTGATCTTTCCTGACTTCAACCCCATCTTAGCCACTTCTCCATGTTTAATCATTTCTGAGAACTGTTTTCCTATTCCAGCTAGGACCCTTTCTTAATATGGAGCTTCCTGTATATCAATGAATGTCATCACCATTCATTTTCTATCATGGGAGGAATGACTTTTACAGTCATACGTCTCCATCTTTGTGCATATTCCCGAAAAGACTCAGTATTCTGCTTTTTAACTTTGGTCAATTAATATCTATCAGGTGCCATTTGTGACTGGAGATTGTATTAATTTAGGAAGGCATGGGCCAACTCTTCCCAGTTGTTGATTTTGGAGTTGTCAAGTCTGGCGTACCATGCTCTGGCTTCTCAAGTTAGACTTTTCTGGAATAGCTGTATTCTCAGCTTTTCATCCTCTGCATAGGATCCAAGTTCTCCAATATACACTTTCAAATGAGTATATGGATCTCCTAACCCGTTGTACTTTTCAAAATTTGGGACTTAGAATTTATCCAAATAACGAGCCCCCCAAAAGATACAACGATCTGAGTAGTTAATGTAATGCCCGAGAAAATCGGATTTTTATGAGAATTAAATTTTTATTTGATTATGTGAATTAAATGAATTTAATTGATTATTTATGGGAGTAAGCTATTTGAAGGTCGTTCTATGACCAAGATATTTTAGAACGTCGTAGTATTTTGGCTACGTGATAGAATTAAAGTGTTTGAATTTTCAAGACGAAAATAAAAGCTTTCCGGGAAATTTTATGAAAAATACTATTCACGCATTTCTGCTCGGGAATTATTTTTGAATTTTCGAGAAATACGTAATGATAGAATATCGAGGTAAGATGGATTATCCAATAATATTTCAGTTATGACAAACAAACTTTTTTGCCTGCGGACTTAAAACCTAACAGTTAGGGAAAGTGATTTTTGAAAAGGAAATGAAATGCGATTAATGAATTAAACGATGATCGTATAATGCGTAGGTATTATACGAAGTAATGAATATGAGTACGATACGAGGTATTATACGAGTATGTATGAATATTGGTATGACGTATATGTTGAATAAGTATACGAGTTAGAATACGAGATTAATACGTATATAATATGTTCTAAGGATTTAAGCCATATATAATTGTAATTGTAGGATTATGTAAGAAGTGTATAGTTTAATTAGGATTGATTTAAGCCAATGTAAACTAATGTTAAATCCCAAATATTTGTTAATGTAAAGTTTAAAGCAAATTAATGTAAGCCCAAAAACATAAGTTAAGCAAATTGAATTAAAGCCCAAGGTAAGAACCTATGGGTTATTGGATGATTAAAACCCATGGGTGATCCAAAGTGATTAACAAGTAAACTTAATGGTTAAGTAAAGGATAAGTTATGTGATAAGCAAGTAAAGTGCTTATGTGTGATAAGTAAGCTTAAGGGCTAAGTAAATGTGATGACCAAGTAAACTTAGAGGCTAAGTAAAGTGCTTAAACTTAATGGCTAAGTAAATGTGGTGCCCAAGTATTGGATAAATATTGTGATAGCCAAGCAAAGAGTGTGTTGGCCAAGTTAACTTAATAGCTAAGTAATGAATAATAAGGAGGTGGGATGACCTAATAACCAAACTACCCTAACTTAGGAAATCCTATAAATAACAAGATTAGGATTTCATTTATGGTTTGTTAATTTCCACCAAAAAGTTAAGTGCTTATTGCCTTGAGAGAAAAAGCTAGAAAAGCTAGAAAGTTAGCCTTTGTTAATTCAAGAAGCAAGAAGGAAGAGCAAAGATTAATCAAGTGGTCTTCAAGATAAGAACTAATTAAACCATGATTCTCTTTCTCTTCTATTGTTAGAGAAGTGATTAGTGGTAGAACTAGTATGCTAAGGAATGATAAGAATTGTAATGGCCCCAAAATAGGTATAACTCCGAGTCGCCAAATACATAGAACAGAAACGACTACAACTTTATTAATACAATTGTCATGCAAAATACGACAACACTTGACTGTGAGTTTAAAATACAACTATTGTCTTCTAGACAATATCTACACTCAAATAAGTCCTCATAACAATTATTGATACTTTATTTTATAAAAATGGTGAGGACTACTAAAACATCTTTCTAGAACCATCATTCCATACCCTGACTAGTACTTTCTACATTCTCGCCTCTTGAGAAGAAAAATAGAACAAAAAGGAAAGGGTGAGCTCAACTAGCCCAGAAAAGAATATTATGACTAAGATAATATAGAACAAATTATCGTTAGTCCTCAACAGAGAAAAAATCTAATAGAATACAATAGACAACAAATTTTAAATCAATATTCACATCGAAAATAACAATTCATTAGAAGAGTTAAGTAGAGGATGAAATCTACTATCATATATGAATTTAAAAGTTCATCATCAATATTTTATCTCTGTAACATCAATCAATATACATCTTGAATCAAATATTCATCTTTGCACTACAGGCCAAAGATATTCATCAGTTGGTCATGTTCATCTAAACACCTGTTCATCTTTGCACTACGGGCCAAAGATATTAATCAAAAAATCATTTATCTTTGCACTACAGGCCAAAGATATTCAGTAATATCATCATTTAGGACTGAGGATGATGAAAAATATTTTAAAGAAAATGAATCCAGTGAAACAAAAGAACAAATATTAAGGATTCGTACTTTAAACAATCCAAGTTCAAAAATACTTCATAAATAACCATAGTGGAGTAAAATTCAAGAATGATCAAAACATGGATACAATCAAAGCTAGTATCCATAATAGATATCTTGAAAAGAAAAATGAAATTTTAATTTTTCGGTGAATAGTGTCGTATTCGTGAATAATGATGTATACGTGAATAGTACCGTATACGTAAATAGTAACCCCGACACTAAATGTTCTAAATTTGATCAAAAGTTCAGATCAATATTTTAGTAGAATGATATTGAAAGAAATAATATCATCTATAAAAAAAATAACATCCTCACCTCGAAAAGATAGTACTTCTGACTGGAATACTGGATATAGTGCTGAAGGGAACTTGCACCGTATTGCAACACTCAAAGTATCAAAATACTCACAAGAATACGCTCGATAATATAGAGAGAGAAAACTTATTTCTGGTATGATTTTGAATTCTAACCTAAGCACCCTATTTATAGAAAAATACTTAGAACACCGAAGCAGAAAATTTAATAAAATATTAATATATTTATATAATTTTCCTTAGCCCACCTTTTGACCAAAACATCAGCCACACATGTGCCAAAAACAACAAAAACGTTTTTCTAAACGAAAACATTTAAAACTCCAAAAATCAATTTAGACCCGATATACCAGAACTTCAATAATTCACAATAAATAGCCATTCTATCAGAAAAATTTGAATTTTATGTCCATTCCATAGGAAATTCAATTCTCTACAACTTTGTAAGTTTAAGTTTTTCCAAATTCTAAACAGAAATGTTTCCAAATTCACATACGGACGATTTTACAAGCTATAATCAAATTTCAGTCAAGAAATGGGGTCCACAAACATGAAAAACATGTTTTAAATATTTTTAGTAACAAAAATACTCTTCCTCATTTATTCATATATCACACATTCATTGTAAAAATATCATCATTATTATATTATTAAAATATAATAATATATTTTATCAGAAAAGATAAATTATCAATTTTCAACAATTGTCACATAAAAAAAAAAATTTCATCTATATCCACATAAAATGAGTATTTTCTTTATCATATAAATTAATAATTAATTATTCACAAATAATATTACAGAATTATAATACTGACAACCAGGCCGTTCCCAAGAAAGAGGGGGCTTTCCAATAAGGATTTTTTCTTACTAGCGCGCAATTAGGTGATCAAACCTATCCTTAGACAAAACTTTCTAGACATTGCCAATAATGCTGTCTAATAATATTATTCAAATAATATGAATTATTGCTCCGATAATGGAAAATACTGTGCAGTGACAATTATTGAAACAACAATAATATAAAATATCAATGTAGCAATTATTGAATCAATCAAATAAAATTTTGAACAGTAATTACTGTAATAATTATTGAGTAGTGCCTTCTTACGTAAGAATCAATAATTGATGCAATACCGTGTGCTACTGTATTTTAACCACCGGGTATTCCAACCGTATTAACGGTAAGAACTATGTTGTTACTTATAAACAACTTGTACTTGTCGTTTTCTTCATCCAATCGCTTTCCGTTATGGGGCCCACACAAGGCTGCGCCGTCGTACGAATATTCCCCGACAGTAAAAATATTTCACGACCAAACGAATATTCCCCGACAACAATGAATATTTTATAACCACTTGCTTATTTAAAAATATGTGCGCATTCGAACCCATAACTAATCACATTAATCAAATCAACCCTTACTATTTTAAAATAATAAATAGAGAAAATTCAATTTCATTTGTAATAAGTTGGGGTCTTACAACCTCCCATCCTTATAAAATTTCATCCTCGAAATTGACGTACGTACCTGGTGTTTCAAAAAGGTGAGGATACCTCGCTTTTATTTCTGTTTCCAATTCTCAGGCCATTTCCTCTATAGCATGGTTCCTCCACAAAACTTTAACTTGTGGTATGACCTTTGTGCGTAGGACATGCTCCTTTCTATCCAAGATCTTGACAGGTTCCTTCTCATACGTTAAGTCTTCGGCTATTTCGTCTAGTTCTAACTCAATAACGTGATTCGGGTCTTTCACATATTTACGAAGCACAGACATGTGAAAAACATTATGAACACGAGAAATGCTTGGAGGTAACGTGAGTCTATAGGCCACATTTTCTACTCCTTCAAGAATTTGAAATGGACCAATAAATCGTGCATTGAGCTTTCCTCTCTTCCCAAATCTTGTAACTCCCTTCCATTAAGCAACACACAACAATACATGATCCCCAATACTAAATTTCACGTCCTTTCGATGAAGATCGACATAATTCTTTTGTCGATCTTGTGTCGTTTGTATACATTGTCGAATCATTTGGATCTTTTCTGTAGTAATACGTACCAACTCGGGTCCCAACAATGTTGCTTCACCCGCCTCATCCCAACATATTGGAGAGCGACACTTTCGTCCATACAATGCTTCGAATGGAGCCACCCCTATACTTGCCTAATAACTGTTATTGTAGGAGAATTCCACCAATGGTAAATACTTATCCCAACTCCCTTTGAAGTCTAGGACATAAAGTCTTAATAGATCTTCAAGAGTTTGAATAGTCCTCTCTGATTGTCCGTCTGTTTGAGGATGTTATGCCGAACTAAATCGTAAATCCGTGCCCATAGCTTTTTGCAAGCTAACCCAAAATCGTGAAGTGAATCTTGGGTCACGATTCGAAACTATGGATACTGGCATGCCATGCAATCTCATAATCTCATTTACGTACATACGAGCAAGACGTTCAAGGGAATAAGTCTCCCGTATCGACAAGAAATGAGCAGACTTAGTTAATCTATCAATAATAACCGAAATAGCATTTATGCCTTGAGAAATCCATGGTAATGTGTTCCCACTTCTATTTCGAAATCTCAAGTGGTTGCAATGGACCCTTAGGCACTTGATGCTCCGCCTTTACACGTTGACAAGTTAAACACCTAGAGACAAACTTTGCAGTCTCTCTCTTCATATTGTTCCACCAAAATATATGTCGAAGATCACGATACATTTTGGTACTTCTAAGATGAATTACAAATGGTGTATTGTGTGCCTCCATCATGATATTGTACTTCAAATCAGAGTTGTTAGGAACACAGAGTCTGGAGTGGACTCGAAGTATTTCTTCTTCATCGATTCTTGCTTCTGGAATAGCACCTTCTTGTACTTTCTTCTTCATACACATCAGCTCCGGGTCTGTGGCTTGAGCAACTTTAACTTTTTTGATTAAAGTCGGTTCAATGCGTATACTTGACATCATCGCATGAGTCCCCGGAGTCTTGAATTCTATCTTCATCTTCTGTAAATCACACAAAATGAGCCTTTGTGTTGACAACATCGCATTTGTTCCCGCATTTGATCTTCTACTCAATGCGTCAGCTACCACGTTCACTTTTCCAAGATGGTATTGAATGGTACGGTCGTAGTCTTTCAACAGCTCGAGCCAATGTCGTTACCGCATATTGAGTTCCTTTTGGGTGAAAAAATATTTGAGGCTTTTATGATCTAAATATATCTCCACTTTCTCCCCATATAGATAGTGCCTCCAGATCTTCAGTGCGAAAACGACTGCTGCCAACTCTAGATCATAAGTAGGATAATTCCTCTCATATTCTTTAAGTTGTCGCGAGGCATAGGCTATGACTTTCCCATGTTGCATGAGAACACATCCAAACCCTTTGCCCGAAGCATCGCTGTAGATAACAAATTCATCCAAACCAGATGGTATTGTCAGAACAGGTGCTGAAATGAGTCCCCTCTTGAGCTCTTAAAAACTCTTTTTGCATTCCTCGCTCCATACGAATTTTGTATCCTTCCGAGTCAACTGAGTTAACGGATTAGTGATTCGAGAAAACCCTTTCACGAATCTTCGATAATAACTAGCTAAGCCCAGAAAGCTACGTACTTCGGTCACCGACTTAGGTTGCTCCTAACTTTGTATTGCTTTAATCTTCGTCGGGTCAACAGATACTCTATATTTTGACACTACGTTCCCAAGGAATGCTACTTTCTCAAGTCAGAACTCGCATTTTTTCAACTTGACATATAGATTGTTTTCACGAAGCCTTTGGAGTACCAGCTTCAAATGGTGCTCATGATCTTCACGACTTTTGGAATATATAAGGATGTCATTAATAAAGACAACAACGAACTGATCCAAATATTCCTTGAAAACGCGGTTCATCATATCCATGAAAGCTGCAGGAGCATTAGTCAATCTAAAAGACATAACTAGAAGTTCGTAATGCCCGTACCGAGTTCTAAAGGCAGTCTTTGAAATATCTTCAGTTCTAATCTTTAGCTGATGATATCCAGAACGAAGATCGATCTTTGAGAAGAATTGTGCTCCTTGTAACTGGTCAAACAGGTCATCAATACGAGGTAACAGATACCTATTCTTGATGGTGACATGGTTTAATTCCTGATAGTCAATACAAAGTCACATACTCCCGTCTTTCTTCTTTACAAAAAAAAATAGGAGCACCCCAAGGAGATGTACTAGGACGAATGAAACCGATGTCCAACAATTCCTGTAGTTGGACCTTTAACTCCTTAAGTTCAATAGGAGCCATTCGATATGGGGTTTTAGAAATGGGCTTTGTACCAGGTTCAAGATCAATAAAGAATTCAACTTCACGTTTTGGGGGTAGACCGAAAAGTTCTTCAAGAAATACGCCAGGAAAGTCCCTAACAACAGGAATACTATTCAAATCTGACGTGTCTTTATTCAAATCCATAACATGGGCTAAGAATGCTTGACATCCGTTTTTCAATAAACAAATAGCTTTATGACTTGATATG
This sequence comes from Panax notoginseng, assembly GCA_016801055.1. Lineage (NCBI taxonomy): Eukaryota > Viridiplantae > Streptophyta > Magnoliopsida > Apiales > Araliaceae > Panax > Panax notoginseng. Next base: position 112,318,638 of record CM029015.1, read on the forward strand.
ACAGTGATTGATTTTAGTGGTTTAGTTGCTTGAATTCGTACAACAGGTTGGTTAGGAATATGAAAACTAACAACCTTACGAAAATAATTAATTTTGGCATGATGAGTAGTTAACCAATCAATCCCTAAAATCACATCAAAAACAAGTATCTTTAAAGAGATAAGGTCAACAGGTAATGTGATAGTGCCAACTTGGATCAAGCAAGATTTATAAACAGTGGATGAAATGAAAGTTTCTCCTAAAGGAGTCTCCACAGATAAATCAAAGTCTAATTTCTCCGAAGTCAAGTTTAAACGTTGAGCACAAGCAGGAGAGATAAATGAATGGGTAGCACTGGTATCTAGTAAGGTATAAACTTCACAAGAATTTATGATTAGCTTACCCGTGATCACCTCGTTTGGGTTCCTTGCATTTTGACCAGTCACGATAAACGCTCTTCCAAGAATCGTTGACTTTGACTTTTCTAGGACAGCTTTTTGAGTCACCGTCCCCACTAGACTTGGTTTCGCTACCGTACAATCTCGAGCGATATGTCCCTCCTTTCCATAATTATAGCATACCTTGAACTGTTGTGGACAGTTTGGGATGATATGTCCCTCTTTTCCACATTTATAGCATACGACCAGTGGTCGTTCTCCTACCTTAGAACCAGTTGATGCTGGTGCTGACGTCTTCATATTGTCATTATTGAATCTCCTCTTTTTAAAATCTCCTCCCGACTCGCTTTTTCTATTTTCATGGCCACGATTACCACCAGAGTGGTTACCGCTTTTGTCTGAATTTTTCTTTCCCCGATGGTTATCGTTGCTCCGATGACTGCTGTCACTGGTACGATCCTGGTTGTGGTCCCTCGGTTGAACGTACTCGTTATGTCGCTCTAATAATTGAGCCATGTTGACAACATCTGAATATAGAGAAAATTTATAAGAAATGAGATACTGACGTATGTCGGGTTTCAAACCTCTCAGAAACATCCGCGTCATACGTTCCTCATTCTCCACTAAATGAGGTGCAAACTTGGATAACTCTACAAACTTCACCTCGTACTAGGACACCGTCTTGTTGTTCTGCTCCAGTCTAATAAATTCCACCTCCTTCATATGGCGAATACTTTCAGGAAAGTACTTGTCATTGAAAAGTTTCTGAAATGTCTCCCAAGACATGCTGAGTGCAGCAAGATGGGTACGCTTCACAGATTCCCACCAGTAATATGCCTCATTATGGAACATAAAGGTGGTAAATGGAACCTTATGTTCCTTCGTGCATCCCAAGACATCGAATATCTTAGTAATTTGCTTGACCCACGTCTCCACCTTAATTGGATTCGGCCTTCCCCAGAATTCTAGTGGTCCCAACTCTTTGAACTGCTTGGCTGTGACAAACCGCACGTTGCTATTATTTCCACCTATATTTTGTACACGAGTCTCCCTCGTCTGATTTTGCATGAACTGAAAAAAGCTTCTAAACATTCCATCGTTCATTATCTGCTCAGTGGTGTTGTTTACAGGAGGAACATTGTCGGCATGTTGCACGTTCTCCTCGTTGGTGATTAATGGTGTCTCCACGGTTGCATTTACTCCATCGTTAATATTCTCAGCTGCCATTCTTAAATACTGCCACAAAACAAGGATTATTTAAAGAAATTGACATGCAACATAATAACCCTATACTCTGACCAACCAACAAATAAGCTTAGGCAAGACACACAAGTGAAGGATTTACTCGTCTCTCCCCTCCTAGTTCTATTCCCCGATCTCCGCCAGAGACCATATCCCTAAGCTCTGATACCAACTATAACGCCCCCAAAATAGGTATACATCACCCACTCTGAGTCGCCAAATACATAGTACAAAAATGACTACACCTTTATTAATACAATTGTCATGCAAAATACGACAACACTTAACTGTGAGTTTAAAATACAACTATTGTCTTCTAGACAATATCCACACTCAAATAAGTCCTCATAACAATTATTGATACTTTATTTTATAAAAATGGTGAGGACTACTAAAATATCTTTCTAGAACCATCATTCCATATCCCGACTAGTACTCGCTACATTCTCGCCTCCTGAGAAGAAAAATAGAACAAATAGGAAAGGGTGAGCTCAACTAGCCCAGTAAAAAATATTATGACTAAGATAATATCGAACAAATTATCATTAGTCCTCAACAGGGAAAAAATCTAATACAATACAATAGACAACAAATTTTAAATCAATATTCGCAGTAGAAATAATAATTCATTAGAAGAGTTAAGTAGAGGATGAAATCTACTATCATCTATGAATTTAAAAGTTCATCATCAATATTTTATCCCTGTAACATCAATCAATATACATCTTGATTCAAATATTCATCTTTGCACTACAGGCCAAAGATATTCATCAGTTGGACATATTCATCTAAACACATGTTCATCTTTGCACTACGGGCCAAAGATATTCATCAGAAAATCATTCATCTTTGCACTACAGGTCAAAGATATTCAGTAATATCATCATTTAGAACTGAGGATGATGAAAAATATTTTAAAGAAAACGAATCCAGTGAAACAAAAGAACAAATATTAAGGATTCGTACTTTAAACAATCCAAGTTCAAAAATACTTCATAAATAAATATAGTGGAGTAAAATTCAAGAATAATCAAAACATGGATACAATCAAAGCTAGTATCCATAATAGATATCTTAAAAAAAAAATGAAAATTTAATTTTTTTAGTGAATAGTGTCGTATTCGTGAATAGTATCGTATACGTGAATAGTGTCGTATACGTGAATAATAACCCCAACACTAAAAGTTCCAAATTTGATAAAAAGTTCAGATTAATATTTCAGAATAATGATATTGAAAGAAATAATATCATCTATAAAATAAAATAAAATCACTTACCTCGAAAAGACAGTACTTCTGACTAGAATACTAGATATAGTGCTGAAGGGAACTTGCACCGTATAGCAACACTCAAAGAATCAAAATACTCACAAGAATATGTTCGATAATATAGAGAGAGAATGAGAGAGAAAACTTATTTCTAGTGTGATTTTTAATTCTAACCTAAGCACTCTATTTATAGAAAAGTGCTTAGAACACCAAAGCAGAAAATTTAATAAAATATTAATATATTTATATAATTTTCCTTAGCCCACCTTTTGACCAAAACATCAGCCACACATGTGCCAAAAATAACAAAAACGTTTTTCTAAACAAAAACATTTAAAACTTCAAAAATTAATTCAGACCCCGATATACCGGAACTTCAATTATTCATAATTAATAGCCCTTCTATCAGAAAAATTCAAATCTTACGTCCATTCCATAGGAAATTCAATTCTCTGCAATTTTGTAAGTTTAAGTTTTCTCAAATTCGAAACAGAAATTGACTGAAATCCACGTACGGACGATTTTACAAGCTATAATCAAATTTCAGTCAAGAAATGGGTTCCACAAACATGAAAAATATATTTTAAATATTTTTGGTAACAAAAATACTCTTCATCCTCATTTATTCATATATCACACATTCATTATAAAAATATCATCATTATTATATTATTAAAATATAATAATATATTTTATCAAAAAAGATAAAATATCAATTTTTAACAATTGTCACATAAAAAAATTTCTCCATCTATATCCACGTAAAATGAGTATTTTCTTTATCATATAAATCAATAATTATTTATTCACAAATAATATTACGGAATCACAATACTGACAACCAGATCGTTCCTAGGAAAGAGATGGCTTTTCAATAAGGATTTCTCCTTACTGGCGCGCAATTAGGTGACCAAACCTCTCCTTAGAAAGAACTTTCTAGACATTACCAATAATGTTATCTAATAATATTATTCAAATAATATGAATTATTGCTCCGATAATGGAAAATACTGTGCAGTGACAATTATTGAAACAACAATAATATAAAATATCAACGTAGCAATTATTGAATCAATAAAATAAAATATTGAACAGTAATTACTGTAACAATTATTGAGTAGTGTCTTCTTAAGTAAGAATCAATAATTGATACAATACCGTGTGCTACTTTATTTTAACCACCAGGTATTCCAACCGTATTAATGGTAACAACTATGCTGTTACTTATAAACAACTTATACTTGTCGTTTTCTTCATCCAACTGCTTTCCGTTATGGGGCCCACACAAGGCTGCGCCGTCGTACGAATATTCCCTGACAGTAAGAATATTCCACGACCAAACGAATATTTCCCGACAACAATGAATATTTTATAACCACTTGCTTGTTTAAAAATATTTGCGCATGTGAACCCATAACTAATCACATTAATCAAATCAACCCTTACAATTTTAAAATAATAGATAGAGGAAATTTAATTTCATTTATAATAAGTTGGGGTCTTACAAGAATGAGTAATCTAAGGACTTAAGTCTTAATAAGCAGTGAATAAGTATTTTGTTCATAGATAAGTTATGAACCAAAGAAGAACTTATAAGAACTTGTAACATGTTTACATTAATGAAGTTGGTATGATAAGAAGATGTAAGGATGATGGTTAGAAGATTAAGACCATGATAAAACATGAGAAATGAAATTATCAGTAGTTTATACTTTTATAAGTTATAAACTCACAAAGAACAAGCAAGAACTTATCATGTATATAAGTTAATGAAATATGTATGTCAAGATGTTAGTATGATGAATTGAATCCATTTGAAACGAAGAACAAATCATAAGAAACGAAGTTAAGGCAGATTTCACAAGTTTGGACGATAATCGTCGAATTCGTAAAATTCTCGGAATGGAGGTCGAATTTTTATATTGAGCTTGGAAATGTTGGTTTTCGATGGAGAATAGTCTCATTTGGCATTACCGAGTTGTAGACTCAAAAATGACTGAATTCTGACTTAGAACGAAGAAACGAGAGTTAAACGTTCGCGAACGTTTATTATTTTCATTAAAATGAACTAATAGGTGAATTTTTAGTTAACGGATTTGAAATTGTAAAATTCTTGCATGAACACATAGAGTATGTAATTTGTGAGCTAATGGCTTTTGAACTAGCCAATTTGGACTTAAATGAAGAAGTTATGAGCCCGAGAATCTCGCATAAGAAAAATTCTGTCAAATTTTTCTGAGACTCAGGGTCCGCGCCGTAGCACGACCCAGAGAAGAATGGTTGGTGCCGCAGCACGAGGCCGAACCATAGTACACTGCTAATTGGCACCGCAGCGTAGCACAGAGAAGAAAGAGTGGCGCCGCAGTGCCAAGACCAGGGCTTGTGCACTGCAAACCCGCGCCGTAGCATGAGTCCAAGAAGAAAAGCTGGCACCGTAGCGCCAGCATTAGGAGAAGTCCATAGAGGAAGGGTTATGCATATAAAGGGGAAAACAAGTTAATGATAATGAATCATATGAATGCTAAACCTAATTTAACATCATTAGGGATGTTATAAACCTTAAGTATAATACTAAAGGTTGGAGATAAGTCAATTGAATGTGAACGTGAACGGTATGCAATAAGTATACTTAACTAATGACGATCGAGTTTCGATTAATAACGTAAGAATGTTAGTAAGCCGTGAAGAAGGATGATTAACCCAAAACAAGTTGTATTAATGAAATAATTTCAGTTAAGACATAAAAGAGAAAGAAGTTAGTAAGAACGGTGTAAATTATAACGGCAAGCCGGAACCAATAATAACAAATCTAATGCATGGTTAGATTGAGAAGAGGGGTAAGATTCATTAGGAACCATGTATGTTCATTCATGACCAAATGTGGTATGTTATGTGGTTATGTGTTGTAGAGATTGTAAAGACTCAAAGGGAAAGTAATTTTACTATAGCAGACGTTGAAGGTGAATTTTTCTTATCACTTGTCTAACCTTTGTGTTAGCCAGGTTTTCAGTGATTCATGTTATGAGACGCATGAATTGTTTTACGAAAATGTCGATGCCAGTTTTAACTCGGCTAGACTAATCTTGAAGAGTTGATTGATTTATTTACAAGTCTTTCAATATAGAAATTGATAACGCTATCCTACGCCAATTGTTTGGTACGAATTCAAGGTAAGCCTGAATATGAATAAACAAATGTATTTTTCATCGATTATTCGATGGGCATGCGAGGTTGCCAAAACTTAAATGTACATACGTTTAAAGGATGTAGTGTTGATCAACATAGGGTACTATAGGCTGATCACCTAGAAGTGCTCATAAGCTATGCCGGACTTACGGACTTAGTGCCGGGATGTCCTTTTCAAAGAAATTATGAAATACTCATGGTCTTGGACTAGGATTGATGTTTTACTGAATGTTGTCATTGCAAAACATTTTGAAGGAAAAGAAGTGCTATTTTGAAATATCGATAGGACTTCGTAACTATTGTTTAGTTATCAAAGATATACGGTTCCTATGTTTCAAGCATATCATTTAAATGAAATTGTTGTACTTACTGAGCTTGTTATGCTCTCTCTTGCTTTAACCATATGAATGTAGTCAAGACCGAACGAACCGAGGGATCCAACAAGGATAAAGGCAAGGCGAAGATGAATGATTAGTTTACCTTGTAATAAACTAGTAAATTGTATGTATTATAGTATGATGAATAAAGAATGTAATGGTTTTAGAACCTAGGAACGAGATGTAATATTATTAATGTAATAAGAATGTCGTTGATACACAAATTTTGATGTCGTTTCAATAGAATGAATGTACAGTTATAAGTACCGTGTAGCACCATCTGTCGAGTTGGAAGATACCCGAATTTGGGGGCGTCATAGTTAACACTCTCATATGTTCCAATTTGTTGCCTAATTTTATAATAGCACTTTAACACGCAAGTATACGCTTTCAGTTGTAATATTCAGCAAGCAAGGATATCGTTCCCACGAGGAAACAGACTAATATTTATCAATTACTAATTTCAATGCAATTAATCCTATTTTAAACTACAAAAGATTGTTTGTGATTTAACAATTAAACTTAACAAAACTAATAATTAAAATCAGAATTTCACAAGAATAATTGCAGATTTAACAGGTTAAGATTACAACTTCCCTTAGTATTTCATTTAAACCAATTTACTTCCCATTTAAATCAATTAATTAATATGAATCATTATCCAAGAATGTTTTATAGAATTCATGCGTTTCTTCCAAAGACACGTGAACAAATCCTCCTAAATCCGATCCTTAAGACACAGAATTACAAGGAACACCCCAGTTAATCAACACTATATTCCTATGTGAATCAAGTTAATTAGGGTTTCACGCACAAATTCTTTCAATGGATACAAAAGACACATAGGTATATTCCTATCCTACATGTTAATCATATTAACCCTAATCAGATTATATGAACAGATGTTATCATATCCAGATCTCAATCTATACTCCATCTTCCAATTTTATATAGATTATCACAATAATTGTTGGCCAACCAATTAATCAATAAGTAAAAGATATAATAAACAATTAAATAAAAACCAACTTTCATTCAATGGGAAGGTTCAATTTAAACTACATACGAAGTTCTGTTGCAATCTTAATGAAAATTTAGTTCATAATAATAATAAAGAAAAACATCATCCAGATTAATAATCCAAACATCCGAGATAATTACAAAAGATAAAACTATAGAAGAGAAGAAGAAACTCTGAATTTGCTCCAATACTCTCTCTTTGATCTTTAGCCCTTGCAATTCTCCTTCGTGTTTTTCTTCGTTGTCCTCTCTGTAAATCTCTTGAAGAATTAACTGATACCTCTTTTCTAAAGTCTTCTCCTATTTGTATTAGTCTCCTACCTCATTCAGATTCCTTTTCGGCTTCAAAAACCCACTTGGCAGTAGAAAATCCTCCTTTTTGCCGCACATGAGCACCTAGGCGCTCAACACAAGCCATTTCCAAGCGCGTAGGCGCTTGACCAGGACCGCGTAATTACAAAAATGCCACTCAGCTCTAATTTTAATGATTTTTGACCTTTTTCTTCTCTCAAATGACCAATTTATCCCTCAAGCTCCAACCTATAAGAAATAAACACAAAACACATAAAAAGATACTAAAAAACAATTAAAGATAGCAATAATTAAGTTTAATAATATTGAATTCATAGGTATAAAATCTACTCATCAAATACCCCCAAACTTAACCAATTGCTTGTCCCCAAGCAACAAAACACAATGCAATAACTAAATATGCAATGCAAATGCAAATACAGCTATCTATATGCCTAAAATTCCAGCAGCCAAATAGAACAAAATCTATTCATCAAGCCTCAGAGAAATCACAATAAACATGCTAGTACATCATACCAAGACAGATCAATTATTTCCTAGTCAATCATCAAATCTTACCCTGTCATTATTGATATAGTGCGTGTGTGCTCAACAACAATATAAACTAATATAATGCTAAATACAACACATGATAGATCTCTTTAAAGGCATCATACAGTATAAACTCACAAAATTCACGAACAAGCTAGATCCAACTAAAGTCAAACATCCACCAAATTTAAGAGTTCAATCTGGGATACTTATGCTTTACTTATCATTACGGGGGCTTTTTGCTCTTTTCCCGTTTTATTTTCTTATTTTTTTTATTTTTTTTGAATGATGGATAGTGAGTGCGTTTTACGCTCCATCTCACGCCTGTGTTTATGGGGAGTGTATTTCACGCTTCTTCTCGACCCACCACGGGACTCAATTTATTCAACTCAATATCTTCTTTTTTTCTTTTTTTTTAGCTTATGTACCCCAAATATTCCCCCAAACTTAAGTTTTTGTCTAAATTCAGTCATCTCCGCCTATTCATGCCGTTCATTCATTTAAACTAGTATTATCTTCAAGAAGTCCATTACGTGTCAATTTAGACTCAATCAGTCAACATAGTTATTTTTACTGTGCTATCCTTATTATATCAGTTTCAAACAGGTAAAGATTCAAATCATGACAAGAAATCACATGAAAGTCTTAACAGTCAATACTATACTTGTCTACTCAATTCCAATCTCGTCATTGGCCAAAATAGACTTAAACTATCTAACAGCTGGAAACATACAAATACTTGAATTTTCTTTTCTTTTTTCTTTTTTAAGAAATTCGAATGAAAACTACATGCAAAACTACAAAATGAATAAGTTATACTAAATGAATGCAACTAAAACTACAATGAATAAGTTATACTAAATGAATAAAACTGGAACTGGAAGAATGCACCCCCAAACTTAACATATGCAATGTCCTCATTGTATATAAAAAACATAAGAAAGTAGGCACTGAGGACTTCCCTGAAAGATTGAAGCTTTACTCTTCATCAGCATTATCTATTGCTTCTGTATTAGCATCATCCTTAGGAGCTAAGTCAGTCGGGAGGGTACACAGATAAGGGTGGAGGTGGTGGGAACTGTTATGGAGCGCCAATCACTTACAGGCTTAGACCCCTATGTGAACCTCCCCCAAAATTTGTTTAGAGAAAATCTTGAAGCTTGAACTTTGCTTTGAATTGTTGCAGTTGGAATCCAAGTAGGAGATAAAGATGTTGACTTTAGCTTGCTTTTTCCTTGATTGTGGTTTGGAGAAGAGGAATTAGATTTTGATTAGGAGAGTGCAAGAGTTGGTCTTATTGTGGTGCAAGGGCTTGGAAGGAGTTGATTTTGAATTAGGAGTGAAAGGAATTGGGTTTGAATTAGAATTGCCTTACTTAGGGCTTTCTTTTTTTTTCAAGTGCACAGGTAGAGCGCCTAGGCGCTTGAAATTGTGATGGTTGGAGCGCCTAGGCGCTTGGGAATAGAATCTGATGGTGATGGTGAGCGCCTAGGCGCTTCAAAATAGCTTGGAGTGGGCGCTTAGGCACTTGGGCGTGTCTGGGCATTCTGCAGTTAAGCGCCTAGGCACTTGGAATAGGCTTGTTTTGGGCGCCTAGGCGCTTGGGCCAGCCTTAGCCAAAATTTGTGCTCTTTATCCTTCTAACCTGCAAGCCATAAACCCAATTCTCAGTTATCATTTGCAAGGAGATTACAACTGAACATACAACCCTAAACTAAGATAAAATATATAGCTAAATGAAATAAAATACTAAAATAAAATTAATGAACTAAAATTTAAGGAGATAAAATGTAAGTCTAGGTTGCCTCCCAATGAGCGCTTAGTTTAATGTCCTCAGCCCGACTCCTTCAACTTTCTCTATCCAATTCTCCTTCGAAAATTGAGAAACCCTCCATCCATTAGTAGTAACGTAACTTTCGAGAGTTTCCCATCAGTAAGGGTTATTGATTCAAATTCACCTAGCTTGTTCTTTTTAGATAGATTTTCTTTTACAACCTTCAAATAACTAGGCATTTTCCAAGTTGTATCTGTGAACGAATTTTTGCGTTGAACCTTTTCCAGAACAACTGGTTCTTCATCTCTCTTCCCATTCTCTTCACACCATGGCACCAACTTTAAGCTAGCTTCCATGTCATATACAGATTTATCGAAAAAATGGCTACCAATTGGGCACGAGATTGCAAATCTAGTCGGATCCTTAAACTTTGGTGGAGAAGATATATGGGGCACTATCAAAATCGGTTCATCTATGTCAGAACTCAAGGCTAGATCTTTGGCGACCTTCTTTTCCTGCTCCCCACTTGTCTCCTCCCTTTCCATGTCCTTTTCTTTTGGCACATCCGGTTCCAGATTTAGCGTGGGCAATCCATCAGTCTCGGGAACCATGTTGCTTGACAATTCACCTTGAAGGAGATTGATAATGGCATTGAAAAGTTATCCCACCTAGTTCTTAAGATTTTGAATCGACATCTCCTGACTATTCGTCTGCTCCTCAATCAAAACCATGAACATAGAAATAAGTCCCTCCAAGTTTAAAATCCTTTCTTCTTCATGATTAGGAGCTTGAACTGGTAATTCGGGAGCGTATGATTGGTTTGGAGCAAAGGGTTGGGCTAGATTGTCATCGCTACATGAAAACTTTAGGGGATTCCCCCAGACATGATGATAATTACTGGAATATTCATAATTATTAGGGTAATCGTCAAAGTTGCCACTATATTGTACCAACTCGAAACTGATGGCACATTGATGACTCGGATGGTTTCCACTGCAATACTCACATATTACTACTACACTTTGAATAAGTTGTACTGATGAAGCGTTAATATTCCTCAAAAGTGTCCCAAATTGTGCTGACAATTCATCAAGTCCATAATTCTCTGCCTCCCTTGGCCGAGTCAATCTCGAATATGGCCAATGATTGTCATAGTTGTCCATGGTACCTGAAAAAGAATTAGACTAGAGAGAGAAATAAAATACAATAAAAAAAATTTAAATTAAGATTAATTTGATTAAAATTAATAATGACAAAATATTAAACTAATTTCCCCGGCAGCGGCGCCAAAAACTTGTTACCTAATTTTTTAATAGCACTTTAACACGCAAGTATACGCGTTCAATTGTAATATTCAGCAAGCAAGGATATCGTGCCCACGAGGAAACAGACTAATATTTATCAATTACTAATTTCAATGCAATTAATCCTATTTTAAACTGCAAAAGATTGTTTGTGATTTAACAATTAAACTTAACAAAACTAATAATTAAAATCAAAATTTCACAAGAATAATTGTAGATTTAACAGGTTAAGATTACAACTTCCCTTAGTATTTCATTTAAACCAATTTACTTCCCCTTTAAATCAATTAATTAATATGAATAATTATCCAAGAATGTTTTATAGAATTCACGCGTTTCTTCCAAAGACACGTGGACAAATCCTCCTAAATTCGATCCTTAAGACACATAATTACAAGGAACACCCTAGTTAATCAACTCACTATATTTCTATTTGAATCAAGTTAATTAGGGTTTAACGCACAAATTCTTTCAATGGATACAAAAGACACATAGGTATATTCCTATCCTATATGCTAATCATATTAACCCTAATCAGATTATATGAACAGATGTTATCATATCTAGATCTCAATCTATACTCCATCTTCCAATTTTATATAGATTATCACAATAATTGTTGGCCAACCAATTAATCAATAAGTAAAAGATATAATAAATAATTTAATAAAAACCAACTTTCATTCAATGGGAAGGTTCAATTTAAAGTACATACGAAGTTCCGTTGTAATCTTAATGAAAATTTAGTTCATAATAATAATAAAGAAAAATATCATCCAGATTAATAATCCAAACATCCAAGATAATTACAAAAGGTAAAACTAGAGAATAGAAGAAGAAACTCTGAATTTGCTCCAATACTCTCTCTTTGATCTTTAGCCCTTGCAATTCTCCTTCGTGTTTTTCTTCGTTGTCCTCTCTGTAAATCTCTTGAAGAATTAACTGATACCTCTTTTCTAAAGTCTTCTCCTATTTGTATTAGTCTCCTACCTCATTCAGATTCCTTTTCGGCTTCAAAAACCCACTTGGCAGTAGAAAATCCTCCTTTTTGCCGCACATGAGCACCTAGGCGCTCAACACAAGCCATTTCCAAGCGCCTAGGCGCTTGACCAGGACCGCGTAATTACAAAAATGCCACTCAGCTCTAATTTTAATGATTTTTGACATTTTTCTTCTCCCAAATGACCAATTTATCCCTCAAGCTCCAACCTATAAGAAATAAACACAAAACACATAAAAAGATACTAAAAAACAATTAAAGATAGCAATAATTAAGTTTTATAATATCGGATTCATAGGTATAAAATCTACTCATCACAATCCCTTTGATTGACCGGATAGTTTCTTCCATTTGTTGGACTTTCTTTCTAGTGTCCCCAGTTTCTTGATCATCTTTTATATTGATGATTTGAGTGGTTTTGTTGGGTTTTTCATGGGACTAAGGTTCAGGTATCTATATTTTCACCTTTTTATCAGTACCATGACTGCCTCCTTGTGTAGAGGATTCTGGTTGAATAGGTGTTTGTTGACCTTGAGTATTTTTACTCTGTTCTTTCAGTAGGATAACTAGTTCTGCTATTTGATTTTTAAGTCCCTCGAACTCTTCTCGAGATACATGAGTAGATTCAGATGGGGCACTTATAGCCATGTTTGAAGATAGGTTTTTGCCTTTTTAGACTTTGATCTGGTAGTAGGACCAATCTTTCCTACAAAAAAGGTATGTAGTTTAGTCCTGACATATACTAACAATATTCATGCTATGCAAGGTGTCAAATTTTAGGTTTTTTTAATGTTTACCTACAAAACAAAGGTTCGTTATTTTGATGACAGGATAACATGACAGGGTTTGATATTTGATATAGAATTTAAATTTGATAGGAATTGACATTTAATATTTGATGAGGAATTAAAATTTGACATGAATTGAAAGGAAAGGAATGAAGAGACTTCCCTTCACATTTAGTTTATCAGAGGTTGACCTATCTTAGGTTACTCTCATGGGCTTTTCGACATGTAGGTTCCCAGATCATCGCAATCTATTAGATGGGAAGTTAATCTGATCTTTCAATTGGAGTGGATCTGAGTGGTGCCTTTCCTGAGCCTTGCAGGATTATGTTCCTCTTGAGTCCAATAATCAGCCACCGACGGGTTTGCCTCCTGGTGGAGGAATCACAAAACATACATTCACATACATCGCACCTCACCGTATGCAATATGATGACATTATGCGAAGCACTAATAGAAAACACTGTAAATAGACATTCATTCACATCCATTCAATGTAAAGACAACATTCACACACATGCAGATAAAAAAGGATATTAAAAGTATTAAAATGCGGCTTAAGCCCTCTACTGTCCCCAGCAGAGTCGCCACATGTCGACGTCGTGTTTTTTCCTTTTCTAATTTAGTTTATTTACTACCCTTTATGTGATCTATGTTGACTTATCTTGCAAGGGTGTATTTTTTAGAAAAGACCGACAAAAATGTCGATGATTTGAAAAGATTGATTTTAATACGATTGGACCGAATTAGACTGAGCCGCCAGTTGATATGAGTTTAAATAGATGTATTAACTCTTCCGAGTTTTGAAAGGTTTTCGCAATATGGCCCAATATGTAACTCCATTTAATTGGTCTATAACTCAAGATTCATAGACTTCGGGGGCTTGCTTAAGTAAGGGGAAGGTGTTAGGCACCCCCCAACTTCCGTGAAACATGGTTACCACTACTTTTTCATTCCCTATACATTTTTTGTGTGTGTGTATGTATTTTGAAAGCTTTAGATTTGAGTTTTGAAAAGGTGTTTTAGTGCTTTATTTGAAAGTAGTGCTATGCATGTTTAAACCAATATACGAAGGGGTATGATTTATTCAAAAGTTCAGTTTTAACATATATGAAAGCATATAAAAGTGAGGTTTTGAAATCTGATTTTTAGACCCTTTCACTCGTATAGGAATTGAGGCCTTTGATACTGTGATGTTCCAAAACCTTAATAAGATTTGTTTATGAAAATTCTAAGCTTGTTAATAAAAATCTCTCCATTCTGAATGTGTATTATGTTATTATATACTCTATTGAAGAATTAGGTCAAACAAAATTTTCTCCAAAAAATGTCGTGCTTGACACGTTGTGCTTAAAAATTTTCTTCCGTATTCGGACTTTTCGGTATATTTGTTTTGACAAGCTACTTTATCGTGCTTACACTGATAAAACGCTTTGTCATGCATTGTTTCGATATGTGTAAAACCTAATTTAGAAAACCCTAATACCTAATTAGGAAACCCTAAACCCTAAATTATAAACCCTAATCCTAATTTTATATCTTTAACCCTAATTAGGTTATCCTAAACTCTAATTATGATTACTAAACTTAATTTAGGTGTTAATAACTTCATTAAGTTATCCTAAACACAAAAACCAAAATCCTAATCTCAATTAGTGTGAATTAGGGCAAGATTAAGCTTACTAATTAAGTGAAGTAGCTCACAAGCATGTGCCACCACTACCAAAATCATCCCAATCTCATCTGGGCACTAAACACCTAATCATAGTAGCACAAGTTCATTAGCAAGATATTTGTGGAGGCAAGAAATGGAAAAAAGACCATAAAATCCTAGCTTCCTTATTCCTATAAATAGCAGCCTCATATCTGGCCAAACCTATGAATTTATTTAA
Organism: Panax notoginseng; assembly: GCA_016801055.1. NCBI lineage: Eukaryota > Viridiplantae > Streptophyta > Magnoliopsida > Apiales > Araliaceae > Panax > Panax notoginseng. The sequence continues at coordinate 112,333,706 of CM029015.1, forward strand.
CCTATACACTCATACTACACACCATATTAAGCCCCAATAATAGCAAGATCAAAATCAAAGAGTAAAAATCAAATTTTGTTCAAGAAAGGTATAAACCCTAATTACACTCTAGATCTTTGATGCTTTGATAGAATTGTTATTTTATTGTTTAGTAATATGTAATAACATGTTAGTTAGTGTTCTAGGTTAATAGAACATGTTTTTATAACATCTTAATGCATCAAAGTGATGTTTTAAGCATACTGTCCAAAGTTGCAAAAATAGGCCTGCCAACCTAATGCCAGAGCCTATAGATATTTACCTTTTAATGTTTTGGTCTATTAGTTGTATCATAGTTGTAGTCTGACATGAAATTAACAACCTAGAAGTGAAATCATGTTAATTGAATCACTGGACTGCAAGATATGAGTGGTCAAAGGTCGTTCACCGATCACGAAAGTCTGTTTTTTGGAAATTCCAGAGCAACTGACATCCGTTTGACCGGCTCAGATCTTTAACTTGAGATGTTGTTAGGCTAGCTAAGTGTTATGTTTTTGTACACTGACATGTATACTACATAAGTATGACAGTTTAACACCTGAATAATGCATAGGATAACCAGGATTAATGGTCAAAATCTGTTGACCAACCACAGATTCATTTTCTGGAAAACCCATAAAATGAAGAACACCTTCAACAGGTGTCTGACAAAACTTTGACAGACTTAGATCTTTTCCTTATGATATTGCTTGGACTAAGCCAGTGTTTTATAGACTACAAACCACAATAATTAAAACACACATGTATTAATTACACAAATTGAAAGATATTAAAGCCTTAAGATCGTTGACCGAACATAACCAGTGTTCTGTGTTACCCAGAAACCCAAGAACAGGTCTAACAGTAAGTTTTGAACCTCTATAATTCTTGTTATGTTGTAATTAGGATCTCAACTTGACGTATTGGTGTAGCCTTGCATGAACACTACAATACAGAAACACTTAGAGATCTAAACACATATCTAGCTAGAAGATAAAGCTAGGTTAAAGTGACAACTAAGCGTTGACCAGGCTGTTCTTTAGGGCTGAAGAACAGCTATAGCCACACTTCTTGTCAATAAAGTCTATAGCGACGGAAAAAAATTAAAAAAATTAAAAAAAATTAAAATAAATAGAAATAATTATAAATTAAGTTTTAATAATTATTTTAAGTTATAATAATTACCTTTTAATATTTTGGTATAAATTCCATAAATTTTTTATTTATTTAAATATTATTAATAATTTAATTATTTAATAATTTAATTAGATAAATCATTTATAAATAATAATTAATTATTTAAAAATTATATTAATGTTTTAAAAATCATATTAAATGATTATTAATTATTTAGAAATAATAATAAGGTTTTAAAAATCATTTCAAGTAATTATTAATTATCTAAAAATAATGTTAATGATTAAAAAATCGTTTTAATAGATAATTAATTGTGTAAAATTATTTTAAGCTTTTAGAAATTATTATAGATGATAAATAAATTATCTAAAATAATAATAAAGCTTTTAATTAAAGTATGACCGAGATATCAACTCGATAAATATCCAGTAAGGCATTAGAACCCCGAAAGCATGTCAAACATATATCAGAGTTAAATAGTTCGAGTAGTTACGTATTGTTATCAATACTAACGATTTATATAAATATGTTTTAACATATTTAGGTGTCATAAATACATCGAGTAGCAATATATAAGCGTTCTTCGCACATGCAAATTCACTAAACTTTAACTTCTTATTGATCAAGTGTTTTATTCTTATTTCGTTACCTTACGCAAGATTTCTATCTTAATTTCTTTTCGATACTTATACTGAACAATTATGTTATCAATTATTATGAATTTATTACCCTTGTTTTGGCATAACTTAAAGAAATGAATTACTTATTCATGTGATTTTGAACGACTGTATATCAAAGCATAACATGTTGTGGCAAACCAAATTTTTTTGGTAAGACATCTAATATTGAGTTAAAATTTACCCTTGATGAAACTTATATTGTGTCGACAAATTGTTACGAAGTGCACGTGGGCACGGTTAGGATAATATGCATACTCCTAGGATACTGAGTAGGTTGATCCCCTATATTATATCAGAACTAAACATATTTCTAAGTCTTTGTGACTGATAGAAATGGTTGATATGAATCCAACATGGTTATTAGTCCTCAGTTAAATAAACTTGTTGAACTATCGTTTCTTCAAATCAAAATCATTGTGTTTATAAATATAAAATTGCCGAGCATGTCATAGCTCATTCTTGCAAATTATTTCCTTTGTAGTTTTTGTAAGACCCCAACTTTCATAAATAAAGATATATTTTTGTCGAAATATATTTTTGAATATTATGGTATGGATTTGACATAATATTATAGTTGTGGGTAATATTTATAAATTTTGCAAAGCATGCAAGTTGTAATAAAATATTCGATTGGTCGGGGAATATTTATTTTAACAGAAAATATTCGTACGACAACAAAATTATTTATGGACCCCACAACGGAATTATTGTCAAAGTTAGAAAACAACAGAAATATCTTTTTATAAAAATAACGGCGAAAGTTTTACCGTTAACTGTTGAAATATCCGGTGATAAAAATACAGTAATACACGTAGTTGCATAGTAGCACACAGTATTGATTAGTGGTGCTTACGTGAGAAGTCACTCAGTTATACTCAATTATTGCTATAGTAATTGCTGCATAGTATGTCACGTTATTTGATTCAATTATTGTCAATATTTTATATTTATTAAATCAATAATTGAGATGACAAGTTATTTATATTATTATTTACATAATTAACAATGTCTAGAAAGTTCTATCGAGGAAAGATGTTTGGTCACCTAATTGCGCGCCAATAGAGAGAAATCCTAATCGGAAAGCCCCCTCTTTCCTAGGAACGATCTGGATGTTAATATTGCGAGTTATAATAATGATGAATAAATGTTGTTAAAAATATTGAGAAAATTTTTATGAAGTATTTGTTGTAAATTTTGGCGTACCATTTGGACACCCATTTACCCATTTTTCAAAATAATCGGTAGAACGTTATTAAGTGTGTGTGTGTGTATATATATATATATATATATATATATATATATATATATATATATATATATATATATATATTAAAGGGGTGGGGCCCATGATTGGGATAATAATGGGGGGGGGGGAAGAATTGTATTGTCACGAGAGGGAGTTAAATTATTATTATTATTATTATTATTATTATTATTATTATTATAAGTTTTGTTTTATATAAAAAATAGAATATATTATATTTTATTATGCATAGTGTTTGCATAGTAAATTAGAAAAAAAAAATTATTTTGCCGGTTGCGTCCGTGATTTCTAAATACTATTCACCCGTGATTTTATTCAAATAATATCTTTTCCATTCTCCTATAAATAGGATGCTTAGTTTAGAATTGCAAATCACACCAGAATAAGAGAATTCTTCTTCTATAATATTGAGCGTATTTCTTTCTAGTTTTAGGAAGGTTTGAGTATAGAAAATAGTGAAAGTTTTCTTCAAGAGTATCCCCGCTATATTAGTTGGAATACTCTCCTTTTTAATGTAAGGGATATTATTTTTGTTCAATATTCGTATGAATTAATATTTTCTTTCACACTCTGTAGTACGTAAGTAATATTATTTCGTTTCAGATTCAGAATTCTACACTCATTTTCTTAAAGTATTGCTTCTATACTCCATAAAATTAGTAAAATATCCTTGAAATTTGTATTTCATCCAGTATCTTTTCATGAAAATATTATTCTGAGTATTATTGATAATTTTTAATCTTTTCATAGCGGGGTACTATTCACTCAGGTACTATTCACTCGGGGTACTATTCATGATAAAAATTGAGTTTTTTCGGTCCAAATCATTTTTGATACAATATTATTCTTGAATTTTACTTCTCAAAGTAGTATCATGTTGACAATTTGGACATTATTGAATTATGAATAAATTAAATTATAACTCTTTAAAAATTTATCCTTTACTTTCTTTTAATTGAATTCTTATATCATTGTCATCATACTCATGCTTATATTGTGATTAAAGCCATCTTTGGCCGTAGTGCATTGATGGACAGTTGATTGGTATAATTATGACCTGGGATTATTCGGTATAATCATGACCCGTAATGTTACAAATGATGTGGTAAAAGTCCTCATTGGCCCATAGTGCATTGATGGACAATTGTTGGCATGATCATGACCATTGGTGATAACACGAATATATTTGGCCTGTAGTGCATGGATAATTAAGTGATGTGGATTATTTATTAAGCTGAGTCTCAGCGATAAAATTGATGATAACTTTTAAATTAATGAAGATAGTAGATATTATGCTCTACTCGACTCTTCTAATGGATTGCTTGTTCCGCTGCAGTTAAACTTGATGTTATATTTTATCAGTTTAATATTGTTGAAGGCTAACGATAATTTATTCTGCATTATCTTAGTCATAATATTTCTTACTAGACTAGTTAAGCTCGCCCTTTTTTTCATTGTTCTCTTCAGGAAATGAGAACGTAGCCGGGACTAGTCGGAGAATGTAGTGACGGTCAGAGATGGTGGCTGTAGTAGTCCTCACTATTTTATAAAATAATGTGTTAATAATTGTAATAAGGACTCCATTTGAGTTTGGATATTGTCTTCTAGACAATATTCGTGTAAAAACTCTTAGCTACATTTTTGTCATATTGTATAAGGAAGTTGTATTTAAATTATGTACCACGTATTTGGTGACTCAGAATAGGTGATGTATACCTATTTTGGGGGCGTCACAGTTGGTATCAAAGCTTAGGGATATGATCCATGGCTGAGATATGAGACTAGAATTAGGAGGAGAGAGATGGGTAATTCCTTCGCTACTTTGACCTAACTAAGTTTTTTTTTGTTATTTAATTGGTCGATCAGAATATAAGGATAATATGTGGCATGTCAATTAAACATTATTTTGTGGCAGTGTTTGAAAATGACATTCGAAAATGTTGAGATAAGCAATGGGGCACAAGAGACCGTTGAGTTACAACAGATCAATAACTAGGATAATGTGTATCAGAAAGGCAACAATCCTCATGTAAACAACAACACCGACCAAATGATGAAAGACGAAATGTTCAGAGGCTTTCTACAATTCATGCAACATTAGGCGAGAGAGACTCATGTGCAAAATACAGGTGGAAACACTGGAAACTCTTGAACGGTCACTGCTAAGAAGTTCAAGGAGCTAGGACCACCGGAGTTTTTGGGAAAGCCAGAACCACTTAAGGCAGAGACGTGGATAAAGCAGATCACTAAGATATTTGATGTCTTGAGATGCTCCGAGGAGCAAAAGGTTCCTTTTGCCACCTTCTTGTTGATATGTAGGTTTTATACCTACATATTCGGTATCTATTACTTGAATTATTTGCTTAATCTCATGTTTCGTAGTTACTTTTCATACGTTTTATGTTATTTTGTAGGCGATGACACGGCATTGGCATGAAGAAGCAAGGGAAAGAATTCGTACGTCTTTCGGACTAAACTACGCAAGAAAATGTTATTAGGGAATATTGAAGGACTTTTAACACCAAGTTGGATGTATGTTCTTGGCTTAGAAATTGGAATTTACGGTAGCTCTACTTCTTAGCTTTCCGGAACATCTTGAATCATCCCAATCGGAGTTCGGATGTGAGAGTTATGGCCAAAATATCAACAAAGATCAAAGCTAAGAGTTGTCATGCTTGCCATTTACACAACATCTACTTCAAGCTCGATTTCCGCCATGATCCGATCCGAATCTATCAATCCTCAAAGCATGGAAGTTGTAGATCCCGTCGTTATCTTCGATTTGATAGGTGGCAGGCCCCGTAACTCCAAGCGGATCAGAAGTTATGCATGTTTTACCAAAGGACGTCGCAGCAGAAAACAGGGTAGCGCGGACCGCGCTAGGGCGCGCCGGGTGACCAGATTTTCTGACCCTGTAGCGCAGACCGCGCCCAACAAGGCTTAGCAGCGGCGCTGAGCGCGCTAGGCAGCGGGAATTGAGTCAAATTAGGTTATTTGATGTCCAAATTGAGCTAGAATAAGATTTTTAATTGCCTAACTTGCTAGGATGTCCATTAGAACTCTAAATACTTGAGTTTAACTTGGATTGGGAGGCTAATTCTAAGACTTTATAAAATCCCTCTTGGGATAGATCTCTATTATCAAAAAAATTCTTTACTTTCTTTCTTAGATTAGGAACCCTAGATTAGATTATAATTGAAGATTGAAGCTATTGATTATCATTGGAGAATCAAAGTGGAAGCAAGAGAATGTAGCTTTGTTTATCTCAATTCTAATTTCTTTTCTTATTTATTTGTATCTTTTTAATGCTTAATCAATTGTGGATGATGGATTCTAGTTTATTTATGAATTAAACTCTATTTTGAGATTACTATGGATCTTATTGTGTAGTTTACTTTGATATGCTTCTTTGTTAGTCTTATTAGCTATATTTGGATTGTCTACCATGATTTGTAATGAATTGCTTAATTGTCTAGCTAACAATTACCGTGATAATCTATATGAACTTGAGAGATGAAGTATAGATTTAGATCTGATCATGATAGCATATGTTTGTGATTTCTGCATAGATGGAATTCATGATTCGTATTTAGGATAGAGATATACCTTTATGCCATATGTAGTCTAATAAGAACTTGAACTTAAACCCTTTTTAATTGTAATTCACATAGAGATATTGTGGGTTAGTTAATTAGGGTGTTCAAATTGATTCTATCATCCGTGGATTTGATCTGATATGAGTATGGTGCATTGAGAGATGGTCATATTTTACTTTTGTGTTCTTGATTAACAATCCAGTATAAATAATTTGGCTTAACAAGAAGTGTGTTGATTTAAATAAAACAATAAGTGAAATTGTAATCTCAAGTCTTCAATATCTTGTTTCATTCTAGGGATAGTTAGTAATAGTTTATTTAATTATTTTAAATTAAATTATTAAATCATTTGTTTAAATAAGATTGAGTTGGTACGGGTTAGTACTTGGTGATTTTTGTTAAATAATTCTCTGTGGGAACGATACTCTACTCATTACTTTATTACTTGTTTACCACGTACACTTGCGTGTTTTGCGTATATAGATTTTACCCAACAAGTTTTTGGCGTCGTTGCCGGGGAATTAATTTAATAATTATTTACCAATATTAATTTCAATCAAATTAGTCTTAATTTAAACATTTTTTTTATTTATTTAATTCTCTTCCTATTTTTCTTTCTTTTCAGGTACCATGGCGGAATTTAATTATTAATGGTCGTATACGAGAATGACTCAGCCAAGGGGAGCGGAGATTGATGGACCCGCGACACTTTCTGCATTATCAGCACAGATTTAGACACTTTCGAGGGGGTTGGACACTTTTGCAGCACAACGTCGTTAAAGTGTAGCGGTTACTTGCAATTATTGTGCTGGTAATCATCCGAGTCATCAATGCACCGTTAGTTTTGGGCCGGGACAACACGGTGGTGAATACCTCAACGATTATGCATATGCCAATTATCACCAAGATTGGGGGTATCACCCGGACTCGTTATGGTGCTACAATTATGAAGACCAATACTACGCTCCAAATCAATCATACACACCGGAATTTTCATGTCCACCTCCATTGCCACAAGAAGAAAAGCCAAATCCGATGGATGTAATATTGAAGGGCATAGCAGACCAAGAGGAGAGGATGATGAGTCAAGAAATATCGAGCTTCAATTTTCAAAACCAGATGGAACAACTCGTCACTACCTCAACCAATGGTTCTCAATACATGGCTTCCGAGACTGAGATAAATAATTCAAGGATGGAGGAATTGTTGTCCAAGTTCATAGCATCAAACGAGGAGAGGAGGATTAATCAAGAGCGGTCAATTCAGAATCAAGAGATATCAATTCAAAATCGGCAGAACCGAATGGATCAAATGTTCAAAGCTTTGAACAACTATCCTCAAAATAATTGGTGTTATGACGAGGATTCCGAGATTGATGAAGTGCCCGAGCCAAATCTACAACTGGATGAGACACGAGATGTTGAAAAAGAGGAGACAAGTGGGGATGAACTAACTATGAGTACTAACGCGGATGAGCCGATGTTATTAATTCCTCAAGTGCCTTCTCCACCACAGTTCAAGGGTCCAGTTATATTTGCAAAATCATGCCCACTTGGTAGTCATGTCGACAGCGAAGCTCTTTATGACATAAGAGCGAGTGCAACAATGAAGCCGTGGTGGGAAGAGAAAGAGAAGATAGACGAAGAGCCCATTGTGTTTGACACACTTCCATGCCCAAATATGATCACAAACACAATGGAGATAGCACCTAGTCATTCACCATTCTTAATGGAGATTATACCGAGTTAGAGCATGCTAGGTGACTTTGATGCTATGGCCAACGCTTGTGAGAACCTCCCAAAGGATTATTTGCTACTGATGGATGGAGGATTCCTCAATTTTCGGAGAGGAATTGGATAGCGTTGACCAGATAAAGTCAGGCTGAAAGACTAATTCAAGCGCTAACTGGGAGGCAACCCAGGAATTTTTTTTATTATTTATTTATATGTTTTCCTAGTTTATTTAGTAGATAGGAATCCAAGTGTTATTCTAATCCATGTTATCTCTCTTCATTTCAGGTATTGGAGGTTCAATGGATAGGAAAATGATCGTCGCCGCCAACACCACCATCACTACAAGCTTAAATGCTTACATGTAAGGCATGAAAAAGAAAGTCACCAAGCTACTGCCCCCATAGCGCGGACCGCGCTCTCCAACGCTCAGACACGGCGCTGGCCGCACCACTACGCCAGCAACTCCTGACCTCCTAGCGCGGGCGCGCTATCTCATGCATATCCACGGCGCGAGCCGCGCCACTCGAAAATCCCAGGCATTAAAAGTGGTTTAATTGCAATGTTAGTCAAGTCCAACTCAAGGGTGGTTCCTAATTTATTCCAATGTGTCTGGCCTATTCTTCAGACTTAGCAGACAAGGAAGTACATGCTATATTTTTAGGGAAGTTTTTTTTTAAAATTTTCCTATCTTATCCATTGAGGACAATGTCTGTTTTAAGTTTGGGGGCATTTTAGTGTCATATTGCATATAGTTAGTTATTTACATTGTAGTTCATATAGTTACATTTAGTTTTTGCATTCTTGAAAAAAAAATTGAAAAATAATAGTTAGTTACTATGTTCATCTTGCATGATTCCAGCTGTTAGATAGTTACAGTTTATTTTGGCCAATGATGAGACGGAATTGGGTAGACAGGTATACTATTGACTATTAGAGCTTTGATGTGATTTCTTGTTATGAATTGAGTCTTTTGCTGTTTGAAACTGGTATAATAAGGATAGCACTGTAAGAACAACTTGTTGATTGATTGAGTTTAAATTGATACATAATGAGACTCTAAAGGATAATGCTAGTTTGAATGAAAGAATGACAAGAATAAGTTGTGATGGCTAAGGTTAGACAAGAACCTAAGTTTGGGGGAATATTTGGGGTATATAAGCTCAAAGAAAAAAAAAAGAAACAGAAAAAAAGAAAAAAGAGTTGAATAAATTGAGTCCTGTGGTGGGTCAAGAAGAAGCGTGAAATGCACTCCCCATAAACACAGGCGTGAGATGGAGCGTAAAACGCACTCACTATCCATCAACCAAAAAAATAAAAAAAAAGAATAAAACGGGAAATAAGAGCAAAAAGCCCCCGTAGATGAAAAATGAAGCATAAGTATCCCATGTTGACCCTCGATATTGGTAATTGTTTAATTTTAGTTGGATCTAGCTTATTTTTGGATTTCTGGAGTTTACATTGTTTGATGCCTTCGAATAGACTTATTATGTGTTGAATTTGATTTTATATCAGTTAACATTGTTGTGGAGCACACACGCACTATATTAGTGATAACAGTGTAAGATTTGATGATTGATTGTGAAGTTATTGATTGGATTTGATATGATGTATTATCGTGTTTACTTGATTTTTTCTAAGGCCGGTTGAATAGACTTGTTTCTGTCATTACTGCTGGATTCGTAGGCATGTAGATTAGTTGCATTATATGGCATTATTGTTTTGTGTTTTTGCTTGAGGACAAGCAAAGGTTTAAGTTTGGGGGTATTTGATATGTAGGTTTTATACCTACATATTTGGTATCTATTACTTGAATAATTTGCTTAATCTCATGTTTCGTAGTTACTTTTCATACGTTTTATATTATTTTGTAGGCGATGACACGGCATTGGCATGAAGAAGCAAGGGAAAGAATTCGTACGTCTTTTGGACTAAACTACGCAAGAAAATGTTATTAGGGAATATTGAAGGACTTTTAACACCAAGTTGGATGTATGTTCTTGGCTTAGAAATTGGAATTTACGGTAGCTCTACTTCTTAGCTTTCCGAAACATCTTGAATCATCCCAATCGGAGTTCGGATGCGAGAGTTATGGCCAAAATATCAACAAAGATCAAAGCTAAGAGTTGTCATGCTTGCCATTTACACAACATCTACTTCAAGCTCGATTTCCGCCTTGATCCGATCCGAATCTGTCAATCCTCAAAGCATGGAAGTTGTAGATCCCGTCGTTATCTTCGATTTAATAGGTGGCAGGCCCCGTAACTCCAAGCAGATCAGAAGTTATGCATGTTTTACCAATGGACGTCGCAGCAGAAAATAGGGTAGCGCGGACCGCGCTAGGGCGCGCCGGGTGACCAAATTTTCTGACCCTGTAGCGCGGACCGCGCCCAGAAAGGCTTAGCAGCGGCGCTGAGCGCGCTAGGCAGCGGGAATTGAGTCAAATTAGGTTATTTGATGTCCAAATTAAGCTAGAATAGGATTCTTAGTTGCCTAACTTGCTAGGATGTCCATTAGAACTCTAAATAATTGAGTTTAACTTGGATTGGGAGGCTAATTCTAAGACTTTATAAAATCCCTCTTGGGATAGATCTCTATTATCAAAAAAATTCTTTACTTTCTTTCTTAGATTAGGAACCCTAGATTAGATTAGAATTGAAGATTGAAGCTATTGATTATCATTGGAGAATCAAAGTGGAAGCAAGAGAATGCAAATTTGTTTATCTCAATTCTAATTTCTTTTCTTATTTATTTGTATCTTTTTAATGCTTAATCAATTGTGGATGATGGATTCTAGTTTATTTATGAATTAAACTCTATTTTGAGATTACTAAGGATCTTATTGTGTAGTTTACTTTGATATGCTTCTTTGTTAGTCTTATTAGCTATATTTGGATTGTCTACTATGATTTGTAATGAATTGCTTAATTGTCTAGCTAACAATTACCGTGATAATCTATATGAACTTGAGAGATGAAGTATAGATTTAGATCTGATCATGATAGCATATGTTTGTGATTTCTGCATAGATGGAATTCATGATTCGTGTTTAGGATAGAGATATACCTTTATGCCATATGTAGTCTAATAAGAACTTGAACTTAAACCCTTTTTAATTGTAATTCACATAGAGATATAGTGGGTTAGTTAATTAGGGTGTTCAAATTGATTCTATCATCTGTGGATTTGATTTGATATGAGCATGGTGCATTGAGAGATGGTCATATTTTACTTTTGTGTTCTTGATTAACAATCCAGTATAAATAATTTGGCTTAACAGGAAGTGTGTTGATTTAAATGAAACAATAAGTGAAATTGTAATCTCAAGTCTTCAATATCTTGTTTCATTCTAGAGATAGTTAGTAATAGTTTATTTAATTATTTTAAATTAAATTATTAAATCATTTGTTTAAATAAGATTGAGTTGGTACGGGTTAGTACTTGGTGATTTTTGTTAAATAATTCTCTGTGGGAACGATACTCTACTCATTACTTTATTACTTGTTGACCACGTACACTTGCGTGTTTTGCATATATAGATTTTACCCAACACTTGTTGCGAGGAAAAGGCAGATTACTGGTGGGAATATGTAAAGCATACTTAGCTTGTCGCACTGAAGATGTCTTGGGAAAAGTTCCAAGAACTGTTCAACGACAAGTACTTTCCCGAAAGTATTCGTCACATGAAGGAGGTGGAATTTATCAAGCTGGAACAAAATAATATGACCGTGTCGCAGTACGAAGCTAAGTTTGCCGAGTTGTCTCAGTTTGCATTCGACTTGGTTGATAATGTGGAGAGAATGACGCGAATATTTCTACGAGGTTTGAAACCCAAAATACGTCAATACCTCATTTCTCACAAACTGTGTTTGTATTCAGATGTGGTAAATAGGGCTCAGTTATTGGAGCGCGATAATGAGTCAACCCAACCAAGAGAGAGCAACCAAAAAAATGATAATACCAGTTATAGCAATCATCGAAGCGGTGACAACAAATGTGGAGGAAGTCAACATGCCAGAAATGGTAACCACTTCGGTGGTAATTATGGCCAAGACAATAAAAGTGGAAATTTCAAGAATAGGAGATTCAATAATGATAGAAAGACGTCAGCACCAGCACCCATTGTTAAAGAAATAGAACAATCACCGACCGTATGCTACAAATACGAAGGAGAGGGACACATCAGTCCAAACTGTACGTAGCAGTCCAAAATCTGTTATAATTACGAAAATAAAAGTCACCTAGCCCGATTTTATCGTGCAGTGAAATCAAGTCCAGCTGGGATGGAGGCACCAAAGGCCATCTCAGAGAAGTCAAAGTCGGTAGTTCAAGGGAGAGCGTTTGTCGTGACCTCCCAAAAAGCGAGGAACCCGAACGAAGTTATCATGGGTAAGCTAATCATAAACTCTTGTGAAGTCTATACCTTATTTGATATCGGTTCTATCCATTCTTTTATTTCTCCTACTTGCACTTAACGTTTAAATTTAACTCCGGAGAAATTAGGCTTTGACTTAGCCGTTGAAACTCTGTTGGGAGAAACTTTCATTACATCCACTGTTTATAAGTCTTGTTTGAATCAAATTGGCACCCACACATTACCTGTCGATCTCATTTCTTTGAAAATACTTGCATTTGATGTGATTTTAGGGATTGATTGGTTAACTACTCATCATGCTAAAATTGATTATTTTTGTAAGGTTGTTAGCTTTCATATTCCTAACTAACCTATTATGCGAATTCAAGCAACCAAACCGCTAAAGTTAATCACTGTTATATCAAGTCATAAAGCTATTCATTTATTGAAAAACGGATGTCAACCTTTCTTAGCCCATATCACATATTTAAACAAAAATACGTCAGATTTGAATTATATTTTTATTGTTAATAATTTTTCTGATATATTCCCTGAAGAACTTCCTGGCCTACCCCCAGAGCGTGAAATCAAATTTTGTATTGACCTTGAACCCGGTACAAAACCCATTTCTAAAGTCCCATATCGAATGGCTCCTATTGAACTTCAGAAGTTAAAAATCCAACTGTATGAACTGTTAGACATCAGTTTCATTCATCCTAGTACGTCTCCTTGGGGTGCTCCTGTTCTATTCACAAAGAAGATAGATGGAAGTATGCGACTTTGTATTGATTATCGGGAGTTGAATCATGTCAACATCAAAAATAGGTACCCGTTACCTCGCATTGATGACCTATTTGACCAGTTGCAAGGTGCCAAATTATTTTCTAAGATCGATCTTCGTTCTAGATATCATCAGTTGAAGATTAAGACTGATGACATTCCAAAGATTGCTTTCAGAGCTCGGTACGGGCATTAATAATTCCTAGGCATGTCTTTTGGATTGACTAATGCTCCTGCTACCTTCATAGATATGATGAACCGAGTATTCAAGAAATATTTGGATCATTTTGTGGTTGTCTTTATTGATGACATCCTCATTTATTCCAGAAGTCGTGAAGATCATGAGCAACACTTGAGGCTGATACTCCAAAAGCTTCGTGAAAACAAGCTATATTCCAAGTTGAAGAAATGCGAGTTCTGGCTTGAGGAAGTAGCATTCCTTGGGCATGTGATATCAAACCACAGAATATCTGTTGACCCAACAAAGATTGAATCAATACAAAGCTAGGAGCAACCTAAGTCAGTAACCGAAGTATGTAGCTTTCTGGGCTTAGATGGTTATTATCGGAGATTTGTGGAAGGATTTTCTCGAGTCGCTACTCTATTAACTCAGCTGACTCGAAAAGATATAAAATTCGACTGGAGCGAGGAATGTGAGAAGAGTTTTCAAGAACTCAAGATGAGACTCATTTCAGCACCTATTTTGACAATACCAACTAGTTCGGAGGGATTTGTCATCTACAACGATGCTTCAGGCAAAGGGTTAGGATGTGTTCTCATGTAACATGGGAAAGTCATAGCCTATGCCTCACGACAACTCAAAGAATATGAGAGGAATTATCCTACTTATGATCTAAAGTTGACTGTAGTCGTTTTTGCGCTTAAAATTTGGAGGGATTACCTGTATGGGGAGAAGGTGGAAATCTATACGGATCATAAAAGCCTCAAATATTTTTTCACCCAAAAGGAACTCAACATGCGAAAATGACCTTGGCTCGAGCTGTTGAAAGATTATGATCGTATCATTCAATACCATCCTGGAAAAGCGAACGTGGTAGCTGACGCGTTGAGTAGAAGATCATATGCAGGTACGAGTGCGATATTGTCAATGTAATGACCCATTTGGTATGACTTACAAAGGATGGAGATAGAGATAAAGACTTCAGGGACCCACGTGATGATGTCAAATATACGAGTAGAACCGGTTTTAATCGATAAAGTTAAAGATGCTCAAGCTACGGACCTGGAGCTGATGCGTATGAAAAAGAAAGTACAAGAAGGTGCTATTCCGGAAGTAAGAATTGATGAAGAAGGAATACTTTGAGTCAACTCCAGACTTTGTGATCCTAACAACCCTAATTTAAAGTATAAAGTCATGATGGAGGCACACAACACACCGTTTGCAATCCATCCTGGGAGTACCAAAATGTATCGTGATCTTCGACATACATTTTGTTGGAGAAATATAAAGAGAGAGGTGTATAACTTGCCAACGAGTCAAGGCGGAGCATCAAGTGCCAAAAGGTCCATTGCAACCATTTGAAATTTCAGAATGGAAGTGGGAGCACATTACAATGGATTTCGTTACTAGTTTTCCTAAAGTTTCTCAAGGCATAGATACAATTTGGGTCATTGTCGATTGATTAACCAAGTTTGCTCATTTCTTACCTATACGAGAAACTTATTCACTCGAATATCTTACTTGTGTATATATATATATATATATATATATATATATATATATATATATATATATATATATATATATATATATATATATAAATGAGATTGTAAGACTGCATGGTATGCCAATATCCATAATTTTTGATCGAGACCCAAGATTCACTTCACGATTTTGGGTTAGTTTACAAAAAGCTATGGGCACAGATTTATGATTCAGTTCGACATACCATCCTCAAACGGATGGGAAATCGGAGAGAACATTCAAACTCTTAAAGATCTATTAAGACTCTATGTCCTTGACTTCAAAGGAAGTTGGGACAAGTTCTTGCCATTAGTGAAATTCTCCTACAGCAACAGTTATCAAACAAGTATTGGCATGGCTCCATTCGAGGTTTTATGTGGACGCAAGTGTCGTTCTCCAGTATAATAGGATGAAGTGGGTGAAGCAACGTTAGTGGGACCGAAATTGGTACGCATGACAACGAAAAAGATTCAAATGATCCGACAACGTATAAAAACCTCACAAGATCGACAAAAGAGTTATGTTGATCTTCATCGAAAGGACGTAGAATTCAATTTTGGAGATCATGTGTTGTTATGTGTTACTCTATGGAAAGGAGTTACAAGATTTGGAAAGAGAGAAAAACTCAATTCTCGATTCATTGGCCCATTTGAAATCCTCAATCGAGTAGGAACTGTGGCCTATAGACTTGCCTTACCGCCAAGTATGTCTCGTGCTCATAACATTTCCACATATCTATGTTACGTAAATATGTGGAAGACCTGAACCATATTATTGAGTTAGAACGAGACGAGATAGCGGAAAATTTAATGTATGAAGAGGTACCTATTAAAATCTTGGTTAGGAAGGAAAATATTCTACGCTCCAAGGTTATACCTCAAGTCAAAGTTTTGTGGAGAAACCACGATGTTGAGAAAATGACCTGGAAGTCAGAATCTGAAATGAAATCAAGGTATCCTCACCACTTCGACATACCACGTACGTACCCTAATTTCGATGACAAAATTTCATAAGAAGGGGAGTTTTTAAGACCCTAACTTTCATAAATAAAGATTAATTTTTCTCGAAATATATTTTTGAATATTATGGTGTGAATTTGATATAATGTTATAGTTGTGGGTAATATTTAGAAATTTTGCAAAGTATGCAAGTTGTTATAAAATATTCGATTGGTCGGAAAGTATTCGTTTTAACAAGAAATATTCGTACGACGTCACAATCATTGGTGGACCCCATAACGAAATTATTGTCGGAGTTAGAAAATTACAAAAATATTTTTTTATAGAAATAACGGCAAAAGTTTTACCGTTAACTGGTGAAATACCCGGTGATAAAAGTGCAGTAATACGCGTGGTTGCATAGTAGCGCACAGTATTGATTAGTGATGCTTACGTGAGAAGTCACTAAGTTATACTTAATTATTGCTACAGTAATTGGTGCATAATATCTCACGTTATTTGATTCAATTATTATCAATATTTTATATATTATTAAATCAATAATTGAGATGACAAGTTATTCATATTATTATTTGTATAATTAATAATGTTTAGAAAGTTCTGTCGAGGAAAGAAGTTTGGTCACCTAATTGCGCACTAATAGGGAGAAATCATTATCGGAAAGTCCCCTATTTCCTGGGAACGATCTGGTTGTTAATATTGTGAGTTATAACAATGATGAATAAATGTTGTTAAAAATATTGCGGGGATTTTTATGAAGTATTTGTTGTAAATTTTGGTGTATCATTTGGACCCCCATTTACCCATTTTTTAAAATAATCGGTAGAACGTTATTAAGTATATATATATATATATATATATATATATATATATATATATATATTAAAGGGTGGGGGCCCACGATTGGGATGATAATGGGGGGAGGAATTGTATTGTCATGGGAGGGAGTTAAATTATGATTATTATTATTATTATTATAAGTTTTATTTTATATGAAAAATAGAATATATTATATGTTATTATGCATAGTATTTGCATAGTGTCTGCATAGTATTTACATAGTAAATCAGAAAAAAAAATTTCTTTCGCCAGTTGCTTCCGTGATTTCTAAATACTATTCACCCGTGATTTTATTCAAATAGTATTATTTCCATTCTCCTATAAATAGGATGCTTAGTTTAGAATTGAAAATCACACCAGAATCAGAGAATTCTTCTTCTATGATATTGAGCGTATTTCTTTCGAGTTTTAGGAAGCTTTAAGTATAGAAAATAGTGAAAGTTTTCTTCAAGAATATCACCGCTATACCAGTTGAAATACTCTCTTTTTTAAGGTAAGGGATGTTATTTTTGTTCAATATTCGTATGAAATAATATTTTCTTCCATACTCTGTAGGATTTAAGTAATATTATTTCGTTTTAGATTCAGAATTCTACACTCATTTTGTTAAAGTATTGCTTCTATACTCCACGAAATTAGTAGAATATCCTTGAAATTTGCGCTTCATCCAGTATCTTTTCATAGAAATATTATTCTGAGCTTTCTTGATAATTTTTAATCTTTTCATGTTGAGGTACAATTCACTCAGGTACTATTCACCCGGGTTACTATTCATGATAAAAATTGATTTCTTTTCTGTCCAAATTATTTTTGATACATGAATATTATTCTTGAATTTTACTCCGCAAAGCAGTTATCATGTTGACAATTCTTGAACTCTGGATAAATTAAATTATAAATATTTAAAATTTATCTATGTTTTCAATTAATTGAATTCCTATATCACTATCATCATCCCCATGCTTATATTGTGATGAAAGTTATCTTTGGTCGTAGTGCATGGATGGACTGTTGATTAGTATGATTATGACCAGGGATTATTCGGTATAATCATGACCCGTAATGTTACAAATGATGTGGTCAAAGTCCTCATTGGCCCGTAGTTCATTGATGGACAGTTGTTGGCATGATCATGACTATTGGTGATAACAAGAATATCATTGGCACGTAGTGCATGGATAATTCGTGGACGTGATACTAGTGAATATCATTGGCCCGTAGTGCATGGATAATTCAGTGATGTGGATTATTTATTAAGTTGAGTCTTAGCAATAAAATTGATGATAACTTTTAAATCATAAAATATAGTAGATATTATGCTCTACTTGACTCTTCTAATGGATTGCTTGTTCCACTGCAGTTAAACTTGATGTTTGTTATATTTTATCAGTTTAACACTGTTGAATGCTAACGATAATTTTTTCTGCATTATCTTAATCATAATATTTCTTACTGAGCTAGTTGAGCTCACCCTTTTGCTTTCATTGTTCTCTTCAGGAAATGAAAACATAGCCGGGACTAGTTGGGGAATGGAGTAACGGTCCGAGATGGTGGATGTAGTAATCCTCACTACTTTATAAAATAGTGTGATAATAATTGTATTGAGGACTCCATTTGTATCTGGATACTGTCTTCTAAACAATATTCGCGTAAAAACTCTCAGCTACATTTTTGTCATATTGTATAAGGAAGTTGTACTTAAATTCTATACCATGTATTTGACGACTCAGTATAGGTGATGTATACCTATTTTGGGGGCGTCACAATTTCAATTAGTAATCCCAGCACGTCTGGAACAAATAACGGGAAAATGCCATGTTTAGATTAGATTTAAATTACTATCTATATAATGTAAGTCTTATAAGACAATTTGTAATAAAGAACTCAATGTTCATAACCATGTAACCGAACTTATTATATAATATTATCTTTTGTTTCCGCAATCGTGTTATGTTTACATTCTTAGATGAGTTAACAAAATTATTAAACTCGTATAATATTCATAGGAACTATACATCTGATTGAGGGTATTTCACTGATAATGGGAGTTCTGTAAGTGTTGATTGATTTCGCAATCAATGAATACGTGCAAGTATGCACGGTCAACAAGTAATAAAGTGATAAGAAAAGTATCGTTCCCACGAGGAATTATTTAATAAAAATTACCAAGTACTAACTCTTAACAAAATTAATTTTAGCTAAACAATTGATTTAAGATTTTTGAATTAAGAAAACTAAATTAACTAAATAAACTAGATGTCTGTAGAAATTAATTCAATAAAATAAAGGTTAAGACTATATGAATGAATTGAAATAAATAAAGATTAACTCTACAATATCCCCAAATTAGGCACTATAAACTAATTATCCAACTAACCCAATTATTATACCTCCTGAATTGTTAACAGGAACTCTAAGTGTTAAAAGCCCTTTTTCAAGTGATCAATTAACTTTTATTCAATTAAATTAATCCAGCGATATCCCAATGCAAAATAATTAAATTAAACCCATTAAGTTCCAATTCCCAATTAGTTATATGTAGTGAACAGATATTCCTATTCAATTCACAACCCTAATTATTCATCTCATGCAAATAATTAAGCATGCATGTTATCATGTCCATTTCTAACCCTAGATTTTTTCTCCCAAATCCTTCTAGAGTAACACGGTAATTACTGGCCAAATAATTAATCAAAAAGTACAAGACATGGTAAACAATTCACCTAGACATAAATAATTAGAATAAATTGAATAATTAATTTATAGACATAAAAGGTTCAATTTGTAGTCTTAATAAAAGAATTAGTTCATGATTAATGAATTAAAACCAAGAATCCACAATTGAATAGACATTAAAAGATAAAAGTAAGATTAGAGTGAAGAATAATTCTGTTGTCAGCAAATCTCTATCTTCCGCAAGCTCTTGCTCTTGTTCTTCAATGGTCTCCAAGTTGCTTCAATCTCCAAAATTAATAAGAACTAGGGTTTATATTCTAATCTAATAGAGTGTGTCTCTAATCTAATCTATATAATCTCCCTTTATTTTATGTCTTACATCATGTATTTATAGGTTACAAGTTTAATTTTTAACTTAGGAACAAACGAAATCCAATTTGGAGTCAAAAAAGTGTCAAAATTCGCCCCAAAACGCGTCCAAGCTTGACCAGGCCCTAGCCTAGCGCCCCAGCGCTGCTCACGGCGCTGGAAAGCTGCTCCCTAGTGTCCCGACGCTGGGAATAGGCTTCAAATGGATGCCCCCACGTTGGGGTTTTTTCGAGAATTTTATACCCCGACGTCCTTTGGAAAAATGGCCATAACTTCTTCGTCCAAACTTCGATTTCGATGATTCAAGATGTTCCGGAAAGAGGAGACATAGATCTACAACTTTCAGTCTTTGCACTTTTCGAAATAATGTCCGGACCAATACTAAAATTAGCTCTGAAGTGGCTGTTATGTAAATAGCAAGCCAAAAACGCGAATCTAGCATCCCCAAACATTAATCCAAGTTACTTTTGTCCTAATTCCTACAAAATAACATAAAACATGCATGAATAGACACAAACACTTAAAAAAAACCAAAAGATTAAGCTCAAACACATTCAATTCATGGGTATAAAACTCACTTATCAAATACCCCCAAACTTAAATCTTTGATTGTCCTCAAGTAAAAACACAAAAGAACTAAAAATAAACAACGTAACTCAACTACATGAATGCATATGCATGATTTACTTCCTAATATACCTACGAACCCAGTAATAAATTAGTATAATATATAGCAACAGGCCTCAAAAATACCAATAATAATCAAAAAATATATCCAATCAAGTTGAAGTCCATAAGTCTAACTAGTTAGTCAATCCAAACCTGTCATCATCCATGTTGTGCGTGTGTGCTTGTTAACCATTCTAACCAACCATAATTCAAGATAATCACATAACAAACTTCTTAGAAGGAAAATTTCAGTTCCAATTCAATTACTTTTGTGAACATGACAACTTCGGTTAAAACTAAGCATATACCAAGTCTAAGGGTAAATACATGATTTATTTCTACCTTTATTCAACCACGAGGGCATTTTTGCTCTTTCTCGTGTTTTATTCATTTTTTATTTTTCGCATGACTGTGCAATGTCTTATTCCCTTAGGCTTTTCAATGCTACCTTAACGAGCTTTCGACCAACGACTCCCAGACCATTAAGACCTTAGGGCGCTAGGTGTAACGACAATCCCCTCAGGCTTACTTACTCAAGTAACAAAGGCCATAAAACTAGACAAGCATGCCACAGTGTTTATTCTCTTTTTTTTATTTTGTATATATATACCCCATAAATTCCCCCAAACTCAAGTTTTTACGTTATTCCAACCTTTATCGCCAGTTCACTAATTTCCTTAAATTTTAACCAATATTTTCCCTCAGAAAGAAATTATGAAACCCTTGAACCAAGTGGTTTAAAATAGTTAAACTTTAAATGCTAACTGGTTACATAAGTTTCAGACAAGCTAAGATTATCATCATGATTAAAATTAGAACTCATCATCAATTATCAACACTGTTCAAGTTAACATGCAAAACCAATCTTATCATAGGCCGAGCTAAGACCACACCAACCGATCGCACAGATTAATGTAAAAAAATGCAATTATACTACATGAACACATACTAATGCAACACATATATGCATATGCAATTAACTACCATGTATTATATGCAATCTAAAAAAAATCACAATGCTAACACATAAAAATAATGAACTACAATGCAAATAATTAATTATATGTAATACGACACTAAAATGCCCCCAAACTTAAACTAAACATTGTTCTCAATGGCTGAAATAGAAAAAAGTAAAATAGAAGACTTCCATCAAAATATAGAAATCTTCCTCCTTGTCCGCTAAGTTTGGAGAATAGGCTAGGCACATGGAACAAATTGAGCACCACACTTGAACTTGACTTGAATAACATGTAAACTATGATAGAAACAATTTTATTAAATCTTAAATAAATGTAAATTGAAAGCTACTAATATAAAACCGGATAAAAAAAACTAAAAATTAAACTTGGGTTGCCTCCCAATAAGCGCTTGTTTTATAGTCTCAGCCCGACTTCTTCAATTCTCTATCCAATTCCCCTTCGAAAATTGAGGAATCCTACATCCATCAGTAGCAATGTCTCTTTTGGGAGGTTCCCATTAGCAAAGGCCCTTGAATTAAAGTCACATAGCATGCTCTTTGTAGATAGGTTCCCTATTAAGAACATTTAACAACTAGGTGTTTTCTCCATTATGTCTATGATCAAATTAGGGCATTGAAGCTTAGTAAACACAATGGGATCTTCCTCTATCTTCTCCTTTTCATCCCACCATGACTCCACAGTTATACTAGCTCTTATGTCACAAAGAGCTTTGCCTGCAACATGACTGCCAATTGGGCACGGTCTTGAAATACTTCCCGAATCCTTAAACTTTGGTAGAGAAGGTACATGGGACACTATCAAAATCGGCTCATCTTCGTTGGTACTCAAAGTTAGATATTCGCCAATCTCCTTTTTCTTGGTCCCCAAGTCTCTCCTCTCTTTCAACATCTATATCATTTGGCACATCCGGTTGCAGATTTGGTTCGGGCTCACCATCAGTCTCGGAATCCATGTCATAGAGCCAAGTGTATTGAGGATAAATGTGCGAGGCATTGATTAGTTGTTCCATTTGGTTCGTAAAATTTTGACTCGATATCTCTTGATTAATCCTCCTCTCGTCACATGAAGCTATGAACTTGGACAAAATTTCCTCCAAATTTGAAAGCTCTTTCTGTTGTAGTGGAGGTGGACACGAGAAATCCGGTGGATATGTTGGACTTGGAGCATAAAATTGATCTTGATGAGTATGGCTCCATGAAAAATCCTGGTGATACCCCCAATCCTGATAATAGTTGTTGGGATATACATAATTATTGGGGTAATCACCACCATACGATACTGGCTCGAAACTGGTGGTGCATTGATGACTCGGATGATTTCTAGCACAATAATCACAAGTAACCGCCACACTTTGACGATGTTGTGCTTCAAAGGCGTCTAACCTCCTCGAAAATTTCTTAATCTGTGCTGACAATGCAGAAAGTGCCGCGAGTCCATCAATCTCCGCTCCCCTTGGCTGAGTCATTCTCGTATACGGCCATTGATAATTAAATTCCGCCATGGTACCTAAAAAGAAAGAAAACTAATAGAAAGAGAATTAAATAAGACAAGAATAAATAAAAAAAATGTTTAAATTAAAACTAATTTGATAAAAATTAATATTGACAAATATTATTAAATTAATTCTACGGCAACGGCGCCAAAAACTTGTTGATTGATTTCGCAATCAATGAATACGTGCAAGTATACACGGTCAACAAGTAATAAAGTGATAAGAAAAGTATCGTTCCCACGAAGAATTATTTAATAAAAATTACCAAGTACTAACTCTTAACCAAATCAATTTTAGCTAAACAATTGATTTAAGATTTTTGAATTAAGAAAACTAAATTAACTAAATAAACTAGATGTCTGTAGAAATTAATTCAATAAAATAAAGGTTAAGACTATATGAATGAATTGAAATAAATAAAGATTAACTCTACAATATCCCCAAATTAGGCACTATAAACTAATTATCCAACTAACCCAATTATTATGCCTCCTGAATTGTTAACAGGAACTCTAAGTGTTAAAAGCCCTTTTTCAAGTGATCAATTAACTTTTATTCAATTAAATTAATCATGCGATATCCCAATGCAAAATAATTAAATTAAACCCATTAAGTTCCAATTCCCAATTAGTTATATGTAGTGAACAGATATTCCTATTCAATTCACAACCCTAATTATTCATCTCATGCAAATAATTAAGCATACATGTTATCATGTCCATTTCCAACCCTAGATTTTTTCTCCCAAATCCTTCTAGAGTAACACGGTAATTACTGGCCAAATAATTAATCAAAAAGTGCAAGACATGGTAAACAATTCACCTAGACATAAATAATTAGAATAAATTGAATAATTAATTCATAGACATAAAAGGTTCAATTTGTAGTCTTAATAAAAGAATTAGTTCATGATTAATGAATTAAAACCAAGAATCCACAATTGAATAGACATTAAAAGTTAAAAGTAAGATTAAAGTAAAGAATAAATCTATTGTCAACAAATCTCCATCTCCCTCAAGCTCCTGCTCTTGTTCTTCAATGGTCTCCAAGTTGCTTCAATCTCCAAAAATTAATAAGAACTAGTGTCTATATTATAATCTAATAAAGTGTATCTGTAATCTAATCTATGTAATCTTCTTTTATTTTATGCCTTACATCATGTATTTATTGGCTACAAGTCTAATTTTTAGCTTAGGAACAAACCCAATCCAATTTGGAGTCAAAAAAGTGTCAAAATTCTCCCTAAACGCATCCAAGCTTGACCAGGCCCTAGCCCAGTGCCCTAGCGCAGCTCACGGCGCTGGAAAACAGCTCCCTAGTGCCCCGGCGTTGGGAATATGCTTGAAATGGGCGCCCCCAAGCTGGGGCTTTTTCGAGAATTTTATGCCTCGACGTCCTTTGGAAAAATGGCCATAACTTCTTCGTCCGAACTCTGATTTTGATAATTCAAGATATTCCAGAAAGAGAAGACGTAGATCTATAACTTTTATTCTTTGCATTTTTCGAAGTAAGGTCCGAAGCAATACTGAAATTGGCTCTGAAGTGGCTACTATGTAAATAGCAAGCTGAAAACGCGAATCTAGCAACCCCAAACGTCGATCCAAGTAACTTTTGTCCCAATTCCTACAAAATAACGTAAAACATGCATGAATAGACACAAACACTTAAAAACATCTAAAAGATTAAGCTCAAACGCATTTAATTCATGGGTATAAAACTCACTCATCAAATATCTCTAAACTTAAATCTTTGTTTGTCCTCAAGCAAAAACACAAAAGAACTAAAAATAAACAACGTAACTCAACTACATGAATGCATATGCACGATCTACTTCCTAATATACCTAGAAACCTAGCAATAAATCAGTATGATATATAGCAACAGGCCTCAAAGATACCAATAATAATCAAACAATATATCCAATCAAGTCGAAGTTCATAACTCTAACTAGTTAGTCAATCCAAACCTGTCATCACCCATGTTGTACGTGTGTGCTTGTTAACCATTCTAACCAACCACAATTCAAGATAATCACATAACAAATTTCTTAGAAGGAAAATTTCAGTTCTAATTCAATTACTTTTGTGAACATGACAACTCCGGTTAAAACTAAGCAAATACCAAGTCTAAGGGTAAATACAGGATTTATTTCTACCTTTATTCAACCACGAGGGGATTTTTGCTCTTTCTCGTGTTTTATTCATTTTTTATTTTTCTCATAGTTGTGCAATGTCTTATTCCATTAGGCTTCTCAATGCTACCTTAACGAGCTTTCGACCAACGACTCCCATACCATTAAGACCTTAGGGCGCTAGGTGTAAAGACAATCCCCTCGGGCTTACTTACTCAAATAACAAAGGCCACAAAACCAGACAAGCATGCCACAGTGTTTATTCTCTCTTTTTTTTATTTTGTATATATATACCCCATAAATTCCCCCAAACTCATGTTTTTAAGTCATTTCAACCTTTGCCACCAGTTCACTAATTTCCTTAAATTTTAACCAATATTTTCCCTCAGAAAAAAATTATGTAACCTTTGAACCAAGTGGATTAAAACAGTTAAACTTTAAATGCTAACCGGTTAGATAAGTTTCAGACAAGCTCAGATTATCATCATGATTAAAATTAGAACTCATCATCAATTATCAACACTGTTCAAGTTAACGTGCAAAACCAATCTTATCATAGGCCGAGCTAAGACCACACTAACCGATAGCACATATTCATGCAAAAAAATTGCAATTGTACTACATAAACACATACTAATGCAACACATATATGCATATGCAATTAACTACCATGTATTATATGCAATCTAAAAAAATCACAATGCTAACACATAAAAATAACGAACTACAATGTAAATAACTAATTATATGCAATACTACACTAAAATGCCCCCAAACTTAAACTAGACATTGTCCTCAATGGCTGAAATAAAAAAAAAGTAAAGTAGAGAACTTCCCTGAAAATATAGCAATCTTCCTCTTTGTCCCCTAAGTTTAGAAAATAGGCTAGACACATAGAACAAATTGTGCACCACACTAGAACTTGATTTGAATAACCTATAAACCATGATAGAAACAATTTTATTAAATCCTAAATAAATGCAAATTCAAAGCTACTAATATAAAACCTAATAAAAATAAAAACTAAAAATTAAACTTGGGTTGCCTCTTAATAAGTGCTTGTTTTATAGTCTCAGCCTGACTTCTTCAATTCTCTATCCAATTCCCCTTCAAAAATTAAGGAATCCTCCATTCATCAGTAGCAATGTCTCTTTTGGGAGGTTCCCATTAGCAAAGACCCTTGAATTAAAGTCACCTAGCATGCTCTTTGTAGATAGGTTCCCTATTAAGAACGTCCAACAACTAAGTGTTTTCTCAATTATGTCTATGATCAAATTGGGGCATTGAAGCTTAGTAAACACAATGGGATCTTCCTCTATCTTCTCCTTTTCATCCCACCATGACTCCACAGTTATACTAGCTCTTATGTCACAAAGAGCTTTGCTTATGACATGACTGCCAATTGGACATGGTCTTCAAAAACTTCCTGAATCCTTAAACGTTGGTGGAGAAGGTACATGGGACACTATCAAAATCTGCTCATCTTCGTTGGTACTTAAAGTTAGATATTTGTCGATCTCCTTTTCTTGGTCCCAAAGTCTCTCCTCTCTTTCAACATCTATATCATTTGGCACATCCGGTTGCAGATTTGGTTCGGGCTCACTATCAGTCTCGGAATCCATGTCATAGAGCCAAGTGTATTGAGGACAAATGTTTGAGGGATTGATTAGTTGTTCCATTTGGTTCGTAAAATTTTTACTCGATATCTCTTGATTAATCCTCCTCTCCTCAAATGAAGCTATGAACTTGGACTAAATTTCCTCCAAATTTGAATGCTCTTTCAGTTGTAGTAGAGGTGGACACGAGAAATCTGGTGGGTATGTTGGACTTGGAGCATAAAATTGATCTTGATGAGCATGGCTACATGAAAAATCCTGGTGATACCCCCAATCTTGATAATAGTTATTGGGATAGACATAATTATTGGGGTAATCACCACCATACGATACCAACTCGAAACTGGTGGTGCATTGATTATTCAGATGATTTCCAGCACAATAATCACAAGTAACCGCCACACTTTGACGATGTTGTGCTTCAAAAGCATCTAACCTCCTCGAAAGTTTCTCAATCTTTACTGACAATGTAGAAAGTGCCTCGAGTCCATCAATCTTCGCTCCCCTTGGTTGAGTCATTCTCGTATACGGCCATTGATAATTAAATTTCGCCATAGTACTTGAAAAGAAAGAAAAATAATAGAAAGAAAATTAAATAAGACAAGAATAAATAAAAAAATGTTTAAATTAAAACTAATTTGATAAAAATTAATATTGGCAAATATTATTAAATTAATTCCCCGGCAACGACGTCAAAAACTTGTTGATTGATTTCGCAATCAATGAATACGTAGAAGTATACACGGTCAACAAATTATAAAATGATAAGATAAATATTGTTCCCACGAGGAATTATTCAATAAAAATTACCAAGTACTAACTCTTAACCAAATCAATTTTAGCTAAACAATTGATTTAAGATTTTTGAATTAAGAAAACTAAATTAACTAAATAAACTAGATTTCTTTAGAAATTAATTCAATTAAATAAAGTTTAAGACTATATGAATGAATTCAAATAAATAAAGATTAAGACTACAATATCCCCAAATTATGTACTATAAATTAATTATCCAACTAACCCAATTATTATGCCTCCTGAATTGTTAACAGTAACTCTAAGTGTTAAAAGCCCTTTTTCAAGTGATCAATTAACTTTTATTCAATTAAATTAATCATGCGATATCCCAATGCAAAATAATTAAATTAAACCCATTAAGTTCCAATTCCCAATTAGTTATATGTAGTGAACAGATATTCCTATTCAATTCACAACCCTAATTATTCATCTCATGCAAATAATTAAGCATACATGTTATCATGTCCATTTCCAACCCTAGATTTCATCTATCGAATCCTTCTAGAGTAACACGGTAATTACTGGTCAAATAATTAATCAAAAAGTGCAAGACAAGATAAACAATTTACCTAGACATAAATAATTGGAATAAACTGAATAATTAATTCATAGACATAAAAGGTTCAATTTGTAGTCTTAATAAAAGATTTAGTTCACGATTAATGAATTAAAACCAAGAATCTACAATTGAATAGACATTAAAAGATAAAAGTAAGATTAGAGTGAAGAATAAATTTGTTGTCAGTAAATCTCCATCTTCCTCAAGCTCCTGCTCTTGTTCTTCAATGGTCTCCAAGTTGCTTCAATCTCCAAAACTAATAAGAACTAGGGTTTATGTTCTATTCTAATAGAGTGTATCTCTAATCTAATCTATGTAATCTCCCTTTATTTTATGTCTTACATCATGTATTTATAGGTTACAAGTCTAATTTTTAGCTTAGGAACAAACCCAATCCAATTTGGAGTAAAAAAAGTGTTAAAATTCATCCCAAAATGCGTCCAAGCTTGACCAGGCCTTAGCCCATAGAGCTGGAAAGCTGCTCCCTAGCACCCCAGCGCTGGGAATAGGCTTGAAATGGGCGCTCCCGCACTGGGGCTTTTTTGAGAATTTTCTGCTCTGACGTCCTTTAGGTAAATGGCCATAACTTCTTCGTCCGAACTCCAATTTCGATGATTCAAGATACTTCGAAAAGAGGAGATGTAGATCTACAACTTTTATTCTTTGAGTGTTTCGAAATAAGGTCCGAAGAAATACTAAAATTGGCTCTAAAGTGGCTGCTATGTAAATGACAAGCCGAAAATGCGAATCTAGAAACCCCAAACGTCGATCCAAGTAACTTTTGTCCCAATTCCTACAAAACAACATAAAACATGCATGAATAGACACAAACACTTAAAAAAATCCAAAAGATTAAGCTCAAATGCATTCAATTCAAGGGTGTAAAACTCACTCATCAGTAAGCATTGCGGTTACACTTAATGAGCGCTTGTACGGTGCCATCTTTACCGGAATGCTCCCCTCAGTTCTAAGAACAAACTTATCATAAATACTATGAATATCAGATAGATAAGTACTATGGATATTGAAGAGATATTCATAAGATACAGTCTATATATCTAAGTGAGGGTATCCAAACACAGTAATGGTTTTGATAAGGACTATTGTCTGTTATGGGATAGTGTGAATCTTAGATAGATAGGAATTATATCTTATCGAATATTTATATTAGTTATACGTGAGCACCATATCAGATACCGCGGGTGTATAGATTTGGGGCATCACAAGTTTGCATTAGAGCAATAGGATGTAGCTCTAAGACAATAAAGGAAGATGGGAAAAAAGGATATTCCAAGTCATCTAGCTATGCTAGATTTCGAAGTTTATTGAAATCATGCTTATATGTTTGTTTTGAAAAGGAAAGAGTTGGTTCAAATTTTTTAAACCAATGGATTTTAAAAGAACTATTCTTTGTATGTCTATGCCAATTGTTTCGGCTAGACAAAAATTGATTTAAAATATCAAAATGAATTTATATCGTCACTACATTTGATACGGAGATGTTAAAAAGATTGAGTTATCAATGCATTAAACCTAGTGTTGGTTGTGATCATAGTATCATCAACCCACTATGGTAGGATACATTATGATGAAGTCATAAACTGACGAAGTCCTCAACGTACTGTGAAATAATACGATATCATTACGTCATTAAAAATTTTGAAGTATTGTGAAAGAATTTAAAGAAGTAGTCGATGTCAATTGATTTGACTAGACGAATGTTTTAAATTGATGTCCAATTTATTGATATGGTCTACGCTATTTGATTTGGCTAGACAAATGTTATGTTATGTTATAAGAAAATCGAGCTTTCTTTGAGAAGTTGTGTCAAACCAAATTATTTTGGTGCGAAATCTAATGAATAAGTCTGAGGAGAACAAACCCCGAGATATGGGGATAGGTTGATCACCTAATTTACTAGAAAAGGTAGTTTACCTTTGTGATTGTAAATGTACTAGGTATGTAAGAATGTTTTACGATGAACTATCATAAAACCTAGTAAGAGATCATAGTCTATAAGACCCCTCAACAATAATGTGAAATGTTTTAATAGAATCCTTATATTCCTATTTGTTCCTTCTACTTCATAATTTTTGATAACATATGAAGGTTAGGGAATGTTTGAAAGATAAGAAATTCTTCGAAAAGAAGTTGAGATGAAGGGTATGTTAAAAGTTCGAGGACTAATTTTTGTAAATAAGGGGTGAATATGACCCAAAAAATTGAAAGTATAGTTAGACGTGAGCTTGAACTAATGACGGTTATGTCAACAGATGATCCTTATGAAAAGGATGGATACAAGAAAATGAAGAAGTACGATTAAACCTTTGTGAAAGGTTGTAAGAATAAAGTATCCGAGTATAGGTGTGGTTTTAGAAATTCTGAGGACAAAATTTTTATATGTGGGAAAGAATGTGACAACCCGAAAAATCAGATTGTCCGTAAATTAAGTTTAAAGAATTATTAATTAATAAAAAGGAATCTTTATTAATTATATTATGTGTTATGTGGTTACTATTCGTTCTATGACCTATGATGATTATAAAATAGGAGGATTCTGGCTACGAGCTAGACTAAACGAGTAAGAATTTTCAATACGAAAATAAAAAAATTTCGAGACCAAAAAAATTTCTGAGAAAAAGACGAAATATGCACTATTCACCCGAAACCTAAGGGTTATGGTTTGAATAACCTAAGCCTTTTCGAGAGATTGGTATGTCAAAATGACATTCCGTCGAAAAATTTGACGATAATATGCCGTGAAAAGTTAAGATAGTCATTAAAAGTTTTTCTCAAAAAATGTGCAGAAATCGGACAAAATAAAAATGCCGAAAAGTATTGTTATTTACTTCTCATTCGTTTAACTATGTTAGGAGAAAACGTGAAGGAAAACACTATTCATCAAAAAGTATTTTTTAGCTTTTGGAATTTTTGAAGAATGCGTAAAAGTAAAACTATAGAAGAAAGGAATATCCAAACATATTTGAATTCCGAGAATCGCAGTTTTTTGAACTGTCGGACAAATTTCGCAAGACGGAACCATGAAGCTTCCAAGAGAAACTTCTTGAATAGTAAGGAGGTTGGTTAAGGAGGTGCGAATAGTAATTTTTGGGGAGAAATGACTATTTTGCCCCTAGCCTTGGTTTTCTATATAAGCACAAGCCTTAAGCTCATTTGTTTGGTTAGAAAAATCACTAACACTTGAGAGATAGATAAAGAGAGGGAGAGAGAGAGAGAAGTCGGATGAGGAGGAAAAGGAAGAGGAAAAGCTAGTCCGAGTGCAAACTTTGTCCAATGGAAGAAGATTAAAGAAGAAAGGTAATCCTAAAGTCTAGTTTAATCTAAATTTTCTTTATGTTTTCCATGTTAATATACATAGCTTAATGAAAATAGAAGTAAAAGATGTTAAGAATGATTTTCATTTGGTTGAAATCATGAGGACACGAAGAAATAAGAATTTGAAGTCAGTTTATAAAAATTTCTTAAAAGCTTTCATAGGAACTATGATTTGCTTAATGAATTTGATCTTGTATGCTAGGAAAGAGTTCATGTTTATGTGTTTATATACATGTTAGAAGATGTTATATGATGATCTATGATGTTATATCATAGATCTATAGCATCAAAATGCTTTATAAATGAAGTTTTTGAAAACTACCATGAACCCTAAAAAGTGGTCTGACAAGCTAATGTTAGAGCCCTTAGATCCTTCTCTGTTTTTGATTTGTTATGTTTTATATTTTAGAGTTGTAGTCTGACATGAGGACTGTAATATGGAAGTGGAATCATGGCCATTCCATGTCCAGATTACAAGTTATTGATGGTTAAAGTGAGTTGACCGAGCATGACCAAGAGTTTCTAGGTAACTCAAAAACTCATTATCAGTGTCTGGCAAGATTTTGCTAGCTCGAGATCTGTCAGATGTTAAGTAGTTTTGTTGATGTTTCTGTATCTAGATTGTAGCCTGTTAGATGGAATATATATCCATGCCTTTAAATCCTTTAAACAATCAACAGATTGTAAGTTGTGGATGGTCAAAGTAGCCTATTCGGTCATAACCTTGAGTTTCTTGATATTCCTGAAACCGAATGAACAAGCCCTCTGACAGGGTTTGACCAGATCACATCTTGTGATTGTGTTATAGTTGGACTAAAATCATGATATGTAGTTGTTCCTTGCCATGAGGACTACATGTTTGAGGCATTAGAACTCATTAACCGTGACCAGAACCTATGATTAATCGAGCTAGAAAGTGCCTAGTCGAAACTGTCTGGGTTTCTGGGTAACTCAGAAAACCCAGATTGTGTCTGGAAGTCAGTTTGGAGGCTCAGATCTCTTTGTTGTGATGATGTATGACTTAAATGATGGTTGGATCTTGTAGTATTACAACAATACTACATTGTCGAAGTCTTATATAGTCTAGAACATGTATGAACAGAGAATTAAAATTGGTCAAACCTGACCCCTTGAGCACTGCTTGTTTGTGTTCTTGAGCTCAAGAACACCAACAATGACGGTTAGTGTCGCTATAGGCTACAACGACGGTTTTCAGGAATTTAATTATTTTAATTTCTGAAAAATGATTAAAAATAGAAATAAATTTCTAAAAATTACAAAATTAGTTTTAAAAATTATTTTAAGTTATGAAAAATAACTTTTGATAATTTGGAATATTTTTCATTAATAATTATATGTATTTGAATATTAATGATATTTAATTTATTTAATTAGTATATTAAATAATTTAGAGAAAAATAATTTTAATATTATAAAAATTATTTTAAATAAGAATAAAGTGTTTAAAAATATTTTGGGTTATAAAATGTAACTTTTTAAATTTTTTTGTGAGAAATTTCATTAATTTTTTAATATTAATGATAACAAATTTATTTAATAAATGTATTAAATAAAATATGGAAAATTAGTTTTAATACTTTAAAAATCATATAAAAATGATTTAAAGGTTATACAAATATTTTAAGTTATACAATATAACTTTTGATATTTGGTCATGAAATAAATTAATATTTTAATATTAATGGCAAATATTTATTAATGATTTTATTTACTTTAAAATCATTTAAAGGCAATAATTAAGATATTAAAAATACTTTGAGATATTATAAATTATTTATAATATTATGTTATATTTTTTATTAATATTTGATATTAAATAAATATTAATGATAACGGAATTAAGTAGTATTTAAATCATATAAATATGATATTAATGATTGAAAAATCATGATAAATGGTATTAATTATTTGAAAATTATTATGAGTTATTAAAAAAAATTTGACTGAATAATAAATTATCTAAGATAATTATGAAGTGTTTAGGCAGAGTCTTAGGGATATTAGGCTCGATAATTTTTCGACTAGGCCGTCGAAATTATGTCGGATTCAACTCAGACTGAAATAGTTTGACTTGATAACCGAATCTTAAGTAGTTTGTGGACTAATAAGGATATGTGGTAATGAGATTAGGTTATTTTATAACAGTAATTCACAGTGATATATTGTGATGATATGATATTATTCTAACTTGGAGATCAATATTATTAATATTAGGTCTTCAGATGAAGTTAAATAGACTGTGTAGCAGTAGTCGACGATACTTGTAAGTTTTTCTGTACTTTGTGCAAACCTCATATTTCAAATGCCAGCTTCATTTAAATTATTTTTTAAAATGAAAGTTTTCTATTTATCAATTATGATATTGTGATATACAGTGTTCATGATTTCTATTCTGCAAAGGTTATGATTTCATGTTCAAACATAACCAAGTCATATGAGCTATTGTTGTGGAAACATGCGTTTGATTTGATATCAAAGCATAGTTTGTGAGAAACAATTATTGTATGGTAACAATATATATACTGACACTATTATAATCAGCAGTGTGAGGCTGTCATTAGCAGTTACAGGCTGTCACCGACATTTATAGCAATGATCAGATAATATTTGGGTACGATGATAAGCATACTCCTAGTTTTGTATGGTTGAGCGGATCAACCCAGATTTCTAAGTCTACAGGACTGACAGAAATTCGAAATGGGCAGGGTTTAACTGACAAACCTCAGTGTATATATATATATATATATATATATATATATATATATACACATATATATATATATATGTGTGTGTGGCACTACTCTGAACTTTATGTTCATTCAATCCAGATTTGGTGTGTGTATAACATTTATTATTGTTCAAAAATTGCTGAGCTTTCTGTAGCTCATCCCTGCAAATATTTTCTTCATTTGCAGATAGAAAGAATGTATTCCAGCGGTACCGGTATTTATGGACAGAAGGGATTAAGACATGGTTATCCATTTTAAAACTGTAATGTAATATTTGACAGCATTCCGAATCAATGTAA
Source organism: Panax notoginseng (assembly GCA_016801055.1). Classification (NCBI taxonomy): domain Eukaryota; kingdom Viridiplantae; phylum Streptophyta; class Magnoliopsida; order Apiales; family Araliaceae; genus Panax; species Panax notoginseng. Next base: position 112,368,447 of record CM029015.1, read on the forward strand.
TGGTTTATTATCTGTGTAAGGTCATTGTTAGTTCTAGTGTTTAGTTTTTATTCTAATGAAATTAGAAAAAAGTACATTATCTATATGAACTATACATCTGAATGATAGTGTTAACAGACATTGGGTATCTCTGATGCACTGAGGTAGCGCTTCTCAGTTTCAAGAACCCTACCATTAATATTATGGAGGTCAGATAGATAGGAATTATTGATATGGAAGAAATATCTGTAAGATACTAAACCTGTACATTCAAGTGAGGGTACTTAGTTACGATAATTATTCTGATGAGAACTACTATTTGTTATGAGTATTGTGAATCTTTGATTTATAGGAATTATTATCTTATAGAATATTTACGTGAGCACCAAATCGGCTACAGTAAATGTAGAGAATTTGGGGGCGTCACAATTTGGTATCAGAGTAGTAGGTTATAGAGCTAGGGTAGGAATACCTTAGGACATGACCTGAGAGAATGTAGTGAAGGCAATAAGGAGATAAACTTAGAGATAATGAATGAATTTAGATACTCATTTCAGGAAAGTATTCTGGAGATGTTAGGAATGTCCATAATGGACAAACGAAAGTTGTAAGAAATGAGGAGATTATAAATGTTTTCAAACATACGAAGACAATTAAGGTTATAAGAAAGGAGATGGTAATGGATCTAGGAAGTGACCTGGGAATATGAGATTTAAGGTTGAATATGGTAAGTAGTTTAGGACCTATTGTGAAGGAAATGAGAGACTTAGTATTAGGAATAGAGCAGTAATAAAGAGATAAACTAAAGTTAAGTTTGTAAGAGATGAATTAAGGAAATTCATCAGCCGAAGTTGGAGAGAAGTAGAAATAGATTGTTTACATAAGTTAGCGATATCAAATTGATATTTTGGTAAGTGAAGGAGTTAAGGGTATTCATATACTGAGTGAAAAGCTGATTGTTTTACTTGAGATAGTACTTGAACCATAATAGGTCGTAGTAATGGAGAATGATCTAAAGGATTGAATAAGAGAAAGTATCAATGGAAGTAGTTTACAACTAAATAGTTGAAGCTATAAAAGATAAACTTGTGGTAAATTTAGAGAGTGCTCATGAAGAGTACCAAAGATGGAGTTAAGTAAAGAGGGAGATTGAAGTTTCTATAAGACTCATATAGAGTCAGAAGGAGGGACAACTGAAGAAGAAGTAAAAGAAGTTGGAGTAACACTAAAAAGAGAAGAAATTGTATAGATTTTAATTAGTCGCTGGAGAAAATGTGGATATCCGCAAGAGGGCTGATTGATAATATCAAAGTTAATTAGGGAAAAAGGAAATGAAAAGCATGAGAGGCTGGGGAAACAGAGGGTAGTAGAGGAGTTGTAGTTTGTAATAGTATGATATTCTTAGTGTAAGAATTCGTTGGGAGAAAACTAGTGAAATTATATGTATAAATTATTAGTAAGTCATTTATTTTTCTTGAAGTACATATATATATATATATATATATATAGACCTTGGTGTTTGTTAAATTTAATTGAATATTGTACTTATACCTAATTATTTTGTATCTTTAGATAAATGGCATCACAAGGAAGATCACCAACAGAGATCGACAGAAACTAGTTAGAGACAAACCCAACTCAACAGTTGGTAAACGTGTTACTAGACGCTTCACGATGGAGGTCAGGGAATCCACCAGAAGTTGAACCCAACACCTTAAGGATTACCTTAGACTTTAAATTAGCAGGACCATCAGAATTGAAGGGGACCGATGAATCAGGAAATGAAGCAGTAAGACAGTGTCAACAGAAGGAAGATTGTAAAAGGAAAAGGGATGTCATTTCTCCAAATAACTCTGGGAAAGAGGGAAATAGTAATCAAAGGATTGAAGGGTGTCGTATTTGTGGGAAGAAGCACAGAGGGGTATGTAACTTTATGGGGACTTAATGTTTTACTTATGGAAACATTGGGCATTTTTCACATAGTTACCCACAGCAGAAGTATGATAGGAATAATAAGAAGTGTTTCAATTGCGAGGTGGAGGGACACATTGCAAAATGTTGTCCAAAACCCATAAATCTTAACCAAGGGGGAAACCAAAACCTCAAATCCAAACCAACAGGTGAAGGGAGCGAAAACGTCTAAGACGAAAGTTAGGTTTTGAAATCTTTGTTATAGTAAGAATGTTAGGATAATATTTTGAAAAGTATATGTGAATGCATCTATATGTACGGTAGAAATTACAACTTTTGTATAAGTTTGGTAAAGATAATAAGATTTCATCATTTGGCCTATGACTAAGAGATATGTACACTATATAGTAATAGTCAGAAGAACTGAAATGTAATCTGTAAAACTTGTTGATACATAATAAATATATTTTAAATTGGGAAGGTATTTGTAAAGTATAAAGTGTTAAAGAAAAGGGAATAATTATGTAACAAATAAGTTAAATTATGGTAGAGCAGGGGTTAATTATAACTCTAAAAAGTATTTCGAAAGATACTATAAAAGATTTGAGTAAAAAATTATTTCCTAATAATAAAGGATGATGTTGGTAATTGTATTCTTCTGGTCGAGAAGAAATTGATGAAGGATGAAAAGACAGTTAGGAAGGGAAGTAAAGGTAATTAAGGTTACTTTATATCAGAAGTATGAGATTAGCAGTGTATTAGACAACCATAGCCGAAGAAATTGTTTGAATAAACCACTAGGATTAATAATCTGAAGTGAAAAAGTTAGAGATAAATTTGAGAAGTAAAAAAATGATTTAAAAATATCATTATTACTAGTTATGAAAAAGTAATTCAAGCGAAAAAAAATGAATTAGCTGTATCTGAAAATAAGTTTAATAAAGAGGTTTAATTGATTACCATAAGTGTAAATAATATCTGGATTTGAGACATATGAAGGAGGAAACATTTAACAAAAATACTAAAAGTTAAATGAAACAACGAGGTACTGATAAAAGATTTTAATATATTTAAGATTGCGATAAGAGTTTCTGTTAACTTTATCCAGAAGCGTTAGTTATATGAAAAGATCATGAAAAGGATGATAAATCTTGAATAAGATAATAGATAGAGATGGGATGATAAGATATAAAGAAAGAATTTGAGACAAATTAATAAGGGGGGAGGCACCGATGCCAGATTTTCCATAGGGAAGTCGAATTGTTCAGTTACAAACCGATATGTGCCATTGTGAGATGTTGTGGTTAAACCATGGAGGTCACTGTTTGGTAAAATACTATTGTTAAAATATCAAGGGTTAAATTATAAGACAATAAGTCAAAGAGTGCTACAGTTAAAGAGGGACGAAATTAGAATTAATATTGAAGGAGAAATTTGAGTTCAAATAAAGATAAATATATATTGAGTTTTAACTTGACAAATAGTCGGGGTAAACGATAAATAAGGACATGGAGAAATAAATGTTCTATATGTTTAGTGATTAAATTTAAATCCAATGGTTAAGTGTGTTGATTTTTTTTCGAATAAAGAATGGATCAAGATTCATAATATAGAATCTTATAAGGAGGGGAGGATATACTAATTCAAAATTTTTGTGATTCTTAATTTTGTGTTAAATGTGTGAATATGGAACTATGTTCCCTAAGGAAATTATGAGCCATGATAAGTTAAATAAAACATAGGTGTAGCCCAGAGATTGTGTGTTATTCCTGAAGGGAATTAAGAGTGAAATAAAGGTCTAACAATAGACACAAAAGTAAGTATACGATGATGATGATTCTGCGGACAAAATCCTTATAAGAAGAGGAGAATGTAAGAACCCATAATTTTTTATGATTTTACGAATAATTTTTTTATTTGTTGATAATTATTTTGAGTTTGCTGAGTATAAATTAAATAGGCTAGCCAATTTATTGGCTAAACGGTGTAATAAGGTAATAATGAATACCTTATCGAAATTCTATTACGACTTTGTTTAATAATACAATTATTATTATAATTATATTCTAGAATATTTGGTTAATGATTAGAACTGATCCAATAAGGTGTAATATTAGTAAACACTAATGATCGGTTAGGAAGCCCTAATATTATTTAGGAAATTCTAAGTTTTGATCTAGAAACCCTAAACCGTAACAACCAAACCTTAACCCTAATCAGGGTTATCAATAAGAAGTTATGATACTGAATATCATACTTGGTATGTTGATGTAAGATTAAGTATAAAATTTATCAAGGAAAATCAAGTGAGGAATAGCAAATCCTAATTGGTAAACCCTAATTTCAGTTCTGGAAATCTAAAACCCTAGCCCTAAGTCAGGATAGGGATTTGGTAGAAAATACAGTTACAATAATTGTATTGATAAGTACGTATGCGTACAGTATAGAATTGATAATCAATTCGGGTAGGGTATAAACTTAATAAAACCTAATAAGAGGTTAGGAACTCTAATCGAATGTCGGAAAACCTTAATTTTAAATTTGGGAACCTTAAACCTTAATTAGGAAACCTTAATTAAGATTATCAAACCCTAAGGTGAGAATTAAGAGAAGTAATGTTAAATGACTAGAATACCCTTAAATTTGTGAGGGAAATTATGAAAATACCCTTTTAGGGGCGAAAAGACCAAAAATACCCTTTACTTATAAATTAAGTAAAGAGATATTGCAAATCTATGACTCACCAATGTTGGATAAGGCCACGTGCACATAAAATCTCAGCAAATCTGATCCAAAGTGCCACCTAGCAAGTATAGATTCATTACATCTAAGATATAAGTGATTTAGGAGAGAGAAAGTTCACAAAATAAGCTCATTAGCTATCTAACACTAACCAACTCTTTCTCTCACCCAAATCCGTGAAATCTCTAAGTATTTCAGTCCCTAAACAACCCCCTAGAACATCAAGTTCAGTGTAAGAGAACAAAGATCAAATGTATAAACCTTAAACTCACCTTTGATCTTATATGTTAGGGAAGAGTTCATGTTTATGTGTTTATATACATGTTAGAAGATGTTATATGATGATCTATGATGTTATATCATAGATTTATAGCATCAAACTATTTTATAAATGATGTTTTTGAAAACAACCATGAACCCTAAAAAGTAGCCTGACAAGCTAATGACAGAGGCCTTAGATCCTTCTCTGTTTTTTAATTTGTTAAGTTTTATATTTTAGAGTTGTAGTCTGACATGAGGACTGTAATCTGAAAGTGGAATCATGGCCATTCCATGTCCAGATTACATGTAATTGATGGTTAAAGTGAGTTGACCGATCAAGACCAAGAGTTTCTGGGTAACCCAGAAACTCATTATCAGTGTCTGGCAGGATTTTGCTAGCTGGAGATCTGTCAGATGTTAAGTAGTTTGTTGATGTTTCTGTATCTAGATTGTAGCCTGTTAGATGGACTATAGATCCATGCCTTTAAATTCTTTAAACAATCAACAGATTGTAAGTTATGGATGGTCAAAGTAGCCTATTCGGCTATGACCTTGAGTTTCTGAAATTTCCAAAAACCGGATGAACAAGTCCTCTGATAGGGTTTGACCGAATCACATCTTGTGATTGTGTTATAGTTGGACTGAAATCATGATATGTAGTTGTTCCTTGTTATGAGGACTACAGGTTTGAGCCATTAGAACACATTATTCGTGACCAGAACCTATGATTAATCGAGCTAGAAAGTGCCTAGTCGAAACTGTCTAGGTTTCTAGGTAACCTAGAAAACCCAGATTATGTCTGACGATAAGTTTGGATGCTCAGATATCTTTGCTGTGATGACGTATGACTTAAATGATGGTTGGATCTTGTAGTATTACAACAATACTATAATGTCGAAGTCTTAGATAGCCCAGAACATGTATGAACAAAGAATTAAAAGTGGTCAAACCTGACCCCTTGAGCACTGCTTGTCAATGTTCTTGAGCTCAAGAACACCAACAGCGACGGTTAGTGTCGCTATAGGCTACAACGACGGTTTTCAGGAATTTAATTATTTTAATTTCTAAAAAATAATTAAAAATAGAAATAAATTTCTAAAAATTACAAAAATGGTTTTAAAAATTATTTTAAGTTATGAAAAATAACTTTTGATAATTTGGAATATTTTTCATTAATAATTATATGTATTTGAATATTAATGATATTTAATTTATTTAATTAGTATATTAAATAAATTAGAGAAAAATAATTTTAATATTATAAAAATTATTTTAAATAAGAATAAAGTGTTTAAAAATATTTTGAGTTATAAAATGTAACTTTTTAAATTTTTTTGTGAGAAATTTCATTAATTTTTTAATATTAATGATAACAAATTTATTTAATAAATGTATTAAATAAATTATGAAAAATTAGTTTTAATACTTTAGAATTCATATAAAAATGATTTAAGGGTTCTAAAAATATTTTAAGTTATACAATATAACTTTTGATATTTGGTCATGAAATAAATTAATATTTTAATATTAATGGCAGATATTTATTAATAATTTTAGTTACTTTAAAATCATTTATAGGCAATAATTAAGATATTAAAAATACTTTGAGATATTATAAATTATTTATAATATTATGTTATGTTTTTCATTAATATTTGATATTAAATAAATATTAATGATAATGGAATTAAGTAGTATTTAAATCATATAAATATGATATTAATGATTGAAAAATCATGATAAATGGTAATAATTATTTGAAAAATATTATGAGTGATTGAAAAATATTTTGACTGAATAATAAATTATCTAAGATAATTATGAAGTGTTTAGGCTGAGTCTTAGGGATATTAGGCTCGATAATTTTCTGACTAGGCCGTCGGGATGTCAAAATTATGTCAGATTCAACTCAGACTGAAATATTTTTACTTGATAACCGAGTCTTAATTAGTTTGTGGACTAATAAGGATATGTGGTAATGAGATTAGGTTATTTTATAACAGTAATTCAAAGTGATATATTGTGATGATATTATTTTAACTTGGAGATCAATATTATTAATATTAAGTCTTTAGATGAAGTTAAATAGATTATGTAGCAGTAGTCGACGATACAGGTAAGTTTTTCTGCACTTTGTGCAAACCTCGTATTTCAAGTGCCAGCTTCATTTAAATTATTTTATTAAATGAAAGTTTTCTATTTATTAGTTATGGTATTGTGATATACATTGTTCATGATTTCTGTTCTGCAAAGGTTATGATTTCTTGTTCAAACATAACCAAGTCACATGAGCTATTTGTGTGGAAACATGCGTTTGATTTGATATCCAAGCATAGTTTATCAGAAACCAATTTTTTTTTTGTACCAATATATATACTAACACTATTATAACTGGCAGTATGGGGCTGTCGTTGGCAGTTACAGCCTGTCACCGACATTTATAGCAATGATCAGACAATATTTGGGTAGGATGATATGCATACTCCTAGTTTTGTTTGGTTGAGCAGATTAACACGGATTTCTAAGTCTATAGGACTGAAAGAAATTCGAAATGGGTAGGGTTTGGCTGACAAACCTCAGTATATACATGTGGCACTACTCTGAACTTTATGTTCATTCAATCCAAATTTGGTGTGTGTATAACATTTATTATTGTTCAAAACTTGCTGAGCTTTCTATAGCTCATCCCTGCAAATATTTTCTTCATTTGCAGATAGAATGAATGTATTCCGGCAGTACCGGTATTTGTGGATAGAAGGGATTAAGACATGGTTATCCATTTGAAAACTGTAATGTAATATTTGACAGCATTCTAAATCAATGTAATGGTCTATTATTTGTGTAAGGTCATTGTTAGTTCTAGTGTTTAGTTTTTATTCTAATAAATTAGAAAAGAGTACAGTATCTATATGAACTATACATCTGAATGATAGTGTTGATAGACATTGGGTTTCTCTGATGCATTGAGGTAGCGCTTCTCAGTTCGAAGAATTCTACCATTAATACTACGGAGGTCAGATAGATAGGAATTATTGATATGGAAAAAATATCTGTAAGATACTAAATTTTTACATTCAAGCGAGGGTACTCAGTTACGATAATTGCTCTGACGAGAACTACTATTTGCTATGAGTACTGTGAATCTTGGATTTATAAGAATTATTATCTTATATAATATTTACGTGAGCACCAAATCGGCTACAGTAAATGTAGAGAATTTGGGGGTGTCACACTTTCAAACCCAGAATCATTAACAGTAGGAAGTTAAGTTATGGTCAAAGTGACCTCTAGGCCATGACCAACTGATTCCCAGAAACTCAAGAACACCTATAGCGACACTTTCTGTCACTATAGGGCTTTAGTGACAGATAAAAAATTATATCTAATAAATTAATTAATAAAAATTAAAAATAATTAAGAAATAATTATAAAAACAATTTTAAAAATTATTTGAAGTTTTAATAATTAACTTTTAATATTTTTATATAAATTCAATAAATAATTTATTTATTTGGATATTATTAATAATCAAGTTAATAATAAAGTAATTAGAATAAATATTTATAAAAAATATTAATTTTTTAAAAATAATATTAATGATTTGAAAATCATATTAAATGATTATAATTATTTAAAAATAATAAACAAGATTTTTATAATATTCTAAGTAAATATTAATTATTTATAAATAGAAATAAATAATTTAAAAATTATTTAATAGATAAATAAATACCTAAAAATTGTTATAAGCTTTCAGAAATTATTATAAAAGATATATAAATTATCTAAAATTATAATAAAGCTTATAAATAAAGTTTAACTTGGTTATTGACTTATTAATTACCTGGTAAAGTCTTTGGACACCGAAACCATATCGAACTTAACCCGAACATAAATAGTCTATGTATTTGAGTATTGTTATCAATACTAATGTGTTAGATTTATATGAATGAATATCTTAAGTGTTTATAAACGAATCGAGTAGCGTTACTGTGACAACCCGAGAATTTAAAATATTTTTAAAATTTTTAATAATTGATTTAAGGTTCAAAATTTGAACCTAGACATAAAATAAGTGTATGCGTTTGATATTTTTGAGAAAGAATTTTGGGGATTTCAAAATGCTGTGAAGGATTTAGGTGAATTATTCAGGATTAAGAAAATAGCGTTTATGTTCTGTGTATATGTGTGCATGATGTGGTTAAAGGTCAAGGGTTGACCAGATAAATGATATCTGTGACAAACCCTAGGTATATATTTAGAACGTCCATATTCAGTTAGAAAAATTTTATGATCCATAAGAAACCCTAGAAATCGGTTCTGGAACCCTAAATTCAGTTTCGGGATTTTAAAACCCTAATTCGAATATTAAAATCCTAATTTGAGAATTTAAATGTTATGTATAAGGTTTTTGTATTTTAATTACAAACCTAATTAGGGATAACCCTAGTGATTGACTAGATTTTTTAATAATTTAAAAACCCTAATTTATAATTTAAAACCCTAATTGTTCCGTTTGAAACCTTAACGGACCAAATTGCTAAATTAGAAATCTTAATTAGGAAATATTAATTCTAATTAGCGAGCATGAATTATGATTAGAAATTTTGTTTTTAATATAATTAGAGAATTCTAATTATAATTAAGTAATGTTAATTTTTATTTTTATTTTTAAATTTTTTTAAAAAAATTAATAATAAAATAAAATTTTAAGGGTTAAACCCTAAACCCTAATGGTTAAACCCTAAATCCTAAGGGTCGGGGTAAATGACTAAAATAATCACAAAATGTCCAAAATACCCTTTACTTAGTAATTAAGTAATTAGATTTGCAAATCTTGTGAGTCATCAAGTCTAATATTTAGCCCATGTGTATTAAAACATCCAAGAGCAGTTATTGCTTGTCCTCTAGCAAGATTTGCATACATTGAATCTAAGCATATGAGATTTAAAGTAAGAAAAGTTACTTTATTCTCTCATTTTTTTCTCCTAAACTTTCTCCCTCATAAAATTTCGGATGGAGAGTAAATGGGTGTGGGAAGTGAACCCATGATCACTTCCTAGCTTTCCAAGAACAGAACAAGAATCATAATCAAGAATCAAAAGCATAAAAGGTATAAAACCCAATTTTTTTTTTGAAATCAATGATCTTATGTTTGATGTTGTAATTTGTTGGCTAGATATGTGTATTAGGATGTTATTTAATGATATGGGTTGTAAAATCCCAGATCCATAACATCAAAGTTCCCGAATCTAGCATTTTGTGAAATCTAGAAATCTGGAAAAATGTGACTTGACAGTCATATGTCAGAGGCCATAAATCTCGTTCTGTTTTTGATGTATTTTGTTTTATGTTATAAATATGTTATTTGTCATGAGAACTACACTTCTATGGTTTTATATTACTCAGATCATTAATATGATGAGAGATATTAGCAGTCAAACTGCGTTGACCGGCCACGAATTCTGGTTTCTGTGTAACCCAGAAACCAGAAATTTTTTACATGCATTTTGTTAGCCCTTGATCTTGCAGTTGGTTGTCATGTTGGCCAAGTTTTTGTTGTTATGTTGTATTCTGGTATGCGATCTACCGGTACAAGTCATTATATCATCTATATCCATAACAGAATCAAGGTTGTGAGTGGTCAAATAGGCGTTGACCAACTGCCTGGGCGAAATCTGGGAAACCCAGAAATCGTCAAGAGCAGCTTCTCTGACAGTGGATTGACCAGCCTTAATCTTTCCTGTGTGATAATGTTATTGTGTTATGATATAATAAAGTTGTACTCTGGAATGTGATCTATACAATAAAATCATTATATCACACAAACCGAGTCTGGGAAGCTAAGATTTCAGGACCCAAAATAGGCACCTTTAATTCTGGAAAACCCAAAAAGAATCCAGCAGCCTCTGACATGTAATTTGAGAGCTTAGATCTCTCAATGATGTTATTGTTTGGTCTTGTAATCCGTTTGTAGATGTAGTATTACATTTATACTATGGCATGAACACTTAATAAGTCCAGATACCTTAAAGATAAGCGATCTAGCACTGGTCAAAGGGGGCACCTTGGTGTCTGACTTGAAGTTATGGGCAGCTCAAGAACATGCTCAAGAACACCTATAGCGACGGTTCTGTTGCTATAGGGCCCTTTAGTGACACTTATTTTTGAAAAATGATTTATTTTAATAAATAAATAGAAAAAAATAATTTTTAATTATTAAAAATACAAAATAAATTCTGAAAAATTATTTTAAAGTCCGAAAACTAGTTTTTAATTATTTTGGGTATATTTCATAAATATTTAATATTTTTGGAATATAAAAAGGTATTTATTTATTCAATTATAATATTAAATAAATTATTTAAAAATAGTTTTAATTCATGAAAAATCATGAAAAATATATAAAAATAGAATTAATGATATTAATGAAAAATTAATATTAACGATAATTAGTTTATTTAATTAATATATTAAATAAATTATAGAAAAATAGAATTAATGATTTAAAAATCATATAAAAATGATTTAAGTGTTATAAAAATATTTTAAGTTATAAAATATAACTTTTGATATTTTGACATGAAAATATTAAAATTTTAATATTAATAACAATTATCGGATAATGAATTTAATGTTTTAAAAATCATATAAATATGATTTTAAAATATAAAAAAATACTTTGTGATATTATAAAAATATTATAATATTATGTGATGATTTTCATTAATATTTTGATATTAAATAAATATTAATGAAAAAGGAATTATGTGGTATTTAATTCATTTAAATACGATATAAGTGATTGAGAAATTATGATAAATGATATTAATTATCTGAAAATTATTATGAGACATAGAAAAATATTTTGACTGTTATTAAAATTATCTAAGATAATTGTTAGGTGTTAAGACAGAGTTTAATTGAACGTGAACTAGAATTTTTGACCGACTAGACCGTCGGGACGTTAGATTTGTGTCGAGTTCAACTCAGACTGCAATAATTTGACTTGACACCAAGTCTTATGTGTGTTATAGACTGATAGGGTTATATGTTATGTGTTTAGGTTATTCTATGCTTATATATATAATAGTATTATTACTGTGATGATATTATTCTAATATTGGAGATCTATATTACTAATATTAGGTCTTCGAAAAAAGCGATATAAATTTCGTAGCGGTAATCAATGGTTCAGGTAAATTTGTTTTTACTTAATTTTACTAAGAGTTATTTCATTCAGATATGCTTATGGTTAATCATTGTTGATTGCTACAGTAGAATCGTATTCTGTACATATTGCATGTATAAGTCAGGTATGAAAGGCTGATCACCTTCATTATCAGTTGGTCCAGATATATTTGTTCATGTTTAATACTTGTTCAGTCAAAAGTTTGTTCCTGCTAGTTCACAATTATATTATTGAATTATAGCCAGCTTATTATTCGGACTATTTTAATCATGATATGTCTTAATAAATTCAAACTTGTTGGGCAACTTTTATGCTCACCCTTGCTATATCATGATTTAAAATTACAGATTTAGGCGAAAACGTCGGATACAGGAAAGGATAAAGATAAGTTCAGTTAGGGATAAAATGTGCAGCTAATTTATAATAGAATAATTTGATAAATATGTTATATGTCTGATAGTTTATGAATTGCGTATAAGTTAAGGTTACTCGATTTTGGGAAAATAATGTGTACGTTTATTGTATACACAATTTATGTTTATATCTTCCGCAAATAGTGATAGAATGATTGTACCGGATTCGCGGTGATTTGGGACCCGGATTCGGGGCTCTCACAGTTGGTATCAGAGCTGTTGGTTATAAACCTTAGGTAGGGTTACTTGAGACTAATAACCACAGTGATTAGGGTAAGTACTAACTCAAATAGAGTTAGTGTGTCGGTAAGATTCAAAGACGGATCTCGGCGAGTTATAAGATACATAGTTCCCTAACTCTGATAATAAAGTTGAACAATAGTGGTGAATAGATAAAGTCTAAAAGACTAATAGTACAGTAATAGGAGATCGTAAAACAAAACGATCAAGATATAGAAATGAATCGTAATATATACGATGAGATCACTCCGTGAACTGATATGGATCAAGAAAATGATTGACAAGTTTACGTCAAGAATATTTTGTGACAGTTGTACTATGAATTGGTACAGATTTAGGAGAGGATTATGAATATGAATTGAATGAAATTCATATTGAGAAGGGAGTAGGTTTAGGTGGGGATTCAATTGAGGACTCATGTCAGTAGCTGAGTTGTATAATTCCTTGTTATGGGCGGGGAATTGTACTTGGTGTAAAAATCACTTAGTTTCTGGCATTGATAATCATTAAAATGTTTGTGTCGCACTATTTGCTATATGCATGATAAGAGGGTGATTCCTTTCTCATGTGTATAATAGATAGATAAGTTAGAGGTAGAGAATATAAGGTTAAGTACGAGTTCTTAAAACTCATAGTTATGGTATGTTCGTGACTCATAATTATATGAAATGTTTATGAACCCCTCAGCGAATGGACGCCAAAGGTCTGTCTAGGACAAGTTCTTAAACTCATATGATTGTGGCAAGTTCTTGAACTCATAAGTGTGGTAAGTTTGACGAACTGGGTATAGTTTTGTATGAATGGAGTATTAAGGATAATAGGAATAGATAGACTGTTTAAGCAAATGATTATTAGTGGATACATAGGTTTTCCAAAATTCCTAGCCATGCTAGACTTCAAATTTTTGGACATCAAGCTAAATACGCACTAGGTGCTTTTTTTAAAAAAAAATATAGATTCGTAATCATTTTTGAAACGGTTTAAAGTATAGTCTATGCTACTTATTTCAGCTAGACGAAGATGATTTGAAATATCAAAATTTATTTTATTTATAACTTATGTACCATGTAACCTAGTGCAGGGATGATAAAAAGTTGATTGAGTTATAAATGCAGGAATACTTAGTGTGAATTCGATCTAAAAATCATTGTTCCACTATTGTATGATGTGTTATGACAAAGTCATATAATGACGGCATCCTCAAACTGACTGTTAATATAGTACGGCATCATGACGTCATTCTCAAAAATATTTTCAAAAATTTTAATTTGCCAACGGGGTTTGGCTACACCTAAATAATTCGATTGAATTAAATTATTGATATGAGTCTACGCTATTCGATTCAGCTAGACTAATGTTATAAAAACTCTAAGTGTTCATTGAAAGAAATTTCCCGAACCAAATTGTTTTGGTGCAGAATCCATTAAGACTGAGGTAGAAGTTTATATGCCCAAGGCGAATACGAGAAACAGATCAGACCAGAAGTACTTTATAAGTACAGGGCATATCGAGCTAATTACCCACTATGTCCGTAAGTTAAGACAGGTAGCAGATTAATTTCCGTATAACCTTTGCGAAAATGAAAGACAATAGTCTGTAAAACCCTCAGCACAATTTTAAAATTTTTACTCTAGTGAGGAATGTATTGGGTAGCATGTGATGACGAGAATGAATGGTGTATGGTGAATGGTGTATGGTGCAAGGTGTAAGTTAAATTTCGGGGATAAAATTTTTAGAAGAAGGGGTGAATGTGACAACCCAATAATTTAGAAAATATTTAAAATTTTTATTAATTGATTTAAGGTTCAAAATTTCAGCCTAGACATAAAATAAGTGTATGCGTTTGATATTTTTGAGAAATAATTTTGGAGATTTCAAAATTCTGTGAAGGATTTAGGTGAATTATTCAGGATTAAGGAAATAGCATTTATGTTATGTGTATATGTGTGCATGATGTGGTTAAAGGTCAAGGGTTGACCAGATAAATGATATCTGTGACAAATCCTAGGTATATATTTAGAACGTCCATGTTCAGTTAGAAATTTTTTATGATCTATAAGAAACCCTAGAAATCAGTTCTGGAACCCTAAATTCAGTTTCGGGATTTTAAAACCCTAATCCGGATATTAAAATCCTAAATTGGGAATTTAAATGTTATGTATAAGGGTTTTGTATTTTAATTACAAACCTAATTAGGGATAACCCTAATAATTAATTAGATTTTCTAATAATTTAGAAACCCTAATTTATAAGTTTAAAACCCTAATTATTCTGTTTGAAACCCTAACGGACCAAATTGCTAAATTAGAAATCTTAATTAGAAAATATTAATTCTAATTAGCAAGCAAGAATTATGATTAGAATTTTTTTTTTTAATATAATTAGAGAATTCTAATTATAATTAAGTAATGTTAATTTTTAATTTTTTTAAAAAAATAATAATAAAATAAAATTTTAAGGGTTAAACCTTAAACCCTAAGGATTAAACCCTAAACCCTAAGGGTTAGGGTAAATGACAAAAATAATCACAAAATGTCTAAAATACCCTTTACTTAGTAATTAAGTAATTAGATTTTGCAAATCTTGTGAGTCATCAAGTCTAATATTTAGCCCATCTGTATTAAAACAGCCAAGAGCAGTTATTGCTTATCCTCTAGCAAGATTTGCATACATTGAATCTAAGCATGTGAGATTTAAAGTAAGAAAAGTTACTTTATTCTCTCATTTTTTTTCTCCTAAACTTTCTCTCTCTTAAAATTTCGGATGGAGAGTAAATGGACGTGGGAAGTGAAGCCATGATCACTTCCTAGCTTTCCAAGAGCAGAACAAGAATCAGAATCAAGAATCAAAAGCATAAAAGGTATAAAACCCAATTTTTTTTTTAAAATCAATGATCTTTATGTTTGATGTTGTAATTTGTTGGCTAGATATGTGTATTAGGATGTTATTTAGTGATCTGGGTTGTAAAATCCCAGATCCATAACATCAAAGTTCCCGAATCTAGCATTTTGTGAAATCTGGAAATTTGGAAAAATGTGGCCTGACAGTCATATGTTAGACGCCATAAATCTCGTTCTGTTTTTGATGTAAGTTGTTTTATGTTATAAATATGTTCTTTGTCATGAGGACTACACATCAATGATTTTATATTACTCAGATCATTAATATGATGAGAGATATTAGCAGTCAAACTGCGTTGACCGGCCACGAATTCTGGTTTCTGGGTAACCCAAAAACCCAGAAATTTCTGACATGCATTTTGTTAGCCCTTGATCTTGCAGTTGGTTGTCATGTTGTCCAAGTTTTTGTTGTTATGTTGTATTCTGGTATGCAATCTACCGGTAAAAGTCATTATATCATCTATATCCATAACAGAATCAAGGTTGTGAGTAGTCAAATAGGCGCTGACCAACTACCTTGGCGAAATCTGGGAAACCCAGAAATCGTCAAGAGCAGCTTCTCTGATAGTGGTTTGACCAGCCTTAATCTTTCCTGTGTGATGATGTTATTGTGTTATGATGTAATAAAGTTGTACTCTGGAATGTGTTCTGTACAATAAAATCATTATATCACACAAACCGAGTCTGGGAAGCTAAGATTTAAGGACCCAAAATAGGCACCTTTAATTCTGGAAAACCCAGAAAGAATCCAGCAGCCTCTGACATGTAATTTGAGAGCTTAGATGTCTCAATGATGTTATTGTTTGGTCATGTAATCCGTTTGTAGATGTAGTATTACATTTATACTATGGCATGAACACTTAATCAGTCCAGATACCTTAAAGATAAGCGATCTAGCACTGGTCAAAGGGGGCACCTTGGTGTCTGACTTGAAGTTCTGGACAGCTCAAGAACATGCTCAAGAACACCTATAGCGACGGTTCTGTCGCTATAGGGCCGTTTAGTGACACTTATTTTCGGAAAATGATTTATTTTAATAAATAAATAGAAAAAAATGATTTTTAATTATTAAAAATACAAAATAAATTCTGAAAAATTATTTTAAAGTCCAAAAATTAGTTTTTAATTATTTTGAGTATATTTCATAAATATTTATTATTTTTGGAATATAAAAAGGTATTTATTTATTTAATTATAATATTAAATAAATTATTTAAAAATAGTTTTAATTCATGAAAAATAATATTATGGTAAAAAAAAATATTTTAAGTTATTTTTAGTGACTTTTGATATTTTGTGACGAAATTTATTAATAAATTAATATTAACGATAATTAGTTTATATAATTAATATATTAAATAAATTATAGAAAAATAGAATTATTGATTTAAAAATTATATAAAAATGATTTAAGTGTTATAAAAATATTTTAAGTTATAAAATATAACTTTTGATATTTTGATATGAAAATATTAATATTTTAATATTAATATCAATTATCGGATAATGAATTTAATGGTTTAAAAATCATATAAATATGATTTTAATGTATAAAAAAATACTTTGTGATATTATAAAAATATTATAATATTATGTGATGATTTTCATTAATATTTGATATTAAATAAATATTAATGATAAAGGAATTATGTGGTATTTAATTCATTTAAATACGATATAAGTGATTGAGAAATTATGATAAATGATATTAATTATCTGAAAATTATTATGAGACATAGAAAAATATTTTGACTGTTATTAAAATTATCTGAGATAATTGTTAGCTGTTAAGACAGAGTTTAATTGAACTTGAACTCAAATTTTGACCGACTAGACCGTCGGGACGTTAGATTTGTGTCGAGTTCAACTCAGACTGCAATAATTTGACTTGACACCAAGTCTTATGTGTGTTATAGACTGATAGGGTTATATGTTATGTGTTTAGGTTATTCTATGCTTATATATATAATAGTATTATTACTGTGATGATATTATTCTAATATTGGAGATCTATATTACTAAAATTAGGTCTTCGGATAAAGCGATATAAATTGCGTAGCGGTAATCAACGGTTCAGGCAAGTTTGTTTTTACTTAACTCTACTAAGAGTTGTTTCATTCATATGTGCTTATGGTTAATCATTGCTGATTGCCACAGTAGAATCGTAGTCTGTACATATTGCATGTATAAGTCAGGTATAAAAGGCTGATCACCTTCATTACCAGTTGGTCCAGATATATTTGGTCATGTTTAATACTTGTTCAGTCAAAAGTTTGTTCCTGCTAGTTCACAATTATATTGTTAAATTATAGTCAACTTATTATTCAGACTCTTTCAATCATGATATGTCTGCTAGAGTTTATGCCCTAGAGGCCAATTATTTGATATAATTGCTTAACGTTTTGATATTATGTTTGATTGAATAAATGAATGATTTTATTATGGTTTTATTTATTGCGTTATATAAATGTTAACATAATAAAAATCCTTAGAATAATGATACAAATTATATAGTTTCAAGTATATGACTTGAACATGAGATTATCTAATTATAATTAGTATCATTGTTCTTAAATGTCCCTAGTCGAGTATCATTATTGATGGGACAACAATGATGCATTAAGACTAGTATGTTGATTGACTGATGACCAAATCTCATTGGTCATAAATATATGAGATATTAAGTCAATGCATAGGTACATGTTAGAGAACGATGTACTGGACAGACCCACCATGAGAATTTTATATGGAGCATTATGCAAAGTGTCATTAGTAATTCTCATAGTATTAATGATGTAATGGTCCTCCGACCTAAAATCACTATATTACTACACGAGAATTTATGTACTTTGATATCATCAAATGTCACCTTTAATAGGGTGGACTATAAAGGTGATTATTGGGTACATCATGAATCGTGTGAGGAATATGAGTGATCTAGATGGAATTTAACCATCCTATATATTAGGGGTGATATCCATAGGCCTCTTGATTGAGTAGGACTATGAAATGCATGACCATGCTCAAATAGTAATTTGTTTCATATAGTCCACTCATTGATCAAGAAAAACTCAGATTAAATTATGAAGAGTATGACACATTCCATGACTCGAGGTTAATCTTGGATATTAAGGTTAAAAGGATTAAATTACATTGAAACATTGGTCACGAAAAGGTTGCATCGAATCATCGATCTTATTATTACTTGGGTAGCAGTGATGCATTACTAGATGCCGCTCACCGTTTATAACTTTATAATATGATTTTAAAGTTATTTCCAACGTAATAATAACCTATAGGGTCACACACATAGAACATAATTTAAAAGGGAATTAATTTAAATTTTAAGGATTTAAATATATTAATATGTTTAATAGTATTTAAATTAGGAATTTAAATTAAAAGGATAATTTGTATATATGTATATTAATTAAGTAAGACTTAATTAAGATATATATATATATATATATATATATATATATATATATATATATATATAAATTCGGATTTTATGAAATTAAGTTTTGATTAATACCTTTTAACTACTATATATATGATATATAGCAGCCACTTAGGGTATTATTAAAAAACCAAAAACCCTAGCCACTCTCAGAGAGAGACTAGAGAGAAACAGTTCTAAAATCCTCATCCTTGGTGGCTAGTACCGCAGTTCCTTCTTCTGCAGATCGTAGGACGATTCGCGGAGCGTTCGTGTGGATACCGTAGTGGCGCGATTCATTTGGATTACGTTGGAGATTCGAGCGCATCAATTTAATTTTCATAATCGGTATAATTTCTAACCACTGAGTTAATTGATTTTCGCATGGATCATGTTTAGGGTTTCAAAATTGCTTTATATTTATTCTATTTCCGCTGTGTGTTTCTGTCGAAACCCAACAATGTCTTAATAAATCTAAACTTGATGGGCAACTTTTATGCTCACCCTTGCTATATCATGATTTAACATTGCAGATTTAGGCGAAAACGTCGGATACAGGAAAGGATAAAGCCAAGTTCAGTTAGGGATAAAATGTGCAACTAATTTGTAATAGAATAGTTTGATAAATATGTTATATGTCTGATAGTTTATGAATTGTGTATAAGTTAAGGTTACTCGATTTTGGAAAAATAATGTGTACGTTTATTTTATAAACAATTTATGTTTATATCTTCCGTAAATAGTGATAGAACGATTGTACCGGATCCGCGGTGATTTGGGACCCGGATTCGGGGCTCTCACAGTTACTTGACCGATCTTCGCTCATGCAAGTTATTACACCCTATTTTAATTAGTTCAGCAAGTTCCTTAATTACTTACACAAATTTCTCGAACCCTGCTTATTCAATAAACAAGATTTCTATCTTGAATTATTTTTGATATGTATTACCAAACCTAAATTTGAATTGCCAATTATTCTAAAGTTATCACTATAGCTTCAGCATAACTAAGAAATGAATGATTTATTCATATGATATTGTTTATTGAGCATGAACTGTTGTGTCAAACTAAATTGTTTTGGTAAGACATCCTCTACTGAGTTGTATATCCTAAGAGGGATAAATGTGTGTCAATTGAATCTGACACTTAGTGCAAGTGAGCAAGATTAGGATGAGATGCATACTCTTAGGTTGTTGAATAGGTTGATCCCTTATCTCACATCTGAAGAAGATTTCTAAGTCTTGGTGACTGACAAAAATAAAAAGTACAGAAATGGTTGAAATATAAAAAATTCCAGACATGGTAAATAATAATCAGTTGAGTTTTGAACTGTTATACTTCTTCAAATCCTATATTGTGATAAATTATAAAACCTACTGAGCATGTCATAGCTCACTCTTGTAAATCATTCCCTTTGCAGTATTAGATGGTAACATTGGCACATCTGGAGTAAATAAAGGGAAACATTGTGATGGCCCCAAAATTAGGTATACATCACCCATCTTGGGTCGTCAGATACATTGTACAGAATACAAATACAACTTACTAATACAACTGTCGTGTACAATACGACAAAACATAAACTGTGAGTTTGAATACAAATATTATCTTCTAGAGAGTATTCATACTCAAAAAGAGTCCTCATTACATTTATTAACACACCATAACATAGAATAGTGAGGACTACTAACTAATACTACCATTCGGACCATCACTCCATTCCCTGACTTGCCCCAGCTACGTTCTCAATTCCTGAAGAGAACAGTGAAAGAAAGGGTGAGCTCAACTAGCCCAGTAAGAAATATTATGACTAAGATAATGCAGAATAAATTATCATTAGCCTTCAACAATGTTAAACTGATAAAATATAATAGACATCAAGTTTAACTGTAGCGGAACAAGCAATCCATTAAAAGAGTCAAGTAGAAAATAAAATCTACTATCTTTTATGATTTAAAAGGTTTTTTAACACTGTTATCGCTGAGACTCAGCTTAATAAAATAATCCACATCATCGAATCACCCCTGCACTACGGCCAAAGATATTCGTGTATTCATTAATGGTCATGATCATGCCAACAACTGTCCATCAATGCACTACGGGCCAATGAGGACTTTTACCACATCATTTGTAATATTACGGTCATGATTATACCGAATAATCCCTAGTCATAATCATACCAAGTCCATCTATGCACTTCAGGCCACAGATGACTTTCAACATTTTATAAACATGAGGATGATGACAATGATATAAGAATTCAATAAAACAAGTTCAAGAATTAATTTATCCAAGAATTTACAACGTCCAAATTGTCAACATGATACTGCTTTGTGGAGTAAAATTCAACAATGCTTAGAAGAATATTTTCTTGAAAAGATACTGGATGAATCGCAATTATCAAGGATATTCTACTAATTTCATGGAGTATAGAAGTTAAAACTTAACCAACTGAGTATAGTAAAGAATGGAATAACAAAAGAAATTACCCGGCATGCGATAGACCGCACAGACAGGTTATTCCAACAGAATAATAAATAATGGAACCAGGTCCGACGTAAACGCACAGACAGGATATTCTGACAGAATAATAAATAATGGAACCAGGTCCGGCGTAAACGCACAGACAGGATATTCCAACAGAATAATAAATAATGGAACCAGATCCGGCATAAACGCACAGACAGGATATTCTGACAGGATAATAAATAATGGAACTAGGTCCGGTGTACAACACACAGACAGGATGTTCCAACAAAATAATAATAAAAACGGAACTAGGTCCGGTGTAAAACACACAGACAGGATGTTCCAACAGAATAATAGAAAAATATCACCAAGTATAGGGTAGACCGCGTATACAGGTTATTCCAACAGAATAATAATAAATAGAATAACAACAGTTCTCTTCATGAATAAGAAAGAATAACACTCCTTACCGTTTTAAAGAAGAGCTGAAATAAGGAAGTAGTTAAATAGCAGAATACTCTTCTTCTCTCTCTCTATAGTTTCTCTCTAGAGTTCAGTGAATTCGTAAGAAATAATGAAGGAATGAGATGCTATTTATAGAAAAATAGAATGCATAGTAACTAATCCATGAACGGTCCAGATTGATTACTTTAATCTGACGGTCCATATTTAAAGAAAAATCTTTTAAATAAAATATAACATATTCTATTTATAGAATAACTTTAATAAAGTATTCTGTTTTATTACGTTAATAATACGAATAAAACAAAACGTCATTATCGCTAAATAATTCATATTATTAACTGACAATAATTGAATCAACTGAGGGACTTCTCACATAAGCATTAATAATCAATACCGTGTGCTACTATGCAACCACATGTATTACTGTACTTTTACTACCGAGTAGTTCAACAGTAATAATGGTAAAACTTCCGCCGTTATTTTTACTAAAATATTTTTGTCGTTTTCTCAATCCGATAATAATTCCGTTGTGGGGTCCACCAATGATTGTGTCGTTGTACGAATATTTCCTGTTAAAACGAATATTCTCCGACCAATCGAATATTATATAACAACTTGCGTACTTTGCAAAATTTATAAATATTATCCACAACTATAACATTATATCAAATTAACTCCATAATATTCAAAAATGATATTTATAGAAAATTCATCTTTATTTATAAAAGTTGGGGTCTTACAACCTCCCCTTCTTATGAAATTTCACCCTCGAAATTAGGGTACGTACCTGGTATGTCGAAGAGGTAAGGATACCTTGATTTCATTTCAGATTCTAACTCCCAAGTCATTTCCTCAACATCGTGGTTTCTCCACAAAACTTTGACTTGAGGTATAACCTTGGAGCGTAGAATATGTTCCTTCTTATCTAAGATTTGAACAGGAACTTCTTCATACGTCAAATCCTCCGCTATTTCGCCCGGTTCTAACTCAATAATGTTGTTCGGGTCTTCCACATATTTGCGTAACATGGATATGTGAAAAACGTTATGAACACGAGACATACTTGGCGGTAAAGCGAGTCTATAAGCCACAGTTCCTACTCGATCGAGGATTAAAAATGGACCGATGAATCGAGGATTGAACTTTCCTCTTTTTCCAAATCTCGTAACTCCTTTCCATGGAGCAACACGTAAGAACACATGATCTCCTATATCAAATTTCACGTCCTTTCGATGAAGATCAGCATAACTCTTTTGTCGATCTTGTGAGGTTTTTATACGTTGTCGGATCGTTTGAATCTTTTCTGTAGTCATACATACCATCTCCGGTCCCAACAACATTGCTTCGCCCACCTCATCCCAGAATACTAGAGAACGACATTTTCTTCCATACAATGCTTTGAATGGAGCCATGCCAATACTTGCTTGATAACTGTTGTTGTAGGAAAACTCCACCAATGGTAAGAACTTGTCCCAACTTCCCTTGAAGTCAAAAACACAAAGTCTTAATAAATCTTCTAGAGTTTGAATAGTCCTCTCTGATTGTCCGTCCGTCTGAGGATGATATGCCGAACTAAATCGTAAATCTGTGCCCATAGCTTTTTGTAAACTAACCCAAAATCATGAAGTGAATCTTGGGTCTCGATCAGAAACTATGGATACTGGCATACCATGCAGTCTTACAATCTCGTTTATGTACATACGAGCAAGACGTTCAAGTGTATAAGTTTCTCGTATCGGTAAGAAATGAGCAGACTTGGTCAATCTATCAACAATGACCCAAATCGCATCTATACCTTGAGAAACCTTAGGAAGACCGGTAACGAAATCCATGGTAATGTGCTCCCACTTCCATTCTGGAATTTCAAGTGGTTGCAATGGACCTTTTGGTACTTGATGCTCCGCTTTGACTCGTTGACAAGTTAGACACCTTGAGATAAACAGCGCTATCTCTCTCTTCATATTGCTCCACCAAAATGTATGACGAAGATCATGATACATTTTGGTACTTCTAGGATGGATTGCAAACGGTGTGTTGTGCGCCTCCATCATGATTTCATACTTTAAATCAGGGTTATTAGGAACACAAAGTCTAGAGTTGACTCGAAGTATTCCTTCTTCATCGATTCTTGCTTCCGGCATAACACCTTCTTGCACTTTCTTCCTCATACGCATCAGCTCCAAGTCTATAGCTTGAGCAACTTTAACTCTATCGATTAAAGTTGGTTCTACTCGTATATTCTCTATCATCACATGGGTCCCTGGAGTCTTTAACTCTATCTCCATCCTTTGCAAGTCACACAAAATGGGCCTTTGTGTTGACAATATTGCACTCATACTTGCATATGATCTTCTACTCAATGCGTCAGCTACCACGTTCGCTTTTCCAAGATGGTATTGAATGGTATGATCATAATCTTTTAACAGTTCAAGCCAACGTCGTTGTCGTATGTTGAGTTCCTTTTGAGTGAAGAAATATTTGAGGCTTTTATGATCCGTAAAGATGTCCACCTTCTCCCCATACAAGTAATGCCTCCAAATTTTAAGTGCAAAGACAACAGCTGCCAACTCTAGATCATGAGTAGGATAATTCCTCTCATATTCCTTGAGTTGTCTTGATGCATAGGCTATGACTTTTCCATGTTGCATAAGAACGCATCCCAACCCTTTGCTCGAAGCATCACTGTAGATGACAAATCCCTCCGAGCCAGATGGTATTGTTAGAACAGGTGCTGAAATGAGTCTCCTCTTAAGTTCTTGAAAACTCTGCTCACATTCTTCGCTCCAACCGAACTTTGTATCTTTCCGAGTCAGCTGAGTTAATGGAGTAGCGATTCGAGAAAATCCTTCCACGAATCTCCGATAATAACCAGCTAAAACAAGAAAGCTACGTACTTCGGTCACTGATTTAGGTTGCTCCCAGCTTTGAATAGCTTCAATCTTTGCCGGGTCAACCGATATTCCACGACTTGATACTACGTGTCCAAAGAATGCTACCTCCTCCAGTCAGAACTCGCATTTTTTTAACTTGGCATAAAGCTTGTATTCACGAAGCTTTTGGAGTACCAGCCTCAAGTGTTGCTCATGATCTTCACGGCTTTTGGAATAAATAAGGATGTCATCAATAAAGACGACCATAAAGTGATCCAAATATTCCTTGAATACCCGGTTCATCATATCTATGAAGGCAGCAGGAGCATTAGTCAATCCAAAGGACATGACTAGGAATTCACAATGCCCGTACCGAGTTCTAAAAGCCGTCTTTGGAATATCCTCAGTTCTAACCTTCAGCTGATGATATCCAGAACGAAGATTGATCTTTGAAAAGAATTGTGCTCCTTGCAACTGGTCAAATAGGTCATCAATACGTGACAATGGGTACCTGTTTTTGATGGTGACATGATTCAACTCCCGATAATCAATACAAAGTCGCATACTTCCATCTTTCTTCTTCACGAATAGCACAGGAGCACCCCAAGGAGAAGTACTAGGACGAATAAAGCCAATATCTAACAATTCCTGCAGTTGGATCTTTAACTCCTGAAGTTTAATAGGAGCCATTCGATATGGAACTTTGGAAATGGATTTTATACCGGGTTCAAGGTCGATACAAAATTCAATTTCACACTCTGGGGGTAGGCCAGGAAGTTCTTCAGGGAATACGTCAGGGAATTTATTAATAGAAATATCATTCAAAACTGACGTATTTTTGTTTAGATCCGTGACATGAGCTAAGAAAGCTTAACATTCGTTTTTCAATAAACGAATAGCTTTATGGCTTGAGATGACAGCGATTGATTTTAATGGTTTGGTTGCTTGAATTCGTATAATAGGTCGATTAGGAATATGAAAGCTAACAACCTTACGAAAATAATCAATTTTTGCATGATGAGTAGTTAACCAATCAATCCCTAGAATCACGTCAAATGCAAGTATTTTTAATGAAATCGGATCGACAGGTAGTGTGTGGGTACCAACTTGAACCAAACAAGACTTATAAACCGTGGATGTAATGAAGGTTTCTCCCAATGGAGTTTCAACAGATAAGTCAAAGTCTAATTTCTCCGGAATCAAATTTAATCGATGAGCGTAAGTAAGAGAAATAAAAGAATGGGTAGAACCGGTATCAAATAAAGTATAGACTTCGTTAGAGTTTATGATAAGCTTACCTGTGATAACCTCATTCGGGTTCCTTGCTTTCTGGGAGGTCACAACAAACGCTCTCCCTTGCACTACCGGTTTTGACTTTTCTGGGACGGCCTTTGGTGTCTCCATCTTGGCTGAACTTGTTTTTGGTAAACGATAAAATCGAGCTAAATGACCTTCTCTTCCACAATTATAACATGCTTTAGACGGCATCGCACAGTTTAGACTGATGTGCCCCTCCCCTCCGCATTTGAAACATATGATAGGTGGTCGTTCTCCTTCCTTAATAACGGGTGCTGGTGCTGACGTCTTTCCATCATTGTTGAATCTCCTCTTCTTGAAATGACCATTCTTATTGTTTTGGCCCTAATTACCACCGAAGTGGTTACCTTTTCTGGCCTGTTGATTCCCTTCACGCTTGTTGTCACCGCTTCGATGACTGCTCTCACTGGTATTATCATTTTGCCGACCGCTTTCTTTTGGTTGCGTTGACTCGTTATCGCGCTCCACTAACTGAGCCATATTCACAACATCTGAATACAAACACAGTTTATGAGAAATAAGATATTGACGTATCTCAGGTTTCAAACCTCGCAAAAACATTCGCGTCATTCGCTCTTCATTATCCACCAAGTGGGACGCAAACCGGGACAACTCAACAAATTTAGCCTCATACTGCGACACGGTCATATTATTCTGCTCCAATTTGATGAACTCCACCTCCTTCATGTGACGAACACTTTCGGGAAAGTATTTGTCATTGAATAGCTCTTGGAACTTCTCCCAAGACATCTTCAGTGCGGCAGGTTGAGTACGCTTAATCGATTCCCACCAGTAATCTGCCTCTCCTCGCAACATAAAGGCGGCAAAGGGAACCTGTTGCTCCTCGGAGCATCCCAAGATATCAAATATCTTGGTAATCTGATTTATCCATGTTTCCGCTATAAGTGGTTTTGGCTCTCCCTTAAACTCTGGTGGTCCCAGCTCCTTGAACTGTTTAGCGGTGACCGTCCGAGAGTTTTCAGTGTTTCCACCTACATTTTGAACAGGAGCCTCGCCTGCTGTTGTATGAACTGTATAAAGCTTCTGAACATTTCATCATTCATCATTTGGTCAGTATTGTTGTTTGCATGAGGATTGTCGCCTTCCTGATGCACATTATCTCGATTATTGATATGTGGTGAATCCACAGTCGCCTGTGCTCCATTGCTATTCTCAACATTCTCGGATGCCATTTTCAGATACTGCCACAAAATAAAAGTTAATTGATATGTCATATATTATCCTTATATTATAACCGACCAATTAAATACCATGCAAATAAACTTAGGTAGGTCATACTAGCGAAGGAATTCCCCGTCTCTCCCCTTCTAGTTCTGTTCTCACATCTTAGCTAGGGATCATATCCCTAAGCTCTGATACCAACTGTGACGGCCCCAAAATTAGGTATACATCACCCATCTTGGGTCGTCAGATACATAGTACAGAATACAAATACAACTTACTAATACAACTGTCGTGTACAATACGACAAAACATAAACTGTGAGTTTGAATACAAATATTATATTCTTGAGAGTATTCATACTCAAAAAGAGTCCTCATTACATTTATTAACACACCATTACATAGAATAGTGAGGACTACTAACTAATACTATCATTTGGACCATCACTCCGTTCCCTGACTTGCCCCAGCTACGTTCTCATTTCCTGAAGAGAACAGTGAAAGAAAGGGTGAGCTCAACTAGCCCAGTAAGAAATATTATGACTAAGATAATGCAGAATAAATTATCATTAGCCTTCAACAATGTTAAATTGATAAAATATAATAGACATCAAGTTTAACTGTAGCGGAACAAGAAATCCATTAAAAGAGTCAAGTAGAAAATAAAATCTACTATCTTTTATGATTTAAAAGGTTTTTCAACACTGTTATCGCTGGGACTCAGCTTAATAAAAGAATCCACATCATCGAATCACCCCTGCACTACGGCCAAGGATATTCGTGTATTCATTAATGGTCATGATCATGCCAACAACTGTCCATCAATGCACTACGGGCCAATGAGGACTTTTACCATATCATTTGTAACATTACGGTCATGATTATACCGAATAATCCCTGGTCATAATCATACCAAGTCCATCTATGCACTACAGGCCACAGATGACTTTCAACATTTTATAAACATGAGGATAATGACAATGATATAAGAATTCAATAAAACAAGTTCAAGAATTAATTTATCCAAGAATTTACAACGTCCAAATTGTCAACATGATTCTGCTTTGTGGAGTAAAATTCAAGAATGCTTAGAAGAATATTTTCTTGAAAAGATACTGGATGAACCGCAATTATCAAGGATATTCAACTAATTTCATGGAGTATAGAAGTTAAAACTTAACCAACTGAGTATAGTAAAGAATGGAATAACAATAGAAATCACCCGACATGCGATAGACCGCACAGACAGGTTATTCCAACAGAATAATAAATAATGGAACTAGGTCCGGCGTAAACGCACAGACAGGATATTCCGACAGAATAATAAATAATGGAACCAGGTCCGGCGTAAACGCACAGACAGGATATTCCGACAGAATAATAAATAATAGAACCAGGTCCGGTGTAAAACACACAGACAAGATGTTCCAACAAAATAATAATAAAAACGGAACTAGGTCCGGTGTAAAACACACAGACGGGATGTTCCAACAGAATAATAGAAGAATGTCACCAAGTATAGGGTAGACCGCGTATACAGGTTATTCCAACAGAATAATAATAAATAGAATAACAACAGTTCTCTTCATGAATAAGAAAGAATAACACTCCTTACCGTTTTAAAGAAGAGCTGAAATAAGGAAGTAGTTAAGTAGCAGAATACTCTTCTTCTCTCTCTCTATAGTTTCTCTCTAGAGTTCAGTGAATTTGTAAGAAATAATGAAGGAATGAGCTGCTATTTATAGAAAAATAGAATGCATAGTAACTAATCCATGAACGGTCCAGATTGATTACTTTAATCTGACGGTCCATATTTAAAGAAAAATCTTTTAAATAAAATATAATATATTCTATTTATAGAATAACTTTAATAAAGTATTCTGTTTTATTACGTTAATAATGCGAATAAAACAAAACGTCATTATCGCTAAATAATTCATATTATTAACTGACAATAATTGAATCAACTGAGTGACTTCTCACATAAGCATTAATAATAAATATCGTGTGCTACTATATAACCACACGTATTACTGTACTTTTACTACTGAGTAGTTCAACAGTAACAATGGTAAAACTTTCGCCGTTATTTTTAATAAAATATTTTTGTCGTTTTCTCAATCCGACAATAATTCCGTTGTGGGGTCCACCAATGATTATGTCGTTGTACGAATATTCCCTGTTAAAACGAATATTCCCCGACCAATCGAATATTATATAACAACTTGCGTACTTTGCAAAATTTATAAATATTATCCACAACTATAACATTATATCAAATTAACTCCATAATATTCAAAAATGATATTTATAGAAAATTCATTTTTATTTATAAAAGTTGGGGTCTTACAAACATCCTTGCTTAGACTAGTTTATATTACTGTCTAGCTGAATGTAATACTTTTATAAATTCTTTATGAATATATGATATATATATATATATATATATATATATATATATATATATATATTTGTATATATATATATATATATATATATATATATAACATCTTTTATTTTCGCAACCGTGTTTCCTTTATATACATAGATGTAAATAGAATTTTCAATTCAGTTTGAGATTCATGGGAACTATTCGTCTGAGTGAGGGTATTGACAACATGGACTGTTGATGTTGTTGTTGATACTCTGGATCTCAGATAAATAGGTACTATCGATACGATAGTGTAATCCGCATGATATAGACTATATATTTGAGTGAGGGTATTGGAAATATGGACTGTTCATGTTATTACTAGTACTCTGAATTTTGGATAGATAGATATTATTTGTAGATACAGTCTATACATCTAAGTGAGGGTATCCAAACATAATAATAGTTCTCCAAGGAATTATATTCTGTTATGGGATATTGTGAATCTTGGATATCTGGTAATTGTATCTTGTAATAATTGTATAGTCGTTCGATTAAATATAAGCATAGAATCAGATACCATGGGCGTATAGATTTAAATGTGTTATATTAATTGACTAGTAGTAAGCACCATATCGGATACCGTGAGAGTATAGATATAGGGGCGTTACATTAATGGTATCAAAGCAGTTAAGGCTATAGATATAAGGAAGAGGTATCTTAATATATAGTCTTCGAGTCCGTAAAAATATTAACTTACACATAAAATAACTTTAAAAATTTTTATGCTTTGTGTAAATTTCTATATAAATAATAAAGATGTATTGTTTTATAGGATGACCAACTCGAATGCTGAGGAAATGCCGATAATAAATAATCCACCACAAATTGAGTCATTTATAGATAGTGATGTAGAGGAAGAAGAATTGCTTCATGATCAATAATTGCTAGATGTTGAGGAAGAGGAGGATCCAGTAGTAGGACAATTAATGGGAATTGAAGATCATGAGCAGGTGATGGCATCACTAGTTCATAAATCTGAGCATGATAATGATCAAATGATGTTTATGGTACATTTAGCCGAGGGAATGTTAGAGCATGAAAGGGGAACCAATAATCGACTAAAAGTACAACCGCACCATGAACAGAGGGGTAGGAAGGAAATACAGTCGAGGTTACTCAAATCTACTTTGGGAACTCGAGATGTCTTCAAGGATTTGCAGCATCGAGTAGTTTGATATCCAGTGGAGGAGAAGAAAACTACCTATCTGATAGATCGATCTGTGGTATGCCACATGATCCAGGATTCCTTTGATGAAGTTAATGAATTCTAGAATGTAGTATAGAAATCTAAATACTCTGTATTAGTACGAATAAAAGAGCATTTAAAGTTTGTATTATAGCTGGTAGTGTTTATAAACTACTAGTTGTTTATGTGTGTATTCTGTGATATATGAATAAAAAGTATGTTTGTGTTATACAAGTTCTTATGGTGAATGTTTATTATTTATTATAGAATCATGCCACAAACCAGAAGACCTCAACGAGAGAGAGATAACGATGTTAATCCTACCCAATAGTTAGTAGAACTTTTGTTAGCTGCTATGAATATACCCACAACCCAAAACACCCCATTTAAGGATTTTAAATTAGTTGGTCCACCTGAGTTCAAAGGAACATCCGAAGCAGTTGATGCAAAAATTTGGATTACTGAGATAGAAATTTTTTTCTTAGCAACCAATGTCAATAACAATCAAAAGACAGCTTTTGCAACATTTTTCTTAAAGGGAGAGGCAAATTACTGGTGGGAATCTACTAGGGGTCGGGTAGAAACTGAAGTTGTGCCATGGGATAGATTCAAAGAATTTTTCTTTGAAAATTATTTTCCCAATCTCTGAAGGATCGCGTGGAAGTATGAGTCTTAGTGTTGAAACAAAGAGAACTTACTGTATCCCAGTATACAGCCAAGTTTAACGAACTGTCCAGGTTTGCTCCACATCAAGTAAATACTAAACTTAGGAAGACTCGAAGGTATCAGGAAGGTTTAAAACCTCAGATACGAAGTAAAGTATCTATATTCCAAATAAAGACTTTTTTGAAGTAGTCGAGAAAGCTGTCATAGCTGAGAGTGAAAACGAGAACCTCATCAAATTTCACAAGGAAAATAAGAATCAAAATGGGGGAGGGAAACCTAAGACAAAACCTAGTTCAGATGGATTTAATAATAATAGAAAATGGAATACTACTTTTTCTAACAACTCGGGAAAAAAGGTAAGTAATAATAACAACAACTTTAATAATAATAAAGATAATAAAATGGAACCTTGTCCTACATATGGGGGAAAACATAAAGGATTATGTCTTAGAAATAAAAATAAATGCTACAATTGTGGACAAGAGGGACACTTTTCTCCACAGTGTCCTCTCCCTAATAAAAATAAATGTTTCAACTGTGGTTCGTCGTGACATTTAGCAAGGAACTATACCAAACCTAGGAACTAGGGAGGAAGGGGAAATAGAGTACCAGAGAATAACAATAATCGGTCAACAGTAACTGTAGTTGGAGCTTAGAGTAGACTAACCGCCAGAACATATAATATATTAGTGAGGGATGTTGTTGCTTCACAAGACATGGTAACATGTATCATCCCTATCAACACTTTAAATGCATATGTGCTATTCGACTCTGGTGCTACTTGTTCCTTTGTGTCTAATAGTTTTTCTAAAAACTTGAAGATACCATGTGAAAACTTAGACATACCATTATGTCTAGAAATTGCAAACAATGAAAAGATTCCTGTTAAGACTATATATAGGAACTATAGTGTGGATATAAAAGGACACAATTTTCTGGTAAATCCTATTCCAATTCAGTTAGGAGAATTCGATGTAATCTTAGGAATGGATTGGTTAGTTAACCATAACGCGATGATCAATTGTCATCAAAACCGTATAAACCTTTTGACTGCGTCGAAGTCAAAGGTAGTGTTCAACGGAGGTTGTTCACCTAAGCAATCTTGATGTCTTGCCATAACTCAGGCACAAAGGTTACTTAGAAAAGGTTGTTCAGGATATTTGGCCTATATAGTTGATACTCGACACGAAGGAGTAAAACTAGATCAAATACCTATAGTTAAGGAATTTCCCGATGTATTCCCAGATAACTTACCAGGTCTTCCTCCAGATAGGGAAATCGAGTTTGTCATTGACATTGCACTGGGAACGACACTAGTTTCTAAGGCACCATACATAATGTCATCCGTAGAACTGAAAGAGTTACTAGTACAACTACAAGAACTCTTAGATAAAAAGTACATACAACCTAGTGTTTCACCTTGGGGAGCATTAGTATTGTTTGTAAAGAAGAAGGATGGAACCATGATTTTATGTATTGATTATAGAGAATTAAATAAATTAACCATAAAGAATAAGTATCCTTTACCAAGAATTGATGATTTGTTTGACCAATTAAAGGGGTCGAACACTTTTTAAAAATAGACCTTCGGACAGGTTATCATAAGTTAAAGGTAAGAAAAGAAGACGTGCCGAAAATAGCATTTAGGACACGCTATAGACATTATGAGTTTCTTATAATATCCTTTGGTTTGACTAATGCACCGACAACATTTATGGACTTGATGAATCGAGTGTTTAAACCATGCTTAGATAACTTTGTTGTAGTGTTTATCAATGATATTCTGGTATACTCGAAAACCCAGGAAGAACATGCTGAACACTTAAGAGTCGTTTTGGAGATATTACGAAAGGAACAACTTTATGCAAAGTTTTCCAAGTGTGAATTCTGGTTAAAGAGAGTTCAGTTTTTAGGTCATGTAATTGACAAAAATGGAATATCAGTAGATCCAACTAAGATCGAAACGGTTGTGAACTGGGAACAACCAATAACTCCAACATAAATAAGAAGTTTTCTTGGTTTAATGGGTTATTATCACAGTTTTACAAAAGATTTTTCAAAAATAGTAACCCCACTAACCAATTTAACTCGAAAGATGGTGAAATACGTCTAGACAGCTAAATGTGAAGAGAGATTCCAAGAGTTGAAGAAGCGATTGAGCATGGCTCCAGTGTTGTCCCTGCCAGATGATACAAGAGGCCTTGTAGTATTTAGTGATGCGTCACATAGAGGTTTAGGGTATGTGTTGATGCAACATGGGAAAGTAATTGCATATGCATCACGACAACTCAAAGATTATGAGAAGATGTATCCTACTCATGACCTAGAGTTAGCTGTGGTAGTTTTTGCCCTGAAAATTTGTAGGCATTACTTGTACGGGGAGAAGTGCGAGATATATGCAGATCACAAAAGTCTGAAATATATTTTTACACAAAAAGAGTTAAACTTAAGGTAGATGAGATGGTTAGAACTGATAAAGGATTTTGACTGTGAAATCTTATATCATCTCAGGAAAGTCAATGTAGTAGCTGATGCGTTAAGTAGAAAGAACCAAGAAAAGTTGAACGTAATAACCACCAATGAAAGGTTAATAAATGATTTTAAAAGACTTAAAATTGAGGTGGGATGTCCAACTACCTCTATCCAAAAGTTATTCATTCTAGAGGGAGTTTTGACTGTACTAGATAGAATCAAAGAGATGCAGAGAAAAGATGAGGAGTGTCAAAAATGTAAGTCTAATATAACTCATGTCAAGAATATCAAATTCAGAATAGGAAAGGATGGAATATTAAGTTATGAAGATAGAATTTGGGTTCCGTTAAATCAGGTATTAAAAGATGAAATCTTAAACGAAGCTCATAATTTTAAATTTGTCATTCATCCTAGTAGTACTAAAATGTACAAAAACTTAAGTCGACACTTTTGGTGGTCGAATATGAAAAGAGAAATAGCTGAATGGGTAAGCAAATGTCTCACGTGTCAAAAGGTTAAGGCTGAACATCAAAAGCTGAGTGGTTTACTTTAACCCTTACCAATTCTTGAGTGGAAGTGGGAACATATAACCATGGACTTCGTGGTAGGCGTTCCAGCTACACAGAAGGGCCACAATGATATTTGGGTAATAGTTGGCCATCTAACCAAATCAGCTCACTTCCTACCTATTAAAGTTACTTATAACTTAGATCAACTTGCCAAGCTATACATTAATGAAATCATCTCTAGGCATGGAGTACCTGTTTCTATAGTGTAAAATCGAGACCCACGTTTCACCTCAAATTTTTTGGGAAGCCTTCAAAAACACTTAGGAACACAATTGAGATTAAGTACATGTTATCACCCTCAAACTGATGGGCAAAGTGAGAGAACCATTCAAACATTAGAGGACATGTTACGAACCTGTATCATTGACTTCAAAGGAAGTTGGTAAGATCACTTACCTTTGGTGGAATTTGCCTACAACAAAAGTTACCATGCTAGCATAGGTATGCCACCTTATGAAGCCTTATATGGGAGGAAATGTAGAACACCTTTATGTTGGGATGAAGTCGGGGAAAGGCAAATGCTAGGACCTGAAATAATCTAACAAACTATTGAGACCATCAAGATTATATGTGAACAATTACAAGCGTCTCAAGATTGACAGAAATAATACGCTGATCCACATCATCAACAACGAAACTTTAGCGTAGGAAGCCATATATTTTTGAAAGTGTCCCCTTGGAAGGGAAAGATACGTTTTGGTAAGAAAGGAAAATTGAGTCCGAGATTCATTGGGCCCTTCGAAATTTTGAGGAGGGTAGGTGAAGTTGCTTATGAAATAGCACTACCCCCTGAGTTAAATTGTATTCATAATGTGTTTCATGTGTCCATATTACGACCATATAAACCTGATTATAAACACATTATAAACTATGAACCGATCCAAATTGAAGAAGATCTTTCTTATGTAGAAGAACCTGTGCAGATCATCGACCGTAAAGAGTAAGTCCTAAGAAATAAAGTGATAGCATCGATCAAAGTAATCTGGAGGAATCAGAACGTTAAAGAGGCTACATGGGAGCTTGAGGACAAAATGCGAGAGAACTATCTCCAACTGTTTACTTAACTTGTACTGTAACTTTGAGGATGAAATTCTTATTAGTGGGGGTGAATGTGAAACCCCAAAAACCCTAATAAGATTCGCTTATATAAATTCAGTAATATTAATAAAATCTCTTCGTTCTGAAAGCGTTTTGTGTTATTATATACTCTGTGAAACAAATTAGGTCAAATAAATTTTCGTCCAAAAATTGACGTGCTTGACACGTCGTGCTTCAAATTTTTCTTCCGAAAATGGACTTTTTGGTATATGTATTTTGACAAGCTACTTTATCGTGCTTACACTGACAAAATGCTTTGTCGTGCTTGTTAGCTAGGATTTGTGAAAAATCTAAGTTAGGAACCCTAATATCGAAATTAGGAAACCCTAGCCGTAGATTATAAACTCTAACCCTATTTTGTAAACCCTAACCCTAATTAGTTAGACTAAACCCTAATTAGGTTATCCTAACACCTAATCATGTTTAGTAAACTCCAATTAGGTACTAATAAACATCATTAAGCAACTCTAATTTTAAAAAACCAAAACTCTAATTAAGATTAAAGAGGATTAGGGCATAATTAAGCTACTAATTTGTGCAAACTAGCTCACAAGTAGGTTAATAGTCACCAATGCAAGTCCCAAGAGTGTACATGGTCTGGTTACACTCCCCAAGCAGCACA
Source organism: Panax notoginseng (assembly GCA_016801055.1). Lineage (NCBI taxonomy): Eukaryota > Viridiplantae > Streptophyta > Magnoliopsida > Apiales > Araliaceae > Panax > Panax notoginseng. Next base: position 112,404,876 of record CM029015.1, read on the forward strand.
AGTAACAGAACAACAGATCTTTGTGGAGGCAAGTAGGTAAAAATGACCAAAAACCCTAGTTTAGAAATTCTATAAAAGGTAGCCTTAGTTCAGTGCAAACTCATGAATTCTCTAAGCCTATACACTCTTATAACATACCTAAACAAGCCTTGGTGATAGCAACAACATAATCAGTAGTCAAAAATCAAAATCAAGCAAGAAATGGTGCAAACCCTAATTTTAACCTAGATCTTTGATGCTATGTTTAATTTGTAGTTTAGATGTTTAGATATGTGTAATATCATGTTGGTAAGTATGCTAAGTTGATAGAACATGTTTTCAAAACATCTAGATGCATCAAAATGGGATTTTAAGCAAACTACAAATTTTGGAAAAATAGGTCTGACAGTTGAATGTCAGAGCCTGTAGATCCGTGTATGTTAATAGTTAGGTTTGTTAATTGTATGCTAGTTGTAGTATTACATGAAGTCTTTAATCTAGAAAAGAGAATAGGTTCATTAGAATCATATATTGCAGGATATAGATGGTAAAAAGTTGTTGACCGATCACGAAGTTCTGTTTTCTGAGTTACCCAGAAAACTCAAGAACATGTTGAACCGACTACTTTGACCAACCTTTTAATCGCTTTCTGTTTGTTGCCATGATGTCTAAATTTAATGAATTGATACCCTGATATACATACTACATATCTATGACACTCAAATGCTTAATCAATTCATAGGATTACTAGAATTAATGGTCAAAAGTCGTTCACCGAGCATGATTGTGTTTTCTTGGTTACCCAAAAAACTGAAGAACATAAAGAACAGCCTTTGGTTGTACTTTAACCAACATATATCTAGACCATAGAATCATACTCTGTCCAAACCAGTGTAACCTATATATACTTTGATATTGAGACTACATATTACAACAAACAAAACACAAATCTATCACACTGATTTAAAGATCTAGAAGCCACAAAATCGTTGACCGACCATGACCACTGTTCTAGGTTACCTTGAAACTCAAGAACAACTCTGACAATTCCTTTAAGCCTCTATAACTTCTTGTTATATGTAGGTTAAAGCATGAAATTGGTATGTTGTTGTACTATTACATGAGTACTACAACACCCATACACTTCCAAACCCAAAATAATTAACAGTAAGAAGTTAAGTTAAGGTCAAAGTGACCACTAGGCCATGGCCAACTGATTCTCAAAAACTCAACAACACCTATAGCGACACTTTCTGTCACTATAGGACTTTAGCGACAGACAGAAAATTATTTCTAATAAATTAATTAATAGAAATTAGAAATAATTAATAAATAATTATAAAAACAATTTTAAAAATTATTTTAAGTTATAATAATTAACTTTTAATATTTTTACATAAATTTAATATATATTTTATTTATTTGGATATTATTAATAATTAAGTTAATAATAAAGTAATATTAATAATAGGAAAATCGTATTAAATGATTATAATTATTTAAAAATAATAAACAAGATTTTGATAATATTCTAAGTAAATATTAATTATTTAGAAATAGAAATAAATGATTTAAAAATTATTTAATGGATAAATAAATACCTAAAAATTGTTATAAGCTTCCAGAAATTATTATAAAAGATATATAAATTATCTAAAATTATAATAAAGCTTATAAATAAAGTTTAACCGAGTTATTAACTTATTAATTACCCGGTAAAGTCTTTAGACACCGAAACTATATCGAACTTAACCTGAACATAAATAATTTATGTATTTGAGTATTGTTATCAATACTAATGTGTTAGATTTATATGAATGAACATCTTAGGTGTTTATAAACGAATCGAATAGCGTTGCTCGACCGATCTTCACTTAGGCAAGTTACTACACCCTATTTTAATTAGTTGAGCAAGTTCCTTAATTACTTACGCAAATTTCTCGAACCCTGCTTATTAAATAGACAAGATTTCTATCTTGAATTACTTTTGATATGTATTACCAAACCTAAACTTGAATTTCCAATTATTATAAAGTTATTGCTATAACTTCAGCATAACTAAGAAATGAATGATTTATTCATATGCTATTGTTTATTGAGCATAAACTATTGTGTCAAACAAAATTATTTTGGTAAGACATCCTATATTGAGTTGTATATCCCAAGAGGGATAAATGTGTGTCAATTGAATCTGACACATAGTGCAAATGAACACGATTAGGATGAGATGCATACTATTAGGATGTTGAATAGGTTTATCCCCTACCTCATATCTGAACAAGATTTCTAAGTCTTTGTGATTGATAGAAATAAAAAGTCCAAAAATGGTTGAACTATAAAAAATTCCAGACATAGTAAACAGCAATCAGTTGAGTTTTGAACTGTTATACTTCTTTAAATCCTATATTGTGATAAATTATAAAACCTGCTGAGCATGTTATAGCTCACTCTTGCAAATCATTCCCTTTGAAGTATTAGATGGTAACCATGGCACATCTGGAGTAAATAAAAGGAAGTGTCCCTGCTTAGACTAGTTTATATTACCGTCTAGCTGAATATAATACTTTTGTAAATTCTTTATTAAGAATCATGTAATCAAATATTACTATATGATATATATATATATATATATATATATATATATATATATATATATATATATATATATAACATCTGTTATTTCTGCAATCGTGTTTCCTTTACACATATAGATGTAAATAGAATTTTTAATTTAGTTTGAGATCCTTGGGAACTATTCGTCTGAGTGAGGGTATTGACAACATGGACTATTCATGTTGTTGTTGATACTCTAGATTTTAGATAAATAGGTACTATCGATACGATAGTGTAATCCGCATGATATAGACTATACATCTGAGTGAGCGTATTGGTAATATGAAATGTTCATATTATTACTAGTACTTTATTTTTGGATAGATAGATAATATTCATAGATACAGTTTATACATCCAAGTGAGGGTATCCAAACACAACAATAGTTCTCCATGGAATTATTATCGGTTATGGGATACTATGAATCTTGGATCTATGGGAATTGTATCTTGTAATAATTGTATAGTCGTTCGATTAAATATATGCATAGAATCGGATACCATGGGTGTATAAATTTGAATGCATTATATTAATTGACTTATAGTAAGAACCATATCGGATACTGTGGGAGTATAGATATGGGGGCATTACAGGTTTCACCAGACTAAGTCTCTCGATTTGCTGGATTGCGAAGTGATGATGACACCGATGGATTGGCAGTTCATCACTGGTATGGATTTTTACGGGGCGCCAGTGCCTTGTGTGGCTGACATATCCCCTATTACCATCAGGTCCTTGCTAGGAGTCCCGGTTACGGCACTCAAAGGTAGGACAGTTCGTACTGGTCCTTTGAGTGTAGATGCAATGAGTGGGGCGTTGAAAGAGCCATTGCCCTGATGATCCAAGGGTCAGAGATTACATCCTTTGGCGATTGTTCCTGATCATCCTCAGGGGTTATTTTCTGGCTGATAACTCTTCCACGGTGTCATTCACTTTAGTCAGAACCACACGGGATGTGGACCGTATTGGAGAGTTTGATTGGGGCTCCTACTTTTTTGCCTACTTCATCAGGGGAATGCACTTGAGCTCATAGGGCTTGATAGAGGCTTGGCTAGAATTCTACCCATTCCTGATGGTGAATATTTCTCTTTTGATTTTCCTTGTTCAGGTTGAGAGTGTTGACTGACCATAGATATTTGCTCTTATATTGGCAGTTTTAGGCCTATGAGAGGCTCCCATGTCTTCGTCTCGTTAGCTTATTAGGTTTAGACACATATCCATGGGGACGGAGATGGCATCACTCCACATTGGAGGAGGTTCCTGTAGCTAAGGTTTTCACCCATTTACGCTTACAGTTGAAGCTATTAACAGCCGATTTCGTTATATAGTCTCCTTACTCTAAGGACCATTTGATAATTGACTTTGAGGGTGGTTTCCTGACTGGCATCGAGTATATATTATCCACTCGATGTCTTCCTCTCTTTACAGATGGAGGTTGGGAGCTCTATTTAGGAGAATGTGTTATTAGGAGTACTACAGGAGAGATTTATATACCGATCTATCCTCTTGCTAGGCGTTATTGGCCTGTGTCACAGCCACCGATCATTGATATCCTGTTGGTGGGAGTTGATGGCTTTGCTTTGTCAGAGGGACCATTCACTTAGGTGGCATTCTACCGCTGGTGGTTCCCTCGCACCATCGGAGCCCAGACCCGTGCCATACAGTTTATGGGGGATATGGTTCCTGGCATCGTCATAATGGTATATTGGATTTCCTACATCTGAGAGCCTACTCATCTGACGCAAATTGATAGTTTGACCCAACAGTTGGATCGGGCACATTTTTTTTATCCAGCATTTGGGCAGAGATCCTTTCGAGGCTGATTCTTTTGATCCTTCCAGTTCTAGGGCTGGCCCTTCCGATGGCCCATATTTAGATGGTTTTACTGGTGTAGATCCTCTGTTGTATCAGCCTAATATCCCTACTGGCATAGATCCATTGACTCAGGAGGAGTTACATCATGTGGATTGGTTGGATGATGTGGACATCAACACTATCAACTTCTTCTGATGCATTTCTCGCTATATCTTTTGATAGGTCTCTGTTAGATATTAGGCGGTTGTGCCCCATTCTCGTTATATCTTTTGATAGGTCTCTGTTAGTTGTTGGGTAGCTGTGCCCCATTTCCCTATATTTTTTAGCTGTACACATAGAAGGTGTATTTAGATGATGATGTATTTAGGAATGTATGTATATTATTTTTCATTCCCTACATCATATTATCATTTATTGTTTATCACGCATGTATTATGTTATGCATATGTATTTCCAGATATGAGTTTAGCATTGACCCCTAGATGGTCTTATGACACGACCGTACAGATGTCTTCATCGATAGTTAGCCGTATTGATCATACCCCACCAGTATTAATGGAATCTTCATTGAGATTGTGGTATGATAGCTTGTCCTCCCTAGATCGGGTGATAGTTGACCAGTTGATGCGTCACTCTATGACCCTCCTGACATTCCACGTTACATCGGGCTTTCTAGAGGGTATGTTAGAGCATTGGGTACTAGATAGGTAGGTGTTCCGGTTTGAGACCCAGGAGTTGACTCCTACCTTAGAGAAGGATGAGCTTCAGAAAGTTTTTCCATTAGATAGGCCTTGTGGTCGGATGGCTGTCAACGACATGAGCTGGCAGTTTATGACCCTCACAGGTTTGAGGCGCAGAGTTACCTTGGATGAGATTTCCTCGGGGCATGTAGTGTCCATGCATTTTCTGATAGACAGATTTGGCTCATTAGAAAGTTATTTACAGCACTCCAAGGATTTCACCACTTTGGAGGATGATTGGCGTGTTGCCAGAGTAGATGTACTCTTGATGTGTATCATGGCTTATCTGTACATGCCATTGTACATGGACCACTTAGACATCGGCATGCTTATGGTAGTGTGTGATCTCTGGGAGGAACATACCATTTTACCAATGATTATGGCAGAGACCTTAAGGTCGGCCACGTATTGTCATATCCATTCTGTGGGGACATTAATAGGCAGTTCGATCTTGTTGTACGTGTGTTTATGACACACTTGAGACCGATTGGCACTTTTCGACAACATGGGTATTATTTTTCCCATGAGATAGCCATGTCTTACTCCTTTCAGCCAGCGGAGTGTATAGATACAGCTTCTTGGTCATCTTTCTTGTCAGGGATCGAGGATCCGTTTGATATATTGTCCTGTTTCGGGCTTATTTCTCTCTATAGCTTTATCACTCATGCACCTGGCATGGATTATCTTCCTCTGGCTTGTTTAAGGGGTGTGACCACATATCATCCATTGGCTATGATGGCACAGTTTGACCAGTTTCAGGATGTTCACCTCTTTGACGGGGCATTGGGTCAGCATTTATCATCTCGGCTTCTGTCAGCAGAGAATTTGTCCAAGATTTATGTCTGTTGGACCCAACGTGAGAGGGCTAATTTTTCTACTAACCATCCAAGTCATTCTACAGAGTATTCTGTATGGTTGGAGGTAGAGATTGCATCGGCTAGGGTTATATCCTTAGAGCCCGGTATGGATTATAATAGTGGGGAGCCTATAGAGGACCCTGATTCTCCCACTGAGGACAAGCTGTTTGCTGGGTTGACAGCAGCTCTACTTGATTCACCAAGTATTCCTGCTATTGTGACTCCACCTTCTGCAGAGTATTTAGAGAAAAGTTTACATCTAATGACGTTTGAGAGGGATTAGGCTATGGCCTTGATGTTGACAGCTCTTTCTGGTAGAGATGTCGCTCTGATTGAGAAAGATGATGCTTTTGCTCATAGAGATACCGTCGTTGCTGAGCGGGATGAGGCTCGATCATATAGGGATGTAGATGTTAATGAGCGGGATGGTGCTCTAGCTGCCTGAGATGCTGCTACTACAGATAGTGCTGCATTGAGATCTCATACTGCTGATATCATTGCAGAGATGAGCACATTCATTGATGAGCATAGTGTCACCATGCAGATGGCCGTGGATCTCTTGGCTCGTGTAGATACCCTTGAGCAGGAGCTCATAGAGTTACCCCTATCTTCTGAGAGGGATGCCATGTTAGACATGATAGGTCGCTTATCCACTGGTTTGTAGATTAGCATTGATTTTCCTGTATAGACTAGGTTAGTCATTTTTGTCATGTATATGACACATTATATATATCAAATAGTATTATATGGTAAGAAAATTTGTTTTGATTCACTTCCCTTTTAGTTATGCCTTGTTACTTGCTTGATAGTTGCCTGTTCTCTAGGGTTTGTGATCTTGATGTATTCTGAACTCCTCCTTGATGGATGGACATTGAGATGTGTTAGGATCTTTCAGAATGGATCGTTGATCTTTGTATTTGTTAGGTTTGTAATATTCATGAACGCAATCAAATTGCATAAAATAAGTGGAAACGTGGAAATCAGAGTTTTAAAATTTTACAAACCATATACCCAGATCATCCTTTATGCACAATTATTAATTAAACGAATAGATAAATAACATGAATCATACCCTTGAAGATTCGAGCTTCCTCAGGTACGAGTTCACCTCCAAATCCTTTCGCATTCAACTTGAATTCACCGGGTTTGGTTCCTTCCTTTGATCAATGTTAGCCACCCAAGTGTTTGGCCTCTAGAGGTGATCCACCAAGGAATAAGAAATATTTAAGAAGAAGGGTGTTTGGCAAAACCCTAGTTTTTTATCTCTATAAAAAGAGTGTACTCTCCCAACTATTGAAATTACGCATGTTGTGAAAAAGTCAACAACCACCTCACCCATAATAAGACTTCTCTTATTTATAGATGCGGGCAACCCTCCTTAACAATTAAGGAATTGGGTTTTAATTTAATTAATTAAATTCCTTTAATTAATTAGGCTCCCAATCTTATTATGAATAATTAATTAAACTCTTTTAATTAATTAGCCTCCTAATCTTATTAGGATATTTAAGAGTACTTTTATTAATTAATTCCTAAACTCCTTTAGAAATTAAAAAATAATAGTAGTAGTAATAATAATAAGACACTTCTTTTTAATTTATATTTAATATTTCTAAAATATTAAATAATAAATATTAAGCTATTTAATTTATTCTATCACCATAGATTAAATTAAATATACTTAACTTATTATTACGATTATGCCATTAACTTCTTAAATAATTATTCTTCCTTTTATGGTGTGACCCTTTAGGTTCTCCATATTAAATCGGTTGTGAATAAATCAATTAGAACAATTCTAATCTTATTAAAATAAATAAATTAAATTATTAATTTATTTAAATAAATAATATTTATTCTACAATAGGGATAAGCCTCCCTAGTGATCAACGACTTTCCAGATAATATAGATTTTAACATTAAACATAAAAGAACCTTTGAGTAAATAGTTACCGTATAATTCAATCCTTCCACCATACAATGTCTCAATTAAATATAAGACATAGAATTACTGTCAAATCTTATTTTATTTAATTATACGTATTTCGACTCTTAAATGTACAACACCAAATAATGTAAATTAAAAACTCCTTTCTAATTTCATTATGCCTTGACCAAGGACTACTGGGTTGTCATTTATCGAATCACATAGGACATTTCTCTTCTTTTACTAGAAGCGGTAGATTCTTTATTGATCAAACATTATCCCTATGTACGACTTATTATACCCAAGCATACCCTTTGATATACCCTAAGGGTCTTAAGGAATAAGTCAAAGTATAACTCATCATACACAAGATAATATGATGATCTCAAGTCCAAGGATCACTTGTACTACTATCACTACAGGAATTCCTATTGACAGGCAAGTAAAACTCCATTAGGTATTCCTTAGCGAGCCACGTCCAGTGAACTTATTTTCTAATAAGCACCTACATACTTGCTTTAGTGTCTCCACACAAATGATTATGAGATCAATCATCCTCATCCAATGAGCAAGTAACGTATGTACAAATCTATCCGGATTCACTAATTCCCAATTTAGTAATCCAACAATTGGGAACTATTTTAGTTTTAAGCTTTCTAAGAATTTAAATCTCATTAGAATGATCATCATCATTATTCTAAAAGCATTGCTTAAAACAATGGGTTTATCACATATTATTAAACAGGATCATGTAGATAATTAAAAACCTTTAATAATTTAATATTTTTTATTAATAAATGAATAAGATTGTTACAAAGAATATGCTTTATCATCAAACATGATTGGCTTGTGTGTATACTACTTTTAATCTCTCACTTGCACTAAAGCCAATCGCCATGGTATCTCATACCATTCTTCTCTAAGTGGCGATTATCCTACTGTTGGATAAGCTTTAGTTAATGGATATGTAATGTTGTTCTAGAGAGTCCACTATCTCTATAGTGATTTTCCTTCTTTTAATGATTCTTATAATCAAATGAAAGTGCCACAACACATGTTTAGATCCAAGATGAGACTAAGGAACTATTCCTAGTTCTGTAATGAACTTTTCATCCAAACAATCAACTTGCAGCTTCATTTACAGGTATATACTTTGTCTTTATCACTAAACAAACAACTCTTTGCTGTTTGGAATTTTTTCAATTTACTGCACCACCGTTCAAGGTAACTCTTTACCTTAAAGTGGATTTTCTGTCGTCTAGATCTGTCTGAAAAACTTGAGTTTGTTAAGTCCTCTAGTTTTAATTTATACCCACCAAGAATATGATCACATCCTTAGTACTGATTAAGTACTTTAAGATATTTTTCACCGTCTGACAGTGATCTTCTTCAGAATATGACTGATCGACATCAGGTCTCGTACATTTCATTGTATACATGATAGTTACTTATGCGATCTCTCTTTTATGAGTCTATGGGGACTATTAAGAGAGATACACTCCATGGCTTATCATCATGAGACATCTCTTGGAGTTTGTCATGCTAAATGACTTTAGCATCAAATGAATATACGTTCCTTGGGTTATGTCGATCATCCTCTCAAATCTATCGATATAGATTTGTATCCCCAATTAAGATACTCTTCCCAAATCATTCATGGAGGAATGTTTAGACAACTTTATCTTTACTGATTGTAGCATTAGTATGTCATTCCTTATCCATAGTATATCAAAATATAATATTAGGAATGTCACGGTGCTCTCACTGACCCTTTTGTACACACTAGGTTCATTCTTATTTGTGATAAAATCAAACTCTTTTGATTGTCTCATCAAAACAAATGTTCCATATTTGAGAAGCTTGATTCAATCCATTTCTCTGAGTGTCTACAACTCTTACCTCATCGTATGTAACTGGATCATCATCGTCTATGATGTGTACCTCATCATCATCATCTATGATGAATCCATACCTCCCAGGTATCTTCAGTACTATCCCAGATTTACGATTCGGTTGTGGTACAATAGGTCTATCTACAGATTTCTCTTAATTGACATATAGTGTTTTATGATTCTTGAACTCTTCAAGATCTATTATCCTCCCACTTGTCCCTTCAATGATAAACATCTTTATCTTAGAAGGCATCATGTTTCACAACAAACACCTTTTGCTAAGTAGGATTATACAACATATACCCTAAACTTACTTTAGGATGTTCCACAAATCTACACTTATCAAATCTTGTCCCAAGCTTACCCTTTGAAACCTTTTCATATAAGTTGGATAACCCCTTATCTTGACATACTTAAGATTAGGAATCCTCCCTGTCCATAACTTTTATGGACTCTTGGGGCCAAATTTTGAGGTTACCTTTTTCGTAGATATGCAGCCATTTCTAGGATATGATCCAAGAGGGATACTGGAATGTCGGTAAAATTATTATGGACCGCACCATGTCCAATAAGGTACAATTTTTTCTTTCAGATACATCAATCATTTATTGCGTATCGGGAGGCGTCCATTATGAGAAAACCATTTGAGATGATCTAGAAACTTATTGCACAAGTATTTATTCCTTGATCCAATCAAAGAATCTTAATACTTGGCCAATTTGTTTCACTTCTGAATTCTTTGAACCTTTCAAATAATTTACACTTGTATTTCAGCAAATACACACATTCAACTCTTTGAATGATCATCTCCTTTTCCTATACTAGTTTGTTCAATTTACAAAATAATTTTTTACGTAAGTCAAGTATATAAAATCCATTAAGAAATATTACAGTTCTATACAAAACGTTATTATTATTATAAATAGAATAGCAATTGTTCTTAAATATAATACCAAAGATTTCATTGTCCAACAATAAAATAGAAATAATGTTTTAACAAGAATTGGAATGCAATAACAACTTATTGGCTTAATAGATTTGCCCGTAGGCATTGCTAAACTATAAGTTTCTATGGTTAATGTGCCAACCTTTGCTTCATTTCCCACACATAAGATTACTTATATTTGTTTAGCTTTCTACTTCTGCTTGGTCCCTTCATAAATCCATATTTATGATAACCAAAGTCGGTATCCAATACCCAAGTAGAACCTTGACTTAAAGAAAAATTTATTTTAATCATGATCAAAAAACTATATTTGTAACCGAAGCTTCACTAAGCTTCTTCTGGTTAGCTCTGCAAGATGCTTCTCGCAGTTTCTTTCTAGTGTTCAGACTTATTACAGTGGAAACAAACTCCTTTGCTATCCATATTAGTTTTGTTCTTATTATCCTTTGTTTTTGCCTTTTCTATTTACCTTCTTAGAATCGTTCTTCTTTTCGGAAGATCCTTTGGCCCCTACTAGTAAGACTTGGTCTTTCTTGGTTGGAAAGTGACTCAACATTTTTTAACATGTTAAGAAAATCAGCAAAGCTAATCTCTAGCTTGTTCACATGAAAAATTCACAACAATTATGAAAGAAGTCCAAGAGTGAGTGCAAGATCAAATCTTAACTTAACTCTCCAGCCATTGCAAAACTAGTTATCCTAATTGTTCAATCAAATTGATCATCATTAGGACATGTGTCTGTACTGTAGTGCCTTCGGTCATTCTAGATCGGAAGAGCTCCTTAGATATCTGATATCTATTAGTCCTACTTTTCTTACCATCAACTACTTAATATGAAGGAATATTGTAGGAACATCCATATTTTCATGCTAACGCTGAAGCTCGTTACTCATGGATGCGACCATGGTGTATTGAGCCAACTATACATCATCTTGTCACTTTCTAAAAGTAGCAATCTCTTCCTCAGAGGTATTATCTGCAACTGTAACGCCCTCAAATTCAAGTATTTGAAACCCGAACTCAGTGCTTTACGATACCATTTTTGTGAGCGGAATAATAGTAATAATAATAACAATAATATGAATATCAAACTTAATTTATATTTATCAGAGTCTAATCCCAAGTACGCAACCTTTACTATAATTCTTTACATGATATATAATACATATCATTATATTAATACAGTCTAACTATTACAAAAGATACAATTAAACATATTCTACAAAAGATACCATTAAACATATTCTGTTTACTTTCCTTTTCACTTGATGTTGACTGAACCTTCTAGCTTTTCACACTTAGCTGAAAACAATTAAATTAAGCAAGGGTGAGCATTTGAGTGCCCAGCAAGTAATAACAATTATAAATATATTTAGCTGAAAGAATTAAATATTTTCTTTATACATCACTTCTACAACAAATCTATAGCTGTGAAGTAAACTGAACCGATAATACCAGCATACCAATTCTATCACAAATTTTTGAAACTACGTAATGACTATATATGGGGTTTAGTTGACATACTATGAACATTATTTTCAATTTTCGAATAGGTTTAGCATAACTTCATCCGCAAACCGTCATAACTTACGGGCGCGAGGGTGTACATCCCATGGGCCCTGTATTGATCAATACAACATTGCAAGAACGATGTGATCGTTCACTCTGTCCGCCTTGGGCGCATAAAAGTTTTCCCTTGATCGGGATGTTCATACTAGTTTGGAATCCGAACCAAAACAATTTAATTGGATACAAAGAAGTTTTATCATATTCAACGATATTTATAAATCTGTGTCTAGCTGGTCAAATAGCTTAAACGGCTTATATATATATATTCTATTTGTTAATTTCTAAATATGATTATACAAGTGTCCCCACTTGGATAATCATTATATTTAATCACATGTTGATATATATAATGATTATCCAAGTGGGGACACTTGTATAATCATATTTAGAAATTAACAAATAGATATATATATATATATATATATATATATATATATATATCTGAATTACCATATACTTATATGTTGATAAACAATGATCGGATATAGAATATATACGACAATAAGGTTAATAATGTAGTATAATAATTATAATTCTGAAACTTCTTACTCATATCCATTGCATAAAGGAAATGCAAAGGTGAGATACTTGCCTGATGCACTACTTATAGCTCGTAACTTAGTTCTATCTTTTATACCGAAACATATCATTAATAAGATCATTTTACTGATTAGAACAACATACTATAACGCATAGCACTGCTTGTTGCAGTCAGCACATAACCTAAGCACATTGTCACACATGTTTCACAGTCATTGAATCACAAACAAACACATATACAGACAAATTATACAAGTCCAGATCAATCTCTGAAATATGTCGGTGTACCGACGATTTTATCGAGTAATTATCGAGTCTAAGACTCTATCATATAGTTCAACATCTATAAGTATCGGTCATATTATTTTTAAATGACTTATAATAATTTTTAAATATTTATTATAATAAATCATGAATTTTTCAAACACCGGAATCATAATTAAATGATCTAAATATTAAACAATTCTATTATCATTAATATTTAATTAATATTAAACTATTAATGAAATCATTACCAAAATATTAAAGTTAGTTATAGTAACTCAAAATATTTTTAAAGTATTTATATTACCCTTAAATGATTTTTAAAAGAGTTAAAATTATTTTTAAATAATTACCATTAATATTAAAATATTAATGCATTATTTATCAAAATATTTAAAAGTTATTAATTATAACTTAAAATATTTTTAATTCATTTATATCCTTTTTAAGTGATTTTTAAATCAATAAAACCATTTTTAAACTATTTATTTAATATAATTATTAAATAAACTCAATATCATTAATATTAAAATATTACTATTTTTCATGATAAAATATCAAAAGTTATATTTTATAACTTAAAATATTTTTATAACCATTATATAATTTTTATATAATTTTTAAATCATTTATTTTATTTTTCATCATACATTTATTAAATAACTTAAATATCATTAATATTAATTTATTAATAAAATTTCATCACAAAATATTAAAAGTTATCAAAAATAACTTAATTTATTTTCTTATACCATAATATAGTTTTAAATGATTTTTCATGTATTAAAATCATTTTTAAATAAATTATTTAATATTATAAGTAAATAAATTAAATACTTTTAATATTCCAAAAATATTAAATATTTATGAAATATATTCAAAATAAATAAAAATTAATTTTTGAATTTTAAAATAATTTTTAATAAAATAATTAAAAACTAATTTTTTTTCTATTTATTTAATAAAAATAATTAATTTTGGAAATAAACTATAGCTAAAGGACCCTATAGCGACGAAACTGTCGCTATAGGTGTTCTTGAGTGTTCTTCATCAAACCTAGAAATTCACCGACAGTGTGTAGGGTATCTAGTTTGACCACCACTTATAAAATCCAATACAAAGTGTTTCTTGGCTAGAAATCGATTAGATATTGTAGTACTCATGTATCACTATAACTACAAACGGATTCCATGGTCAAATCATTAAACAACAAAGAGATTTAATCTCTCAAAAACACTGTCAGACGCTGTTCTTCATTTTTGGTTTTCCGAAAATGAAGAACAGTACCAGGTACCTACTTTAGATCTTCATAACTTGCAATACTGGTAACGTTCATGTGATTAAAGACATCTAGATTGTAGGTAGCATGTGATATTACAGATCTAATACAACACATAACCATAACAACAAAACACCAGCAAGATCTTGATTGGTCAATGGCTGTCAAAAAACTTGTGCATCCGATTTCTGGGTTTTCCAGAAACGCTTAATCAGTGACGAGTGGTCTACTTTGACCACTCACTCAGATCGATATATTTATGTTATGAAGGGTATGAAGACATGGATCTTGAGTCCATCTAACATACTACAACATGAAGGCAAGAACAAGAACAAAACCACAACAACCTGATAGACCAGAAGCCTTAAACATCTTGTCAGACACTGAAAAATGATTTCTGGGTTACCCAGAAATCTTCCAGTCATGCTCGGTCAACCGAGTTTGACCACGATTAACATGAAATCTACACATCTCCTGACCCTGATTCCAGTTCTAGATCCAAGGCTACATTACGTACTACAACTTTAAACGTTTCAACCAGCAAAAACATAAACACACAACGATTTACAGGGTCTGACATTCGGTTGTCAGACCCATTTAAAAAAAATTCCAGATTCTTGCAAACACCAAATCCGAGCCTATAGATGTTATGGATCTAACATCTATCAACCCAGATCATCATTATACACCATATTTAACATGTTTAACACACAAAAAAAACATCCAACCACAGATTAATGGACAGATTCTTCTTGCTTCTAGCTTTCTAATTTGATTGTGGTGTTAGTGGGGCATGGTTTGTGACTTATATATCTTGATATTTTCGGAGGTGAGAGCTTGAGAGAGTTTAGATGGGTGTTGTGCATAAAATAAGCTAGCAAATGTCATTTCTCTATCCTCCAACCTATTTATAATTCTTAGATGCAATGAATCTAACATGCAAGGTGTCAAAGTGGAAAAGCTTGAAGGAGTTTTAGGCATGTGCTATAATATTAGAGTGGTGACTTTGCAAGCTAGCTTATTAAATAAATATTAAAAAGGCTAATTTAGCAAACTAACAAAGTAATTTAAGGGTATTTTTGTCCATGATGCTTGAATCTAGGTTAAAATCAATAGATCTTAAACCTTAGGGTTTCTCAAATAATTTTTAGGGTTTAAAAAATTAAGTTTAAAGTTCAATAAAATTTTAAATAGAATTTACAATTAAAATTTTAGGGTTTTTAAATAATTAGGGTTCCTTAAAATTATTAGGGTTTTCTAATTAACATAATAATTTACTAAAATAATAAATAAGATCACCCTTTTAGCAATTAGGGTTTACAACTAGTAATTAGGTTTTATAATTACTAATTAAGTTTACCTAATATAGAAATTAGGATTCTAAAATATTAATTTAGGGTTTTCACTCAAGAAATTAGAGTTTCTAATTTCACGATTAGGGTTTCGCTAATTAATGTTAATCTTAATAATAGTTGGCATAAATCACAATTCACAGTTACCAAATATCTTCGAACTCGTATTTGAGTTTTAAATTAGGGTTTGACATAATACATCATAATTGACCATCCATTATCGGTCCACATACATACAGTTCGTATTTATAGCACTGAAAAATTAAAATATAATTAATATTATATTATTATTATTATTATTAATCATAACTACTAGACATATTTTAAAGTCTCATTTGACTTCAAACTAAGGTTTATCAGTAACATTAAAATTGTTCCATCAAAACTGATCCTCACATTAACCTTACACACATAGCATACCTAATTATAATACTGACAAATAATAATATAATATTATTATTCTTATTCCTTGATAAAAATTCAAAATTAGAGTTTTGGATTCTATATCTGATTTTAACTGTCATATATAACATTAATAATCAAGTTAAAAATAAATAACTTAATTATTCTGAAATAAATTCATATAATAAAATAAAATAATTATTATAATAATTCTATAATCCATTCATATATTATTTAAATAATATAATAACCATGTTCTCATGGAAAATAATTGATAAAAACATTTTTACTGTAAAATTAATTATTATAAGAATATAATTTATAATGATCAATAATTCTAAAATAAAATTATTTGCAAACATGCATGTAATAAATATATATTTTTTTATTACAATAATTACATAAGCTTTATCTTGTACAAATCATCATCCTTAAAATAAAAAAAAATTATACGTAAAATTTTTGATTTAATTATATACAAAATATTGGGTTATTACAGCAACCATTGCAGGGATAGGCATATTAAGGACATAAGATAACTTTTTAGCCATGAGAACTATTCTCAAATTCCTTAACCAATCCGTTTAATTCTGTCCGATTAATTTAGCATCTAATATGCTACGCAGTGATAGTAATTTAGATATTGTAAAATTTTGTAAATAAATTTGTTCTTAACAACATTTTAGCATTCATTCTTTTATTAATTACTAAAATAATTTAGGTCTTATTTTAAATTGGTATCTCCCACTATTTTCATCAAAATATATTACCCTCAATATATATAATTCGACAATATCCAATTGAAGATATGCTAGTGAGAATGAGGATCCCATTTCAAATGTATATAGCCTTGTGTGTGCACAACAAACTATATATAAATAAATAGGTAGACAACTCTTGTCAATTACATCAACTATGCAACTCCTTGTATTTTACCTCTTAGATCATAATGGTCAAGTGTGTGCACATTCGAACTAAAATGATTTAAGTTAAGTCAGACCCATCATTTCAATATAAGTGAAGAGGAAACTATAGCCCTTGTGTGTGCACAACAAAGCAATAATGTTCAATTCCTTATAAACATCATATGTAATAAAAATAACATCTTAAATATTTAATACTTGCCTTGTGTGTGCACAACAAACTTATATTAAATATTCAATACTCTATTGTTTCTATTATGCTAGAAGGCGACGTTCGATATTGTAAATATCTTTGAACGTTACAACTTAATATAAAAAATTTGAAGGGTTTGCTATTAATTTGTCTCATCTTGTTTAGCGCGCATGCACACACACACACACACACACACACACACACACACACACACACACACACACACATATATATATATATATATATATATATATATATATATATATAATACGCGTCATATTAATTAATATGCGAAGCATGTTTGCATAATATATAATATATATAGTATAAGCATGCACATATAGAATATTATATTCTACTTGGATTGATTATGCACTTTTATTCTAGTTTGTATAACTATTACATTTAACCTCGGGCTCTATTACAAACGGATTTTCGAGCGCTCCTTGCTTCTTGATCTCTAATTTTTTAAAATTAATTCTAGCTATTCCTACTACAAAACTATTTAAAATAAATAGAAACCTTGATCAGCAGTCAAGGGGAAGTACATAGGAGGGAGATAGAATTTACATTAAGAAAAAATTAGAAAAGACGAGGTACGCAGACCCCATTTAAAAAACCCCATACATTCATGCATCCAACTAAAATAAAATCCAATCACATTGGTCAAATAGTCCATAATCAATCCTATTTATTATCATACACATCACCATATGCATCAATAAATAACATTCATCTCATGAATAATAAACATTCAATATATATATTGATATCATTTAATGGACAAATTTAGTTAGTATAAAATCTAATTTTGAATTTAAATAAACTCCTTTATTTTAATCCAAATTTAAATCAAAATAAATCTCTTTTATTTTAATTTATCCAATTTTGAATAAAGTAAACTATTTTATTTTAATCAAAATCTTTAACCAAAATAAACTCATTTATTTTAATTAATTATGGAATCCAATTCCAAGTCAAAATAAACTCTTTATTTTGGATAATATGAAATCTTATTCCATATCTAAATAAACTCATTTATTTAAGAAAACACTGATTTTCTTTCTTATTCATAAATAAACTCTTTTGTTTTGAATAATATGAAATCTTATTTCATATCTAAATAAACTCCTTTATTTAAGGAAATACAGATTCTCTTTCCCATTCACAAATAAACTCATATCTCATTGTATTTCATATTCGCAGTTCATTCAAGTGCTCAAGTCTTGCTAGGACTACTCATTGGTTTTATATTAAATCCATTCTATATCTTATAATATTCATTTCAATTGAATTGAAACACTTTTTAAGTTCATTAACACTTGGCACGACGTTTCGACGTTCATTTGTCACACGCCCGACTTGCCTCTCTTGTGTATGCTTACTATGCTTCTATAACTTATCTAACACATTATTTATTAATGTTAAGCACCATTATATTTACTAACATTCATGTTTTATAACTTAAGATATCATCTTTTATGGTCAGGAGCACTACGCATGCATATGTGCATGCCCGACGCCCTCCGATTGCCTCCGAAAACACAATAGTCCTAAAGATGACTATTTTGACCCATCCTAATAACCTCAAAGTGCAAAACTTAAAGAACAAAAGTTTTAGTTCTATTCATCGTCGTTCCGGATCATCTTGAATCACCTCAATCGGAGTTCGTATGAAAAGGTTATCGGCGTTTTACTATAGGAGGTCAAAACTGACTAACTCGGACCACTTTTCCAGCGCTGGGGCGTGAGACAGTGGCGTTGGGGCACGAATTCCAGTGCTGGGGCGCAAATTCTAGTGCTGGGACGAGAAGAACAGTGGCGCCAGGGCGCGGACTTTGGCGCTGGGGCGCCGAAACTTGCAGAACCCAACCAACCATCGGAGAATAGAACAACTAATTTCTGTCAACTTAACACTACTAACATCTAAATTAACATGAATAACTTATATAAATAACTCATATACACATTATCTAACATGCATATACTAATTTAAACCACTAAACAACAATCACAGAAAACTTAACTCTTTGAAAACCATATTTTAAACCCAAAAAGTCCATTTTTACACTTCTAGACACTATGAACACGGTAATCACAGTTTATAAACGAATTTTAATTCCTTGAGACTATGATTCTCTGAATTTCATAACAAATCAATATACTCAACGTTAAATTCCACGTTTAGCTAACAGTCAATTACTCATTTATTACCAAGCCATGCTCATGCTTATCTTTACTTTAAAACCAATTTCGTTCATGTTCATGTTCATGTTCATACTAGTTATAACAATACAACCACCTACAATTGTCATAATTCAATTGTATGGCCTAATTCGGAACAAGAATTCACAGAACATATAAATTTTATGCCGTAAAACTCATACATATTCATATATCTATAAAACAACACAATTTCCCATTTACAGAGACTTTACAAAATTTTGAAAGCCATATAATATAAAAAAATTAACAACGTAATAATAATGGGTTGAAGAATTTACCCAAAGTGTAAAGTGTAATTAGTAGGAGATGAATTCCTTCTCAACTCTTGTTCAATCACACACTCACAATCTCCCCAAAAATTTCTCAATCTCTTTCTGTGATGCTAAGCCAGACTTAGAAAAAATGAAGAAGAAGAAAACGTTTATAATACTAGAAAAGAACTGACGCGTTGAGGTTAGTTACCCAATCATTGGGTAACTGTTCTTAACTTCCCAAAAGACCATGTTTGGCTACCATTTAATTATTACTTCTATTTATTTTAATCAATCCCCTATACTATAGTTTAATAATGTCACATCCAATTATAACATAAATCAAATATCTTATTTAATTTAATTTAAATAAAATATGATAATTTCTCATTAATTCACATAATCAAATAATTAAATTCTCATTTATTAATAACGTCAAATTATTAGATCTCTAATTAATTATTAAATTAATTAAAATAACATTAGGCTTATTAATTATTTCTTTTAATTCAATAAGCTCACATAAATACATACTTGAATAATCAATATTCTCCACATTAATTTAATAAATATAACACATATAATTACATTAATCTACCATAATTTTATTAATTAATTATTTAATCTAAAAATTAATTCATCGAAAAATATTTATTCAATTTAATAAATATTTAATTTAATTTACAAAAATTTCGGTTGTCACATCTTTCCCCCCTTAAAAGGATTCTGTCCCCAGAATCACGACTCAATAATTCATTCGTTACTATCTTCCCTACTTACAAAGATTTTGTTTCCAGAATCGAAGACACAAATTAAACACATAACTCAGAGAAATCTTTCATCATTTTATCTAAATATAGTTTTTATATTTCGTTTCATAACTTTCACTTGAACTCAATTATATCCTGAGTATTATATATCTTTTAACCCATTCATTTCCTTTTCTCTAAGGATCGCTATCAAAAACACTCGGAATATTACATTCACCCTTTCTTCTAAGAATTTCGCCCTCGAAATTTTATCTATTAATCTTTATTCATTCGATCTATCAAAATAGATTTTACGTTAATACTATATTCATTCATTGGGTTTTATAACCACTTCTTTCCACAAAGATCTTTCTACAATTATTAAACTTTTCTATTAAAAGTTTCACAGTATTCTTTGATAACTCATATCCTTCTCACTTTAAAATCTCTTTTCTCACTTATTCAACATACTCATAATTCAGTGTCGCATTCTACGACTTACTTCTTCCTAAGGAATACTTTCCTCTCTTTTTTTCACTTACATCTTGCAGAATAACAAGAATCTTCCACAATTGTTCAATAATTGGGAAATAGTATGAATAACTCAGGAATTCAAAAGATTCCAAATCATGCTGAGGGGTCACAAGACCGTGAACTCTATTCTCGGTTTACTAGTGCTTCAACTCAATCCTTCACACTGCAAACCAGAGTGTTTATCAATCACAAAGAATGAAAACACCCTCCTTACGTACACTAGGTGGCCAGCCTATTGTACCACTACGTTGGGCCGCAACGTAGTGTTTTGTAACGACTATATGCGTTATGCTCGGATTCATTGTCCCCGAAAATATGTCCCCTTATAGGGTTGTTCAACTCAGGTTTTCAACATCTGAATCCGCACCAAAACAATTTGGTTTGTCATAACTTTTCAATGAACGTTTGAATTTCATGAACATCTTTCATTATTTGTCTAGCTGAATCAAATAGCATAGACCTCTACAACAATTCGGACATCAACCGAAATATACATATACATACATACATATGTATTCTCATATCTTAAATAAATCTAAAAAATCTTTTTATGACGTCATGATACCGCACTGTATTTGTAGTCCGTTGAGGATTTCGTCATTTGGTGATTTTATCATACTACATCATACCATAGTGGGCTGACGATCCTTAGATCACATCCAACACTAGGTAATACTGCATTGATGACTCCATCGTTTTTATCATCTTTGCACCAGGTTACATAATGCATTAATGATATATAAAATACATTTTGATATATTACAAATCATTTTTGTCTAGCCGAAGCAATTAGTATAGACATACGAATAACAATATTATTGTTAAAACTCATTGGTTCCATCAGTTGATCCAATGTTTTTCAAGAAAATAAAAGTATAAACATCAACACGAATTCAATAAATTTCGAAAGTCTATCATAGCTAGTAGATTTAGAATACCTATGCTTCCACCATCAACTCCACTTTCTATAATGATCCATTGCTTAATAGGTCTATCTATTCCTATCATCCTCAATACTCCATTTATACTTATCCATACCCAGTTCGTCAAACTTACCACACGTTATGAGTTCAGGAACTTACCACAATCATATGAGTTTAAGAACTTATCCTAGTCAGACCATAGGCGTCCATTCGCTGAGGGGTTCAAAAATATACCATATAATTATGAGTCACGAACCTACCATAAGTATGAGTTTTAAGAACTCGCACTTAACCTTATGATATTCTCTAACTAAACTCTACCTATCTGTTATACACATGAGAAAAGAATCACCTTCTCAACAGGCATATAACAAATAGCGCGACACAAACGTTCCAATGATTATCAATGGGATAAACTGAGTGCAAGCACAAAACCTTTGCCTATACAAAGGTTTGTACAACTCACCCATCACATGAGTCCTCAATTAAAACCCCACCTAACTCTATCTTGCTCTTAACTTGGTCTTTGCTCGATACGAATTCCTTGTATCACATTATCTATAACTCTTCATGCGTTTATCTTGTACTATTCATAGTACAATATCTTCATAGCATCAAGCTATAATCCTTCAAACATTACAAACCATCTTCCTTTTATAACTTTAATAGATCACGTCGTGATCTTATTCTATAATCATTTCCCTTAAAATTCTTTTCTTAACTCGTGATCGTTTTGTTTTACGATCCTCATTCTTTCCCTTTCTCATCATTTTTGACATTATTCGTTATCTTGGCTATTGGAGTTAAGAAACTCCCATTTCTTATCTTTTTATCTCTTCAAGATTCTTCTTTGAATCTTCTTGTTTATATAACAATTCTTCCTTTAAGAATTCTAACTTCATTTAAATCGTTCAACATTTCATTCAAGTTCTACTCTTTTATCATACACATCCATTCTCTACACTTGGTACACATCAAGTCTCTAACAGTTTTAGTATGGTACGCTGAGTGATTTCCCACAAACAACCAATAAACTAGGTTCCGAGTTGCTAGTTCGTGTATACCTCCACTCTATGAAGGAATCGTTTAGCCCAGATACCATACATTGACTACTAAAGAGTATAATTGTACCATACTTAAATATAACTCTCTATTCTTAACTTCTCTATCACTCTTCTTTTTTTTATAGACATTGTCTATTTATTACCACCTTACGTCTTTATTATTAGAGTTGGGTAACTCTACATTCATATTCCTTATAACTCTGTGAGATTTTTCTTTGAATCTTCTCACACATGTCTTAATCCCTTCTTTATACATTTATTAAATTACTTCTTATTGTTCAAACTCTATTTGAGCTTATTTGTTCACTATCTTCACCTCTCTTCTCTAAGGTTATAGCATAAGGTACTCTTATCTAAGGTTTCTAACCTCTCTTCTCTAAGGTTATAGCCTAAGGTACTCTTATCTAAGGTTTCTAACCTATTGGCTCTGATACCAACTGTAACGACCCCAAAATTTATACAATTTAAATCTCGACTTCGATCGTTAATCAAACAATCAACCTCTAATTATACATCATTATTCGATATTAAAAACACTAAAAATTGCGAAATATTTAAAACATTTGTACATTTCCTTCTTTATTACCCTAAATCACAACCTTTACATTACATCTCTTCGATTCCAATATATATCATGAATCGCTACAATAAACTGACTATACAAAGTCTTACATCATAAATAAATATCCATATACACTGGATAACTCAATTTACCACTCAACAACATTTACATTCAAAATATTACATACATTTCTCATAAAACATAAGTAATCTTTATGAATATAGTTCTCTATAACTCACTTAGCACATATCCTTACCTTAATTTCTTGACCTGCAAAAGTGGTTATTTGCAAGAGTGAGCTCGACAGCCCAGCGAAATCTAACATTTTTCATGCCTCACATAGCACATAATAACATGCTCGATATACATCTCATTAAAGTAACATGGCACACATGCTTTTAATTCACATAGCAAATATCAAGATTAAGTTCCTTACTCAATCATCATTCTTTAGCCAAAATAATGCAGTCATATATTGACTTTAACATTTCATTATTTCAACATATATATATATATATATATATATATATATATATAACATAACATGCAATTTAAAACAGTTCATCAAGTCCACGTAGAAAATAGGAACCGAAAGACTTACCTTGATCGTTGTTTACCAATAACAGTTTAACAGCTTATAGCTATCTGCACTTCACGTGCCCTACGCAATTATATAATCATACACATCAAATATTAGTCACATAACAACACATAGTAATTATATTGTAAACTCTACTCTACGTCTCATAATCTTTCCTATTAATAAATATACAATGTTCAACTTAATTGTGTTAACTTTCAACTTATATCTCACTGTATTTCATATTCGCAGTTCATTCAAGTTCTCAAGTCTTGCTAGGACTACTCATTGGTTTTATATTAAATCTATTATATATCTTATAATATTTATTTCAATTGAATTGAAACACTTTTTAAATTCATTAACACTTGGCAAGACGTTTCGATGTTCATTCGTCACACGCCCAATTTGCCTATCTTGTGTATGCTTACTATGCTTCTATAACTTATCTAACACATTATTTATTAATGTTAAGAACTATTATTTATACTAATATTTATGTTTTATAACTTAGGACATCATCTTTTATGGTCAGGAGCACTACACATGCATATGTGCATGCCCGACGCCCTCCGATTGCCTCCGAAAACACAACAGTCCTAAAGATAACCATTTTTACCCATCCTAATGACCCCAAATTGAAAAACTTAAAGAATGAAATTTGTAGGTCTATTCGTCCTTGTTCCGGATCATCTTGAATCACCTCAATCGGAGTTCGTATTAAAATGTTATGGCTATTTTACTATAAGAGGTCAAAACTATCCAACCCAGACCACTTTTTCAGCGTTGGGGCACGAAGAATAGGCTAGCCAGTGGTGCCAGGGCGCGAACTTTGGCGTTGGGGCTCTATTTTTGGCGCTGGGGCACCGAAACTTGTAGAACCCAACCAACCATCGGAGAACAGAACAACTAATTTCTGTCAACTTAACACTACTAACATCTAAATTAACATGAATAACTTATATAAATAACTCATATACACATTATCCAACATGCATATACTAATTTAAACCACTAAATAACAATCACAGAAAACTTAATTCCTTGAAAACCATATTTTAAACCCAAAAAGTCCATTTTTACACTTCTAGACACTCTGAACACGGTAATCACAATTTATAAATGAATTTTGATTCCTTGAGACTACGATTCTCTGAATTTCATAACAAGTCAATATACTCAAAGTTAAATTCCACGTTTAGCTAACAGTCAATTACTCATTTATTACCAAGCCATGCTCATGCTTATCTTTACTGTAAAACCAATTTCGTTCATGTTCATGTTCATGTTCATGATAGTTATAACAATACAACCACCTACAATTATCATAATTCAGTTGTATGGCCTTATTCGGAACAAGAATTCACAGAACATATAAATTTTATGCCGTAAAACTCATACATATTCATATATCTATATAACAACACAATTTTCCATTTACAGAGACTTTACAAAATTTTGAAAGCCGTATAATATAAAAATTTTAACAACGTAATAATGATGGGTTGAAGAATTTACCCAAAGTGTAAAGTGTAATTAGTAGGAGATGAATTCCTTCTTAACTCTTGTTCAATCACACACTCACAATCTCCCCAAAAATTTCTCAACGACTTTCCAAATAAGCCTCCCTAGCGATCAACGACTTTCAAGATAATATAGATTTCAACAATAATCATAAAAGAACCTTTGAGTAAATAGTTATCGTATAATTCAATCCTTCCACCATACAATGTCCCAATTAAATATAAGACACGAAATTACTATCAAGTCTTATTTTATTTAATTATATGTATTTTGACTCTTAAATGCACAACACCAAATAATGCAAATTAGAAACTCCTTTCTAATTTCATTCTTCCTTGACCAAGGACTACTGGGTTGTCATTTATCGAATCACATAGGACATTTCTCTTCTTTTACTAGAAGCGGTAGATTCTTTATTGATCATTCATCATCTCCATGTACGACTTATTATACCCAAGCATACCCTTTGATATACCCTAAGGATCTTAAGGAATAAGTCAAAGTATAACTCATCATACACAAGATACTATGATGATCTCAAGTCCAAGGATCACTTGTACTACTATCACTACAGGAATTCCTATTGATAGGCAAGTAAAACTCCATTAGGTATTCCTTAGTGAGCAACGTTCAGTGAACTTATTCTCTAATAAGCACCTACATACTTGCTTTAGTGTCTCCACACAAATGATCATGAGATCAATCATCCTCATCAATGAGCAAGTAATGTATGTACCAATCTATTCGGATTCACTAATTCCCAATTTAGTAATCCAATGATTGGGAACTATTTTAGTTTTAAGCTTTCTAAGAATTTAGATCTTATTAGAATGATCATCATCATTATTCTAAAAGTATTACTTAAAATTATGGGTTTATTACATATTATAAAATAACATCATGTAGATAATTAAAAACTTTTAATAAATTAATACTTTTTATTAATAAATGAATAAGATTGTTACAAAGAATATGCTTTATCATCAAACATGATTGGCTTGTGTGCATACTATTTTCAGTATTCCCCTACCCTTTGGTGTATTGGGACTGGGTTTTTTGTATGTGGTTATGGAGAGGATTGTGGGTTTCCTCTCCGAAGTTGACTGCCCCACAGATGGTCGTCGATACTCCTTTGTATTGGGGAGCCCAGTTAGTTCCATCTCTTATAGATTGGTGTTTGTTTTTGAGGACTCAACTGTAGCTTAGATGGTCACCGATTTTTCTCCCATTTGTGTGGGGAGATCGGGTAGTTCCATCCCTTTGGTCTAAGCTGATGAGGTATGGTTTAACCGGCCCACAGATGGTCGTCGATACTCCTTTGTATTGGGGAGATCAGGTAGTTCCATCTCTCATGCTTTGGTTTGAAAGTGGAAAGATGATCCCAGTACCATTAACAAGGTTTTATGTTTTTTGGTAGAGGTGAGACTGCACCGTGAATGGTTGCCTACGTACTCTCATTGAGAAGGGGAGATCAGGTCTGCGTAGTTCGAACCTAGCGTGAAAAGGTTCAAAGTTGAAGGTGGTAAAGAGGGTGTAGAGATTTTTTTTTGTTTTTTTGTAGTTAGACCGGACCATAAAAATGGCTGCCTACGTACTCCCGTGTATTAGGGAGATTAGGTCTGCGTAGTTCGCCCCTGATGGGACAAACTGAAGTTGTGAGGAAGTGTTTTTTCCCTGGTGGGACAAACTAAAGTTACGAAATGTTTTATCCCTAGCGGGACAAACTGAAGTTGTGAGGTTTTATCCCTGGTGGGATGAATTGAAGTGGTGAAAGGTGTATGTTTTTCCAACCCAGCGTGAAAAGGTTGAAAGATGTATGTAGTGAGAAAGGTTTTGAAAACCTGAATTAATTGATGGATCTAATGATCCAGAACCACAATGTTGGTTTGCTGGTAACTTCAGACATAGTATCGTTTCACGGTGTCTTAGTTGATGAGTTGGGGAAATTCCTCGCCATCAATACCTCCTTATAATCTGAGGACACCTCCTGTCAATACCTCCTTGACAACAAACGAGCCTTCCCAGTTTGGGGTGAATTTTTCTTTAGATTGATCTTGGTTATCAAGGACCTTCTTCAAGACTAAGTCATGTTGCTTGAGCTGTCGTAGTCGGACTGTTCTGCTGTAAGATCTAGCGATCCTCTGTTGGTATAACTGACCATGGAAGATTACTACGACCCACCTTTCATCAATCAAAGATAATTGGTGGTACCGATCTCGTAACTATTAGTCTTCATCCAGCTGAGCGTCTATCAACACTATGAGGGATTCCATTTCCACCTCTATGGGGAACACTACTTCCATTCTATTGGTTAATGAGTACGAGGTTGCCCTAGTGGAAGTGCGCATTGACTTTTTGTAGGCTAATAAAGTCAAAGGCAACAGGTCAGGCCATCCTTTGTGACTGGCGGACATCTTTTGCATGATCTTTTTGATATTCTTATTAGTTGCTTCAACAACACCATTCATCTTTGGATGATAGATGACGGAGTTGAAATATTTGATGTGGAATTTACTACATAGTTCCTCCATCATTTGGTTGTTGAGATTTTTTGCATTGTCTGATACAATCACCTCTAGTTTTCCATATCGATAAATGACATTATTTTTTATGAAACCAATGATCACCTCTTTAGTAACCCTGGGGGAAGAGGCTTCTTCTACCCACTTTGTGAAGTAGTTGATCATGGTGAAGATAAATCGATGACCATTACTGGCTTTGGGCTCGATGGGCCCAATAACGTCTATTCTCCACATTGAAAAGGGCCAAGGCAAACTCATATTGTGGAGCTCCCTTGGAGGGACATGGATAGCATTCCCATAAATTTGGCATTGCTAACATCTCTGGACGTGATCATCACAGTCAGTTTTGAGAGAAATCTAGTAATGCCCTATTCTTAGGATTTTCTTGACAAGTAGAGGGCCGCTCATGTGTGGGCCACATACTCCACTATGGATTTCATCCATTAGCCTCTGAGCTTGGTCTTTGTCTAGGCATCTTAGCAAGCCTAGTTCAGCATCTCTTTTGCAGAGTGCGTCATCGCTCAGATAAAATTTTATGGCCATTCGATGGATCCGCTTTCTTTCAGCTTGACTCACCTCAGCGGGTGTAGATCCATCTCACAGATACTCCTTGATATCTTGATACTAAGGGTGTTGGATAGGAGGCAGCTCATCCGATACTTCTCTAATGTAATTCCCGTAGGCTAGTGCCTTCTGCTGGGTAAATGTGATATTTGGCATGTTTTCCTTATCAAGTATGTTGATCAAGGAGGCCAAAGTTGCTAGTGCATTCGCAAAATCATTCCTATTCTGAGGAATGTGGAGGAAGGATATTTCTTCAAACTCCGAAGCCATCTGGATAACTTGTCGATGGTAAGGCAGCAAATGTAATTCTTTGGTGTGATAGATTCCAGTGGTTTGTTTGATCACTAGTTCGGAATCTCCAAAGATAGTTAACCGTTTGACAACCATGGATCGGGCTAGTTTTAACCCCGTGATACAGCCTTCATACTCAGCTGTGTTGTTGGTGTTGACAAACTATAATTTGATGGCAACGAGATACTGCTCTCCCGAAATGGATACTAAAATTGCTCTAGCCCCAAAACCTTCCATGTTTACGGCTCTATCAAAATACATCTTCCATAGTTGGTGTGTATTATCCCGATGGTGTTGTTGAATTGCCATTAGCCATTTATCGGGGAAATATGTTTCCAAAGGTTTAAAATTCGCTGAAGGTGTAGCGGCCAGTTGATCTGCAATTCCTTGACCTTAGATAGACTTTTGAGTCACGTAGATGATGTCAAATTGCTGAAGGATCAACTGCCATTTGGACACGAGCTTAGAAGTATTTAGAAAGAAGAATCACTCAGTTTAGAGCAGTCTAGAAGTGATTACAGGTTGAAATGGATAGAGTTTTCTCTTCTTTTTTTATTTTTATTTTTAAAATGAGCAACCAAATGCCTATATTTATAGACCGGATGGCCGCGGGTCTACCCATGGTAACCACGATTCTACCTGCGGCCCAGGTTACCCCGGGCCATGCGGGTCTCGTCGTCTCAAAGTACGTGCACTTTGGCTATGTGTTGTCCGCTCAAACCTTCATAACTTTCAATCCAGGCATCCGATTAAGGCGTTCTGTACCATTTAACAATGTTGTTGTCGAGAGCTACACAATGATATGGGATTAGAGGTTGTACGAAACGGGGAAGATGGGTCCATGACCAGATCTTCAAGTCTTCAAATTATATCCGCTGTGCTGTCTTGTGTAGTAGTCACTCGGGATTTGAGATATGGTTCTTGTGGGACATCATGTATGAAGTGTGGGTTTGAATGAATCTAAGACGACGTGAATGCAGTATCGAGATGGCAAAATGACGATTTTGCCCCTCACTGGGGTTATCTCCGTCTTTGCGCAGATGTAACAGTCGTTGCTCAGGGTTATTTCTGAGATTGGGCTGCTATGGGTGCTGAATGTCCTCAGGGTTGTCTCTGAGGTATGCTTGACCTCCCGGGGTTATCTCCGGGGTTAGAACTGAATGCCTCGGGGTTATCTCTGAGGTTGGAACTGACTATCCTAGGGTTGTCTACGGGATTGAAACTGCATCCCTCAGGGTTGTCTCCGAGGTTGGAACTGATTATCTCGAGGTTGCTCTAGGATTGAAACTGAGTATCTCGGGGTTGTCTCCGAGATTGAAAAATGTATCTTCCAGGGTTGTCACAAGGAATAAAAACTATATCTCCCGAGGTTGTCTCTGAGATTAAAAACTTTATCTCCCAGGGTTATCTCTGGAAGACGATTTTGCCCTCCTACAAGTTTAGTAACAAAAATGCAAAATTTCAAGTGTCTACAACATGTTCAACACTTAAAAAAAAATGAGTTTTAAGATTGGCGTCGCAGCGCCAGCCAGAACCAGAAGAGTCACGCTGCAACACCTGGTCTGGGGCTCACCTACTACCAACCCACGTCACAGCGCCAAGTTTAACAAGGAGAGTGGCACCGCAGCGCCCTTAAGGAAATTTTTCTCGACTGAAGATTTTTATTCTCTAACTTTTTGGATGGTAACTTTTTGGATGGTAATTAAAGGGCAAGCATGAATGAATTATTCATGAAGAAAAATATCTAGAATGATGATTAAAACCTTGAGTTTGACGATGAAACATCGAATAAAGGTTATAAAACAACGAACGCACAATACGTAACCGATATCCGGGGACCGTAGCCGCGATAAAACGAACGTGTGGGATTTCTATGATTGTGATTCCTTAAATGTTGAGTAACGAGAGTAATTTATAACATTTTGATGTTATGATGTCGTAATGAGAGTTAAGTATAAAGCGTATAGACACTATAAATGCAAAATTATTACGATGAATGATCGGTCTTCGCATACCACGAATTGTATAGCTTAAACATTATAAGAGGATGATGAACGTGATGTTTATGTAATGGATAATGAATCAAAGAGATTAAGACCTTAGGTAAAGGTTGAATAAGAGATTAAGAGACAAACACCGTGAATGCATAATACGTAAATGATCCTCGTAAATTGTATTTGCATCGGGTGAATGTTCTAGGTATACATTGGTTGTATGACTTAAACGTTGACGAAGGTAGTAAGTAAGATATGAATTTATCAAGAAAGTCATAGTGAATGGTAATAAGATTAACGAAACTCCAAATATGAGTCAGATAGAGAATGTTAGAATGAAACGTAAGCGTTAAACACTTTAGCTGACGTGAGGGTTAAGTGTACGCGGATATTAAACGTGTTTAACTTATACTTTGTGTATGGTTTGACCGTAAGGTAATGAAGACTATTGAATAAACCTGTGAAAGGTGAAGAAACTGAATTAATGACATTGATGCATAACGTTAAGAAGCCGATTTAATGATTATAACTTGGATAGCATTCTGAGTCGAATGAACAGGCGTTATAAGACATGAATAAGGTAATGTAAAATGTTTAACATTATGAATGCATAATATTAACATTGAATGATCATTCTAAATATACAAAAGACTGTATGACTTAGACGATAAGGAATAAATCTTGAGGTATAGCATTTAGTTGCCAGAAAGCCATAAGAAATGGGAAATTAACTTAATAAACATTATAGTTTTAATGGTTCAGATAAGTTAAGTTTAAGTTGTGGTATATTTGTAATCTTTAATGGTTGACATATGGGAGCTGGGCTAAGCAATTCCTTTAGCGAGCAAAGGTTAATACGAACTAGCAACTGATCTAACTCGCTATGAAAGACAGTGTAGATGAGACGGGAAACTAGATTATTAGTTGTTTGTGGGAAACCACTCAGAGTACCATATGGAATAATAGTAGAGACTCGATGTGTGTGATGAGTGGGTTTTATACGAACAAATTGGATACCTATTTGGACTTAAATAATGTTAATTCCGTCTATTTCTCTACAGTTTTAAGTGTTTTTATGTTTATTTTGTGTTTTGGTTGCATTGCGTGTTAGTTGTGGTACAATGGTTGCAATGTGGTGGAAAACAACATTCAAAAGCAAAGAAAACAGTAACTACAGAATCATACCCCCGCCGGGGCGGGCCCTAAAGCAAAGATACCCCCGCCAGGGCAGGGGTGAACGTGTACAGAAGAACAAGACCCCGTCGGGGCGGGGGTACGTAGATAGAGAGAAGAAGTTGGTTGCAATTCTAACACTGCATATGCTGGGACTGGAGAACTTTGGCTTGGATTGGGACTATGCATGGTCGTCTATTATAAGCTATTACGTGACTTAAGCAAAAATACACAGACAGTGAAATATACAACAATCAAATTAACAACTTGGAGCCCTAATTTATTGAAGATCATTGGAGGAGTGGAATAGAGGATCAAGATCATAAGAATTGCATATTTGAGCGAGGATAAGGGTGGTGTTTTACTATTCTTTATCTTTCAATTCAATTTCTGTAATTGGGATGATGAATTTCTTTGTGTATTAATTTTTTAATTCATTCATTATGAACTAAATTACTTATGAAGCTTGCAATGGATCTTTAATGTGTAGCGATGATTTTCTTACTTTAATTTCAAATTAATTATACTATCTATTTAGTTCATCTATTATGATTTGTGTATAATTTATAAATTTCTTGATCACCAATTCTTTGTGGATTTGTATGGACTCAAGATATGATATATGAATCTAGGCTTAGTCACAATAGAATGTGTTCATGATTTATGCATATTGATGTAATTCTTGATGTATGTTTAGGATAGAGATATACCTAACATCGCATATAATCAATAAAGAAATTGGACTTTAAAATTTATTTGATTTTAATTCACATAAAGATATAGTGAATTAGTTAATTAGGGTGTTTGGCTTAATTCTATCAATTTTGGATTTAAGTTAATATGGGGTTAGTGCATTGAAAGATGGCTAATTCTACCTTAGTGTTCTTTATTAATGAACTGAGATAGTTAATTGAATTAAAATGAAGTGTGATAATTTGAGTAAAACTTAAAGTGAAATTGTAAGCTTAATTCTCCATTATCTGATTAGAAATTGTGGTAATTAGTTGTGTTAATTTACTTTGGTTTCTAGTTTATTAGTTTTTCCTTAATTACAATCATTAATTCGAGTAGTTTAATAAAATTGAAATAATAGAAAGCTGGTAATTGATTGATTAAAATTTATACTGGTCTCTGTGGGAACGATACTTTACTTATCATTATATTACTTGTTGATCACGTATACTTGCATGCTGAGCGTATTTAGAATTTACCCAACAAGTTTTTGGCACCGTTGTCGGGGACTAGTTTTGATTTTATTACTTTCAATATCAGTTTAATTAGTTCAGTTTTAGTTAAAAAAAATTCTTTTATTTTGCTCTTTCTTGTTTCAAGTTCACCGACTTAGTGTATGCAAACTCAGTCAAAGAAGCCAGACTTGCATCCTTACGAGGAAGATATCGAACGACGATTTTAGAGACTCAGTAAGTTGAATAAAAAAATTGAGAGAACTTTGATAAATAGAAAGAGAAAATAGCTATAGAGGATCAGAAAGCGCTGAGGGATTATGCTACTCACAGAGTCACTGAGATTTAGTCGAGCATTACTAGGCCTGTGATAGCTATGAATCACTTTGAGCTCAAGCCTAGGACCATTCAAATGATACATAACTCAGTGCAGTTTGGGAAATTAGCCAATGACCTTCTAAATAAGCATCTCATAAGCTTTCTGGAGATTTGCGACACTTTCAAGTTCAACGGGGTGACGAATGATGCAGTTAGGCTTTGCTTGTTTCTGTTCACACTGTGGGACAAGGCGAAGAGTTGGTTACACTCACTGCCACCATTGTCGATTACTACATGGGACGACCTTGCTCAGAAATTTTTGGCAAAATTCTTCCCACCGGCGTAGACTGCTAAGACGAGGAATGAGATTACTATGTTCGAGCAGCAACATGGGGAGTTTCTGTACGAAGCTTGGGAAAGGTATAAGGAACTACTAAGAAAGTGTCTGCATCACGGACTACCCAAGTGGATATAGATGAAAACTTTTTATAATGGGCTGAGTGGAAATATCCGGACTAGTATTGATGCAGCTTATGGGGGAGTTTTCATGGCCAAGAGTTCTGAGGAAGCATATGAATTGATTGAGACGATGGCGACTAACAATTGCCAGTGGCCCACAACGAGAATGACAAAGCCTAAGGCAGTTGAAGTGTTAGAAGTTGATGGGGTGACAGCACTAGCGACATAAATTTTAGTGTTGTCGAAGAAGATGGATGCTCTTACAGGTGCACAGGCTCAACAGGTAGTGTTTATTTATGAGTTGTGTGTTAGGGAACATCCGACAGAACACTGTGCCATTAATCTTGTAACGCCCCCATATCTATACTCCTACAGTATCCGATATGGTGCTTACTACAAATCAATGTATATAATGCATTTAAATTTATACACCCATGGTATCTGATTATATGTTTATATCTAATTGAGTGACTATACAATTTATAACCAGATATAATTCACATAGATCCAAGATTCACAGTATCCCATAACAGTTGGCAATTCTTAAGAGAATTATTACTGTGTTTGGATACCCTCACTTGAATGTATGAACTGTATCTGTGAATAGAATCTATCTATCCAAAATTCAGAGTACAAATAATAACATGAACAATCTATATTACCAATACCCTCACCTAGATGTATAGTCTATGTCATGCGAATATATATTATCGTATCGATAGTAACTATCTATCCAAAATCTAGAGTATTAATAACAACATAAGCAGTACATGCTATCAATACCCTCACTCAGATAAATAGTTCCCAAGAATCTCAAACTAAATTTTAAGAATTACATCTATATATGTAAAAAAACACAGTTGCAGAAATAAAAGATGTTTTATATATATCATAAATATTAAGGTTCAATTACATGATTCTCATAAAGAGTTTCTTATTACAAAGTATTTAACTAGGCATGAATATGAACTAGTCTAAGAAGGGACACTTCCCTTTATCTACTCCAGATGTTCCAGGGTTACCATCTAATACTGCAAATGGAATAATTTGCAAGGGTGACCTATGACATGCTCAACAGGTTTTATATGTATAACAATATATGATTTGAAGAAGTATAACAATTCAAAATTTGACTAATAGTTGTTACCATTTTCTAGATTTTTATTTCTGTCAGTCACACGGACTTAGAAATTTTGTTTAAATATGAGATAGGGGATCAACCTATTCAATATCCTAGGAGTAAGCATCTCATCCTACCAGTGCTCAAATGCACCCAAATTAATGTCAAATTATTATTGACTAAACAATGATCCCTTACGGGATACCCAACTTCAGTATAAGATGTTACGAAAATAATTTGGTTTGACACAATATTTTATGCTTAATAAATAATATTATATGAAAAAGTAATTCATTTCTTAGTTATTCTGAAGCTATAGAAATAACCTTACAATAAGAAGTAATTTAAGTGTAGGTATAATATATCATATCAACAGCATTTCAAGATAAAAATATCGTGTTCAACGTATAAACAGGGTTTAATAAACTTGTGAAAGTAATTAGGATATAGGAAACTTGCTCGATAAGAGATTTAACGTTAGAGAACTTGTCTGAGCGTAGATCAGTCAGGTTATGCTACTTGGTTCATTTCATAAACACCTACGATGTTTATTCATATAAATCTAACACATTAGTATTGATAACAATACTCAAATACAACATTTATATATGATCGGGTTAAGTTTGATAAGGTTTCGGTGTTTAAAGACCTTACCGAGTATTAAATAAGTTGATATATCGACTAAATTTTATTTAAAAGCTTTATTATATATTTAGATAATTTATATATCTATTATCATAATTTCTAGAAGCTTATAATAATTTCTATGTATTTATTTATCCTTTAAATGATTTTTAAATCATTTATTTTCTATTTTTAAATAATTAATATTTACTTAAAAATTTACAAAAACTTTGTTTATTATTTTTAAATAATTTATATCCATTTATTATGATTTTTATATCATTAATACTATTTTTCAATAATTATTTATTATTTATAAGTAATTATTCTAATTAATTTATTATTAACTTAATTATTATTAATATCCAAAATAAATAAAATATTTATTAAATTTATGTAAAAATATCAAAAGTTAATTATAATAACTTAATATAATTTTTAAAACTATTTTTGTATTTATTTATATTTATTTATTAATTATTTCTAGTTTTTATAAATTAATTTTTAAAAATAATTTATGTCTGTCGCTAAAGCCCTATAGTGACAAGAAGTGTCGCTATAGGTGTTCTTGAGCTTCTGGGTAGTCACTTAGTCATGGTCGAGGGACCACTTTGACTACGATCTAACTAGCTACTGATTATGATCCTGGGTTTGAATAAGTATGGATGTTATAGTACTCTTACAGTAGTACAACATTAAACAAAATTTGTGCTTTAATCTACATATAACGAGAAGTTATAGAGGCTCAAAGTCACTGTCAGAGTTATTCTTGAGTTTCTGGGTAACCCAGAATAGTGGTCATGGTCGGTCAACGTTTTTTTGGCTTTCATAACTCTGATTATGTGTAATAGATTTGTGTTGCGTTTGTTGTAATATGTAGTATATATGTCAAGGTACATATATATAACACTGATTTGGACAAAGTATATTTCTAAGGTCTCGATCTATGCTGGTCAAAGTACAGCCAACAACTATTCTTTGTGTTCATCAGTTTTCTGGGTAACCCAGAAAACTTGGTCAAGCTCGGTCAACGACTTTTAACCATTAACTAAAGTAATCCTATGAGTTGTTTAAGCAATTTAAGATCATAAATATGTAGTATGTATATCAAGGTGTTAATATATTACAAAACGTTACAAAAACAACAAACAGAAAGCGATCAAAAGGTTGGTCAAAGTAGCCAGCTAAAATTGTTCTTGAGTTTTCTGGGTAACCCAGAAAACAAAACTCGTGATCGGTCAACAATCTTTGACCACATATAACTTGCAATATATAGTTCTAATGAACCTACTTTCTTTTCTAGATTAAAGACCTCATAACAGGCTACAAATAACATACAATTAACATACCTAACTATTAACACATATGAATCTACAAGCTCTGACATTCGGCTGTCAGGCTTGATTTTCAAAATTTATAGATTACTAAAAAAACTTATATAAGGCATCTAGATGTTATGAAAACACGTTCTATCAACCTAACATACTTTCTAATATATTAATACATAATTCTAAACATCTAGACAACAAAATTAACAAAGCATCAATGATCTAGCTATGAATTAGGGTTTGCACATTTCTTGCTTGATTTTGGA
Organism: Panax notoginseng; assembly: GCA_016801055.1. Classification (NCBI taxonomy): domain Eukaryota; kingdom Viridiplantae; phylum Streptophyta; class Magnoliopsida; order Apiales; family Araliaceae; genus Panax; species Panax notoginseng. Next base: position 112,442,423 of record CM029015.1, read on the forward strand.
TTCTAACTTCTGAATTGGTTACTGCTATCACCCAAGCTTGATTTGGTATGTTTGTAAGAGTGTCTAAGCTTATAATTTTTGTGAGTTTGCACTGAGCTTGGGTCTCTATTTATAGAATTCTTCAACTTGGCTTTTTGGTCATTTTCCCACCTACTCGCCTCCTAAAAGATCTGATCTGTGACTCTCCTGGTGATTGGGAGTTTGGAAGCATGTCATGTGATGTTTTGGGACTTGTGTGGATGACTCTTAACCTACTTGTGAGCTTGTTAACCAAATTAGTAGCTTAATTATGCCCTAATCTTTACTAATCTTGATTAAGGTTTTGTTTATAATGATTAGGGTTGCTTAATGATGTTTATTAGTATCTAATTGAAGTTTACTAATCATGATTAGGTGTTAGGATAACCTAATTAGGGTTAATTTAGCTAATTAAGGTTAGGGTTTATAAATTAGGGTTAGAGTTTATAATCTAGGGTTAAGGTTTGTAATCTAGGGTTCCTAACCTAGATTTTTCACTAATCCTAACAAGCACGACAAAGCGTTTTGTTAGTGTAAGAACAACAAAGCAGCTTGTCCAAACAAATATACCAAAAAGTCCGTTTTCATAAGAAAAAAAAGTTAAGCACGAGGTGTCAAGCACGTCAATTTTCGGACAAAATTTTATTTGACTAACTTTGTTAAACAGAGTATAAATGAACACAACACTTTCAAAATGGAGAGATTTTGTTAATATAATTGAATTTTACATATTCAAGTCTTATTAAGGTTTTGGGTTTTTACATTCACCCCCACTAATAAGAATTTCGTCCTCGAAATTATAGTACAGGTTAAGTAAACAGTTAGGGATAGTTCTCTCGCATTTTATCTTTGAGCTCCCATGTAGCCTCTTCAACGTTCTGATTCCTCCAGATCACTTTGACCGATGCTATCACTTTATTTCTCAGGACTTGCTCTTTACGATCGACGATCTGCACATGTTCTTCTACATAAGAAAGATCTTCTTCGATTTGGATTGGCTCATAATGTATAACGTGTTAATAATCAGGTTTATATGGTCATAATACGGACACATGAAACACATTATGAATATGGTTCAACTCAGGAGGTAGTGCTATTTCATAAGCAACTTCACCTATTCTCCTCAAAATTTCAAAAGGTCCAATGAATCTTGAACTTAGTTTTCCTTTCTTGTCAAAATGTATCTTGTCCTTCCAAGGAGATACTTTCAAGAATGCGTGGCTTCCTATGCTAAAGTTTTGTTGTTGACGATGTGGATCAGCGTATTTCCTCTGTCGGTCTTGAGATGCTTGCAATCGTTCACGTATAATTCTGATGATTTCAGTAGTTTGTTGAGTTACTTCTGGTCCTAGCATTTGTCTTTCCCCGGCCTCATCTCAACACAAAGGTGTTCTACATTTTCTCCCATATAAGGCTTTATAGGGTGGCATACATATGCTAGCATGATAACTATTATTATAGGCAAATTCTACTAAAGGTAATTGATCTTTCCAACTTCCTTTGAAATTGATGATACATGTTCGTAACATATCTTCCGATGTTTGTATGGTTCTCTCACTTTGCCCATCAGTTTGAGGGTTATAAGCTGTACTCAATTAATCTTAATTGTGTTCCTAAGTGTTTCTGAAGGCTTTTCCAAAAATTTGAAGTAAAACGTGGATCTCGATCTGATACTATATAAACAGGCATTCCATGCCTAGAGATGATTTCATTAATGTACTGCTTGGCAAGGTGGTCTAAGTTATGAGTAACTTTAATAGGTAAAAAGTGAACTGATTTGGTTAAACGGCCAACTATTACCTAAATGGCATTATGGCTCCTTTGTGTAGCTAGGAGGCCTAAAACAAAGTCCATGGTTATATGTTCCTACTTCCACTAAGGAATTGGTAAGGGTTGAAGTAAACCACTCGATTTTTGATGCTCAGCCTTAACCCTTTGACACGTGAGACATTTGCTTATCCATTAAGCTATTTCTCTTTTCATATTCGACCACCAAAAGTGTCGACTTAAATCCTTGTACATTTTAGTACTGCCAGGATGTATGGCAAACTTAGAGTTATGAGCTTCGTTTAAAATTTCGTCTTTTAAGGCTTGATTTAACGGAACCTAAATTCTGTCTTCAAATCTTATTATTCCATCCTTATCTATTCTGAATTTGTTATACTTAATATGAATTATATTAGACTTATACTTCCGACATTCTTCATCCTTTTCCTGCATCTCTTTGATTCTATCAAATAGAGACGAAACACCCTCTATAATATATAACTTTTGGGTAGAGGTAGTTGGACATTCCACCTCAATTTCTAACTTTTCAAAATCTTTTATTAACCTATCATTGGTGGTTATTGCGTTCAACTTTTCCTGATTCTTTCTGCTTAACACATCAACTACGATATTGGCTTTACCGGGATGATATAAAATTTCATAGTCAAAATCCTTTATCAGTTCTAACCACCTTCCCTGCCTTAAATTAAGTTCCTTTTGTGTGAAAATATATTTCAGACTTTTATGATCTGTATATATCTCACACTTCTCCCCGTACAAGTAGTGTCTCCAAATTTTTAGAGCAAAGACTACCGCGACTAACTCTAGGTCATGAGTAGGATATCTCTTCTCATAATCTTTAAGTTGTCGTGATGCATAAACAATCACTTTCCCATGATGCATCAACACACACCCTAAACCTTTGTGTGATGTGTGACTATATACTACAAGGCCTCCTGTATCATCTGGTAAAGACAATACTGAAGCCATGCTCAGTCACTTCTTCAACTCTTGGAAGCTTTCTTCACATCTATCTGTCCAGACGTATTTCATTGTCTTTCGAGTTAAATTGGTTAGTGGGGTTACTGTTTTTGAAAAATATTTTATAAACCGTCGATAATAACCCACTAAACCGAGAAAACTACTTACTTCTGTTGGAGTTGTTGGTTGTTCCCAATTCATAACCATTTTGATCTTAGTTGGATCTACTGATATTCCATTCTTGTCAATTACATGACCTAAAAATTGAACTCTCCTTAACCATAATTCACACATGGAAAACTTTGCATGAAGTTGTTCCTTTCGTAATATCTCTGAAACGACCCTAGGTTGTATATACTTTTTATCTAAGTGTAACGCCCCAGAAAAATTGGATTTTTATGAGAAAAAAAAGTTTATTTGATTATGTGGATTAAATGAATTTAATTGATTATTTATGGGAGTAAGCTAATTGAAGTTCATTCTATGACCTAGATATGTCGGAACATCGTAGTATTTTGGCTACGTGATAGAATTAAAGTGTTAGAATTTCCAAGACGAAAATAAAAGCTTTTCGAGAAATTTTTTGAAAAATACTATTCACGCATTTCTGATCGGGAATTATTTTTGAACTTCCGAGAAATACGTAATGATAGAATATCAAGGTAAGATGGAATGTCCAATAATATTTCAGTCATGGCAAACGCAGTTTTTCGCCTGCGGACTTAAAACCTAACGGTTAGGGAAAGTGATTTCTGAAAAGGAAATGAAATGCATCTAATGAACGAAATGATAATCGTATGATGCGTAGGTATTGTACGAGGTAATGAATACGAGTATGATACGAGGTATTATACGAGTATATATGAATGATAGTATGTCGTATATATTGAATAAGTAAACGGGTGGAATACGAGAATAATACGTAAAAAATACGTTATAAGGCTTTAATCCAAATGTAATGGACTTATAGGATTGTGTAAGAAATTATAATTTCCAATTGGATTAATGAACAAGCCCAATGTTTGTTTAATTGCAAGCACAATGTATAAGTTAAGATTAGTTAAGCTAAAAGGCCAATGTAAGAACCAATTGGTTATTGGATGGTTAAAACCCATGGGGCAACCCATGGGTGATCCAAAGTAATGAGCAAGTAACTTAATGGCTAAGTGTTGTGATGGCCAATTAATTAATGTGATAAGCAAGTAAAGTGCTTATGAGTGATAAGCAAGCAAAGGATAAGTTAAGTAGTGACCAAGTAAGCTTAAAGGCTAAGCTATGTGATAAGCAAGTAAACTTAATGGCTAAGTAAATGTGGGGAGCAAGCAAGAGATATAAGTTGTGGAGGCCAAGTTAACTTAGTGCTTAAGTTAGAAATAGTAAGGAGGTGGAGTAGTTTTGTAACCATTATACCCTCACTTTGAGATTCCTATAAATAGAAGAGGTGCTAGCTCATTTGTTGGTTGTTTCCATTTCATCCAACACATTACAACTTATTAGTTAGAGAGAAAAAGCTAGAAAAGCTAGAAAAGTTAGAAAAGTTATATCTTTGTAATTCAAGAAGCAAGAAGAAGAACAAGGCATAGTCAAGTGATCTTCAAGGGTAAGAACTTAAACCATGAATCTCTTTCTCTTCATTTGCTAGAGAAGTGAGTAGTGGTAGGATTTGTATGTTAAGAAGAAGTAGGAATGATGAATCAAAGGACTGAAGTTTTAATAAGCCGTGATTAAGCACTTTGTTCATATATAAGTTATGAACCAAGGAAGAACTTGTAGGAAATTTTCATATGTTTACATGAATGAAGGAGATGTGAGAATGGTTGTTAGAAGACTTAATCAATAATAAGTCATGTGAAATGAAGACATAAGTAGTTTATACTTTTATAAGTTATAAACTTATGAAGAACAAGTACTAACTTATCATGTAAATAAGTTAATGTAATATGTATGTTAAGATGTTGGTGGGATGGATATAAACCATTTTAAACGATGAACAAATCATAAGAAACAAAGTTAAGGCGAAATTCACAAGTTTGGACGATAATCGTCGAATTCGTGAAATTCTCGTAATGGAAGTCCAATTTTGATATTGAACTCAGGAACATTAGTTTTCAATGGAGAATAATATCATTTGGCATTGTAGATTTGTGGACTCAAAAATGATCGAATTCCGACTTAGAATGAAGAAACGAGCGATGAACATTCACGAACGTTTATCATTTTCGTTAAAATGAACTAAAAGGTGAATTTTGAGTTAATAGATTTGAAATAGTAAAATCCTTACATGAACACGTAGAGTATGTGATTTGTGAACTAACGAATTTTGAATGAGCCAATTCGGACTTATAACGAAGAAGTTATGAGCCCGGAAATCTCACATAAAAATTTTGTCTGTCAAAAATTTCTGGGACTAAGGTCTGGCGCCGCAGCGCCAGACAAAGAACTATAAGGCGCACCATAGCTCCAAGCATGTCGTCAACTACTGGAGTTTCATGCTGTAGTGCCAACTCCAATTATGATCCTCGCCCCGTAGTGCCGTGTACAGTAGGCCGGGGTAATAAAGAGTGGCGCCGCAATGCCACTATAGTAAAGGGATGCCGCACCGCGGCGCCAGTAGTGAAAGTTGGTTGACCAAGTTAGGTTTTGTAAATCCAATTAATTAGGAACGAATAGTGGAATGTACATGTACTTAATGTACATGATTAGACTAACTTTAAATCACTTTTATAGTAATGACATTATGAATTTAAGCATGGATTAAGAATAATTAAACGAAGAACGTGAAGGGTAATTAAGTAAACCGTGAATGGTATTCAACGTTGGTACTTCACCAATGACGATCGAATTTTGATTAATAACATAAGAATGTTAGTAAGTCGTGAAAAGAAAGAAGTTGGTAAAAATGATGTAAATTATAACGGCAAGCCGAAACCAATAATAACAAATCTAATACATAATTAGATTGAGAAGAAGGGTAAGATTCATTAGGAACCATGTATGTTCATTCATGACCTAATTTGGTATGTTATGTGGTTATGTGTTGTAGAGACTATAAAGACTCAAAGAGAAAGTAATTTTACTTTAGCAGACGCTGAAGGCAAGTTTTCTTAACGTTTGTCTAACCTTCGTGTTAACCAGGTTTTCAGTGATTCATGTTATGAGACGCATTAATGGTTTTAAAGAAAGGGTTGATGCCAGTTTTAACTCGGCTAAACTAATCTTGAAGAATTGATTGATTTATTTATAAGTCTTTCAATATAGAACCGATAACGCTATCCTACGCCAATTATTTGCTACGGATTCAAGGTAAGCCTGAGTATAAATAAACAAATGTATTTTACATCGATTATTCGATGGTCACGCGAGATTGCCAAAACTTAAACATACATACGTTTAAAGGATATAATGTTGATCAACATAGAGTACTGAGTACTATAGGCTGATCACCTAGAAGTGCTCGTAAGATATGTCAGACTTACGGACATTGTGTCGGGTTATCCTTTTCAAAGAATTTATGAAATGCTCATGGTATTGGACCAGAATTGATGTTTTACTGAATATTATCATTGTAAAATGTTTTGAAGGAAAAGAAGTGCTATTTTGAATTATCGATAGTACTTCGTAACTATTGTTCAGTTAACGAAGATATATGATTCCTATGTTTCAAGCATGTTGTTTAAATAAAATTGTTGTACTTGCTGAACTTGTTATGCTCACTCTTGCTTGAACCATATGAATGCAGCTAAGACCGAACATACCGAAGGATCCGGCAAGGATAAATGGAAGGCTAAGGCAAACTTGTAGATTTCCTATATAATAGTATAGGTTTATAATGATAATATTTGATATTATGACAAGAACAAATGTAATGGTTATAAAGAACTTGCGGAATGGTAATATTGTTTTAGAATATATATAAGACATATTCATTCTTTTGAGGATTTTCAATTGAATGTGTGTGTGAACTGTAGCACCGTGTAGCACCATATGTCGGGTTGGAAGATACCCAGATTTGGGGGCATCACAGGTTTGTATCAAAGCATTAGGTTATAAAACTTAAGGGGAGAAAAACCTTAGGCTAATAACCTCATTAAGGAATGAAAAGTCCGAAGGAAGTAAACTCGAGCTTTACTTAAGTTGAATGAGTTAATAAGGTATTAAGGAAACTCATTACCGAAAGATTTAAAAAGATGGAAATTAACCCTAAATAAATTAAATGTGATTTGTGCTTATACTATTGTGTGTTATGTACTAATCAACATGTTATGTGGTATTGTAGGATGTCGATCGATATCTTGATGTATAGAGATATACACGCGGTGAATGAAGAGTTTGTGAACAAAGTAGAGCCTGCACCCATGCCAGTGGCGGAGGTACCATTAGTGATTCTAGGGGAGTCGGAAACAGTGGAGTACTTTTCTGAGGAGGACTACTCCGAGGGAGATATGGATATAGCGTCATACCTTAATATGATGGTCTATGAGGAGGAGGAAATGGAGGTAACATTGGTTAATACGGTGGTTCCTGCACTAGAGCCAACACCTCTAGATGCAATGAGAGAATTGTATCTGGCAATGCTTGACAGGAATGCGCAACTGAGTACAGTTGTGCAGAATCAGAATGAAGAGATTAATTGTCTCCATGAAGCTAAGGTGTATGCATAAGCAGATTTCGAGTCAAAGCACGATAAACAGGTTCTTATGACAGAGAAGGATAGGGACTATAAGGAAGAGGCTGATGAGCTTCATAAGAAACTGGTTGAGAAAGACCAGAAGACAGCACGGATGTCTTACATCCATGAGAATGCTCATAAGGATTTCAAGCTAAAAGTTGCTTGTTATTCCATTGAGTCGGGACAGACTCGACATACTATTAGTTGGGATACTGTAGCGATAATTGTGAATGAGAAACACGAGGACGCTGTTATGCATTATTAGAAGTCTAGATTTATAAATATGTGTGTAGTGACGTAAAACCCTCTTTTGTATAAACGGGTAGTCTTTTTGTAAATCCCAACTTTTGTGAACTTCAATTGCGGGATAGAAATGTAATAGCTTTTGGCTATGAAAGCAAATTGTAAATAGTTTCAAACTATAAAAAAGTATATGAATATAATGAAGTTTTCATTTAATATGCTTTGTATGGTATAAGTTGTTATGTGACGAATAATAACGAAGTAAGTAAATAGATAATAATGAAATTTTATTTATTTAATCAGAAAATGCCGCCACAGAGAAGACAACGTAATCAGGAAGTGGAATCACGTAATGATAACCAAGGGGGTCAAAATAACCCTATGCAAGAGTTCGTTAATTTATTAACGGCTGCATTTAACCAAATCAGGGGTGGAGTACCCGCGGGACCTAGGGTAGCCAGAATGACTACCTTTAAAGAATTTAAAAGCGTAGGTCCGCCGAAGTTCAAAGGAACGACGGACCCAATAGGGGCCTAGACATGGGTGAAAGAAATAGAGAAGGCGTTTGTTATTACAAACGTAGGTGAAGCGCAAAAGACTTCTTTTGCGACTTACATGATGAAGGGAGGAGCCAACTTTTGGTGGGAGGCTCACCATGGTGGGGCTAGAACAGATGGGGTAATGTGGGAATAATTCAAGAAGATTTTCTTCAAGAATTATTTCCCTACAAGCATGCAAGGGAGGATGGAGATTAAGTTCTTAGAACTTAAACAAGGGGACATGACGGTTCCCCAATACGCTGCCAAATTCAATGAATTGGCAAGGTTTGCTCCACACCAAGTGGACACTGAGGAGAGGAAGGTTCGTAGGTTTGAGCAGGGCCTGAAACCCTGGCTCTATAGTAGGATTTCTGTGTTCCAGAGTGTTTCCTATAGGACTATTCTGGAAAAGGCGATTATAGAATAAGGTGGTAGTGAGGCATTGACCCAATACCACAAAGAGAGAAAGAATAAGAGTAAGGGAGGGGGAGGAACCAAGGCAGAGAGTGCCAGTGGTACTGACAGTATGCCAAAAAGAAAGAATTTTAACTCTGGGAATACTAGAGTAGGACAAGGGGATGCTAAACGTAGGATCAAAGCATGTAAGATATGTGGAAAGACTCATCTAAGAGTCTGTCTGAAAGGGAAATCGATTTGCTATAACTGTGGATAGGAGGGCCATATATCATCCAATTGTCCTAATCCTAATAAAAACTATGGTTGTTTTGTATGTGGGTCGTTGGACCACATGGCAAGAAATTGCCCAAAGAAGTGGTCGGAGGAGAGTAAGGGTGTTAGTAGTGGTAAGTTAGCCATTACTGGACCACCATCATCGGGTAGACCTATGGCCCGTACTTTTAATATGATGGTCCAAGATGCGATTGCATTAGCGGATTTAGTAGCAGGTGTCATTCCAGTCAATATAATGAATGCTTATGTTCTGTTTGATTGGAGTGCTACTTGATCTTTTATAGCATGTGAATTTGCTAAGTGATTAAGCTCATTCCCGAAAGGAATTTTAAATACCTTTAAACGTTAAGGTAGAGAATGAGGAAATAACTTTCGTTGATTATATTCGTGAAAATTGGTCCATGAATAAGAAAGGTAAGTAAGTATCGGTAGATAAGTACCGATAAAGTTGAGAGAATTTGAAGTAATTCTCGGTATGAATGGGTTGATTAACCATAGAACTTCAACAAATTGTCTAAGGAAAAGTATGAATCTTTGGTTTTCTAAGAAAACCCAAGGTAGTAATTTACGGTAATAAATTACCGAAACTTTCTTGTTGTCTAATAATGACTCAATCTAGAAGGTTGTTAAGATAAGTTTAGGTTGTGGTACAATCGTAACCTTTAATGGTTGACATATGGGAGCTGGGCTAAATCATTCCTTCAGAGAGTGAAGGTATACACGAAACTGGCAACCGATCTAACTCACTGTGATGGCAGTGTAGATGAGACGGGAACGTGTTTGTTGGTTGTTTGAGGAAACCACTCAGAGTACTATATGGAATACTAGTAGAGAAGCAATGTGTGCTGAGTCCTAGAGAAGTAATAAGAAGAAGATAAGAATGTAAATCATCAAAGATGATGAACGTATTAAGACATCTCCATATGTCATGAAGCTGTAAGCCGGTAATGAAAGTAGGTCGCATAAACTTAGGTTGAAAGAACGCGAACCCTAAGAAGTAAAGTTAAGTACACCAATGCGTAAGTCAAATATATGATTAATTGGTTAGCGGTTAAGAATAAATGCCTATTACCCAGGATCGATGGTCTATTTGATCAGTTGGAAGGGGTAAAGAATTTTTCTAAGATAGATTTGTGTACGGGGTATCGTCGGTTGAAAGTACCATTAGCATAACAGAGTGTTTGCATAATATTTGAATGAGTTTGTCGTAATGATCATTGATGATATTCTAGTCTATTCTAAGACACTAGAAGATCGTGATGAACATGTGAAGATAGTGTTGGAATAGCTACGGAGGGAGAAGTTGGATACGAAATTCACTAAGTGTGAATTTTAGCTTAAAAGATAGACATATTTGTTATTGATAAGTATGTTGGAAATGAGAAATAAGAAAAAAAAAAGTTTTCAGGAACTAAAAAGGAAGGTTAAGTGAGGCACCTGTATTATCTTTATCAGATGATACGGGGAATTTTGTAGTGTATCTCGATGCTTCGCATGGATGACGAGATTGCGTGCTCATGTAGCGTGGCAAGGTCATTGTATATGCATCATGCTAGTTAAAGGATTATGAGAAGGTTTATCCTAATTGTGATCTAGAATTGGCAGCTATAGTTTTTGGATTTAAAAAAAATCTAAAACTAGTATTTATACGGGGAGAAGTGTGAGATATACACGGACTTTAAGAGTCTGAAATATATCTTAGCACAGAATAATTTGAATTTTGGTAGGGAAGGTGTTTAGAATTGATAAAGTATTACGACTGTGATATGTTGTATCATTCAGGAAAGGTAAGCGTAGTAGTCGACGCGTTAAGTAGGAAGGGTATAGAAAAGCTATCGATGTTAACGACTCAGAATGAGTTAATAACGGAGATGGCGAGAACGGAGTTAGAAGTTAAATTACGGAATGAAGTGGTAGAAATATTATTCACAATGTAGACTCAATCCACAAAAACAGAACGAGTTAAGTAAGTACAAATAAGTAACGTGGAGTGCAAGAGAATGAAGAAGAAGATGCAGGATGAAGAGAAGATCAGGTATCATCTTGTTTTGAAGGAGGAATTTGAGTTCTAAATAATTCTGAGTTAAAAGAAGAACTAATAAGAGGGAGATAGTGTAATATGTTAGCAAGTGGTTAACTTCCAATTCAGATTATTGATAAGAAGGAACAAATCTGGGGAAATAAGATAATACCTTCGGTGAAGGTGAATGTGAGGAACCACAATGTCGAAGAAGCATTAAGGGAACTCGAGATTAAAATAATGGAGAAATTTTCCTCATTTGGTTATGAAATTATAGCCAGATTCTGGGGACAGAATCCTTATAAGGGGGGAAGAGTGTAACGCCTCAGAAAAATCGAATTTTTATGACAATTAAATTTTTATTTGATTATGTGGATTAAATAAATTTAATTGATTATTTATGGGAGTAAGCTAATTGAAGTTCGTTCTATGACCTAGATATGTCAGAATGTCGTAGTATTTTGGCTACGTGATAAAATTAAAGTGTTAGAATTTCTAAGACGAAAATAAAAGCTTTTCGAGAATTTTTTTTGAAAAACACTATTCACGCATTTCTGCTCGAGAATTATTTTTGAACTTCCGAGAAATACGTAATGATAGAATATCGAGGTAAGATAGAATATTCAATAATATTTTAGTTATGGCAAACACAATTTTTTTCCTGCAGACTTAAAACCTAACGGTTAGGGAAAGTGATTTCCGAGAAGGAAATGAAATGCGTCTAATGAACGAAATGATAATCGTATGATGCGTAGGTATGGTACGAGGTAATGAATACGAGTATGATGCGAGGTATTATACGAGTATGTATGAATGATAGTATGCCGTATATGATGAATAAGTATACGGGTGGAATACGAGAATAATACGTAAACAATACGTTATAAGGCTTTAATCCAAATGTAATGGACTTGTAGGATTGTGTAAGAAATTATAATTTCCAATTGGATTAATGAACAATCCCAATGTTTGTTTAATTGCAAGCTCAATGTATAAGTTAAGATTAGTTAAGCTAAAAGGGCAATGTAAGAACCAATTGGTTATTGGATGGTTAAAACCCATGGGGCAAACCATGGGTGATCCAAAGTAATGAGTAAGTAACTTAATGGCTATGTGTTGTGATGGCCAAGTGATTAATGTGATAAGCAAGTAAAGTGCTTATGTGTGATGAGCAAGCAAAGGATAAGTTAAGTAGTGACCAAGTAAGCTTAAAGGCTAAGCTATGTGATAAGCAAGTAAACTTAATGGCTAAGTAAATGTGGGGAGCAAGCAAGAGATATAAGTTGTGGAGGCCAAGTTAACTTAGTGCTTAAGTTAGGAATAGTAAGGAGGTGGAGTGGCTTTATGACCATTATACCCTCACTTTGAGATTCCTATAAGTAGAAGAGGTGCTAGCTCATTTGTTGGTTGTTTCCATTTCATCCAACACATTACAACTTATTGGTTAGAGAGAAAAAGCTAGAAAAGCTAGAAAAGTTAGAAATGTTAGATCTTTGTAATTCAAGAAGCAAGAAGAAGAATAAGGCATAGTCAAGTGATATTCAAGGGTAAGAACTTAAACTATGAATCTCTTTCTCTTCATTTGCTAGAGAAGTGAGTAATGGTAGGATTTGTATGCTAAGAAGAAGTAGGAATGATGAATCAAAGGACTTAAGTCTTAATTAGCCGTGAATAAGCACTTTGTTCATATATAAGTTATGAACCAAGGACTTGTAGGAACTTGTCATATGTTTACATGAATGAAGGAGATGTGAGAATGGTGATTAGAAGACTTAATCAATAATAAGTCATGTGAAATGAAGACATAAGTAGTTTATACTTTTATAAGTTATAAACTTATGAAGAACAAGTAATAACTTATCATGTAAATAAGTTAATATAATATGTATGCTAAGATGTTGGTGGGAATGATAGAAACCATTTAAAATGATGAACAAATTATAAGAAACGAAGTTAAGGCGGAATTCACAAGTTTAGACGATAATCGTCGAATTCGTGAAATTCTCAGAATGGAAGTCGAATTTTGATATTGAACTCCAGAACATTGGTTTTTAATGGAGAATAGTATCATTTGGCATTCTAGATTTGCAGACTTGAAAATGACCAAATTCTGAATTAGAACGAAGAAACGAGCGATGAACATTCACGAACGTTTAACGTTTTCGTTAAAATGAACTAAAAGGTGAATTTTGAGTTAATGGATTTGAAATAGTAAAATCCTTACATGAACACGTAGAGTATGTGATTTGTGAACTAATGGCTTTTGAATGAGCCAATTCGGACTTATAACGAAGAAGTTATGAGCCTGGGAATTTCACATAAAAATTTTGTCTGTCAAAAATTTCTAGGATTGAGGTCTGGCGCCGTAGAACCAGACAAAGTACTATAAAGCGCGCCGTAGCGCCAAGCACGTCGTCAACTACTGGAGTTTCATGCCGCAGCGCCAAGTCCAGTTATGATCCTCGCGCCGTAGCACCGTGTACAGTAGGCCTGGGTAATGAAGAGTGACGACACAGCGCCACTATAGTAAAGGGATGTCGCGTCGCGGCGCCAGCAGTGAAAGTTGGTTGACCAAGTTAGGTTTTGTAAATCCAATTAATTAGGAACGAATAGTGGAATGTACATGTACTTAATGTACATGATAAGATTAACTTTAAATCACTTTTATAGTAATGAAAGTATGAATTTAAGTATGGATTAAGAATAATTTAACGAAGAACGTGAAGGGTAATTAAGTAAACCATGAATGGTATTCAACGTTGGTACTTCACCAATGACGATCGAGTTTTGATTAATAACGTAAGAACGTTAGTAAGCCATGAAGAGAAAGAAGTTGGTAAAAACGATATAAATTATAACGGCAAGCCGGAACCAATAATAACAACTCTAATACATAATTAGATTGAGAAGAAGGGTAAGATTCATTAGGAACCATGTATGTTCATTCATGACCTAATGTGGTATGTTATGTGGTTATGTGTTGTAGAGACTATAAAGACTCAAAGAGAAAGTAATTTTATTGTAGCAGACGCTGAAGGAAAGTTTTCTTAACGCTTGTCTAACCTTCGTGTTAGCCAAATTTTCAGTGATTCATGTTATGAGACACATGAATGGTTTTAAAGAAAGGGTCGATGTCAGTTTTAACTCGACTAGACTAATCTTGAAGAATTGATTGATTTATTTACAAGTCTTTCAATATAGAATAGATAATGCTATCCTACGCCAATTATTTGGTACGGATTCAAGGTAAGCCTGAGTATGAATAAACAAATGTATTTTACATCGATTATTCGATGGGCACGCGAGGTTGCCAAAACATAAACGTATATATGTTTAAAGGATGTAGTGTTGATCAACATAGAGTACTATAGGCTGATCACCTAGAAGTGCTCGTAAGATATGTCGGACTTACGAACTTAGTGTCGGGTTGTACTTTTCAAAGGAATTATGAAATGTTCATGGTGTTGGACCAGAATTGATGTTTTACTGAATATTGTCATTGTAAAACATTTTGAGGGAAAAAAGTGCTATTTTGAATTATCGATAGTACTTCGTAACTATTGTTCAGTTAACGAAGATATATGATTCTTATATTTCAAGCATGTCGTTTAAATGAAATTGATGTACTTGCTGAGCTTTTTATGCTCACTCTTTCTTGAACCATATGAATGCAGCTAAGACCGAACGGACCGAAGGATCCGACAAGGATAAAGGGAAGGATACGGCGAACTTGTAGATTTCCTATGTAATAGTATAGGTTTGTAATGATAATTATTGATATTATGACAAGAACAAATGTAATGGTTATAAAGAACTTGGGGAATGGTAATATTGTTTTAGAATATATATATATATAAGACATATTCGTTCTTTTGAGGATTTTCAATTGAACTCTTTTAGTTCTACAGATGTCAGTCTATATGGTGCCTTAGAAACTGGTGTCGTTCCCGATGCAAGATCGATGACGAACTCAATTTCCCTATCTGGAGGTAAACCTGGTAAGTCATCTGGAAATACATCGGGAAAATCCTTAACTATTGGTATTTGATCTAGTTTTACTCCTTCCTATCGAGTATCAATTATATAGGCCAAATACCCTAAGCAGCCTTTTCTAAGTAATCTTTTTGCCTGAACTATGGTCAAACATCGAGATTGCTTAGGTGAACAACTTCCGTTGAACACTACCTTTGACTTCGATGCAGTCAAAAGGTTTATATGTTTTTGATGACAATCAAGCATCACGTTATGGTTAACTAACCAATCCATTCCTAAAATTACATCGAATTCTCCCAACTGAATTGGTAAAAGATCTACCATAAAATTGAGTCCTTTTATCTCCACACTACAATTCCTATGTATGGTCTTAACCGGAATCCTTTCATTATTTTTAATTTCTACACAAAACAGTTTATCTAAATTTTCACATGGTTTATTCAGGTTTTTAGAAAAATTATAAGACATAAAGGAACAAGTAGCACCAGAATCGAATAACACATATGCATTTAAAGTGTTGATAGGGATGATACCTGTCACCACGTCCTGTGAAGCAACGACATCCCTCACCGACATATTAAATGTTCTCGCGGTTGGTCGATTCTGAACTCCAACTGCAGCTACTATTGACTGATTACTGTTATTCTCTGGTACTCTATTCCCCCTTCCTCCTTGGTTCAGTTTGGGACAATTCTTTGAGAAATGGTCTGATAAACCACAATTGAAACATTTGTTCTTATTAGGGAGAGGACACTGTGGAGAAAGATGTCCCGATTGTCCACAATTATAACATTTGCTATTAAAACATATTCCTTTATGTTTCTTTCCACAGGTAAAACAAGATTTAATATTATTATTTCTAAAGTTATTATTATTATCACCCATCTTTTTCCCCAGGTTGTTGGAAAAAGTAGTATCCCATTTCCATTTGTTATTAAACCCACTTGAGCTATGTTCGGTCTTAGGTTTCCCCTTCTTATTTTGACTCTTCTTTTCCTGGTGAAATTTGGCTAGACTTTCATTTTCACTTTCAGCTATAGAAGCTTTCCAGAGTATTTCTGCAAAAGTCTTTATTTGAAGTACCAACAATTTACTTCGTATCTGAGGTTTCAAACCTTCTTGGTACCAACGAGTCTTTCTAAGTTTAGTAGTTACTTGATGAGGAGTAAACCTGGACAGTTCATTGAACTTGGCTGTATACTGAGTTACAGTCAGGTCTCCTTATTTTAATTTTAGAAATTTTACTTCCATACGATCTTTCAAGGATTGGGAAAATTAGTTTTCAAAGTACAATCCTTTGAATCTATCCCAAGGAATAAGTTTCAATTCTACCCGACCCTTAGTTCATTCCCACCAGTAATTAGCCTCACATTTCAAGAAAAAGGTTGCAAAAGTCGTCTTTTGATTATTATTAACATTGGTCACTAAGAAAAATTTCTCTATTTCAGAAATCTAGATTTGTGCATTAACAGATTCTGATGTACCTTTGAATTCAGGTGGACTAACTAATTTGAAATCTTTAAATGGTGTGTTTTGGTTTATGGGTCTATTCATAGCTCCTAACATAAGGTCTACTAACTGTTGGGTAGAATTATCATCACTATTCATTTCTCTTTGGGGTCTTCTGGTTGGTGGCATGATTCTATATAAAACAACAACAAAAATTCACATAAGAATTTAAATAATACAAATATATCGTTTATTTATATATCACAAAAGTTGTACAAAATAACTTAGTAGTTTACACATACTACAAACTATATTACAAACTTTAAATGCTCCTTTATTCATACTAATATAAAGCATTCAAACACCTACACTACTCTCTAGAATTCATTGATATCATCAAAGGAATCCGGGATCATGTGGCATACCACAGATCGATCAATCAAATGGGCAATTTTCTTCTCCTCCACCGGATATTGAACTACTCGGCGCTGCAAGTCATTAAAAGTATCTCGAGTACCCAGAGATGTTTTGAGAAGTCTTGACTGAATTTCCTTCCTGCCCCTTTGTGCATGGTGCAATTGTACTTTTAGTCGGTAACTAGTTCACATCTCATGTTATAGTATTCCCTCAGCTATGTCTGCCCTAAACTTCAGTTTATTATTCTCATATTCTGTTGTCTTCATTAGTGATGCTATTGCTTCATCATGTTCATCAATTCTCATTAATTGACCTGCTACTGGATCTTCTTCTTCTTCAGCATCTAACAGTTGTGAATCATGAAGCAACTCTTCATCCTCTGAATCACTAGCTATAAATGACTCAATTTGTGGTGGATTATTTACTATCACCATTTCTTCAGCACTGGAGTTGGCCATCTATAAAAGAAAACTCCTTTAATACTGGTAAAGAAAGTTACACAACATAATATTTTTAATGTTATTTTTATGTGTACAATAAAATTTTTACGGACTCGAAGACTATATACTAAGATTTCTCTTCCTTATATTTATAGCCTTGAGGCTCTGATACCAAACTTGCAACGCCCCCATATCTATACTCCCATGGTATCCGATATTGTGCTTACAACGAATTAATGTATATAATGCATTTAAATCTATACACCCATGGTATCTGATTATATGCTTATATCTAATTGAGTGACTATACAATTTATAACCAGATATAATTCCCATAGATCCAAGATTCACAATAACCCATAACAGTTGGCAATTCTTAAGAGAATTATTATTGTGTTTAGATACCCTCACTTGGATGTATGAACTATATATGTGAATGGAATCTATCTATCCAAAATTCAGAGTACCAGTAATAACATGAACAGTTCATATTGCTAATACCCTCACCCAGATGTATAGTCTATGTCATGCGAATATATATTATCATATCGATAGTAACTATCAATCCAAAATCCAGAGTATTAATAACAACATGAGCAGTCCATGCTATCAATACACTCACTCAGTTAAATAGTTCTCAAGGATCTCAAACTAAATTTGAAGAATTACATATATATATGTAAAAAAACACGGTTGCAGAAATAAAAGATGTTTTATATATATCATAAATATTAAGGTTCGATTACATGATTCTTATAAAGAGTTTCTTATTACAAAGTATTTAACTAGACATGAATATGAACTAATCTAAGCAGGGACGCTTCCCTTTATCTACTCCACATGTTCCAAGGTTACCATCTAATACTGCAAAGGGAATAATTTGCAAGGATGAGCTATGACATGCTCAGCGGGTTTTATATGTATAACAATACATGATTTGAAGAAGTATAACAATTAAAAATTTGACTTATAGTTGTTACCATTTTCTGGATTTTTATTTCTGTTAGTCACACAGACTTAGAAATTTTGTTTAGATATGAGATAGGGGATCAACCTATTCAATATCCTAGGAGTATGCATCTCATCCTACCAGTGCTCAAATGCACCCAAATTAATGTCAATTTATTATTGACTAAACAATGATCCCTTACGGGATACCCAACTTCAGTATAAGATGTCTTACCAAAATAATTTGGTTTGACACAATAGTTTATGCTCAATAAACAATATTATATGAATAAGTAATTCATTTTTTAGTTATGTTGAAGCTATAACAATAACCTTACAATAAGAGGTAATTCAAGTGTAGGTATAGTATATCATATCAACAGTATTTCAAGATAAAAATATCTTGTTCAACGTATAAACAGAGTTTAGTAAACTTGTGAAAGTAATTAGGATATAGGAAACTTTCTCGATAAGAGATTTAAGGTTAGAGAACTTGCCTGAGCGTAGATCAGTCAAGTTATTCTACTTGGTTCGTTTCATAAACACCTACGATATTCATTCATATAAATCTAACACATTAGTATTGATAACAATACTCAAATACAACATTTATATATGATAAGGATAAGTTTGATAAGGTTTCGGTGTTTAAAGACCTTACCGAGTATTAAATAAGTTGATATATCGACTAAATTTTATTTAAAAGCTTTATCATATATTTAGATAATTTATATATCTATTATCATAATTTCTAGAAGCTTATAATATTTTTTATGTATTTATTTATCCTTTATATGATTTTAAATCATTTATTTTTATTTTTAAATAATTCATATTTACTTAAAATTTTACAAAAACTTTATTTATTATTTTTAAATAATTTATATCCATTTATTATGATTTTTATATCATTAATATTATTTTTCAATAATTATTTATTATTTATAAGTAATTATTCTAATTACTTTATTCTTAACTTAATTATTAATAATATCCAAAATAAATAAAATATTTATTGAATAATATCAAAAGTTAATTATAATAACTTAATATAATTTTTAAAACTGATTTTTAAAACTGATTTTGTATTTTAATTATAGTGACTGGAAGTGTCGCTATAGGTGTTCTTGAGCTTCTGGGCAGTCAGTTAGTCATGGTCGAGGGACCACTTTGACTACGATCTAACTAGCTACTGATTATGATTATGGGTTTGAACAAGTATGGATGTTATAGTACTCTTACAGTAGTACAACATCAAACAAAATTTGTGCTTTAATCTACATATAACGAGAAGTTATAGAGGCTCAAAGTCACTGTCAGAGATGTTCTTGAGTTTTTGGGTAACCCAGAATATTGGTCATGGTCGGTCAACGTTTTTGTGGCTTTCATAACTCTAATTCTGTGTAATAGATTTGTGTTGCGTTTTTTGTAATATGTAGTATATATGTCAAGGTACATATATATAACACTGATTTGGACAAAGCATATTTCTATGGCCTCGATCTATACTGGTCAAAGTACAGCCAACTGTTGTTCTTCGTGTTCATCAGTTTTTTGGGTAACCCAGAAAACTTGGTCAAGCTCGGTCAACGACTTTTGACCATTAATTCCAGTAATCCTATGAGTTGTTTAAGCAACTTAAGATCATAAATATGTAGTATATACATCAAGGTGTTAATCTATTACAAAACGTTACAAAAACAACAAACAGAAAGCGATCAGAAGGCTGGTCAAAGTAGCCGGCTCAAACTGTTCTTGAGTTTTCTAGGTGACCCAGAAAATAGAACTCCTGATTGGTCAACCATCTTTGACCACCTATAACTTGCAATATATAGTTCTAATGAACTTGCTTTCTTTTCCAGATTAAAGACCTCATAACAGGCTTCAAATAACATACAATTAACATACCTAACTATTAACACATATGAATCTACAAGCTCTGACATTCGACTATCAGGCTTGATTTTTAAAATTTCCAGATTACTAAAAACACTTATATAAGGCATCAAGATGTTATGAAAATATGTTCTATCAACCTAACATACTTTCTAACATACTAATACATAATCCTAAACATCTAAACAAAAAAAATTAACAAAGCATCAAAAATCTAGCTATGAATTAGGGTTTGCACCTTTCTTGCTTGATTTTGGATTCTAACTTCTGAATTGGTTGCTGCTATCACCCAGGCTTGATTTGGCATGTTTGTAAGAGTGTCTAAGCTTATAATTTTTGTGAGTTTGTACTGAGCTTGGGTCTCTATTTATAGAATTCTTCAACTTGGCTTTTTGGTCATTTTTCCACCTACTAGCCTCCTAAAAGATCTGATCTGTAACTCTCCTGGTGCTTGGGAGTTTGGAAGCATGTCATGTGATGTTTTGGGACTTGTGTGGATGACTCTTAACCTACTTGTGAGCTTGTTAACCAAATTAGTAGCTTAAGTATGCCCTAATCTTCACTAATCTTGATTAGGGTTTTGTTTTTAATAATTAGGGTTGCTTAATGATGTTTATTAGTACCTAATTAAAGTTTAGTAATCATGATTAGGTGTTAGGATAACCTAATTAGGGTTAATTTAGCTAATTAGGGTTAGGGTATACAAATTAGTGTTAGAGTTTGTAATATAGGGTTCCTAACCTAGATTTTCCACTAATCCTAACAACCACGACAAAGCGTTTTGTTAGTGTAAGCACGACAAAGCAACTTGTCCAAACAAATATACCAAAAAGTGTATTTTCGGAAGAAAAAAAATTAAGCACGAGGTGTCAAGCACGTCAATTTTTGGACAAAATTTTATTTAACCAACTTTGTTAAACAGAGTATAAATGAACACATAACACTTTCAGAACGAAAAGATTTTATTAATATAACTAAATTTTACATATCCGAGTCTTATTAGGGGTTTGGGTTTTTACAAATCCAGCTACAGTCTAGTTTATAGGCAATTATAACAGAATTCCATAGAATCAATATCAGAATGCCTACAGTCCAAGGGCTAAGAATCATCCCAACTTTTTGTGGAGTAATAATCCAAATTAGCAGGCTCCATGACAATCTTATCCTCCTGGGTTTCAAAATCAGCATCAACAATCAGCTCCAAAGCATGAGAAAAAGTCAGATTTGGAAGAGCTGTTGTTGAAGTACATATCAGGTAATGAGGCAACAATGAAAACGCAAGCGGCAGTGATCAAGAATTTGGAAAATCATATGGGACAACTTGCATTAGCACTGAATTAAAGGCCTCAAGGGACGTTGCCGAGTGATACGGAAAAGAATCCAAGGGGAAATCACAAGCAATTTAATGCTATCACACTGAGGAGTGGTAAAGCCTTGGTTACTGACTTTGATGGGAAAGCAAGTAAAGATAAGGATGTCGAAATTGATAAGAGTGATTCGGCTAGGAAAACTTAGGAAAGAGTTATAGAAAAGCCGAATGAAGACAAACAGAATGAAGTCACACCAACTGTGCCTTTCCCCCAACGGTTAGAAAGTCAAAAGCTAAAGGATCAGTTTTCAAGGTTTATGGACTTTTTCAAGCAGTTGCACATCAACATTCTATTCACCAAAGCATTAGAGCAAATGCCACGCTATGTCAAGTTTATGAAAGAGATTCTTTCAAAGAAATGCAAGCTCAAGGAATTCAAAATAATGGCCTTAACGGAAGAATGAAGTGCAATTCTGCAGAAAAAGCTTCCCCTAAATTGAAAGATCTGGGCAGCTTCACAATTCCTTATGCGATTGGCAATCAAGATGTGGGGAGAGCCTGATGTGATTTAGGAGCAAGTATTAATCTGATGCCACTATCCATTTACCGAAAGCTAGGTTTAAAGGAAGCAAATCCAACAAAAATCAGTCTACAACCGCAGATAGATCAATAACATATCCACTGGGGATAGTAGAAGACGTGTTAGTAAAGGTTGACACTTTGATCTTTTTGACGGATTTGTGGAGTTAGATTTCGAAGAAGACAAAAATATCTCAATCATTTTGGGACGACCATTCCTTGCCACTGGACGAATGCTAATTGACGTGCCTAACGGAGAATTGATCATGAAAGTGTTCGATCAGACACTGAAAGTGAAAGTATTCAAGGAAATTACAATCCCTACTAATAAGGTCGAGAGTGATTTGATTGAAGAACCTATACATGTCAAAAACAAAGACTGTAGAGAGGTTGATGGTCTGAAAGTGCTGATTGAGGATAATAAGTCCATTTCATTTTCAAAAACGCAGTTGAACGGGCATGCAATAAAATGTTGTTGGTTATGTGCGATAAGCAAATAGCATGCCGAAGATATCCTAACTGATACAGGCTAACACAGGGAGTAGTTAGGCTAAAAGACTCAAAAATAAGCGCTCATTGGGAGGCAACCCAATTGTCTTATCATTTATAGTATTTTATTTCTTGTTATTCAATTCGTAGATTAGTTTATAATTTAGTATTACTTAGTTCATTTCTGTACAATTCGTAGTTAGTTTGTAATTTTCAGTAATTTTGACCTTTTATGCTCAAACTCCATGTACTTATCTTATATTTTTGGTTTTTATGGGTTTTGGGTACTATTGTTGAAGTTGGACAAGCTTATGGGGCAAAATAACTGAAAAAGTCAAGTGTTACAAAATCAGGACCCCCGCCCCAATGGGGGGTCCTCTGGATATGCCCGCCCCGGTGGGCCTTTATAGTTCATTTACCCCACGCCCAGACGGGGGTACGAGAAAAGCTGGAAATTTTTAAATGATGCAAACTTAGTCTTTCCCACTTCTCATCTCTTCTAACCGAACACAAGCCACATCTAAACCCACAAAATACTCCCTCAATCACCTCCATTAACCCACGAATTCGAAAAATACTATCATACTCTAGAAATTAAAGCCCTAATTTCATCCATCACATACACATTACCCATCAATTCCACCGAATTTCTTCACCCAAAACTTAGGGTTTCACCAAGGTTCAATTTTACTAGCAATAAGGAAGGGAAATTCAGCACTTTGATCAAACAACTACTGCAACATCATCATTACGAGGGGGAAATCAGTGGGTAAGCTATTATCATCAGTTTCTCACAAATATTGGATTTCAGTTATCAAAATTGGGGTTTTGTGAGTGTGTGAACACCTAGTGTTCGTGTTATTGCCAAAGCTAAGTTTGGGGGATTAGTTTACTGTTAGTGTGATACCAATGGCATCAAAGGCTCCTTCAAAGTGCCAAAAAGGCAAAGGCTCTTCCCCACCCACACATAGCTATGACAAGAGAAAAATTGTGAGTTCCAGTGCAGCAGAGAAATATGACTACCTCATGCCCAAAGCACTGACATCGGAGAGGGGTCTACGACCTGATGCCTTTGATGGATAGATGCAAAGGCAGATACATGAATAGAGATGGGAGGTATTCAAGGAAGATTCAGAACCTGCCGTTATAAATTTGGTCAAAGAATTATATGCCAACGTTGAGGATAGGACACCATATGTCGTATTTGTGCGGGGAAAGTAAGTGCCCTTCAGTCCTGCAGCAATCAATGAGTATTACAGCATCTGAGCCCCTGCAGTGTGCCAGTATGTCCAGTAACGTAACAATAATCCAGATTATGACCAGATCTTCACAGAGATTTTAAAGCCTGGTACTGTGTGGGCAAAAGGGAAAAAGGGCGACACTCTATTCATGAGCAAGGAGCTAAGCTTATACGGAAAGATATGTTATGCGTTTCTGTGCGCAAAGCTACTTCCGTCATCGTATACCAGTGAGGTTACGAAGGAGAAGGTGCTACTCCTATACGTAATAGTAAAAGATTTAAACATCGACATCGGCTCAATCATCAGTTTCTCCATCCAGTGATGTCTACGCAGGCCATTCTCAAGAGGACTACCATACTCATCTCTAATATTTAGGTTGTTTATGCAGTCTGGAGTTAGATGGTCAAGTGATGAGCATGTGCAGTAGCCCCTTCAGCTTCTAGACCTCAGGATGATTGCAAAATACTCGGTCTGGGCTGGAGGTGAATCACATCCTCGAGGAGTCAGTTTTGTGTTTCCAGACGCTCCTAAGGATGAGCAGGCTGAGGACACCTCGGAGGATGATGAATTTAGGGATGACGAGGTAACTGGCGAGGAGGAAGCTGGGGGGAGCAGTCGATTTGCAAAATATATGTTTAGTTCCTAGTTTCACAGTCTTCAGATGTAAGACCCCAACTTTCATAAATAAAGATTAATTTTTGTCGAAATATATTTTTGAATATTATGGTGTGGATTTGATATAATGTTATAGTTGTGGGTAATATTTACAAATTTTGCAAAGTATGCAAGTTGTTATAAAATATTCGATTGGTCAGGGAATATTCATTTTAACAGAAAATATTCGTATGATGGCACAATCATTGGTGGACCCCACAACGGAATTATTATCGGAGTTAGAAAACATTAGAAATATCTTTTTATAAAAATAACGACGAAAATTTTACCGTTAAATGTTGAAATAGCTGGTGATAAAAGTACAGTAATACGCGTGGTTGCATAGTAGCACACGGTATTGATTAGCGATGCTTACGTGAGAAGTCACTCAGTTATACTCAATTATTGCTACAGTAATTGTTGCATGATATCTCACGTTATTTTATTTAATTATTGTCAATATTTTATATATTATTAAATCAATAATTGAGATGAGAAGTTATTCATATTATTATTTGCATAATTAACAATGTCTAGAAAGTTCTGTCAAGGAAAGAGGTTTGGTCACCTAATTGCTCGCCAATAGGGAGAAATCCTTACCAGAAAGCTCCCTTTTTCCTGGGAACGATCTGGTTGTTAATATTGCGAGTTATAATAATGGTGAATAAATGTTGTTAAAAATATTGAGGAGATTTTTATAAAGTATTTGTTGTTAATTTTGATGTATCATTTGGACCACCATTTACCTATTTTTCAAAATAATCAGTAGAACGTTATTAAGTATATATATATATATATATATATATATATATATATATATATATATATTAAAGGGTGGGGGCCCATGATTGGGATGATAATGGGGGGGAGGAATTGTATTGTCACGGGAGGGAGTTAAATTATTAATAATATAATAAGTTTTGTTTTATATAAAAAATAGAATATATTATATTTTATTATGTATAGTTTCTGCATAGTATTTGCATAGTAAATCAGAAAAAAAAAATTGCCAGTTGCGTCAGTGATTTCTAAATACTATTCACCAGTGATTTTATTCAAATAGTATCCTTTCCATTCTCCTATAAATAGGATGTTTAGTTTAGAATTGAAAATCATACCAGAATCAGAGAATTCTTCTTCTATAATATTGAGTGTATTTCTTTCGAGTTTTAGGAAGCTTTGAATATAGAAAACAGTGAAAGTTTTCTTCAAGAATATCCCCGCTATACCAGTTGGAATACTCTCCTTTATAAGGTAAAAGATGTTATTTTTGTTCAATATTCATATGAAATAATATTTTCTTCCATACTATGTAGTATGTTAGTAATATTATTTCGTTTCAAATTTCGAATTATACACTCATTTTGTTAAGTTTTGACTTCTATACTCCGTAAAATTAGTAGAATATCCTTGAAATTTGTGCTTCATCCAGTATCTTTTTATGGAAATATTATTCTGAACATTCTTGATAAGTTTTAATTTTTTCATGTGGAGTACTATTCACGGGGTACTATTCTCGAAGTACTATTCACGAGGTACTATTCACTCAGGTACTATTCACCCCGGATACTATTCATGATAAAAATTGAGTTCTTTTCAATCCAAATCATTTTTGATACAATATTATTCTTGAATTTTACTTCACAAAGCAGTATCATGTTAACAATTTGGACATTATTGAATTCTGGATAAATTAAATTATAAATCTTTAAAAATTTATCATTTACTTTCTTTTAATTGAATTCTTATATCATTGTCATCATCCTCGTGCTTGTATTATGATGAAAGTCATCTTTGGCCGTAATGCATAGATGGACTGTTGATTGGTATGATTATGACCCATATTGTTACAAATGATGTGGTAAAAGATATCATTGGCCCGTAGTGCATTGATGGACAGTTATTGGCATAATCATAACCATTGATGATAATACGATTATCCTTGGCCCGTAGGGTATGGATAATTCGTGGACGTGATACTAATGAATATCCTTGGCTCAAAGTGCATGGATAATTCAGTGATGTGGATTATTTATTAAGCTGAGTCTCAGCGATAAAATTGTTGATAACTTTTAAATCATAGAAGATAGTAGATATTATGCTCTAATTGACTCTTCTAATTGATTGCTTGTTCCATTGCAGTTAAACTTGATGTTTATTTTATTTAATCAGTTTAACACTGTTGCAGGCTAACAATAATTTATTCTGCATTATCTTAGTCATAATATTTCTTACTGGGCTAGTTGAGCTCACCCTTTTGCTTTCATTATTTTCTTCAGGAAATGAGAACGTAGTCGGGACTAGTCGGGGAATGGAGTGACAGTCCAAGATGGTGGCTGTAGTAGTGCTCACTATTTTATAAAATAGTGTGATAAAAATTGTAATGAGGACTCCATTTGAGTTTGGATACTGTCTTCTAGACAATATTCGTGTAAAAACTCTCAACTACATTTTTTTCATATTGTATAAGGAAGTTTTATTTAAATTTTGTACCATGTATTTGGCGACTCAGAATAGGTGATGTATACCTATTTTGGGGGCGTCACAGTTGGTATCAAAGCTTAGGGATATGATATCTGGCTGAGATGTGAGACTAGAACTAGGAGGGGGGAGACGGGTAATTCCTTCGCTAGTATAACCTACCTAAGTTTTTTTTATTTAATTGGTCGATCAGAATATAGGGATAATATGTGACATATTAATTAACCCTTGTTTTATGGCAGTGTTTGAAAATAACATTCGAGAATGTTGAGATAAGCAATGGAGAACCTGAGACCGTTGAGTCACCAACGATCAATACCCAGGATAATGTGTATCAGGAAGTCAATAATACTCAGGAAAACAACAACATCGACCAAATGATGAATGACCGGATGTTCAGAGACTTTATGCAATACATGCAACATCATGCGAGAGAGATTCCTGTTCAAAATGCAGGTGGAAACACTGGCAACTCACGAATGGTCACCGCTAAGCAATTCAAGGAGCTAAGACCACCGAAGTTTTTCGGAAAGCCAGAACCACTTAGGGCAGAGACGTGGATAAAATAGATCACCAAGATATTTGATGTCTTGGGATGCTCCAAGGAGCAAAAGTTTCCTTTTGCCGCCTTCATGTTGCGAGGAGAGGCAGATTACTGGTGGAAATCTATAAAGCGTACTCAACCTGCCGCACTGAAGATGTCTTGGGAGAAGTTCCAAGAACTATTCAACAACAAGTGCTTTCCCGAAAGTATTCATCACGTGAAGGAGGTAGAGTTTATCAAGTTGGAGCAAAATAATATAACCATATCATAGTACGAGGCTAAGTTTACCGTGTTATCCCGATTTGCATCCCATTTGGTTGATAATGAGGAGAGAATGACGCGAATATTTTTGCATGGTTTGAAATCCGAAATACGTCAATACCTCATTTCTCACAAACTATGTTTGTATTCAGATGTGGTAAATAGGGCTCAGTTATTGGAGCGTGATAATGAGTTAACCCAACCAAGAGAGAGCAGCTGACAAAATAATAATACCAGTGGTAGCAGTCATCGAAGCGATGACAACAAACATGAAGGCAGTCAACATGCCAGAAATGGTAAAGAAGGAGAACGATCATCGATCGTATGCTACAAATGCGGAAGGGAGGGACACATCAGTCCCAACTGTACGCAGTAGTCCAAAACCTGTTATAATTACGAAAGAGAAGGTCACCTAGCCCGATTTTATCGTGCAGTAAAGTCAAGTTCAGCTGGGATGGAGGCACCAAAGGTCGTCCCAGAGAATTCAAAGCCATTAGTTCAAGGGAGAGTGTTTGTCGTGACCTCCCAAAAAGCGAGGAACCCGAACGAAGTTATCACGGGTAAGCTAATAATAAACTCTTGTGAAGTATATACCTTATTTGATACCAGTTCTACCCATTCTTTTATTTCTCTTACTTGCGCTCAACGTTTAAATTTAACTCCGAAGAAATTAGACTTTGACTTATCTGTTGAAACTTTGTTGGGAGAAACCTTCATTACATCCACTACTTATAAGTCTTGTTTGATTCAAATCGGCACCCGCATGTTATGTGACACCCCCAAATTTGGGTTACCTGACCCCCGAGTTTGGTGTTCACGATCCATAATATAATACCATTTAACTACCCATTCATATATAAATAAGAATACATAAGTCATTAACATAAGTTGTTAATACATAAGTCCCAGGTTTGCTAACCTTAAATTTACAAACATACCCCTTAGATAAACAAAAAGGGTTTACAATACAACATAATAATAATAATGTTCATTATAACTACTCCAGCATCTTGCCTTTGCCTTTGTTCTTCTTTGACCCGCTGGCCTCTTCGTTCCTAGCTGAAATGTTTTATTTATAGCAAGGATGAGCAACAAGTTTGCCCCGCAAGTTAAGACATACAATAAATATATACGAATTAACAAGAACAAACTATCTATTTTGATAGAATGAAACCAAAGTTCGGTGAACTTTGAAATGGCTGAACAAACCGTTAATCAATAATAAGTTTTCTCGTATTCTAGTCAACTCAATAATTTGATAATGAAAGAATACAACGCTTTCAAAGTTTCTACGATATTCTATTGAATAATCAAGAATCAATTCTAAGCAATAACAAAGTGGAATGTTTTCCAGATTTATGTTGAGTGATCACACTAGATCTAGAACTTATTTTCTCGGGTATCTATCAAAGATTTACTTTGATACATACGTAGGTGTATCAGATAACCATAAAGATTAAATCATACCCCTCTGCAAGTACTTAGAGCCGACCAACTCCTTGTACCCTATATTATGCATAATATTTATAGGTCACGTGCAATGGTCGAATATACGACTTAAAAATATTCCCTTTTTATATAAAAGGTTGTTCTTCTCAGTCTTTGAATCAAGATTTGATTTAACAACGAAATACAATTATTTCAATTTCTATTTACTTATCGATCTAGCCGAAATAATTGGCATCGATCTATCAATAACAATTGAATTCTCTTCTCGAATTTATCAAATTCAAACAAATGTTCGTCTAGCCAGAATGATTAGCTAAGACATTTCTCAACATAATTCGACAATAAATAGGAATTATATGTACTGTCAATATTAGCTTCTACAGATATAAATATCCAACAACAGTAATTCTACGAATATATATATTTTTCGAATCAATAATTTAATTTAAATTATTAATCATGCACTAACTGCGAATAATCAATAATAAATTCCCTGGACATGGTATAATTAGCAATAATTAACCATTAAAATAATTGAATAAATATAACTCAAGGTTGAGTTAGAAAACTTGTCTTTCGCGTTGATTACAGCTACACAATATAATTAACTGCGTTCGTAAGACCTATAATTAACAATGTCGGTCTCACAATTAGCACAATCATTTATAACACGTAACACTATATTCTACAGTCACACTTCTCCTAGGCACATTACCACATAGTCACATCAGTGTTTATAACCCATATAAACACTTAACAAGTCTAACTAGTTCGGTCTGGTTGGATTTCGGTCCATTCTCGGTGTTCTGGTCACCCTATCCGATAATTAATACATTGATTGTCAATTAAACTTGGTCTCTAAGCTTCAATACTATTTTAGATAAGTCAAATATCGTTTATAATATTTTCCGAAAGCTTTTAATAATTTATAATCAATTACTATAATTTATAATAATTTTTCAAATACTTAAATCATTTTTAAATGATTTAATTATCAAATAATCTTATCATTATTAATATTTAATTATATAAAAATATTAATAACATACTTGTCAAAATATTAAAGTTATTATTAATAACTTAAAATATTTTTAAATCATCAATATTCTACTTAAATAATTTTTAAAGTAATTAAAATTATTTTTAAATCATCACCATTAATATTTAAATATTAATAAAATTATTATCAAAATATTAAAAGTCATTAATTATAACTTAAAATATTTTTAAAATATTTTTCTCATTTTTAAATGATTTTTAAATAAATAAAATAACATTTAATTCATTTATTTAATATAATAATTAATTAAATTTAACATCATTAATATTAATTTATTAATGAGAATTCTCCAAAAATATTGAAAATTATATTTTATTATTCAAAATATTTTCTAACACTTAATTCTTATTTAAAATGATTTTTCATAATATTAAATTATTTTTCTCTAATTTATTTAACACGCTAATTAAATAAATTAAATAAAATTTTTATTCAAATAATTATAATTATTAAAGAAAAATGTCCCAAATAAATAAAAGTTATTTTTCAGAATTTAAAATGATTTTTAAAACCATTTTTAGTAATTTTTATAATTTATTTCTATTTTTAATTAATTTTCAGAATATTCAGAAATTAAAATAAATCAAACCGTCGCTACAGGGCTTTAGCGACACAAAGCGTCGATGTTGGTGTTCTTGAGCCTCAAGAACACTGAGAGCTTCGTTAACAGTCTGCCATGTTTGACCATAGATTAAACTCGGTTCTTGCATGTTCTGCTCAACCTAAAAGTCAGATATTGTAGTGCTTATGTCACTCTACAAGTTACAATACTTATCTTGGTCAAACAACATCACCACAAGGAGATCAAAGCCTCCAAATGTGATGTCAGACAGTTTCTGGGTTTTCCAGAAACCCAGATAGTGCGAGTAAGTACTTTCATGCTCAAATTATTCTATGTTCTCGTTATTAAATGGCTCGATATTTGGTACAAAATTGTAGTACTCATGACAAGGAACAACGAGATAACAATATCTCAGTCCAAAAACAACAGATCCACAATGTAACACTTGATCAAAGTCTGTCAGAATCTTTGTTCATAGCGTTTCTGAAAATTCCAGAATTTCAAAAGCAGAGCGAGTGGCCTACTTTGACCACTTGCCATGATCTATATGTTTCTTGTTTAAGAGTTATAAATCCATAAAGTTAAAGAACACATAGCAGGCTACAACGTGATTACCACACATCATTAAAACAATATCATAACTGACAGATCCAGACCTTTAAAACTCATGTCAGACGCTGTTCTTGGCCTTTCTGGGTTACCCAAAATTGGCCCGGTCATGCCCGGTCAACGGGTTTTGACCGTTAATATCTCCTAATCCAGACATCACATGGTACTGATTCCACTTGCAGCTTAAAGATAACATAACCAGCTACCCATAACAACTTGAAAACATCAAAAACAACAAACGAACAAGAATCTGTGGCGCCTGACATTAGCTTGTCAGACCACAAATTTTGCTCTTGGACAGATTTGAAAAACTTCGATTTTTACCAACTTTGATGCTATGATCCATCATGGATCAACATAGATCAACTAAAACATTATATAACATAAAATTAAACACTTTAACACAAAATTTCTCTTAGCATACAAGATCAAAATAAGTTTTAGGTTTTATACCTTTTCTTTAATATGCTTGATCTTGATCTTCTTAACTGATTTGGGGTGATCTAAGGGATGTTCTAGGGACTGATTTACTTATGATTTTCGTGGGTTTAGGAGAGAGAGAGAGTTGGTGAGAGCTTGGAGTGTATAATGAATAAATGCTAGACTTTCTCTCTCTTTAACATATATATTACTTTGATTCATTGCATGGTGCTTAGCTAGCTGCTGAAATAGGCTGATTTGCTGGATTTCTAGAGTCACCAAGTCAAAAGGTTAGGTGAACAACTACAGGTTTTACCAATTTTACAAGTTAGCTCATTTAAAATGTAAAAAGGGCATTTTGGTCATTTGTAAATTAATTTTAATGACATACTTGTCCAATTCATAAATCCTTAGGGTTTAGGGTTTGGGTTAGGGTTTAGGGTTTAGACCCTTTAGGGTTTAGGATTTAAACCCTTTATGTTTGCAATTTAATTTTTAAAATTTTCAAATTTCGGTTTCCCAAATAGAAAATTAATAATTCCAAATTACAATTAGGATTCGATAATTATATAATATTTCCTAATCATAAAATTCAATCTTACTAATTAGGATTTATATTACTAATTAAAATTGTTTAATTTAGCAATTAGGGTCAAAATGGTCATTAGGGTTTATAAACCACAAATTAGGGTTTTAATTAGAAAAATAAATTTTCTAAATTACAATTAGGGTTTGTAAAATAGAAATTAAGATGACTAAAATATAATTAGAGTTTTCTAATCATATTTAAGTTTAATACACACATTAGGCTTGCCAATTAGGGTTAGGGTTTCTAAAGCTGTTAAGCATAACTCTATTCTAATTTTATTAGTCAATACACAAATTGACTTTCTCGATACACGTATCACCGATACTTGTCACATAAATGTTAATTAATATTAATATTACTTAAAAAAAATTATTCACAAATTTTGGATTATTCGAAATCCCGGGTTATCACATGTTACCTGCCGATCTCATTTCTTTGAAAATACTTGCATTTGATGTGATTTTAGAGATTTATTGATTAACTACTCATCATGCTCAAATTGATTATTTTCGTAAGGTTGTTAGCTTTCATATTCCTAACCAACCTATTATGCGAATTAAAGCAACCAAACCACTAAAGTCAATCACTGTCATATCAAGTCATAAAGCTATTCGTTTATTGAAAAACGGATGTCAAGCTTTCTTAGCCCATGTCATAGATTTAAATAAAAATACGTCATATTTGAATGGTATTTCAGTTGTTAATAAATTTCCTGACGTATTCCCTGAAGAACTTCCTGGCCTACCCCCAGAGCGTGAAATCGAATTTTGTATCGACCTTAAACCCGGTACAAAACCCATTTCTAAAGCCCCATATCGAATGACTCCTATTGAACTTCAGGAGTTAAAAACTCAACTGTATGAATTATTAGACATCGATTTCATTCGTCCTAGTACGTCTCCTTGGGGTTCTCCTATTCTATTCGTAAAGAAGAAAGACGGAAGTATGCGACTTTGTATTGATTATCGAGAGTTGAATCATGTCATCATCAAAAATAGGTACCCGTTGCCTCGCATTGATGACATGTTTGACCAGTTGCAAGGTGCCAAATTCTTTTCAAAGACCGATCTTCATTTCGGATATCATCAGTTGAAGATTAAACCTGATGACATTCCAAAGACTACTTTTAGAACTCGGTACGGGCATTACGAATTCCTAGTCATGTCTTTTAGATTGACTAATGCTCCTACTACCTTCATGGCTATGATGAACCATGTATTCAAGGAATATTTGGATTATTTTGTGGTTGTCTTTATTGATGACATCCTCTTTATTCCAAAAGCCATGAGGATCATGAGCAACACTTTAGGCTGATACTCCAAAAGCTTCGTGAAAATAAGTTATATGCCAAGTTGAAGAAATGCAAGTTTTGGCTTGAAGAAGTAGCATTCCTTGGTTACGTGATATCAAACCACGAAAAATCTGTTGACCCAACAAAGATTGAAGCAATACAAAGATGGGAGCAACCTAAGTCAGTAACCAAAGTACGTAGCTTTCGGGGCTTAGCTGGTTATTATCGGAGATTCGTGGAAGGATTTTCTCGAATCGCTACTCCATTAACTCACCTGACTCGAAAAGATATAAAATTCAGTTGGAGCGAGGAATGTGAGAAGAGTTTTTAAGAACTTAAGAAGAGACTCATTTCAGCACATGTTTTAACAATACCATCTGGTTCGGAGGGATTTGTCATCTACAACGATGCTTCAGGCAAAGGGTTAGGATGTGTTCTCATGCAACATAGGAAAGTCATAGCCTATACCTCATGACAACTCAAAGAATATGAGAGGAATTATCCTACTCATGATCTAGAGTTGGCAGCAGTCGTTTTTGCGCCTTAAACCTGGAGCCATTACCTGTACGGGGAGAAGGTGGAGATCTATAGGGATCATAAAAGCCTCAAATATTTCTTCACTCAGAAGGAACTCAACATGCGGCAACGACGTTGGCTCGAGCTGTTGAAAGATTACGATCAAACCATTCAATACCATCTTGGAAAAGTGAATGTGGTAGCTGACGCGTTGAGTAGAAGATCATACATGGGTACGAGTGCGATATTGTCAACGGAAAGGCCCATTTGGTATGACTTACAAAGGATGGAGATAGAGATAAAGATTTCAGGGACCCACGTGATGATGTCAAATATACGAATAGAACCGAATCGATTGCTCAAGCTACGGACCTGGAGCTGATGCGTATGAAAAAGAAAGTGCAAGAAGGTGTTATTCCGGAAGCAAGAATCGATGAAGGAGGAATACTTCGAGTCAACTCTAGACTTTGTGTTCCTAACGACCCTGATTTAAAGTTTTAAAACATGATAGAGGCACAAAACACACCGTTTACAATCCATCTTGGAAGTACCAAAATGTATCGTGATCTTCGACATACATTTTGGTGGAGCAATATGAAGAGAGAAATAGTGGAGTTTATCTTAAGGTGTCTAACTTGACAACGAGTCAAGGCGGAGCATCAAGTGCCAAAAGGTCCATTGCAACCACTTGAAATTCCAGAATGAAAATGGGAGCACATTACCATGGATTTCGTTACTGGTCTTCCCAAAGTTTCTCAAGACATAGATGCAATTTGGGTCATTATCGATAGATTAACCAAGTCTGCTCATTTCTTACCTATACGAGAAACTTATTCACTCGAATGTCTTGCTCGTATATATATTGTCAACGTCGGGATTTTTATTTGTCCCTTTTCATTACCTATTTTTTAGTGTTCTCATGTTGTGTGAGATTTGTTTGAAAAAATAAAGTGAAAAAGGTCCGACATGTATAATGTCGACGATGGACTATTAAGAGTCGCTAGTTGGTTTTTTATATGGTTGTATCAACACAACCGAGAAAAAGTTTGCATATTGACCCAGTGATGTGACACTGCTAAATGGCTCGGTAAAATCGAGATTCATTAGGGTCCGGGAACTTGCTTATGTGGAGAGAAGGTGTTAGGCACCCCCCGACATCCGTGTTGTCACGGTGACCGCCACTTTTCAAGAAACTATTATATGAATATGTGTGTGTGGGGGGGTCAATGTGCTGTTATTTGGAAGTAGTGGAAGGCTTCATTCGCACCTATATACACAGGGTTTGAATTTATATAAAAATTAAGTTTTAAACAAGATATAGCAGTGATTTTTTGTAAAAGAGGTTTTTCAAACCCTTAAGCTCAATAGTAATTGAGACCTTTTACACTCCAATTTTATTATTAAATGTTCGGCTTGATTGCTTTTATTTTCGAGATGCGAAGCATCTTTGAGAAAATAATGTACAAAGCAGTGTCGAACTCCTCATGGGTATGGAAACCACCGGAGGAAATCCGATCACCGGGAATAAATTTACAAGCTATATATAGCTAAAAAGGTCCATCACGGGAATCGAAACTAGATTTAGTGTACTGAATTTGTGATCATATGATTCCTAGGCTCACATAATGCCACAATTGATATAAACGCAGTAAACAGGTATATATATATATATATATATAAAAGCTATAAATATATATATACAGACATGATCGACCACCACGAAGCACCTCCATGGGGGATCAAAAATGTAAATAAAATTGTAAAGGCGATCAACCGCCACAGAGGAAACTCTAGGGGGGACGAAATGTACAGAAAGCTGTAAAAAATGTCAACCGCCACGAAGTAAACTCTAGGCAGGACGAAATGTAAATATATATATATATATATATATATATATATATATATATATACGATAGCAAGTAAACGCGTCAGACGTAAGTCTAGGCTCATCGAACAGAGTTCGACACACATCTGGTGCGTTTACTTGCTTTCGTATATATATATATATATATATATATATATATATATATATATATATATATATATATATATATATATATATATATATATATATATATATATATACGAAAGCAATTAAATGCTCCAAACATAAGTCTGAGCTCAATCGAGGCATAACTCGATAATGTTAGTCCATATATGAAATATATATATATATATATATATATATATATATATATATAAGTATATATATACAAACTGAAATGAAACCATGGACCGAAGTCCGGGCCTACACAGGTAACACGACTCTCAACGTGAAGAATAGTGTGTGCAAAGATGAACAGAAAGGCTTCAACAACTTGAAATGGATGAACACTCGGCTCCCGCCGGTGAAAAATAGCTATATATGAGCTTACAAGTGTTTAAAATGAGAAAGCACTCAATTTGGGGTGTGTACAGAGCAAATTGGACAGGGCTTCCTCGCCTTTTTCTCTTTTTAAAATGGCCACCCCAAACCCTCTATTTATAGAGGGGGGCCGCAGGTGTACCTGCGGCTGCCCGGGGTGCCCCAGGCTTCGTGGGTCCTGTCTCTTGAAGTACGTGCATGCATGCAATGTGATGTCTGCTTGAACTTTCAAAATTATAATCCGGGCATCCGACTGATGTATATAAGACCTATTTCGGACCGCCGTTGTCGAGAGTTACACAATGACATGGGATTAGAGGTTGTACGAAGTCAGGAAGATGGGACAATGCCCTCCGGTCTTCCAGCTTCAAATTCTATCCGTTACCCTGCGTAATAGTCACTCGGGATTGGTTTTGCTTGGTTCTTGTGGGACATTACTGTGTAGAAATGTATGTCCGAAATGTTAAGACGACGTGATATGGCGTCAAGGTGGCAAGATGATGACTTTCGCCCCTCACCGGGGTTATCTCCAGTTTGGGCTGATAAAGCAGACATTGCTCAGGGTTATCTCTGAGATTGGATTGATGCAAGTGTTGAAGGTCCTTAGTGTCATCTCTGAGGTGTGCTTGTCTTTCGGGTGTTATTGCCAAGTCTTGTATTGAGTGCCTCGGTGTAAGCACCGAGGTTGAAGCTGATTGCATGCATTTGAAACAAGCATTTTTGGGGTTATCTCCAGAACTGCAACTGTCTTCCTTGGGGTTATCTCCAAGGTTGTAATCTACTACTCTCAGTGTTGGTACTGAGACTGAATATCTCGAGGTTATCTCCTGGATTAATCGGTCTTCTCTAGTTGAATTTTTGGTATTGGAACTACAGGCCTCGGGGTTATCTCTGAGGTTGGAACTGTTACTCCTGGTGTGTGTTCCGGGGTTGAGACTGATATTTCGGTAGTATCCAGACTGGATGTGAGCTGTCTTCTAGGGTTATATATGAAAGATAAATTTGTCCTCCTACAATGTCAGTAACAGGTGTGTAGAAAATTTTGAGTGTCTACAGATGCCCCTCTTTATCATATTCATGCAATGTAATGGCATGGATAGGATAAAGAATCCTAGACACTTGAAATACAACAGATAAATATGATGCTATGTGGAGCAACATGATGCAAGTGTATGATGCATATTGATGATGCATATGGATTAATTTTCCACATGCTGGGGATGATTGTCATCTCTCTGTTGCTTCTACCAGTGATGGTAATGACGACAAGCTTGGATGTGTGATCCAACTTATTAGGATGTTGACGTTGGAGCTATCACCAAAGTCCTTAATCCTAGATCCAGACTTTACTCCACAGATGTGCCTCTCGTGTGCAAGAGATCTGTGGGGATAAAACCTCGTCTGTTTGAGGATGTGTATAACATATTCCATCATCGATCCTCCCTGATGTCGTTGATCCTCCCTGGTTTGTATTGCCAGGACATATCAATGTTCTGTTGGATTTACTGCCAATAGTATGTGTTGTCGGGGCTGCCCGACCTTCGTTGACGTGTGAACCAATGGTTGACCACGCATTGTAACCCCCGCTGGGGATCCATTTGATCCTCTATTGACGTGTATATCAACGGATGAACTCCCTGTTGGGGATGAACGCCAAGGCTGCTTGAACTTTTTTGATGTCTGTATCAACTAATGAACTCATCGGATGGTTTCCAATGCAACGTTGGGTTTACTTGCCAACGGCTGAGCTGACGTCAAGGTTGCTTGATTTTCGTTGACATGTGCATCAACAGAAAATATGCGTTGTAGCCCCTGCCAGAATCTCTTGGATCATCGCTGATGTGTGTATCAGCGGAACATGCGTTGTAACCCCCGCCGGGGATCTCTTGGATCATCGCTGATGTGTGTATCAGCGGAACATGCGTTGTAACCCCCGCTAGGGATCTCTTGGATCATCGCTGATGTGTGTATCAGCAGAACAAGCGTTGTAACCCCCGCCAGGGATCTCTTGGATCATCTTTGATGTGTGTATCAGCGGAACATGCGTTGTAACCCCCGCTGGGGACCTCTCGAGTATTCAGGTAGCAAACCCAGAGCTTCTGGGTGATCTGAGTAGACATCCCTCGATGTATTTGCATGCCAACAAGGTATGATGTTAGATCTTAATCTTCCTTCTTTCCTATTGATGAGGAGTAAAGGATTCTGATGTCGATCTATATTTTACAGGTTCCCGGCTTTACACAACCACAAGGGAACTGGTTCAGCATTCACTCCATATACCAAGCTCTGCATCTTGACTATAGAGCGATTGTTCATGATTAGGGATTTGGAGCATTCTTTTCCATCCTTCCCCGCCGTTGTCCCTGGGGTTATCTTAGGGCATTGTCAGAGCACTGGTTTCACCAGACTTAGTCTCTCCATTTACTGGACTATGAGGTGATGATGACGTCAATGGATTGGCAGTTTATCATAGGTATAGAATTTGGAGGGGCGCCAGTGCCTTGCACGGCTGATATTACCCCGACTACCGTCAGATCCTTGCTAGGAGTTCCGGCGGAGGCGCTCAAGGGTAGGACTATCCGTACGGGTCCTTTGAGTGTAGATGCTATGAGTGGGCTATTGAGTGAGCCCATACCAGCTGATGTTAGAGTTAGGGATTGCATTCTTCGACGATTGTTCCTGATGATCATTAGGGGCTACTTCATAGCAGATAACTCTTCTACGGTGTCGTTCGCTTTGATCAGTGCCACGCGACATGTGGACTGTATAGGAGAGTATGATTGGGGCTCCTACACCTTTGCCTCTTTCCTCAGGGGCATGTGTATGCGCTCGCAAGGATTGACCGAGGCTTGGCTAGGATTTTACCCATTTTTGCTGGTAAGTATTTCTCTTATCATTTACCATGTATAAGTTAAGAGTGTTAACTGATAGCAGATGTTTGCCTTTGTGTTAGCAGTTTTGGGCCTATAAGAGTCTCCCATGCTTACGTCCTATGAGTGTATTAGGGTTGGATACCTACCCACGAGGACGACGATGGCATCATTCCATAATGGCGGAGGTCCCCGTAGCTGAGGGTTTCACTCATTGTCGCCTACAGTTGGAGTTTTTGACAGCAGATGTCATCACATGGATTCCATATTCTGGGGAGCACTTGGCCACTGGATTTAAGGATGGGTACCCGACTGGTGTCAAGTATGTGATCTCCACCCGTAGGGTTCTTCTCTTCACAAATGGAGGATGGGAGCTCTATTTAGGAGAGCGTGCCATTAGGAGCACCACAGGATAGATCCGTTTACCGATCTTGCCTTCTGCCAGGCGTTATTGGCCTATGTCGCAGTCACCCGTCATTGATATCCTATTGTTGGGTGTTGATGATTTTGCATTGTCAGAGGGTCCCTGCACTTAGGATGTATTCCATCATTGGTGGATCCCTCGCACTATTAGAGCCCAAACCCGAGCTACTCAGTTCATGGGGGATATGGTTCCAGGATCCGTGATGATGACAGATTGGCTAGCCTGTGTCTGAGATCCGACTCATGTGACACAGATTGACAGCTTTATCTAGCGACTGGACCGGGCACATTTCTTTATACGGCATTTGGGCAGAGATCCAGTAGAGGCAGGTTCGTTTGATCCTTCCAGCGCAGGAGCTAGCCCCTCAGATGACCCATTTGGTTTTATCGGTGCAAATCCTCCTTTGTATTGGCCTGATATCCCTATTGATAGAGATCCAAAGACTCAGGAGGAGTTATATCAGGTGGACAGGATTGATGATGTAGATAGTGACACCATTGTCTTCTTCTGATGTATATTCTCATTATCTCTTTTGATAGGCCTCTGTTAGCTATTGGGTGGTTGTGCCCCATTCTCGCTATATCTTTTGATAGGCCTCTGTTAGTAGTGGGGCGTCTGTGCCACATTTCCCTGTATTTTTAGCTGTACAAAGATGATGTATATAGATGATGTTGTTCTTAGGAATGTATGTACTAGCTTCTATTCCCTGCATCATATTGTCATCTATTATTTGTTATGCATGTATCATGTTATGCATATGTATGTATGTCCAGAGATATTCAGCATTGGATGCTAATATTATACGGCCCACACTGATGTCTTCTTCGACAGTCAGTCGCAAAGATCACATTCCACCATTATTGGTGGCATCCCGTCTGAGATACTGGTATAATAGTATGTCACCCCCAGATAGGGTGACCGTAGATCAGCTGTTGCAGCATACCATGACCCTTTTGATGTTTCAGGTTCCAGTAGGATTTGTGGAGGGCATGCTAGAGCATTGGGTACCGGAGAGGCAGGTTTTCCGATTTGGGACCCAAGAGTTGACTCCTACTTTGGAGGAGTATGCACGTTTGACGATGCTGCCACCTGACAGACCTTGCGTGTATATGGCCATTGGTGACATGAGCCGGCAGTTTATGACTCTCACCGGGCTGAGGCGGAGAGTTATACAGGATGAGATCACATCTGGCCACGTGATATCCCAACATTTTTTGATTGATAGATTTGGCTATGAGGACAGCTATGCTTTGTATTCTGGGGATTTTACCATACCAGAGGACCAGTGGCATTTGGCCAGAGTGGACGCATTGATGCTATATGTATTATCATATGTGTACATGCCACGATACATGGACGAGTTAGATATCGGCATTATTATGGCAGTGAGAGCTCTCAGGGAGGGTCGTACCATTATTCTGATGATCATTGCAGAGACACTGAGGTCTGCCACGTTTTGCAGTACTTACCCTACAGGGGTATTCACAGGCAGTTCAGTCATGATGTACGTGTGGTTTATGTCACACTTGAGACCGATTGGCACATTCAGACGACACGGGTATTGTTTCACCCATGAGATAGCCATGTCCTATTCCTTTCAGCCAACGGAGTGTACAGATCCTGCATCTTGGTCTGATTTCTTAGCCGGTATTGTAGATCTATTTGCTATCTTGTCGTGTTCAGGGCTCAATTCGCCATTTAGTTTCATTACTCATGCTCCGGGCATGGATTATCTCCCTCTGGCTAGTTTGAGGGGCATGACTACCTACCACCCACTGGCAGTGATGTCGCAGTTTGACCAGTTCCAGGACTTTCATCCTTTTGATGGGGCATTAGGTCAGTGCTTAGCTTCTTGCCATCTATCAGCAGAGGACTGATCTCGCGTGTATGCTTGTTGGGATCAGTGTGAGATAGCTGCTTTTTCTGTTAGCCATCCGGGTTATTCTGCGTGGATGGAGACAAAAACTTCATCGGCTGTGGTAGTATCCACAGTGCCGAGCATTGCTTCAGATGGTGGAGAGCCTATGGAGGACATTGATTCTCAGATTGAGGAGGAGCCATTTTGTGACGCCCCCAAAATAGGTATACAACACCCATTATGAGTCGTCAAAATACATGGTACAGAAACAACTACAACTTTATTAATACAACATAAAAAAGTGTGAGTTTAAATACAAATATTGTCATCTAGACAATATTTACACTCAAATAAGTCCTCATTACATTTACTAATACACTATTTTACAGAATAGTGAGGACTACTAGAACCACTTCTAGAACCATCATTCCACACCCCGA
The DNA here is from genome assembly GCA_016801055.1 of Panax notoginseng. Taxonomy (NCBI): domain Eukaryota; kingdom Viridiplantae; phylum Streptophyta; class Magnoliopsida; order Apiales; family Araliaceae; genus Panax; species Panax notoginseng. The sequence goes on from CM029015.1 coordinate 112,484,504, forward strand.
CTAGTACTCGCTACATTCTCGCCTACTGAGAAGAAAAATGGAACAACAAGAAAAAGGGTGAGCTCAACTAGCGCAGTAAAGAACATTATGACTAAGATAATATAAAACAAATTATCGTTAGTCTTCAACAGGGAAAAATTTAATAGAATACAATAGACAACAAGTTGTAATTCAATATTCGCAGCGGAAACAATAATTCATAGAAGAGTTACGTAGAGAATAAAATCTACTATTATCTATGAATTTCAAAGTCCATCATCAATATTTTATCCCTGTAACATAAATCAATATATATCTGGAATCAAATATTCATCTTTGCACTACAGGCCAAAGATATTCACCAGTTGGTCATGTTGTTCTAAACACCTGTTCATCTTTGCACTACGGGCCAAAGATATTCATCAAAAATCATTAATCTTTGCACTACAGGCCAAAGATATTCAATTATATCATCATTTAGGACTGAGGATGATGAAAAATATTTTAAAGAAAACGAATCCAGTGAAACAAAATAATAAATATTAAGGATTCGTATTTCAGTTATTCCATGTCCAAAAATACCTCATAAATAATTATAGTGGAGTAAAATTCAAGAATGATCAAAATATGGATACAATCAAAGCTAGTATCCATAATAGATATTTTGGACAAAAAGAAAAAAAAATTATTTTTCGGTGAATAGTGTCGTATTCGTGAATTGTACCATATACGTGAATAGTGCCGTATACGTGAATAGTAACCCCGACACAAAAAGTTCCAAATTTGATAAAAAGTTCAGATCAATAATTCGACATAATGATATTGAAGAAAATAATATCATTTAAGAAGAAATAACATCCATTACCTCGTAAAAACAGTACTTCTAGTTGAAACACGGGATATAGGCTATGACTTGAACTTGCACCGTATAGCAACACTCAAAGTATTAAAATACTCACAAGAATATACTCAATATATCGAGAGAGAAAGAGAGAGAAAACTTCAGTTTCTGGTGTGATTTTCAATTCTAAAATGCTTAGAACACCAAAGCAGAAAATTTAATATAATATAATATAATATATATATATATATATATATATATATATATAAATTTCCTACGTACACCTTTGGCAATTGAAATCAGCACCTAGCACATGTTAATGATGCTTTCAAAATGTAAAAATCGTTTTTATTAATAAAAATAAATAAAACTTCCAAAAATCAATTATTTCGGAACTTCAGAACTTCAATAATTCATAATAAATAGCCCTTTGTCAGAAAAATTTGAACCACATGTCTTTTTCATAGAAAATTTCATTATCTACAACTTTGCAGAAGAAAATTTTTCCAAATTCCAAACAGAAATTGACCGAAATCTACAAACGGACGATTTTACAGGCTATAATCAAATTTCAGTCGATAAATAGGGTCCACCGACACACAAAATATGTGTTAATTATTTAATGCATCAAAAATACTCTTTCTCTTCATATACTCATATATTCCACATTTATTGTAAAAATATCATCATTATTATATTATAATAATATAATAAAATATTATTTTATCAAAAAAGATAAAATATCGATTTTCAACAATTGTCACTTTAAAAAATATTTCTCCATCTATATCCATATAAAATAAATATTTTCCTCATTATATAAATCAATAATTAATTATTCACAGATAATATTACAGAATCACAATACTGACAACCAGGCAGTTCCCAGGAAAGAGGGGGCTTTCCAATAAGGATTTCTCCTTACTGGCGCGCAATTAGGTGACCAAACCTCTATTTAGACAGAACTTTCTAGACATTGCCAATAATGTTATCTAATAATATTATTCAGATAATATGAATTATTGCTCCGATAATGGAAAATACTGTGTAGTGACAATTATTGAAACAACAATAATATAAAATATCAACGCAGCAATTATTGAATCAATAAAATAAAATACTGAATAGTAATTACTGTAACAATTATTGAGTAGTACCTTCTTACGTAAGAATCAATAATTAGTGCAATACCGTGTGCTACTGTGCAACAACGCGTATTACTGTGCTTTAACCACCGGGTATTCCAACAGTATTAACGGTAACAACTACGCCGTTATTTATAAACAACTTATACTTGTCATTTTCTTTATCCAATCACTTTCCGTTATGGGGCCCACAAAAGACTGCGCCGTCGTACGAATATTCCCCGACAGGAAGAATATTTCACGACCAAATGAATATTCCCCGATAACAATGAATATTTTATAACCACTTGTTTATTTAAAATATTTGCGCATTTTACCCATAACTAACCTCATTAATCAATTCAACCCTTACTATTTCAAAATAATAAATAGAGAAAATTAAATTTCATTTATTAATAATTTGGGGTTTTACAACCTCCTCTCCTTATGAAATTTCGTCATCAAAATTAACGTACGTACCTAGTGTTTCGAAAAGATGAGGATACCTAACTATTATTTCTGTTTCCAACTCCCAGGTCATTTCTTCACTAGCATGGTTCCTCCACAAAAATTTAACTTGTGGTATGACCTTTGTACGTAGGACACGCTCTTTCCTATCCAAGATCTTTACAGGTACCTCCTCGTACGTTAAGTCTTCAGCTATCTCATCCGGTTCTAACTCAATCACGTGGTTTAGGTCTTTCACATATTTACGAAGCACATATATATGAAAAATATTATGAACACGAGACATACTTGGAGGTAACGAGAGTCTATAGGCCACATTTCCTACTCGGTCAAGAATCTGAAATGGACCAATAAATCGTGGATTGAGCTTTCCTCTCTTCCCAAATCTTATAACTCCCTTATATGGAGCCACACGCAACAATACATGATCCCCAACACTAAATTCCACGTCCTTTCGATGAAGATCCGCACAACTTTTTTGTCGATCCTGTGCCATTTGTATACGTTATCGAATCATTCGGATCTTTTCCGTAGTCATACGTACCAACTCGGGTCCCAACAATGTTGCTTCTCCCACCTCATCCTAACATATTGGAGAGCGACACTTTCGTCCATATAATGCTTCAAATGGAGCCACACCTATACTTGCCTGATAACTGTTGTTGTAGGAGAATTCCACCAATGGTAGGTACTTATCCCAACTTCCTTTGAAATCTAGGATATAAAGTCTTAATAGATCTTCAAGAGTTTGAATAGTCCTCTCTGATTGCCCGTCTGTTTGAGGATGGTACGCCGAACTGAACCGTAAATCTGTGCACGTAGCTTTTTGTAAGCTAACCCAAAATCTTGAAGTGAATCTTGGGTCACGATCTGAAACAATGGATACGGGCATGCCATGCAATCTCACAATCTCATCTATGTACATACGAGCAAGACGTTCAAGGAAATAAGTCTCCCGTATCGATATGAAATGAGCAGACTTGGTTAATCTATCAACAATAACCCAAATAGCATTTACGCCTTGAGAAACCATGGGAAGACCCGTAACAAAATCCATGGTAATGTGTTCCCACTTCCATTTCAGAATCTCAAGTGGTTGCAATGGGCCCTTAGGCACTTGATGCTCCACCTTTACACGTTGACAAGTTAAACACCTCGAGATAAACTTTGCAATCTCTCTCTTCATATTGTTCCACCAAAATGTATGTCGAAGATCACGACACATTTTGGTACTTTCAGGATGGATTGCAAATGGTGTATTGTGTGCCTCCATCATGATCTTGTACTTCAAATCAGAATCATTATGAACACAAAGTCTGGAGTGGACTCGAAGTATTCCTTCTTCATCGATTCTTGCTTCTGAAATAGCACCTTCTTGCACTTTCTTCTTCATACTCATCAGCTCCGGGTCTGTGGCTTGAGCAACTTTAACTTTTTCGATTAAAGTTGTTTCTATACGTATACTTGACATCATTGCATGGGTCTCCGGAGTCTTGAATTCTATCTTCATCTTTTGTAAATCACACCAAATGGGCTTTTGTGTTGACAACATCGCACTCGTTCCTGCGTATGATCTTCTACTCAATGCGTCGGCTACCACGTTCGCTTTTCCAGGATGGTATTGAATGGTATGGTCGTAGTCTTTCAACAACTCGAGCCAACGTCGTTGCCGCATGTTGAGTTCTTTTTTAGTGAAGAAATATTTGAGGCTTTTATGATCTGAATATATCTCCACTTTCTCCCCATATAGATAGTGCCTCCAGATCTTTAGCGCAAAAACGACTGCTGCCAACTCTAGATCATGAGTAGGATAATTCCTCTCATATTCTTTAAGTTTTCGCGAGGCATAGGCTATAACTTTCCCACGTTGCATGAGAACACATCCTAGCCCTTTGCCTGAAGCATCGCTGTAGATAACAAATCCATCCGAACCAGATGGTATGGTCAAAACAGGTGCCAAAATGAGTCTCCTCTTAAGCTCTTGGAAACTATTCTCGCATTCCTCGCTCCATACGAATTTCCTATCTTTCCGAGTCAGCTGAGTTAATGGAGTAGCGATTCGAGAAAATCCTTCCGTAAATCTCTGATAATAACCAGCTAAGCTCAGAAAGCTATGTACTTTGGTCACCGACTTCGGTTGTTCCCAACTTTGTATTGCTTCAATCTTCGTCGGGTCAATAGATACTCCATGTTTTGACACCACGTGCCCAAGGAATGCTACTTCCTCAAGCCAGAACTCGTATTTCTTTAACTTGGCATATAACTTATTTTCACGAAGCCTTTGGAGTACCAGCTTCAAATGGTGCTCATGATCTTCACGACTTTTGGAATATATGAGGATGTCATCAATAAAAACAAAAACTAACTGATCCAAATATTCCTTAAATACTCGGTTCATCATATCCATGAAAGTCACAGGAGCATTAGTCAATCCAAAAGACATGACTAAGAATTCATAATACCCGTACCGAATTCTAAAGGAAGTCTTTGGAATATCCTCAGTTCTAATCTTCAGCTGATGATATCCAGAACGAAGATCGATTTTTGAAAAGAATTGTGCTCCTTGTAACTGGTCAAACAGGTCAGCAATACGAGGTAGCGGATACCTATTCTTGATAGTGACATGGTTTAATTCCCGGTAGTCGATACAAAGTCGCATACTCTCATCTTTCTTCTTTACGAATAAAATAGGAGTACCCCAAGGAGATGTACTAGGACGAATGAAACCGATGTCCAACAACTCCTGTAATTGGACCTTTAACTCCTGAAGTTCAATAGGAGCCATTCGATATGGGATTTTAGAAATGGGCTTTGTACCAGGTTCAAGATCTATAAAGAATTCAACTTCACATTTTGGGGGTAGACCGGGAAGTTCTTCAGAAAATACGTCAGGAAAGTCAATAACAACAGGAATATTATTCAAATATAACGTGTCTTTATTCAAATCCATAACATGGGCTAAGAAAGCTTGACATCCATTTTTTAATAAACGAATAGCTTTATGACTTGATATAACAGTGATTGATTTTAATGGCTTAGTTGCTTGAATTCGCACAACAGGTTGCTTAGGAATATGAAAACTAACAACCTTACGAAAATAATCAATTTTGGCATGATGAGTAGTTAACCAATCAATTCCTAAAATCACGTCAAATGCAAGTATCTTTAAAGAGATAAGGTCAACAGGTAAGGTGATGGTGCCAACTTGGATCAAACAAGATTTATAAATAGTGGATGTGATGAAAGTTTCTCCTAACGGAGTCTCCACAGATAAATCAAAGTCTAATTTCTCCGGAGTCAAGTTTAAACGTTGAGCACAAGTAGGAGAAATAAATGAATGGGTAGCACCGGTATCTAGTAAGGTATAAACTTCGCATGAATTTATGATTAGCTTACCCGTGATCACCTCGTTTGGGTTCCTCGCATGTTGACCAGTCACGACAAACGCTCTTCTAGGAACCGTTGACTTTGACATTTCTGGGACAGCCTTTTGAGTCACCATCCCCGCTGGACTTGGTTTTGCTACAGTGCAATCTCGAGCGATATATCCTTCCTTTCCATAGTTATAACATATTGGGCTGATATGTCCTTCTTTTCCACAATTATAGCATATGACCGGTGATCGTTCTCCTCCCTTGGAACTAGTTGCTGCTGGTGCTGACGTCTTCGTATTGTCATTGTTGAATTTCCTCTTTTTAAAATCTCCTCCCGACTCGCTTCTTCTATTCTCATGGCCATGATTACCACCAGAGTGGTTGTCGCTCTTGTCCATATTTTTCTTTCTTCGCTGGTTATCGTTGTTCTGATGACTGCTATCACCGGTATGATCCTAGTTGTGGTCCCTCGGTTGAACGTACTCGTTATCTCGTTCTAATAATTGAGCCCTGTTGACAACATCTGAATAGAGAGAAAATTTATGTGAAATGAGATATTGACGTATGTCGGGTTCCAAACCTCCGTGTCATACATTCCTCATTCTCCACCAAATGAGGTGCAGGCATGGACAACTCTACAAACTTCTCCTCGTACTGGGACACCGTCATGTTATTCTGCTCCAGTCTAATAAAGTCTACCTCCTTCATATGACGAATACTTTCAGGAAAGTACTTGTCATTGAACAGTTTCTGAAATGTTTCGCAAGACATGCTAAGTGCGGCTGGATGGGTACGCTTTACAGATTCCCACCAGTAATCTGTCTCATTACGGAACATAAAGGTGGCGAATGGAACCTTCTGTTCTTCCGTGCATCCCAAGACATCGAATATCTTAGTAATTTGTTTGACCCACGTCTCTGCCTTAATCGGATCCGGCTTTCCCCAGAATTCTGGTGGTCCCAACTCCTTGAACTGCTTGGCTGTGATAAACTGTGAATTGCTATCATTTCCTCCTATATTTTGAACACGAGTCTCCCTCATCTGATTTTGCATGAACTGCAAAAAGCTTCTAAAGATCCCATCGTTCATCATCTGCTCAGTGGTATTATTCACAGGAGGAACATTGCCAGCCTGTTGCACGTTCTCCTCGTTAGTGAGTACAGGCGTCTCCACGGTTTCGTTTACTCCACTGTTCACATTCTCAGTTGCCATTCTTAAATACTGCCATAAAACAAGGGTTAATTAAATAAATTAACAAATCACATAATACCCCTATATTATGACTGACCAACAAATAAGCTTAGGTATGACACACTAGCGAAGGATGTACTCGTCTATCCCCTCCTAGTACTATTCCCCGATCTCTGCCAAAGACCATATCCCTAAGCTCTGATACCAACTATGACACCCCGAAAATAGGTATACAACACCCATTCTGAGTCGTCAAAATACATGGTACAGAAACAACTACAACTTTATTAATACAACATAAAAACTGTGAGTTTAAATACAAATATTGTCATCTAGACAATATCCACACTCAAATAAGTTCTCATTACAATTACTAATACATTATTTTACAGAATAGTGAGGACTACTAGAACCACTTCTAGAACCATCGTTCCACACCCCGACTAGTACTCGCTACATTCTCGCCTCCTAAGAAGAAAAATGGAACAACAAGGAAAAGGGTGAGCTCAACTAGCCCAGTAAAGAACATTATGACTAAGACAATATAAAATAAATTATCGTTAGTGTTCAACAGGGACAAATTTAATTGAATACAATAGACAACAAGTTTTAATTCAATATTCGCAGCGGAAACAATAATTCATAGAAGAGTTACGTAGAGAGTGAAATCTACTATTATCTATGAATTTAAAAGTACATCATCAATATTTTATCCCTGTAACATAAATCAATATATATTTGGAATCAAATATTCATCTTTATACTACAGGCCAAAGATATTCACCATTTGGTCATGTTCTTCTAAACACCTGTTCATCTTTGCACTGCGGGCCAAAGATATTCATCAGAAATCATTAATCTTTGCACTACAGGCCAAAGATATTCAATTATATCATCATTTAGGACTGAGGATGATGAAAAATATTTTAAAAAAAACGAATCCAGTGAAACAAAATAATAAATATTAAGGATTCGTATTTCAGATATTCCATGTCTAAAAATACCTCATAAATAATTATAGTGGAGTAAAATTCAAGAATGATCAAAACATGAATGCAATCAAAGCTAGTATCCATAATAGATATTTTGGACAAAAAGAAGAAAATTTCATTTTTTGGTGAATAGTGTCGTATTCGTGAATAGTATCGTATACGTGAATAGTAACCCCGACACAAAATCAATACTTCGGCATAATGATATTGAAGAAAATAATATCATTTAAGAAGAAATAACATATCTTACCTCGTAAAAATAGTACTTCTAGTTGAAACACCGGATATAGGCTATGACTTGAACTTGCACCGTACAACAACACTCAAAGTATTAAAATACTCACAAGAATACGCTCAATATATCGAGAGAGAAAGAGAGAAAACTTCAGTTTCTGGTGTGATTTTCAATTCTAACCTAAGCACCTTATTTATAGGAAAATGCTTAGAACACCAAAGCAGAAAATTTAATATTATATATATACAAATTTCCTACGTTCACCTTTGGCAACTGAAATCAGCCCCTAGCACATGTTAATGATGCTTTCAAATTGTAAAAAACGTTTTTATTAATAAAAATAAATAAAACTTACAAAAATCAATTATTTCGAAACTTCAAAACTTCAATAATTCATAATAAATAGCTCTTTTGTCAGAAAAATTCAAACCGCATGTCTTTTCCATAGAAAATTTCATTATCTACAATTTTGTAGAAGAAAAGTTTTCCAAATTCCAAACAGAAATTGATCGAAATCCACAAACGGGCGATTTTACAAGCTATAATCAAATTTGAGTTAAGAAATGGGGTCCACCGATACACAAAACATTTGTTAATCATTTAATGCAATAAAAATACTCTTCCTCCTCATATACTCATATATCCCATATTCATTGTAAAAATATCATCATTATTATATTAATATAATAAAATATTATTTTATCAGAAAAGATAAAATATCGATTTTCAACAATTGTCACTTTAAAAAAAAATTCTCCATCTATATCCACATAAAATGAATATTTTCCTCATCATATAAATCAATAATTAATTATTCACAAATAATATTATAGAATCACAATACTGACAACCAGGCAGTTCCCAGGAAAGAGGGGGCTTTCCAATAAGGATTTCTCCTTACTGGCGCGCAATTAGGTGACCAAACCTCTCCTTAGACAGAACTTTCTAGACATTGCCAATAATGTTATTTAATAATATTATTCTGATAATATGAATTATTGCTCCGATAATGGAAAATACTGCGTAGTGACAATTATTGAAACAACAATAATATAAAATATTAACGCAGCAATTATTGAATCAATAAAATAAAATATTGAATAGTAATTACTGTAACAATAATTGAGTAGTGCCTTCTTACGTAAGAATCAATAATTGTTACAATACCGTGTGCTACTGTGCAACGACGCGTGTTACTGTGCTTTAACCACTGGGTATTCCAATAGTATTAACAGTAACAACTACGCCGTTATTTATAAACAACTTATACTTGTCGTTTTCTTCATCCAATCACTTTTTATTATGGGACCCACAAAAGACTGCGCCGTCGTACGAATATTCCCCGACAGAAAGAATATTTCACGACCAAACGAATATTCCCCGACAACAATGAATATTTTATAACCACTTGCTTATTTAAAATATTTGCGCATTTTACCCATAACTAACCTCATTAATCAATTCAACCCTTACTATTTCAAAATAATAAATAGAGGAAATTAAATTTTATTTATTAATAATTTGGGGTCTTACACATTTACTGGGTTGCCAGTAGCTCTCTTAGATTCTCCCAGTACTAGCACTATCGTGATTCAGCATTCAGCACAGTATTTTGAGCAGAGTCTTCATCTGATGAACTTTGAGAGAGATCAGGCTAGAGCCCTGATGTTGACAGCTCTTGATGGGAGAGACATGGCTCTGTTAGACAGAGAGACGAGGCATTAGCTCGTAGAGATGCCGCTGTTATTGAGCGGGATGAGGCCAGATCAGCCAGGGATGCAGTGATAGTTGAGCGGGACAGTGCCATATCTGCCCGAGATGTAGCCGTCACAGATAGTACTACAGTGAGGTCCCTTACCACTGGTATGCTTGCCAAGATGAGTGCATATATTGACGATCATAGCATCACCATGCCGATGGCCTCAGACTTGCTGGCTCGTGTGGATATCCTTGTACAGGAGATCACAGCGTTACCTCCTTCTTCAAAGAGAGATGCTATGTTAGATTTGCTAGCTCGCCTGTATGCTGATCTGTAGATAGCTTTGTATTTTCCTGCACATACTAGCTTAGCCATTTTGTTATGTACAGTTTACATTGTGTATATCAAACAGTATTATATATAGCAGGAAATATTTTTGATCACTTCCCTTTTAGATATACTTGAATACTTGCTTGATTTTTCCTGCTTCTTCATGGCTTGTGATCTTGATGTATTCTGACCTCCTCCTTGCTAGATGGACATTGAGTTATCTCTGGATAGTTCAGAATGGATCATGGATCTGTGCATATCCCTACCATCTTTGGTGTCTTGGGACTAGTTTCTGTATGGAAATGTAGATAGGAGTGTGGCTTTCCTCTCTGAGATTGACCGTACCACAGACGGTCGACAGTACTCCTATTTAGGAGGATCCTAGTTAATTCCATCTCTCATAGATTGGTGTTGCTCTTTGAGGTACAACTGCAACTTAGATGGTCGTCGAATCTCCTATTTAGGAGGAGTTCAGGTAATTCCATCCCTTTGGATTGAAGCCAAATGAAATGTGATGGATTGAAATTTGATCCCAGTACCATTGACAAGTATTTGTGTTTTGGTAGGGGTTAGACCGAACCATAAATGGCTTCCTACGTACTCCTATTGAAGAGGAGATCAGGTCTGCATAGTTCGAACCTGGTGTAAAAGGTTCAACGCTGTATGTGGCAGAAAGGGTGTAGGAATGTTTTTGTTATTTTTGTTTTTGTAAGGAAAAGGGTGTAGAAGTGTTTTTGTTATTTTTGTTTTATTGCGACTGGGCCATATAAAATGATTGCCTACGTACTCCCGTGTATCAAGGAGATCAGGTCGACGTAGTTCGCCCCTTAGGGCGAGCTGAAAAGCGTAATCCCATGTGCAGGGTCAGACTGTGGGGAAGAAAGATTAATCCCATGTATAGGTCAAACTGTGGGGAAAGAAATTTAATCCTAGGTTGAGGATAAACTGCAAGGGTGAAAAGTTTGATCCTATGTTTGGGGGGACAAACTGTAAACGCGAGAGGTTCAATCCCTAGTGGGATGACCAAAGTTGTAAGAGCGCAGTGAAGCCAGGCTGCTGGCTTAAGGAATATATTTCCCTAAGGGGAAAAGTGTGGAAAAGAGTTGTATGTGGTAAAGGGTTAAGGAATCGGAATGACTGGTGATCTGATGATCCAACACTAGGATGTTTGCTTGATGGTAACTTCAGACATAGTACCGTTTCACGGAGTCCAAGTTGATTAGTTGTGGAAATTCATCGCCGTCCATTTCCTGCAATCTGAGAGCACCTCATGTCAATACCTTCTTGACAATAAACGGGCCTTCCCAGTTAGGAGCGAATTTTTCCTTAAATTGATCTTGGATGTCAATTATCTTCTTCAAAATCAAGTCATGTTGTTTAAACTGCCGTATCTAGACTTTTTTATTGTAGGATCTGGCAATCCTTTGTTGATATAACTTACCATGGAAGATAGTCGCGGTTCGCCTTTCATCTATTAGAGACAATTGATGATACCTGTCTTGTACCCATTGATCTTCATCCAGATGAGCGTCTATTAACACTCCGAGGGATTCCATTTCTTCTTCTATGGGGAGTACTGCTTCCATCCCATAGGTTAATGCATAGGGGGTTGCCCCAGTTGAAGTACGCATTGACGTTCTGTAGGCTAACAGAGTAAGAGGCAATATGGAAAGCCATCTTTTGTGGTTAGCGGACATCTTTTGCATTATCTTCTTGATGTTTTTGTTAGCCGCTTCAACAGCACCATTCATCTTTGGACGGTAGATAACGGACTTAAGGTGTTTGATGTGGAATTTACTGCATAACTCCTCCATCATTTTTTTGTTGAGGTTCTTAGTATTGTCTAATACAATCACCTCTGGTTGTCCATATCGACAAATAACATTGTTTTTGAAGAAAGCAATGATGACGTCTTTGGTAACCCTGGGGAAAGAGGCTGCTTGTACCCACTTGGTAAAGTAGTCAATCATGGTGAAGATAAAGCGATGTCCATTACTAGCTTTAGGCTCGATGGACTCGATCACGTCCATTCCCCACATTGAGAAGGGCCAAGGCAAACTCATATTATGGAGCTCCCGTGGAGGGGAGTGGATAGCATTCCCATAAATTTGGCATTGATAATATCTCTTGCCGTGGTCATTGCAGTCGACTTTGAGAGAGAGCCAGTAATATCATGTTTTAAGGATCTTCTTTACAAGTAAAGGGCCACTCATGTGTGGGCCACATACTCCACCATGGATCTCATCTATGAGTCTCTGAGCTTGATCCTTGTCCAGGCATTTGAGGAGACCTAATCCTGCATCTCTTTTGTAGAGTGCATCTCCGCTTAGGTAGAATTTCATAGTAAGTCGATGAATTCGCCTTTGCTCAGTAAGGCTCGCCTCAGCAGGTGTAGATCCATCTCATAGATACTCCTTGATATGTTGATACTAAGGTTGTTGGATGGGAGGCAGCTCATCCGATATTTCTCCAACATAGTTCCCATAAGCTGGGGCCTTTTGCAGGGCAAATGTGATGCTTGGCATGTTTTCCATGTCAGGTATGTGAATCAAGGAGGCCAACGTTGCTAATGCGTCTGCGAAGTCATTCCTATTACGAGGAATGTGTAGAAAGGAAATTTCTTCAAACTCCAAAGCCATCTGTAAAACTTGCCAATGGTAAGGCAACAAATGTAGTTCTTTGGTTTGATAGATTTCAGTGGATTGTTTGATTACCAATTTAAAATCCCCAAAGACAGTTAACCGCCTGATGCCCATTAAACGGGCAAGTTTTAGCCCCATGATACAGCCTTCATACTCAGTTGTGTTGTTGGTGCTGACAACCTACAATTTGATGATGACAGGATACTGCTCCCTCGTACCGAGGACCAGAACTGCTCCAGCTCCAGAACCTTCCATATTAACAGCTCCATCAAAATATGTTTCCATGTTTGATGTGTATCGGACTGATGGTGTTGCTGAATTGCCATTACCCCTTCATCGGGGAAATATGTTTCCAAGGGTTTGAAGTCCCCTGAAGGTGCGGCGGCCAGTTGATTCGTAATTCCTTGACCTTTAATGGACTTTTGCATCACGTAAATAATGTCAAATTGTTGCAGAATCAACTGTCATCTGGATAGTTGACAATTCAGTATGGGCTTACTAAACACATACTTGAGAGGATCCATGCGGGATATGAGATGGGTTGTGTGCCCGTGGAGGTAATGTTGCAACCGCATGGCAGCCCATGCTAAAGCACAACAAGTCTTCTCAATCAGAGTATACTTGTGTTAACTACTGCTGAATCTTTTGCTGAGATAATAGATAGCTCGTTCTCGGCCTCTATCATCTTTCTGACCCAACATGCAGCCCATGGCATTGTCACTTATGGACAGGTACATGAACAGGGGAACATCATCCCTGGGTGGTACCAAAATAGGAGCTTTGACTAGCTGATCTTTGATTGTAAGGAAAGCCTTTTGGCACTCATCATTCCATTTCATGGAGGAGTTCTTCCTTAACAGCTTGAAGATAGGCTCACAGGTTGTTATGAGTTGAGAAATGAATCTACTAATGAAGTTGACTCTTCCCAAAAACTCCCGTATTTCCTTCTCTGTCTGAGGAATGGGTATTTCCGTAATGGCCTGGATTTTGGTGGGATCCAGCTCAATCCCTTTATGGCTAACTAGGAATCCTAGCAATTTGCCTGATTTAATGCCAAAGGCGCACTTGGCTGGATTCAACTTCAAGTTGTACTTACACAACCTGTTGAAAAGCTTTTTGAGATGGTCTAGGTGGTCTTCCTCCTTTCGGGACTTGATGATGATGTCATCCATGTAGATCTCTATCTCTTTATGCATTAAGTCGTGGAAAAGAGCCATCATAGCTCTCTGATAAGTAGCTCCGGCATTGATGAGGCCGAAAGATAACCGTCTGTAGCAAAAAAGTTCGCCAAGGCGTGATGAAAGCAGTTTTCTCACGATCCTCCTCAGTAACCATGATCTGATGGTACCCCGCAAAGCAATCAACAAAGGAGTACATGCCGTATTGAGCAGTATTGTCAATGAAAATGTGGATAAATGGCACGGGAAAGCTATCTTTAAGGCAAGCTTTATTAAGATCCTGATAATCCATGCAAACTCGCACCTTTTCTCCAGGCTTAGGCATGGGAACGATGTTGGATATCCATTCAGGATATGTGGACACCATGATAATACCAGCTTGAAATTGTTTCATAATTTCTTCTTTCACCTTTAAACTCCACTTAGGTTTTAATCGCCTTAGTTTCTGCTTGACTTGTTTGAATCCCTCTTTGATGGGAAGACGATGAAGGACAATGTCAGTGGACAAACCCACCATGTCTTCATGAGACCATGCAAACACATCCTGAAATTGGGTTAGTAGCGTAACTATGTCATTCCTCTGGTTTGGGGTAAGGTCTGAACCAATCTGGAATAACTTAGGGTTTTCTAAGGTTCTGAGATTGAAAGAGGTGTTTTGATCAAGGTTAGGTTTAGGTTTGTTTTCGACCCATTCTTTGATCTCCGGAGGCACCTCAATGTCCTCTTGTATTTCCATTAAGTCCGAGTTCAACTTTTCATCAAAGTTACAATCCTTGTGAAGAAGAGGCATCTTATCAGCAAGTACAGGCACATCTAAGTTCAGAGTCCTGAAACAAAATATGATTTCACTTAATATATATGAAACTATTTAATTATACAAAGTGTTAGCATGTACGGACAAAACAACTGCTAATATTGTATAGAAAAGTAAGCAGTTATGATATCTACAGGGCAGAAAGAAGTCCTGCCCATTTTACCCTTGTCGACCAATGCAAAGAGTGCTGCTCCAATTGGCAAGGGCAAAGTCCTGGTGGACAACAGTGATGGAGGGGCTGTCATTGTCCTCCTTCTCCCAAATGATGACTATTATGTCTGGGTAATCATTGTCTAGAGTGTATCTATTTGTATGTTCATCATGGACAATGA
Organism: Panax notoginseng; assembly: GCA_016801055.1. NCBI lineage: Eukaryota > Viridiplantae > Streptophyta > Magnoliopsida > Apiales > Araliaceae > Panax > Panax notoginseng. The sequence goes on from CM029015.1 coordinate 112,499,703, forward strand.
TACATATGCCTGACATCATTCTGACGATGTCCTGCTTGATTCTTCATTCCTCTTCTTCCACCTTGGGATCTGGAACAAAGACTTCCTTCTCCTTTACCGGTATCGGTTTAGGAAATAACATAGCCATTACATTGGTCGGCACCTTTACCAGAGATTGTGCGGACTCTGGATTTATAGATGGAGATAATAGTCGTGTGGCTGACGTTAAAGGAATCTGCTTATGCTTGTGTGGATTCCTGCACCTGGAACTGGCAGAATAGCCTAGTCCGGCTATCCCAGCTTGACTGGACACTTGAATAGGGTGCTTAATACCCTGATGATTTTTAGCCAGCCCTTGTCTCGGCTGGTGTCCCAATGACATCATTTCTTGAGTAGCTGCCATTACTTCGGCAGAAATCTTGGGTACGGGAAATGGTGTCCCAATAGAATGGTATTGAGTGTTGCTTACTTCCAAAGCATGAAAACTGACCGGCACAACATCAGAATTGACATTGATGAGTGGAAGGTCACCATGTTGAGGATATTCCAGTTCAGCATTGACTGTGATTAAGCTATTGTTGATAATGTATTTAAGTTGCTGATGAAGAGTGGAGGGGACTGCCCCGGCCATATGAATCCATGGTCTCCCTAGAAGCAGGTTGTATCTTGTATCTATTTTGAGCACGTGAAAAGATACACAAAATGTATGGGGACCAATCTCCATTGGCAGCTCAATCTCTCCGACTGAATTTCTGCAGGATCCATCAAAAGCTTTGATGACTCTATGGCTACTTCGGATTCGCTTGAGATTGACATTCATCTTCAGTAATTTAGCATAAGGACAGATATTCAGAGACGAACCTCTATCTATTAAGACTCCAGCTAACATGTATCCAGAGTATAAAACTACAATGTGTAACGGCTTGCAATGATCGGTCCCTTCGGGCGATATGTCATCATCAGTGAAAGAGGTCACATTGTTGTTGAAAATGTGATCAACCAGATGTTGAAATTTTTCCACATCCACTAATTTCGGCAAGTAGGCTTCTTCCAAAACCTTTAGTAGAATCTTCCGGCGATCCTCGGAAGTTAAAACCAAGCCTAATATTAAAATTTGATGTAGAGCTTCTCTTAAGCTTAAAACCACCTTGGCTTCATTATGACCCATAGCACGGAGGAATTTTTCAATCTTCTCCATGGGTATTTTCCCCTTTGATTTGATAGCAGGCTTCATCACCCGTTGGGGAAGATACAGTGGATTTTCCTTCGACACTACAGCAGTTGTATGATATGTGGATCCTTCAGCTTCTCCGTAATTTTAGGGAACTTTCTGTAAGCTGACAATAGGATATTGTGGTTGGAATGGTAGGTTGATTGGCTCTGGAGTAGCAACTTTCAAAGGATTGTTAATTCCTTTGAGTTAAATTGTGAATGGTTTAATAGTCCTATCAGCCTCAGTGGATATAACTGCTACCAATCCCTTCCATTTGGTGGAATAAATATTTTCACTCTCAAATAGCACGGTATCGTTGTCTGCCAGTTGCAGGACACCACTATCGATTAGATTTTGAATAAGGTGGCGGAGTGCCTAACATTCTTCCGTGTTGTGACCGCGAGAATAGGAGTGATACTGACATACTCCATCAGGATTGAACCGTCCTAAATGGGGAATAGCTGGAGACAGAAGGGATGAGATTCTTCCTTCATTGATTAGCGTCTGAAGTATCTCTTCCATAAGTTGGCCTAGGTATGTAAATTCCCTTCTATTGGCAAAATCCTGACTGGCTTTAGCAGTCACTCTCTTCGTCACTTTGTCCTCTGAAGTTTCATATTTTGAAGGTGACGAAGGAGTATTCATAACCAAGGGAAGGAGACTAGCATGCTCCTAGCTAATTAATTGGCATTTGACTTGATGCTGATAGGTCACCAGTTCGGCCAATTGCTCAATTTGCTTACACAGAGCTTTAATCTTTCGTTCTATCGTAAACTAGAACTTTGCATAATCCCACTCGTCAACACCGTCTTTGATGATCTGAGATGCTTCACAGTTGAAATTGGAACTATGTCCATTGCTCCAATTAATCATGTTAACCTCTTCCTATTTGTGTGGAGGAAGAGGGTTGTCTTGCACGTGAGGCTGATCTGGTTTGGTAACCACTATCTCACCGTTGTCTATCAAATCTTAGAACTTGTGTTTCAAGGCCCAACATTCTTGAGTATCATGTCCAGGTGCCTCGGCATGATAAGCACATTTCAAAGCAGCATTGAAACCCCTCCCATTAGGGCTGGCTGGTGGAAGAAGATGCATGATTTTCTTTTGACTTGTCAGAAGAGTAAGAATGTTCTCGAGTAAATCCCCTAAGGGTGTGAACACTTGAGGGCGTTTGACTTCTCCACCTTTTGGCATTTGAGGGTTTGAAGACTGTGCTTGAAAAGGAGTGTAATTTCTCCGTTGGATAGGCATATTCTGATTACCTTTCTGACCTTGGAGTATCAAGAAAACATCCTCCTCTTTCTTTTTTATGGACCCTCCGGAGGTTGTTTCCATAATTTCCGGATTGCATGTGCTCAGCAACAGCTTTGAGAGCGGATAGGTCTTGAATCTTTCCTGACTTCAATCCCATCTCAGTCATTTCTCCATGTTTGATCATTTCAGAAAATGGTTTACCAATGCCATCTAAGACTCTTTCATAGAAAAGAGCTTCTTGTATGTCGATAAAGGTCATTACCATCTCTGACTCTGTCATAGAAGGAATCACCTGAGCAGCAAGGCGCCTCCACCTTTGAGCATACTCTCTGAAAGACTCATTGGACTGTTTCTTGACCTTGGTAATTAGATATTGGTCAGGAGCCATCTGAGACTAGAAACTGTATTGTGTGAGGAAGGCGTGAGCTAGCTCTTCCCAGCTATGAATCTTTGAGTTGTATAATCTGGTATACCATGAACGGGCTTCTCCAGTCAGACTCTTTTGGAACAGCTGCATTCTGAGCTTCTCATCCTCTGCATAAGATCCAAGTTCTCCAATGAACACCTTCAAATGGGTGTATGGGTCTCCTAACCCATCATACTTTTTGAAGTCATGAGTTTTGAACTTCTCTGGATAATGAACACCAGGGAATATACAAAGATCGGTATAGGAGACACTCCCGTGTGCTCCAATTCCTTTGATAGAACGAAGGGTTTCTTCCATTTGAAGAACTTTCTTTCTGATGTCACCGGTGTCTGGATCTCCTGTGAGATGGGCGGCATCATGGCTTTTGTTGTTCGTATCCAACTGCAGTTCAGGTACTTTAATGGCTTTATCAGAACCTTGAGTTCCTCCTTGTGCAGAGGATTCAGCATGTACGGGTACCTTCGTACCTTGAGTAGATTGATGTAGTTCTTTAAGCAGAACAGCCAAATCTGTGATTTGTTTACTTAATCCATCAAATTCTTCGCGAGAAACTGGATTAGACTGGTCAAATGAAGACATAATTGGCTGTAGGCCTGTGGCCTTTTTGGACTTTGACCGGGTACTAGTTCTGAATGCTTCCCTGCGACAAAACTTGCATAGTTTAGTTTTTGGGATTGTGTAAATGCTTACATGCTATGTGATATGTCCGTTTTAGGATTATGATCTTGCAAAACGGATGTTAGCTATTTGTAATACAGGATAGTATGTTAATTTAAATATGTATATGGACATATTTCTCATTACATGGAGATGAATATGGAATGTAAATTACAAGTAATTGACTTTATGAGTAATTTTGCAATGAGAAAGCATGAAGAGACTTTCCTCCGCGTTTGGTTTATCAGAGGCTGACCTATCTTAGGTTTCTCTCGCGGCTTTTTGGCATGAAGGTTCCCAAATCATCACAATTTACTCAACGGGAAGTTAATCCGATCTTTCAACTGGAGCGAATTTGGGTGGTGCCTTTACTGAGCCTCGTTGGAATTAGTCTTCCTACGAGTCCAGTAATCAAACACCAACATGATAGCCCCCTGGTGGAGGAACCACACAACATACATTCACATACAATGTGTCTCACCGTTTATGAAAATGATGACATGTACGAAGCACTAATATCACAGATAGATATATTGCAGTGCAGTAAAAAAAATGCATTCGTACACATTCATCATAAATGTAAATGTAACATTCACACACAAGAATATAACAATTTTAAAAAGCTTGTAATAGCGGCTTAAGTCCTCCTACTGGTGTCCCAAGCGAAGTCGCCACCTGTCGACGTCGGGATTTTTATTTGTCCCTTTTCATTACCTATTTTTTGTGTTCTCATGTTATGTGAGATTTGTTTGAAAAAACAAAGTGAAAAAGGTCCGACATGTATAATGTCGATGATGGACTGTTAAGAGTCGCCAGTTGGTTTTTTATATGATTGTACCAACACAATCGAGAAAAGGTTTGCACATTGACCCAGTGATGTGACACTGCTAAACGGGTCGGTGAAACCGAGATTCATTAGGGTCCGGGGACTTGCTTATGTGGAGGGAAGGTGTTAGGCACCCCCCGACATCCGTGTTGCCACGGTGACCGCCACTTTTTAAGAAATTGTTATATGAATATGTGTGTGTGTGTGTGTGTGTGTGTGTGGGTCAATGTGTTGTTATTTTGGAAGTAGTGCAAGGCCTCGTTCGCACCTATATACACAGGGTTTGAATTTATGTAAAAATTCAATTTTAAACAAGATATAGCAGTGATGTTTTGTAAAAGAGGTTTTTCAAACCTTTATACTCAATAGTAATTGAGACCTTTTACAATCCCATTTTATTATTAAATGTTCAGCTTGATTGCTTTTATTTTCGAGATGCGAAGCATCTTCGAGAAAATAATGTACAAAGCAGTGCCGAACTCCTCATGGGTATGGAAACCATCGGAGGAAATTCGAACACCGAGAATAAATTTACAAGCTGCTTACAGCTGAAAAGGTCTATCACGAGAACCGAATCTAGATTCAGTGGACTGAATCTGTGATCACGTGATTCCTAGGCTCACATGATGCCGCAATTGATATAAATCCAATAACCAAGTATATATATATATATATATATATATATATATATATATATATATATATATATATATATATATATATATATATAAGTCGTAAATATATATATATATATATATATACAGACATGATCGACCACCACGAAGCACCTCCATGGAGGATCGAAAATACAAATAAAGCTGTAAAAGCGATCAACCGCCACGGAGGAAACTCCAGGCGGGACGAAATATACAGAAAGTTGTAAAAACAGTCAACCGCCACGAAGTAAACTCCAAGCGGGACGAAATGTATATATATATATATATATATTAAAGCAGTAAACGCACCGGATGTAAAATCCAGGCTCATCGAACAGAGTTTGACACACAGTTCATATATATAGGTGTATATATATACATAAGCAATTAAAGGCTCCAAACATAAGTCTAGGCTCAATTGAGGCATAACTCGATAATGTTAATCCATATATGAATATATATATATATATATATATATATATATATATATATATATATATATATATATATATATATAAGTATATATATACAAACTGAAATGAAACAACAGACCGAAGTCTGGGCCTACACACGCAACACAACTCTCAACGTGAAGAATAGTGTGTGCAAAGATGAAGAGAAAGACTTTAAAATATGTAAGAAGGCTTACAGTGGGCTGCCAAAAAAGACTTCAATAACTTGATATAGATGAACACTCGGCTCCCGCCAGTGAAAAGTAGCTATATATGAGCTTACAAGTGTTTAAAATGAGAAAGCACTCAGTTTGGGATGTGTACAGAGCAAATTGGACAGGGCTTCCTCGCCTTTTTCTCTTTTTAAAATGGCCACCCCAAATCCTCTATTTATAAAGGGGGGAGCCACAGGTGTACCTGCGGCTGCCCGGGGTGCCCCGGGCTTTGCGAGTCCTGTCATCTCGAAGTACGTGCACGCATGCAACGTGATGTCCGCTAGAAATTTCAAAATTGCAATCAGGGCATTCGACTGAGGTATATAAGACCTATTTCGGACCGCCGTTGTCGAGAGTTACGTAATGACATGGGATTAGAGGTTATACGAAGTCAGGAAGATGGGACGATGCCCTCCGGTCTTCCAGCTTCAAACTCTATCTGTTACCCTGCGTAATAGTCACTCGGGATTGGTTTTCCTTGGTTCTTGGGGACATTGTTGTGTAGAAATGTATGTCTGAAATGTTGAGATGACGTGATGTGACGTCAAGGTAGCAAGATGACCACTTTTGCCCCTCACCGGGGTTATCTCCAATTTGGACTGATAAAACAGACGTTGCTCAGGGTTATCTCTGAGATTGGACTGCTGTAACTGTTGAAGTTCATCAGTGTCATCTCTGAGGTGTGCTTGTCTTTCGGGTGTTATTGCCAGGTCTTGTACTGAGTGCCTCGGTGTAAGCGTCGAGGTTAAAGCTGATTGTATGCATTTGAAATAAGCATTTCCGGGGTTATCTCTAGAACTGCAACTGCCTTCCTTGGGGTTATCTCCAAGGTTGGAATCTACTACTCCCAGTGTTGGGACTGAGACTGAATATCTCGGGGTTATCTTCGGGATGAATCGGTTTTCTTCGGTGGAATTTCCAGTATTGGAATTGCAGGCCTCGGGGTTATCTCCGAGGTTGGAACTGTTACTCCCGGTGTGTGTTCCGAGGTTGAGACTGATCTTCCGGTAGTATCCGAACTGGATGTGAGCTGTCTTCCAGGGTTATATCTGAAAGACGAATCTGCCCTCCTACAATGTCAATAACATGTGTGCAAAAAATTTTGAGTGTCTACATATATAAATGAGATTGTAAGACTGTATGGTATACCAGTATCTATAGTTTCTGATCGAGACCCAAGATTCACTTAACGATTTTAGGTTAGTTTGTAAAAAGCTATGGGCACAGATTTACGATTCAGTTAGGCATACCATCCTCAAACAGATGATCAATCGGAGAGGACTATTCAAACTCTTGAAGATCTATTAAGACTATGTGTCCTTGACTTAAAAGGAAGTTGGGACAAGTTCTTGCCACTAGTGGAATTCTCCTACAACAATAATTATCAAGCAAGTATTGACATGGCTCCATTCGAGGTGTTGTATAGACGCAAGTGTCGTTCTCTAGTATGCTGGGATGAGGTGGGTGAAGCAACATTGTTAGGACCAAAATTGGTACGCATGACAACAGAAAAGAGTCAAATGATCCGACAACATATAAAAACCTCACAAGATCGACAAAAGAGTTATGTTGATTTTCATCGAAAGGACGTGAAATTTAATGTTAGAGATCATGTGTTGTTACGTGTTGCTCCATGGAAAGGAGTTACAAGATTTAGAAAGAGAGAAAAGCTTAATCCTCGATTCATTGGCCCATTTTAAATCCTCGATCGAGTTGGAACTGTGGCCTATAGACTCGCCTTACCGCCAAGTATGTCTCGTGTTCATAACGTTTTTCACATATCTATGTTATGTAAATATGTGGAAGACTCGAACCACATTATTGAGTTAGAACCAGACAAGATAGCGGAAGATTTAACGTATGAAGAGATACATGTTAAAATCTTGGATAAGAAGGAACAAATTCTACGCTCCAAGGTTATACCTCAAGTCAAAGTTTTGTGGAGAAACCACGATGTTAAAAAATGACCTGGGAGTGGGAATATAAAATGAAATCAATGTATCCTCACCTCTTCGACATACCAGGTACGTACCTCAATTTCGAGGACGAAATTTCATAAGAAGGAGAGGTTGTAAGACCCCAACTTTCATAAATAAAGATTAATTTTTCTCGAAATATATTTCTGAATATTATGGCGTGGACTGTTGAAATACCCGGTGATAGAAGTACAGTAATACGCGTGGTTGCATAGTAGCACACGGTATTGATTAGTGATGATTACGTGAGAAGTCACTCAATTATACTCAATTATTGCTACAGTAATTGCTACATTGTATCTCATGTTATTTGATTCATTTTTTGTCAATATTTTATATATTATTAAATCAATAATTGAGATGACAAGTAATTCATATTATTATTTGCATAATTAACAATGTCTTGAAAGTTCTGTCGAGGAAAGAGGTTTGGTCACCTAATTGCGCGCCAATAGGGAGAAATCCTTATCGAAAAGCCTCCTCTTTCCTGAAAAATATATGGTTGTTAATATTGTGAGTTATAATAATGATGAATAAATGTTGTTAAAAATATTGAGGGGATTTTTATGAAGTATTTGTTGTAAATTTTGGCGTATCATTTGGACCCCCATTTACCCATTTTTCAAAATAATCGGTACAACGTTATGCAGTATATATATATATATATATATATATATTAAAGGGTGGAGCCCCACGATTGGGATGATAATGGGGGGAGGAATTGTATTGTAACGGGAGGGAGTTAAATTATTATTATTATTATAATAATAAGTTTTGTTTTATATGAAAAATAGAATATATTATATTTTATTATGCATTGTATTTGTATAGTGTCTGCATAGTGTTTGCATAGTAAATCAGAAAAAAAAATTCTTCCGCCGGTTGCGTCCGTGATTTCTAAATACTATTCACCCGTGATTTTATTAAAGTAGTATCCTTTCTATTCTCCTATAAATAGGATGCTTAGTTTAGAATTTAAAATCACACCAGAATCAGAGAAAACAGTAAAAGTTTTTTTCAAGAATATCACCGTTATACAAGTTGGAATACTCTCCTTTTTAAGGTAAGGGATGTTATTTTTGTTCAATATTCGTATGAAATAATATTTTCTTCCATACTCTGTAGTATGTAAGTACTATTATTTCGTTTCAGATTCAGAATTCTACACTCATTTTGTTAAAGTATTGCTTCTATACTCTATGAAATTAGTAGAATATCCCTGAAATTTGCGCTTCATCCAATATCTTTTCATGGAAATATTATTTTGAGCATTCTTGATAATTTTTAATCTTTTCATGCTGGGGTACTATTCACTCGAGTACTATTCATCCTGGGATACTATTCATGACAAAAATTGAGTTTTTTTTGTCCAAATTATTTTTGATACAATATTATTCTTGAATTTTACTCCACAAAGTAGTATCATGTTGACAATTTGGACATTATTGAATTCTGGATAAATTAAATTATAAATATTTAAAAATTTATCATTTGCTTTCTTTTAATTGAATTCTTATATTATTGTTATCATCCCCATGCTTATATTGTGATTAAAGTCATCTTTGGTCGTACTGCATAGATGGTTGTTGATTGGTATGATTATGACCAGGGATTATTCGGTATAATCATGACCCGTAATGTTACAAATTATGTGGTAAAAGTCCTCATTGGCCCGTAGTACATTGATAGACAGTTGTTGGCATGATCATGACCATTGGTGATAAAACGATTATCCTTGTCCTGTAGAGCATGGATAGTTTGTGGACGTGATAACACGATTATCCTTGGCCCGTAGAGCATGGATAATTCGTGGACGTAATACTAATGAATATCCTTGGCCCGTAGTGCATGGATAATTCAGTGATGTGGATTATTTATTAAGCTTAGTCTCGGCGATAAAATTGATGATAACTTTTAAATCATTGAAGATAGTAGATATTATGCTCTACTTAACTCTTCTAATGGATTACTTATTCCGCTACAGTTAAACTTGATGTTTATTATATTTTATCAATTTAACATTGTTGAAGGCTAACGATAATTTATTCTGCATTATCTTAGTCATAATATTTCTTACTGAGCTAGTTGAGCTCACCCTTTTGCTTTCATTGTTCTCTTCAAGAAATGAGAACGTAGACGGGACTAGTCGGGAAATGGAGTGACGATCCGAGATGGTGGTTGTAGTAGTCCTCACTATTTTATAAAATAGTGAGATAATAATTGTAATGAGGACTCCATTTGAGTTTAGATACTATCTTCTAGACAATATTCGTGTAAAAACTCTCAACTACATTTTTGTCATATTGTATAAGGAAGTTATATTTAAATTATGTACCATGTATTTAGCAGCTCTGAATAGGTGATGTATACCTATTTTGGGGGCGTCACATCAATGGTATTTGGATGAGAGAGACAAAGTAGTTGATAGAAAAATGAAGTGACTGGTGGCAAGGCAGGATCACGTGTTCAATACCATTAATAGTTCATTTGCCTCGTTGAATGCGACATTACAAAGACTGAATTATGCCGCTGCCGATCAGTTCTAGTCCCAGACGCCTGAGCCAATGCCACAGTACCCTCCTTCAGATTAAGATGTGGAGGGGTTTTCAGTCTTTATTCCACGGCACCACCACCACCACCCCAGGCTTAGCATACTCAGGGAAGTCCTCGTTTACTTGAATGCAATATTTTTACAATGAGGATATTGTAACTGTTAAGTTTGGGGAGTTAGTTTTAATTTTATGTTCAATGTTTTAGTTTCTATTTTGATAAGTATGTTTAGTTTGCATATGTTAGTTTAGTTTGTTTTCATGTCAGTATGTTTGCATTTATGTAGTTGCATCTGTAGTTTAGTTTAATTTTGTTTGCATAGTAGTGTAGTAGCGTGAATAGTTTAATGTTTAATTTTTGTTGAAGTTATTCAAAAAATCAAAAACTCAAAAATATTAGTTAGTTTACTGTTTTTTTATTGCATTTAGTTCATATTTGCATGATTCCAGCAGATAGATAGTTAAAGTCTGTTTTGGCCAATGATGAGATTGAAATTACGTAGACAAGTATAGTAGTGATTGTTAAGACTTTGATGTGATTTTTTATCATGAATTAGATCTTTATCTGTTTGAAACTTGTAACAACCCGATATTTTCTATATAATTAAATCAAAAATTTTGTGTATAATTTTATTTTTATTTTAAAGATGAGGATTTGTACAAGATAAGTGTATGTGTATTTATGTGATAAATAAAAATATATTTATTACATGAATATTTACAAATAATTTTATTTTATAATTATTGATTATTATAAATTATATTATTATAATAACTAATTTTATAGTGGAAATGTTTTTATTAATTATTTTCTATGAAAATATAATTATATATTATCTAAATAATATATGAAATGATTTTTAGAATAATTATAATAATTATTTTATTATATGAATTTTAGTACAGATTATTAAGTTAATTATTTTACCTTAATTATTAAGGTTAAATATGGAAGAATAAATCAGATATGGAATCCAAACCCTAATTTTGGATTTTGAGCAAGGAATGAGAATAATAATATAATAACATTATATTTTGATTTTTTAGTGCTATAAATATGTATTGTATGTACGTATTGATAATGGTTGGTCAATTATGGTGTATAATGTTAAAATCCTAACATTAATTTGTTTAACCCTATGTTTAAATTTAAATGAAAAATTCAAGACTGTTATATAACTGTGTTATATGATTTATGTTGTGTATTAAATGATTAATTAGGTAAACCCTAATTAAAATTCTAAAAACCCTAATTAATCTTTAGAAAACCATATTTATAAAACCCTGATATTCTGAAATAAGAAACCCTGATTTGAAACCTAAATTGGAGTTTGTGATCAGTTAGAAATTGTGTTAATGTGATTAATATCATGTATAGTAGATTTTATTGCTAATTATGGAAAACCTAATTAGTAACTTAAAACCCTAATATCTAGAACCCTAATTTGGAAATTAGAAACCCTAATTGTAATTTGGTAACCCTAATTATCAAAATTATAAACCCTAATTGCTATAATTAGCAAGGTTAATTATATTAGTGATACTAAACCCTAATGTTCCTGTATAAAGTAATTAGAAAGCTAATTTAATTAAGGAAACCCTAATTTCAAATTTTTAGAAACTAAAATTCTAATTATTTATTTATTTATTTTGCTTAATTAGAAATCCTACAAATGATTTGTGCTAAACCTTAGGGTTAAACCCTAAGGGTCAAACCCTAAGGGTTTGCCAAATGACAAGAATGCCATTAAATTGGAAAGCCAATTGACCATTTTGCCCTTTTGTGAATTATTGAAGTTAGTTTGTAGATTTTGACAATAGGTGAAGTTGGTGACCAAATCCAAGAATCCCATGTGCTTAAAATTCACAGCAACAAGTCACATATCTCAGCCATACATGTATACAAGCACTATATATAGATTGGAGAGAGAAAAAGTATCATTTGTTAGCTAATTTTTGCACAAACACTCAACTCATCTCTCTCAAGCTCACACCTCCAAAATATACTAGTATTACAGTCCCACAACCAAGCCCCACGGACACCATAACCAAATCAGAAGCCTAGAATCAAAGATTGTTTATAAGAGGTATAAAACCCTAAGCTACAATATGTCCATCGATCTGTTGTTAGATGTTGTTTTTTGTGTGTTATATATGTTATTTGTAGTGTATAATGATGATCTGGGTTGCTAGATGTTAGATCCATAACATCTAGAGGCTTGAATTTGAAGATTTACAAAATCTGGAGAAAAAAAAATTTGTGACTGACAACCAAATGTCAGGTCGTGTAGATCTCTTTCTGTTAATTATTTTTGTTGTTTTAAGCTTTGATCTTGTAGTATGCTATGAGATCTTGGCTCTAGAACTCAAATTAGGGTCAGATCGGTTGTAGGTTGCAAGTTATGGGTGGTCAAACACCGTTGACCAACCATGACTGGTCAAGTTCTGGGTAACCCAAAATGAGCCCAGAAAGCGCTGACAAGATTTTCAAGAGCTTCGATCTGACAGTGTTTTGATGTTTCATTATGTTTCTTGCATCAATGTTGTAGTGTGTTGGTTATACTACCTTCTAGTGTCTTTAGATCACAGTAACATTAAACATGCTAGATGTATGGGACGGTCAAACCAGGCAGCTAGACCATGTTTTCTGTTTTCTGGGTAACCCAGAAAACAGATGAACACGGTCTCTGACATGGTTTGACCGGATCTTCACGGTTGATTATGATGATGTTATGTGTGTTTTAGATGATAGATCTATTCACTTACATGCTGGCTACATACTGCACTCCTTAGCTCACACAAATGTTACATTAACAGAAAGTTGTGGAAGCCCAAAGTAGGCCTCACGAATTGTTCTTCATTTCTGGTTACCCAGAAATGAAGAACAGCTGACAGCTACTTTGGCCGATCAAATCTCCTTGGTTATGTGTTGTTTGGCCATGTTTGTAGTTGGATCATGTAGTCTTACACTAGCACTACACGATCTGACTAACAACATGCCCAGAAACGTTACAAGCTCAGATCTATGCTTGGTCAAACGTGATACCTTGCAAACTGGCTATGAAGATCTAGGTTTCATGAAGAACTTGAAGAACACCTATAGCGACGGTTCTATCGTTATAGGCAGTCTTTAGCGACAGACAATGTAATTTTAATTATTTTAATTTCCAAAAATTATTTAAAAATAGTAACTAAATTTCGAAAATTACAAAAATTATTTTAAGTTATAAAAATTAACTTTTAATAATTTAAAATATTTTTCATAAATATTAGTATTTATTTAAATATTATTGATAATTAATTTATTTATTAAATACATTAAATAAATTAATTAAAAATGATTTTATTATATTAAAAATCATTTTAAATGATAATAAGTTATTTAAAAATATTTTAAGTTATAAAATATAACTTTTAATATTTTAAAGTAAATTTTATTAATTATTTAATATTAATGATATTAGATTTATTTAACAATAAAATTAAATAAATTAATTAAAAATAATTTTAATATTATAAAAATTATTTTAAATGAAAATAAATAGTTTAAAAATATTTTAAGTTACAATTTGACTTGATAAAGTCGTCGGTACACCGACATGTTTCAGAAATTGATCTGGACTTAAATAATTTGACTTGATAAGTATTTATTTGTGATTCAATGATTGTTAAACATGTGTGGCAATGTGATTAGGTAATGTGCTAACTGCAATAAGCAGTGTTATGTGTTATAATATATTATTCTAATCAGTAAAATGATCTTATTACTAATAGGTGTTATATAAAAGATAAAACTAAGTTGCGAATTGTAAGCAGCGTATCAGGCAAGTATCTTACCTTTGTATTTTCTTTATGCAATGGACACGAGTAAGAATATTTCTAAATTATATTATTATTGTACAGCTTATTAACCCTATATTATATACGCTCATTGATTATCAACATGTTAGTATATAGTCATTCAGATATATATTCTGCTCGTTAATTTCTATAAATAGTCATACAAGTGTCCCCACTTGGATAATCATTATATTTAATCACATGTTGATACACCTTTGTTAATTACCCGTATATATATATATATATATATATATATATATATATATATATATATATATATATATATATATATATATATATATATGTTGAATTATAGATTATTGTTGAACAAAATAAAACCTTTGATTTGGAACCCCGACAAGTATGAACATCCCGTACACGGGAAAACGTTTTATGCACCCAAGGTGGACGAAGTGAACGATAACATCGTTCTTGCATATATTATTGATCAATACAGGGTACAATGGGCTGATCACTCACGTGCCCGTAAGTTATGACGGTTTACAGATGAAGTTCTGTTTAACCTTTTCGAAAATGAAAAAAATGTTCATAGTATGTCACCTTAACCCTATAGATAGTCAGTACGTAGTTTCAAAATTTTGAAAGAGGGTTGTTATGTTATTATTATCGGTTCAGATTACTTTTCAACTAATGATTTGTTGTAGAATGGTAGTATAAAGAAAATATTTAAATTCTTTCAGCTTAGATATATATATAATTGTTATTACTTGCTAGGCACTCAAATGCTCATCCTTGCTTAATTTAAATGTTTTCAACTAAGTGTGAACAACCTGAAGGCTCTACCAAGAACAAAGGGAAAGGGAAGATCACTGAATGAATAATAATGCTATCTTTTATAATAACTAGACTTTATTAGGATAATGATGATATATATTAATTATCATGTAATGTAACGAATGTTTAAAGGTCTCGTACCTGGGGATTAGACTCTGATGATATGTAAATTAAGTTGATCGTTATATTATTGTTATTATTATTTGTATTATTCTGCTCATAGAAATGGTATCGTGAAGCACCGAGTTCGGGTTTCAAATACCCGAATTTGGGGGGCTTTACAAAATTGATATAATCAGGTTAGCACCTTAGAAACGACCATGTTGACTGATTGAGTTTAAATGGACACATAATGGAACTCTTAAGGATAATGCTAGTTTAAATGAAAGAAAGTCATGAATAGGCAGAGATGACTAAGATTAGGCAGGAACCTAAGTTTGGGGGAAAATTTAGGGTATATAAGCTATATAAAAAAAGAAGAAAAAAATATGAATAAACATCGTGGCTAGTCTAGTTGTGTGTCCTTTGTTACTTGAGTAAGTACGCACGAGGGGATATCTCTACACCTTGCGCCCTAAAGCCTGAACAGTTTAGGAGTCGTTGGTTGAAAGCTCGTTAAGGTAGCATTGAAAAGCCTAAAGGAATTAGACATTGCACAGCCATGAGAAAAAAATATATACACAAATAAAACGGGAAAAAGAGCGAATGTGAATAAATAAAGCATAAGTATCCCATGTTGACCCTTAAAATTAGTAACTATTTGATTTTAGTCGTATCTTGCTTATTTTTGGATTTCTTGAGTTTACACTATATGAAGCCTTTTAAGAGGTCTATTATGTGTTGTATTTCAATTTATATCAGTTGGCATGGTTATTGAGCACACACACATTATATCAGTGATAACAGGTTAAGATTTGATGATTGTTTGAGAAGTTATTAATAGGTCTTGATATGATATACTATCGTGTTTATTTGATTTCTCTGAGGCCGAGTGAATAGACTTTGTTTTGTCTTACTGCTAGATTCATAGGCATGTGTTAGGTACATTGTATTGCATTGCATTGCATATTGTGTTGTGCTCAAAGACTAGCACGATTTAAGTTTGGGGGAGCTTGATGAGTGAATTTTATACCTACGAATCAGATACATATTTGGACTTAAATAGTGTTAATTCTGTCTATTTCTGTACAGTTTTACGTGTTTTTATGTTTGTTTTGTGTTTCGGTTGCATTACTTGTTAGTTATGGTACAATGGTGGCAATGTGGTGGAAAAAAACATTCAAAAGTAAAGAAAATAGTAAATGCAGAATCATACCCCCGCCGGGACGGGGGTGCACGTGTATAGAAGAACAAGACCCCGCCGGGGCGAGCTTCCTAAGGCATAAAACCCCCGCCGGGGTGGGGGTAAGCGAATAGAGAGAAGAAGTTGGTTGCAATTCTAACACTACAGATGTTGGGACTGGAGAACTTTGGCTTGGATTGGGACTATGTATGGTCGTATTTCATCAGCTATTGCGTGACTTAAGCAAAAATACACAGACAATGAAACATACAACAATCTAATTTACAACTTGAAGCCCTAATTTACTGAAGATCATTGAAGGAGTGGAGCAGAGGATCAAGATCACCAGAATTATAGATTTGAGCAAGGATAAGGGTGGTGTTTTACTATTCTTTGTCTTTCAATTCAATTTATGTAATTGGGATGATGAATTTCTTTGTCTATTCAGTTTTTAATTCATTCATTATGAACTAAATTACTTATTAAGCTTGCAATGGATCTTTAATGTGGAACGATGATTGTCTTGCTTTAATTTCAGTTTAATAATACTATATATTCAGTTCATCTATTGTGATTTGTGTTTAATTTATGAATTACTTGATCACCAATTCTTTATGGATTTGTATGGACTCGAGAGATGATATATGAATCTAGACATAGTCACAATAGCATGTGTTCATGATTTCTGCATATTGATGGAATTCTTGATGTATGTTTAGGATAGAGATATACTTAACATCGCATGTAATCAATAAAGAACTTGGACTTTAAACCTTATTTGATTTTAATTCACATAAAGATATAGTGAATTAGTTAATTAGGGTGTTTGGCTTAATTCTATCAATTGTGGATTTAAGTTAATATGGGGTTAGTACATTGAGAGATGGCTAATTCTACCTTAGTGTTCTTGATTAATGAACTGAGATAGTTAATTGAATTAAAACAAAGTGTGATCATCTGAGTGAAACTTAAAGTGAAATTATATGCTTAATTCTCCATTATCTTATTAGAATTTGTGGTAATTAGTTGTGTTGATTTACTTTGGTTTCTAGTTTATTAGTTTTTCCTTAATTGCAATCATTAATTCAAGTAGTTTAATAAAATTGAAATAATAGAAAGCTAGTAATTGATTGATTAAAATTCATATTGGTCTCTGTGGGAACGATACTCTACTTATCATTATATTACTTTTTGATCATGTATACTTGCGTGCTGAGCGTATTTAGAATTTACCCAACAGTGTCCTAAGTCCTAGAAAAGTTATTAGAAGAAGATAAGAATGTAAATCATCAAAGATGATTATCTTATAAGTTAAGACATCTCTGTATGTCATAACGCCGTAAAATGGTAAAGAAGGTTACGTGAACTTAGGTTATAAACATGAACCATAAGGAATAAAGTTAAGCTTAAACCAATTCGTAAGTCAAGTATATGACTAATTAGTGTATGTGTTATTTCCTTATGTGTTATATAGGGATTTCAATGAACAGTTCAGCGTAAACTATAAGTTGTAGTTGTGCTTAAGGTAAGTTTCCTAACTTCATTCATGTTTAATATGAATGCTAGTTTCTTCAACTTTCTCAGATGTTGAATATGAGAAGTTTTGACTATGTGCAAATGTGTGATATTTGTATGGTAAAATATATGAGGCCTTGTGCCACAATTTTAACACTTCGGTGGTTCTATGAAATGAATTGTTCTATGTACAGAAGTTCTGTTTATACATGAACCATTATTGTTAAGTCTGTGCTAATGATTCTAGCCACACAAAACATGTATGAAAAAGGTAGAAGAATGAAAGTATGTGAAAGTATTTCAAAGTGTATGTGACTAATATTTTAAAATGATAGGAATCAGAATTATTCCTATTATTCAAGCTACTTCATAACCTTTGTTCGGTTATTGAAGTTTTAAAGGAATGTTTAAATTCTTGATGTTGTTTATTCAACTGCTATGACTTACTGACCAATTGAATGTTCACTCTTACTTTAAATAAAAATATTTTTAACAAACGATGTTAGAAAGAACTTAAGGATCCCGTAAAGATCAAGTTGGTCGGTATCCAGATGAAGTGTCATTCAGTATATGAATGAGCGTGAAGATCAAGCCAAGACTTATAATGTAGAATAGTTTAATGAACTGTTATGTATCCTTGGTGGCGGATAAAAGTCACTCTTGTAAGATGTAAAGAATAATATAATTATCATTATTTGTAATGAATGAGGTTATAAGGTATTAGAACCTAGGATTTGAGAATGTATGTTATTATATTTAGCTATATAATGATATATGTTTGGAATATGATGTATTCGTGGTGTACGGGATCTGGGTGTGAAAATGTAATAATCCAGAATTTTAAATTGTAATTCCAAATATTTATTGAATTATATAAATATTTAATTGATGTGTTTATTATTGAATAAATATTTGTTTAATATTTTTTGATTTGATTATTTATTTGTTAAATAAATAATTTATGAGTTAAGGAAATTAATTATTAGGAGATAATATTCTAATTAAATTAGAGAGTTTATACTAAAATGAAATTATAGTGAAGATTATAATTTTATAGTAATATGATTATGTGACAAATGGATTTAATAAGTTATTATTGGTTTTAGTTGAATTAAATTGAAAATGAGAATTTAATTGAATAAAGTGTGACAATAAAATATAACATAAATGAGTTATTAAAATATATTAAAAGAGTTTTTAATTTGGTTTTACCAAACAAAGTCTTAGGATTTTGAAATTCTTGTTTTAATCTTGTTTTGCCAAACAAGGCTTAAGAAATGATTAAGTCATTATTTTAATTAGTTTTACCAAGCAAGGCATAAGGGTTTTAAGTTATTAATTTTTAAAGTGTTTTAGCCAAACAAGCCTTATGGCTTTTGATTTTCAAATAATATAACTGACATCAGTTATATATGTATTTATATTATATATTAATAGGTATTATAAGTATACGCTATATTATATTATCATATATCATTTATATTACGTATTAGTAAAAGAGAAAGGAAGAACAGAGAAAAAGAAGAAGAGAGAAAAGAGATAAGGAAGAAGAGAGTTTCCCTGTGAGTTGAGAATTTAGAAGAAGGGAAGAGATTTTCAAGTTCTTCATATCTTCTAGCAAAGGTATAACCCTATTTTTCTTATTTTTAGTTTTCTTCTAAAGTTCTAGTTTTTATATACATGAAAAGTTCTCTATAAAATTGGTGTGAAGGAGTAATTGTTTATTATCTGATTTTATATGATAATTATTGATATAAATTGTGTTCATGTGGTTTGTAGATGATTTAGAGTAAATTGATTCATGTAATATATTTTATTATGGAGGAAATTATATTATAGTAAGTTTACATTGACATACGTTGAATATGGCTTAAATTAGAATTAAAATTGGTACTCAATTCATTGTATAATGTATAAATTGGACATTGATTGTGAAAGTACATGAAGAAACGATAACAAAGTAATTGAAACTAACTGTTTTGGTTGTAAAACGAATTTACAGTGAAGAATTTCGTTATGAATGTCAAAAGAAGAGGAAATAAAAGAAATAGTGAAATTAAATGTTGTAATTTTGTTGTTTGTGTTGTTTATGAGGTTAGAAACGTGTTCGAAATATTAGTTTATGTTTCTGTAAATCTATTACACCTTGGTTAGGTTGGTATGGTTGTTAGAAGGAGTTTGTAGGCCTAATTTGGCTTTTTGTAGTGTTTGTATTGTTCATTCATGAATTTACAGAAGGTACCACAGCCCCGGCTAGCTATTGTAGCACAAAAACCCCAGCCCCGGCTGAGGGGTAGTCTGATTTGCCAAATTTTAAAGAAAACAAAATTAACCGAACATGTTTTACTAAAATGAGCATAACGTTTTCATATGAACTCTAATTGATGTGATTCAAGATGATCTGGAACGATGACGAGTAGACCTATAACCTTTATTCTTTAAGTATTTCAATTTGATGTCGTTATTAGAGGTCAAAATGGCCATCTTTAGGACTATTGTGCATTTGGAGGCCATCAGAGGGCGTCGGGATGCACGAATGCAAATGTAGTCCTTTGTGTGTTAGTATAACCTAATCTAAAAGAGAATGATAACATGTTGGACATGTAATAGGATGTTGTATCAAGTTGTTAATGTGTATACGGTGCAATGACATGAACACTTAAGTAGTTGTAATAAAGCTAAAATGTGATGGTCATGAAAAGTTGTGATGTTGTTTAAACTTAAACTTAGTTAGTGAGCTATACTAAAAGTGGGAAAGAAACTTATGAAGCTAATATTAGTGTAACTAATGTGTATTTTCAATACATATGGTATGTGTAGGACTTGTGGTGAACGTGAGTAGTGATTGTTTAACCTATGCACGAGGCAAGTTCTCTAACTCTACTTTTATATCTATTCTCACTTGATTATGGTCATGCAAACTCTTCAACCTAACTCTTACTTTGAGAAGGGTTCCTATCTTTAATGTTGTTTCTTATTACGCAAGTTCCTAAATTATGTTATTCTTATGTTAAGCAAGTTTTATTCCTCAACTTGTTATTAATCATGCACGTTCATTAACTCACTTCTTTTATTGAGTAAGATTAATAGCCTTAGCTTATTATTGTTCAAGAAATGTTTGTTATAATATTCAGTGTCTACTTTCTAGTCCATTTCTAAGTCATGATTTCGATGTATAATGTTGATTCACTTATAATTCATGACTATTTCATATCATATTGTTATCGAGCACTTGAAGTGATATTAAACTATATTCATTCAACTAATCCTTAGTTGATGTTCGTTGAACTCTAAATTACCTTGAAGCTCATCCAAACCAAACTTCATTTAGTGCAGACTCGTGTATTAAAACTGAGATGATCAGCCCTATTATAGGGGATTACTTACGTGTAAGCGTTTAGATGGTTGTGCACTATACATTGTACGAAGGGCTGATCCCCCTATGTTCGAGAAGTCCCTACAGTCTTATGACTGTTTAGGTTTAAGTTAAAAGAATACTTATAACTTTGGATATAGTTCGTGGTCTTGTGACCCTCAGATACCTATATTTCAAATTTTGTTCCTGATTATCATTGATAGAGAATATTGCTCAGTTCTATTTGAGCCTATTCCTTTGGCAGTTGTTATGATATTTTTATTCATTATCACTTCAAGTGAGAATTTGTTTGCTCACTCTTGCTTATATAAGCATTACAGCTAAAGTTGAGAAGGTCGATGAGCCTACCACTAGTAAAGGAAAAGGAAAGATGAACAAGTATTGAAGACTTGTAAATCTATTGATTTCTATATTGTCAAACTTTGTTTTAATTGTTGAGATGTAATTATTTAATTTTTTGTACTTGATGTTTGTATTTAAAGGTTAGATAACCTGGGAGATTTTATTGAACTTATTGATGTAATCCTTTAATGGGAAGGTTTATTGTTCAACTTTATTATATTTGGGTAGTTAGAAATGAATGTTTAGACAGTGAACACCAAATTTTGTGGGAATGAAGTACCCAGATTTGGGGGTGTAACAGAAAACAGGCCGAATTTCAGGGCATCAGAAGTATACTAATACTTTAATATATATACAAACACATATAATCATATGATTCATGTACATTGGGCTAGTCCAAATAATATTTGAATTGGGTTAGAATATAAATTAGTTGGGTACTAACAACCCACTATTTTCCATAAAACTTATTATTCTAATTAAACCCAAATACCATAATAATACTTACTATCAAACATTTATTTTCTTATAAATTAATTCTCTTCAATAGTTTTAAAATACACATTTTATGGATTTATCATAAATCATTATGCCACTCAAGGCTCATGTATGTAAGCTTAGTAAATTACATAACTAAAGCTTATTTTCACAATATAATATTACATAATAATTATTCACATTATAATATTATTCTTAATATCCCATCTTATATTTTATACATGGTGCAATTTTATGTATATGTTCACACAACACACATACTGAACATAAATAAATAATTAGATAATAACAACAATTAATCCACCATATTATTAATTTAATTAATAATTTACTTAGGCCTTCGTTAAGCCACACTAGACATATCACATAAGCTTAAATAAGTTCATCATCATTGTTACCACATTACTTACTTTATTTAATTTAAATTGAGTTAACACACTTCATGTCACACAAAAATATATATGTATTCAACATAAATATTAAAAATATTTTTATTTCAATACAAATATTATTTATAAAGTTCACAGGTATTACAAAATTCAAAGGTTCAGAAAGAAATTGTGACGCCCCCAAAATAGGTATACATCATCCATCTTGGGTCGCCAAATACATGGTACAGAAAATAACTACAACTTCATTATTATAATTGTCGTGCAAAATACGACAACACATATGATGTGAGTTTAAATACAAATATTGTCTTCTAGACAGTATTCAAACTCAAATGGAGCCCTCATTACAATTATTGATACACTGTTTTATAAAATAGTGAGGACTGTTAAAACAACTGTCTAGAACCAACATTTCATACCCCGACTAGTTCTCGCTATATTCTCGCCTCATGAGAAGAAAAATGGAATAAAAAGGAAAAGGGTGAGCTCAACTAGCCCAGTAAAGAATATTATGACTAAGATAATGTAGAACAAATTATCGTCAGTCTTCAACAAATCAGATAAAATATAATGGACAACCAGTTTTAGATCAATATTCATAGCGGAAATAACAATTTATTAGAAGAGTTAAGTAGAGAATGAAATCTACTATCTTCTATGATTTAAAAGTCCATCATCAATATTTTATCCATGTAACATCAATCAATATACATCTTGAACCAAATATTCATTTTTGCACTACGGGCCAAAGATATTCATTTGTATCACCAGTTAGTCATGTTCATCTCAACACATGTCCATCTTTGTACTACGGGCCAAAGATATTCATCAGGTAATCATTCATCTTTGCACTACATGCCAAAGATTTTCAGTTATATCATCATTTAGAACTGAGGATGATGAAAAATATTTTAAAGAAACGAATCCAGTGAGATAAAAGGACAAAGATTAAGGATTCGTACTTTAG
Organism: Panax notoginseng; assembly: GCA_016801055.1. NCBI lineage: Eukaryota > Viridiplantae > Streptophyta > Magnoliopsida > Apiales > Araliaceae > Panax > Panax notoginseng. The sequence continues at coordinate 112,522,914 of CM029015.1, forward strand.
ATAATCCAAGTTAAAAAATACTCCATAATAAACCATAGTGGAGTGAAATTCAAGAATAAAGATCAAAACATGGATACAATAAAAGATAGTAACCATAATAGACAACTTGGACAAAGAAGAGAAGATTTTATTTTTTTGTGAATAGTGGTGTATTTGTGAATAGTGTCGTATACGTACGTGAATAGTAACTCCGACACGAAAAGGTGGAAATTCCATAAGAAAAAATATACTTCATGAATAGTACTCATAAATAGTACCGTATTCGTGAATAGTATCGTGTACGTGAATAGTGTCGTATACATGAATAGTAACCTCAACATAAAAAGGTAAAAATTTCATAATAAAATACATACTAATATTTCGGCATAATGATATTGAAAGAAAAATATCATTTACGAAGAAAATAACCTCCCTTACCTCAAAAGAATAGTACTTTTGCCTGAAATATCGGATATAACGCTGAAGAAAACTTGCACTGAATAGCAACTTTCAAAGTATCTAAATACTCACAAAATATGCTCGATAATATAGAGAGAGAAAATTTATGATTCTGGTGTGATTTTCAATTCTAACTAAGCACCCAATTTATAGAGAAATGCTAGAACACCAAAGTAGACTAAAATTTAATAAAATAATATTTTATAAAAAAAATTCACGCCCACCACAATTGATCAAATTTCAGCACACCACAGTGGGGATCACCAAATTTAGAAATTCCACACCAACCAAAAGTGGGGACCACCCATGTTTTTAATAAAAATATTTATTTCTGAAACTTTAATAATTCATAATTAATAACCCTTTTAACAGAAAAATACAAATTTTATGTCCATTGTATAGGAAATTTAATTCTCTACAACTTTGTAGAAAAATATTTTTCCAAATTCCAATCAGAAAATGTAAGACCCCAACTTTTATGAATAAAGATTAATTTTTCTTTAAATATCATTTCGAATATTATGGTGTGGAGTTAATATAATATTATAATTGTGGGTAATATTTATAAATTTTTCAAAGTAAGCAAGTTGTTATAAAATATTCTTTGGTCAGGGAATATTCTTTTTATCGGAGAATATTTGTACGGTGGCACAATCATTGGTAGACCCCACAACAGAATTATTGTCGGAGTTAGAAAATGACAGAAATATCTTTCTATAAAAATAACGGCAAAAGTTTTACCGTTAACTGTTGAAATATCCGGTGGTAAAAGTACAGTAATACGCGTGGTTGCATAGTAGCACGCGGTATTGATTATTGATGCTTACATAAGAAGCCACTCAGTTATACTCAATTATTGCTACAGTACTTATTGCATAGTATCTCATATTATTGATTCAATTATTGTCACAGTATCATCTGCATAATATTTTATATTATTAAATCAATAATTAAGACGACAAAGTTATTCATATTATTATTTGCAATATTGACGATGTCTAGAATGTTCTGTCGAGGAGAGGTTTGGTCACCTAATTGCGCGCCAATAGGGAGAAATCCTTATCTAAAAGCCCCCTCTTTCCTGGGAATGATCTAGTTGTTAAATATTGTGAGTTATAATATTAATGATGAATAATTGTTGGAAGATTAAAAATGTGTTTATTGAAGATAAAATGATTTGTGGTAATATTTATTCAATCTTTGATTTAAATAAGAAGTCAGTTATAAGACATTTGTGGTAAGTTTGGTTTGTTCTATGGGGGGGCTTATATGTCATCATCTAAGAGTCACTTTAGCAAATAGTAATTGTCTTTATCAGACGTCAAACCACTTGTCGTTTTATATTACAGGCGTCGAACCACTTGTCGTTTCACATTACAAGCGTCGAACCACTTGTCGTTTCATATTACAGGCGTCGATCCACTTGTTGTTTCACATTACAGGTGTCAAACCATTTTTTTTAACAACACAAGTCGTCAAGCCACTTGCCTCTTCACATTACAAGGGCTAAGCTAGAAATCTTCTATAAATAGAAGCTTATTCTTCTTTCATTCTCACGAATTCACTACGACTCATAAGAGAATTCTATAGAGAGAGAATCAGAGAGAAAGAAGAAGAGTATTCTGTTACTACACTATTTCAGTATCCAATCTCCTACTAAGGTAAGAGGTATTATTTCTTTCGTATTCGTAAGGGATATTATTTTTGTTCAATATTCGTATGAAATAATATTTTCTTCCATACTCTGTAGTATGTAAGTAATATTATTTCGTTTCAGATTCTGAATTCTACACTCATGTTGTTAAGTATTGCTTCTATACAACTTGAAATTAGTAGAATATCCTTGAAATTTGCGCTTCATCTAGTATCGTTTCACAAGGATATTTTTCTGAACATTCTTGTTAAAGTTTAATCTTTTCACGTCGGAGTACTATTCACAGGGAACTATTCACAAAGTACTATTCACGGGGTACTATTTATGACAAAAATTAATTTCTTTTCTGTCCAAATTATTTTTCATACAATATTATTCTTGAATTTTACTCCACAAAGCAGTATCATGTTGACAATTTGGACATTATTGAATTCTGGATAAATTTAATTATAAATCTTTAAAAATTTATCCTTTGCTTTCTTTTAATTGAATTCTAATATCATAGTCATCATCCTCATGCTTATATTATGATGAAAGTCATATGTGGCTCGTAGGGCATAGATGGACTTGTTATGATTATGACTAGGGATTATTCGGTATAATCATGACCGTAATGTTACAAATGATGTGGTAAAAATTCTCATTGGCCCATAGTGCATTGATGGACAGTTATTGGAATGATCATAACCATTAGTGAAAATACGATTATCCTTGCTTCATAGTGCATGAATAATTCGTGGTTGTGATACTAATGAATATCCTTGGCCCATAGTGCAGGGATGATTCGATGATGTGGATTATTTATTAAGTTGAGTCTCAGCAATAAAACTGTTGATAAACTTTTTAAATCATAGAAGATAGTAGATATCATGCTCTACTTAACTCTTCTAATGGATTGTTTGTTCCGCTGCAGTTAAACTTGATGTTTATTATATTTTATCAGTTTAATAATGTTGAAGCGTAACGATAATATATTCTGCATTATCTTAGTCATAATATTTCTTACTGGACTAGTTGAGCTCACCCTTTGCTTTCATTTTCTCTTCAAGAAATGAGAATATAGCAGGAACTAGTCGGGGAATGGAGTGACGGTCCAGATGTTTGCATTAGTAGTCCTCACTATTCTGTGAAATAGTGTGATAATAAATGTAATGAGGACTTATTTTGAGTTTGAATACTATCTAGAAGACAATATTTATTCTACACGACACTTAACAGTTGTGTAAATTAAGTTTGTGTTTGTATTTGTATTCTATACCATGTATTTGGTGACTCAGAATGGGTGATGTATACCTATTTTGGGGCGTCATAGTTTGTATCAAAGCTTAAGGATATGATCCCTGGCTAAGATGTGAGACTAGAACTAGGGGGAGAGACGGGAAAATCCTTCGCTAGTATTACCTACCTAAATTTATTTGTTATTTAATTGGTCGGTCATAATATTGGGATAATATGTGACATGTTAACTAACCCTTATTTTGTGACAGTGTTTGAAAATGACATCCAAAAATATCGAGTTAAGTAATGGAGCACATGAGACTGTTGAGTCACCACTGATCAATACTCAAGATAATGTGCATCAAAAAAGCAATAATCCTCAGGTGAACAAAGACACTGACCAAATGGCAAATGACAGAATGTTTAGGAGCTTTCTGCAATCCGTGCAACATCAGGCAAGAGAAACTCCTATTCAAAATGCAGGTGGAAACACTGATAACTCTCGGATGGTCACCGCTAAGCAGTTTAAGGAACTGGGACCACCAGAGTTTTTGGGAGAGCCAAAACCACTTAAGGTGGAGACGTGGATAAAGTAGATCACCAAGATATTTGATGTCTTCAGATGCTTGAGGAGCAAAAGGTTCCCTTTGCCACCTTCATGTTGCGAGAAGATGTAGATTACTGGTGGAAATCTATAAAGTGTTCTCAACCTGCCGCACTGAAGATGTTTTGTGAGAAGTTCCGAGAACTGTTCAACGACAAGTACTTTTCCGAAAGTATTCATCACATGAAGGAGGTAGAGTTTATCAAGCTGGAGCAAAACAATATGATCGTGTCACAGTACGAGGCTAAGTTTGCCGAGTTGTCCCGGTTTGCATCCTACTTGGTCGATAATAAGGAGAGAATGACGCAGATGTTTTTAAGAGGTTTGAAATCTGTGATACGTCAATACCTAATTTCTCACAAACTGTGTTTGTATTCAGATGTTGTAAATAGAGCTCAGTTATTGGAACATGATAATGAGTCAACACAACCAAGAGATAGCAGTCGGCAAATCGATAATACCAGTGGTAGCAGTCATCAAAGCGGTGACAACAAACGTGAAGGGAATTAACATGCCAAAAATGGTAACCACTTCAGTGGTAATTATGGCCAATATAATAGAAGTAGAAATTTTAAGAAGAAGAAATTCAATAATAATGAAAAGATGTCAGCACCAGCACCTGTTGTTAAGGAAGGAGAACGACCACCGGTCGTATGTTACAAATGCGGAGGGGAGGGACACAGCAGTCCAAACTGTACGCAGCAGTCCAAAGCATGTTACAATTATGGAAGAGAAGGTCACCTAGCCCAATTTTGTCGTGCACCAAAGTCAAGTCCAGTTGGGATGGAGGTATCAAAGGCTGCCGTAGACAAGACAAAATCGGTAGTTCAAGGGAGAGCATTTGTCGTAACCTCCCAAAAAGTGAGGAATCCAAATGAGGTGATCACGAGTAAGCTAATCATAAATTCTAGCGAAGTCTATACCTTATTTGATACCAGTTCTACCCATTCTTTTATTTATCCTACTTGCGCTCAACGTTTAAATTTAACTTCAGAAAAATTAGACTTTGATTTATTTGTTGAAACTCCGTTGGGAGAAACCTGCATTACATCCACTATTTATAAGTCTTGTTTGATTTAAATCAGTAACCGCACATTACCTGTCGATCTTATCTCTTTGAAAATACTTGCATTTGATGTAATTTTAGGGATTAATCGGTTAACTACTCATCATGCTAAAATCGATTGTTTTCATAAAGTTGTTAGCTTTCATATTCCTAACCAACCTATTATACGAATTCAAGCAACTAAACCACTAAAGTCGATCAGTGTCATATCAAGCCATAAAGCTATTCGTTTATTGAAAAATGGATGTCAAGCTTTCTTAGCCCATGTCACAGATTTAAATAAAAATACGTCAGATTTGAATGATATTTCTATTGTTAATAAATTTCCTGACGTATTCCCTGAAGAACTTCCTAGCCTACACCTAGAGCGTGAAATTAAATTTTGTATCGATCTTGAATCTGGCACAAAACTCATTTCCAAAGCCCCATATCGAATGGCTCCTATTAAACTTCAGGAGTTAAAAACCCAACTACAGGTATTATTAGACATCGATTTCATTCATCCTAGTACGTCTCATTGGGGTGCTAATGTTCTATTTGTAAAAAAGAAAGATGAAAGTATACGACTTTGTATTGACTATCGAGAGTTGAATCATGTCACTGTCAAAAATAAGTACCCGTTACCTCGAATTAATGACCTGTTTGACCAGTTATAAGGTGCTAAATTCTTTTCAAAGATCGATCTTCGTTCCGGATATCATCAGTTAAAAGTTAAAACTGATGACATTCCCAAGACTGCTTTCAGAACTCGTTACGGGGATTATAAATTTCTAGTCATGTCTTTTGGATTGACTAATGCTCATGCGGCCTTCGTGGATATGATGAACCGAGTATTCAAGGAATATTTAGATCATTTTATTATTGTCTTTATTGATGACATCCTCATATACTCCAAAAGCCGTGAAGATCATGAGCAACACTTGAGGCTAATACTCCAAAAGCTTCGTGAAAATAAGCTATATGCCAAGTTGAAGAAATGTGAGCTCTAGCTTGAGAAAGTAGCATTCCTTGGGCACGTGATATCAAATCATGGAATATCTGTAGACCCGAGAAAGATTAAAGCAATTCAAAGCTAGGAGAAACCTAAGTCGGTTACCGAAGTACGTAGCTTTCTGAGCTTAGCTGGTTATTATCAAAGATTCGTGGAAGGATTTTCTCAAATCGCTACTCCATTAATTCAGCTGACTCGAAAAGATACAAAATTCGGTTGGAGCGAGGAATGTGAGAAGAGTTTTTAAGAACTCAAGAGGAGACTCATTTTAGCACATATTCTGACAATATCATCTGGTTCGGAGGGATATGTCATCTACAGTGATGCTTCAGGCAGAGGTTTAGGATGTGTTCTCATACAAAATGGGAAAGTCATAGCCTATGCCTCGTGAAAACTCAAAGAATATGAGAGAAATTATCCTACTCATGATCTAGAGTTGGCAGCAGTTATTTTTGTGCTTAAAATCTGGAGGCATTACCTGTATGGAGAGAAGGTGGAGATATATACAGATCATAAAAGCCTCAAATATTTCTTCATCCAAAAGGAACTCAACATGTAGCAACGACGTTGGCTCGAGCTATTGAAAGATTACGATCATACTATTCAATACCATCCTAGAAAAATGAACGTTGTAACTGACGCATTGAGTAGAAGATCATATGCGGGTACGAGTGCAATATTATCAACGCAAAAGCCTATTTTGTATGACTTATAAAGGATGGAGATAGAGTTAAAGACTCCAGGGACCGACGTGATGATGTCAAATTTACGAGTAGAACCGATTTTAATCAATAAAGTTAAAGCTGCTCAAACTACAAACCTAGAGTTGATGTGTATGAAGAGGAAAGTGTAAGAAGGTGTTATTTCGGAAGCAAGAATCGATGAAGAATGAATACTTTGAGTCAACTCCAGACTTTATATTCCTAACAGCTCTGATTTGAAGTATAAAATCATGATGGAGGTGCACAACACACCATTTACAATCCATCTTGGAAGTACCAAAATGTATCATGATCTTCGACATATAATTTGGTGGAGTAATATGAAGAGGGAGATCGCAGAGTTTATCTTAAGGTGTTTAACGTGTCAACGTGTCAAGGCGGAGTATCAAGTGCCAAAAGGTCTATTGCAACCACTTGAAATTCTACAATGGAAGTGGGAGCACATTACCATAATTTTCGTTACTGGTCTTCCAAAGGTTTCTCAAGGCATAGATGTGATTTGGGTCATTATTGATAGATTGACAAAGTCTGCTCATTTCTTACCTATACGAGAAACTTATTCACTTGAACGTCTTGCTCGTATTTACATAAATGAGATTGTAAGACTGCATGGTATGCCAGTATACATAGTTTCTAATCGAGGCCCAAGATTCACTTCACGATTTTGGGTTAGTTTGCAAAAAGCTATGGGCACAGATTTACTATTTAGTTCGGCATATCATCCTCAAACGGTCGGGCAGTCAGAGAGGACTATTCAAACTCTTGAAGATCTATTAAGACACTGTATCCTTGACTTCAAAGGAAGTTGGGACAAGTTCTTGCCATTGGTGGAATTCTTCTACAATAACAATTATCAAGCAAGTATTGGCATGGCTCCATTTGAGGCGTTGTATGGACGCAAGTATCGTTCTTCAGTATGCTAGGACGAAGTGGGTGAAGCAACATTGTTGGGACCAGAATCGATACGCATGACAATAGAAAAGATTTAAATGATCCGATAACATATAAAAATCTCACAAGATAAACAAAAGAGTCATGTTGATCTTCATCGAAAGGATGTGGAGTTCTATGTTGGAGATCATGTGTTATTATGGGTTGCTTCATGGAAAAGAGTTATGAGATTTGGAAAGAGAGAAAAGCTCAATCCTCGATTCATTGGCCCATTCGAAATCCTCTATCGAGTAGGAACTGTGGCTTATAGACTCGTCTTACCGCCAAGTATGTCTCGTGTTCATAACGTTTTTCACATATCCATGTTATGTAAATATGTGGAAGACCCGAACCACATTATTGATTTAGAACCAGACGAAATAGTGGAAGATTTAACGTATGATGAGGTACCTATTAAAATCTTGGATAAGAAGGAACATATTCTACGCTCCAAGGTTATACCTCAAGTTAAAATTTTATGGATAAACCACGATGTTGAGGAAATGACCTGGGAGGTAGAATCTAAAATAAAATCAAGGTATCCTCACCTCTTCAACATACCAGGTACGTACACCAATTTCGAGGATGAAATTTCATAAGAAAAGGAGGTTGTAAGACCCCAACTTTTATGAATAAAGATTAATTTTTATCTAATTATCATTTTGAATATTATGATGTGGATTTGATATAACGTTATAGTTGTGGATAATATTTATAAATTTTACAAAGTAAGTAAGTTGTTATAAAATATTCGTTTGGTCGGAGAATATTCTTTTTATCGGAGAATATTCGTATGATGGCACAATCATTGGTGGACCCCACAACAGAATTATTGTCGGACTTAGAAAACGACAGAAATATCTTTTTATAAAAATAACGGCGAAAGTTTTACCGTTAGTTGTTGAAATATCCGGTGGTAAAAATACAGTAATACGCATGGTTGCATAGTAGCAGGCGGTATTAATTATTGATGGTTACATAAGAAGTCACTCAGTTATACTCAATTATTACTACAGTAATTGCTGCATAGTATCTCATATTATTGATTCAATTATTATCACAGTATCATCTGCATAATATTTTATATTATTAAAACAATAATTAAGACGACAAAGTTATTCATATTATTATTTACAATATTAACGATGTCTAGAAAGTTCTGTCGATGAGAGGTTTGGTCACCTAATTGCATGCCAATAGGGAGAAATTCTTATCGAAAAGTGCCCTCTTTCCTAGGAATGATCTAGTTGTTAAATATTGTGAGTTATAATATTAATGATATATAATTGTTGGAAGATTAAAAATGTGTTTATTGAAGATAAAATGATTTGTGATAATATTTATTAAATCTTTGATATAAATAAGAAGTATGTTATGAGACGTTTATGGTAAGTTTGGTTTATTCTATGGGGGGCCCATATGTCATCATCTAAGAGTCACTTTCGCCAATAGTAATTGCCTTTACCAGACATCAAACCACTTGTCGTTTCATATTACAGGCGTCGAACCACTTGTCGTTTCACATTACAAGCGTCGAACCACTTGTCGTTTCACATTACAGGTGTCGAACCACCTGTTGTTTCACATTACAGGCGTCAAACCTGTGAGAGCCCCAAATACAAGTCCCAAATCACCACAAATCCTGTACAATCATTATATCACTATTGCGGAAGATATAAACATAAATTGTTTATACAATAAACTTTACACACTATTCTCCAAGGTCGAGTAACCTTAACTTATACACAATTCATAAACTATCTAACATATAATGCTATTATCATACATAACTGTTATAAATCTAGCTGCACACATAGTCCCAAGCTGAACTTAGCTTTATCTTTTCCTGTAATCGACGTATTCGTCTTAATCTGTAATGTTAATCATGATATAGCAAGGGTGAGCAATAAGTTTACCCAGCAAGTTTAATTTCAATAAATTAAGGATATATCATGATTGAAAGAATTGAACAAAAGCTGGCTACAGTTCTATAATACAATTGCGAGCTAGCATGAACAAATTTTACATAGCTGAACGAACATTGAACATGAACATATATATATATATATATATATATATATATATATATATATATATATATATATATATATATATATAGAGACCGAATGGTAATGAAGGTGATCAGCCTTTCATACCTGATGAATACATGTAGTATGCACAGAGTGCGATTTAATAATTCTTAGACATGGCAATCAAAAATGATTAACCACAAGTATAATTGAATAATATAACTCGAGGTCGAGTTAAGAAAAACTTGCACAATAAGTGAGTATAAGAAACTTGCCTGATCCCTTGATTATTGTTACGCATTTGAATAAACTTTGCCTGAACCTAATATATAAATAATATAGATATACAAATTAGAATAATATCATCACAATATTTAAAATAACCTAAACACATAACCCTATCAGTCTATAACACACATAAAACTAATCTCAAGTCAAACTTTTACAGTCTGATTCGAGTTCGGTACAATTCTTACATCCCGACGGTCTAGTCGGAGAATAATTGAGTTTAAGTTTAATTAAACTCTGTCTAACACTTAACAATTATCTTAGACAATTTTATTATCAGTCAAAATATTTTTCATAAGCTCGTAATAATTTTTAGATAACTATTACCATTTATCATGATTTTTTAATCATTAATAACGTATTAATATAATTTAAATACCACTAAATTCCTTTATCATTAATATTTATTTAATACTAAATATTAATGAAAATCATAACATAATATTATAATATATTTATAATATATCAAAGTATTTTTAATACCTTAAAATCATATTTATATGATTTTTAAACCTTTAAATCTATTATTCGATAATTGCCATTAATATTAAATATTAATGTTTTTTCATCACAAAATATCAAAAGTTATATTTTATAACTTAAAATATTTTTATAATACTTAAATCATTTTATATGATTTTTAAATCATTATTTCTATTTTTTCATAATTTATTTAATATATTTATTAAATCAATCAATTACCATTAATATTAATTTATTAATGAAATTCATCATAAAATATCAAAAGTTATTAAAAATAACTTAAAATATTTTTTAACACCATAATATAATTTTTCATGATTTTTCATATATTAAAATTATTTTTAAATAATTTATTTAATATTATAATAAAATAAATTAAATACCATTATTATTTCAAAAATATTAAATATTTATGAAATATATTCAGAATAATTAAAAACTAATTTTCAGGCTTTAAAATAATTTTTAGGAATTTATTTTGTATTTTTAATAATTAAAAACCAATTTTTTCCTACTTAATAAATAAAATAATTATTTTTCTAATTAAACTGTCGCTAAAGGGTGCCTATAGCGACATAACTATCGCTATAGGTGTTCTTCGTGTTCTTGAGCCTAAACGTAGATCTTCATGACAGTTTACCGGGTGGTAGGTTTGACCGGCTATAATTCATGGATCTTGATGTATCTAGGTACGATTTTGGGTTAATGTTATAGTATTGATGCAATACTACAACCTTAAACAAACATCATGGCCATTTTATACCAAATCGGAGAGATCTGGGCCCTCAAAATTCTCGTTAGAGGTTGTTCTTCATTTTTGGGTTTTCCAGAAATGAAGAATAGTACATAGTGTCTACTTTGAGCCCTTGCATCAACGCTTTCGAGGCTTACCTTGTATGTTTTATTAGTTCATTTGTGTAGTATTGATGTCAAGGAACAACACTACATCATCAGATCAACAAATAAACATCAAACTTAAAAGATCTTGGCCGGTCAAAGTACTAGTCAGAAAACGCCCTTTGAAGATCTGGGTTACCCAGAATCTGCTTCCGGCGTGATGATCAACGCTAGTTTGACCCTGATTCTCTTTCATTATGATTATGATCTAAGTTATCTAGTGACTTTAATATACAGACTACATGTCAGGCTACAAAGATCAAGCAACAACTTGGCCTAAACATTAACATACAACAAGATCCGAGGCAACAAAAATGTTGTCAGACTTTTTGGGTAAAATTTGGGCTACCCAGAAACATAATTCGTGTTCCGTCAACGGGTTTTGACTTCTTATAACTTACGATCTACCCATGATCTGACCCTTTTCCAGTTCCAGATCAAAGCCTATATGGCATACTACACATCCAAAACGTAAAACACCTTAAACATCTAACATAGAAGAATCTAGAGACCCTGACATTAGGCTGTCAGGCCTTATTTTTTCTAATTTTCCATATTTAAGAAGTCTTCAATTTTGAGCACTTTGATGTTATGGATCTGAGATTTAACAACCCAGATCACTAAATGACACCTTAATACATAACTTTAAACAATAAACAACAACATCTAACATCAGATCATAAGATTTATAGGTTTAGGATTTTTATACCTTTCTAATGCTTGATCTTGATTCTGATCCTTGTGATCTGATCTTGGCAAGCTATGAAGTGTTCTTAGCTTTGATTCTCTCTCTCTCTCTCTAGATTTCGAAATTTAAAGAGAGAGAAGGTCTAGGTTGGTTTGGTTAGAAAAGTAAGTAACTTTACTTACTTTTGATATTTTATTTAGATTCATGCATCTAATGTTTGCAAGGTGGCAACACAATCTGATCTTGGAAGATATAAGACACATGGGATAGATAGAGTTAGTGAACAACTCAATATTATGGCTAGATTTGCAAGCCACCTACTAAAGAATGCCAAAAAAGGGTAGAATAGTCATTTTACTCACATTTTAATGGCACACTTGTCAATTGTCCAAACCCTTAGGGTTTAGGGTTTAACCCTTAGAGTTTAGGGTTTAACCCTTAAGGTTTTTACAATTAAATTTTTAAGATTTCCAAATTTCGGTTTTCAAAATAGAAAATTAATATTTCTAAATTATAATTAGAATTCTCTAATTATATTAAAATTTCCTAATCATAATTCAAGCTTGCTAATTAGGATTAATATTTTCTAATTAAAATGGCTAATTTAGCAATTAAGTTTCATAATCGTGCATTAGGGTTTCTAACTGAACAATTACGGTTTTCTAAAAATTAATTAGAGTTATCCCTAATTAAATATAATTAATAACGTTTAAATCTTATACTAGCATGTGAATTCCCAAATTAGGGTTTTAACTTCCGAATTAGGGTTTTGGATTCTCGAAACTGAAATTAGGGTTTTCAGAATCGATTTCTAGGGTTTCTTATAAATCGTAACAATTTTCTAACTAAACGTTGACGTTCTTAATATAATATTAGGGTTTGCCACTGATATAGATTATTTAGTCAACCCTTGACCCTTAACCGCATACTGTACACATAAATCCACATACACAGATGCATATATACTTATATCCTTAATCCTAAATAATTCACCAGAAAAATTTTTAAATCCATAAAATTCCCTCCTAAAAATCTCAAATCCATTCACTTATTTTCTGTCTAGGTTTATTATTCAACCTTTAATCCATCATTTTAGATTAAAATAATTATCTAAATTTTCGGGTTGTCACATTCACCCCTTCTTCTAAAAAATTCGTCCCCAAAATTTACCTTACTCCTTACACCATGTACCATACACCATTTATACACAGCATCACATGCTACCCAATACACCTCATAGGAGTAAAAATTTTCAAATAGTGCTGAGGAGTTATATAGACTATTGTCTGTCATTTTTGCAAAGGTTTTATGAAAATTCATCCGCAAATCGTCATAACTTACGGACATATAGGGGGATTAGCCCGGTATACCCTGTACTGATCAAGTACTGCTGGTCGGAACCATTTTCATGTTCCTTTTATCCGCCTTGGGCGCACAAATATTTTCTTACCTCAGTCTTCTCGGATTCCGCACCAAAACAATTTGGTAAGGGAAAATTTTCAATGAACGCTTAGAATTTTATAAACATTGGTCTAGCTGAATCAAATAGCATAGACTCATATCAATAATTCAATTCAATCGAAATATTTAGGTATAGCCAAATCCCGTTGGCAAATTAAAATTTTAAAATTAGTTTGAAAATGACGTCATGATGACGTACTGTATTAACAGCCCGTTTGAGGATACCGTCATCGCGTGACTTTGTCATAACACATCACACCATAGTGGAATAACGATTTTAGGCCAAATTCAACACTAAGTATTCCTGTATTACAACTCCATCAATTTTTTATCATCTCTGCACCAGGTTACATGGTACATAAGTGATAAATAAAAATATATTTTTATATTTCAAATCATTTTTTTCTAACCGAAACAAGTAGCATAGACTATACTTTAAACCTTTCCGAAACCATTTCAAATCAGTTTTATCATCTCAACAGGTACCGAGGTGTCGGCGGCCCGAAGTCTACTCATACATAATGGTCACCAAGAGTTAATAATAAAAATTCATTTTTAAAGACATACAGTGCGTATTTAGCTTGATTTCCAAAAATTTCGAGTCTAACATAGCTAGAAGATTTGGAAAACTTATGTCTCCTCTAATAATTCATTGCCTAATCAGTCTATCTATTCCTATTATCCTCAATACTCCTTTCACACAAAACTATACACAGTTCATCAAACTTGTACTTAATCCTATATTCTCTACCTATACCCTATCTATCTATTATGTACATGAGAAAAGAATTACCTTCTCAACAGGTATATAGCAAATAGCGTGACACAAACCTAATATTAACTCCCTTCTCAATACGAATTTCATTCAACTCGTATTCATAATCCTTTCCTGAATCTGTACCAATTCATAGTACAACTGACACACAGCAATCTTGCTGTAAACTTTTCAATCATTCACTTGATCCTTCTCCATACTATAACCTTATCAGATCACGGGGTCATCTCATCGTATAAATTACGATTCTTTTCTATATTCTATGATCATTTTGTTTTATGATCTCCTATCTCTGAACTTTTAGTCTTTTAGACTCTATCTATTCATCACTACTCTTCACCTTTATTATCAAAGTTAGGGAACTCTGTATCTTAATAACTCGTCAAGATTCGTCTTTGAATCTTACCGACTCACTAACTCTATTTGAGTTAGTACTTATCCTAATCACTACGGTTATTAGTCTCAGGTATTCCTACCTAAGGTTTATAACCTACAGCTTTGATACCAACTGTAAGAGCCCCAAATCCGGGTCCCAAATCACCGCGGATCCGGTATAATCATTATATCACTATTGCGGAAGATATAAACATAAATTATTTATACAATAAACTTTACACACTATTCCCCAAGGCCGAGTAACCTTAACTTATACACAATTCATAAATTATCTAACATATAATGTTATTATCATACATAACTTTTACAAATCTAGCTACACACATAGTCCCAAGCTGAACTTGACTTTATCATTTCCTGTATCCGACGTATTCGTCTTAATATGTAATGTTAATCATGATATAGCAAGGGTGAGCAATAAGTTTGCCCAGCAAGTTTAAGTTCAATAAATTAAGGATATATCATGATTGAAAGAATTGAACAAAAATTGGCTACAGTTCTACAATATAATTGTGAACTAGCAAGAACAAATTTTACATAGCTGAATGAACATTGAACATGAACATATATATATATATATATATATATATATATATATATATATATATATATATATATATATATATATATATATATATATAGACCAAATGGTAATGAAGGTGATCAGCCTTTCATACCTGATGAATACATGTAGTATGCACAGAGTGCAATTTAATAATTCTTAGACATGGCAATCAGAAATGATTAACCACAAGTATAATTAAATAATACTACTCGAGGTCGAGTTAAGAAAAACTTGCACAATAAGTGAGTACAAGAAACTTACATGATCCGTTGATTATCGTTACGCATTTGAATAAGCATTGTCTGAACCTAATATATAAATAATACAGATATACAAATTAAAATAATATCATCACAATATTTAAAATAACCTAAACATATAACCCTATCAGTCTATAACACACATAAAACTAATCTCAAGTAAAACTTTTACAGTCTGATCTCAAGATTATTTAGTCAACCCTTGACCCTTAACCACATACTGTACACATAAATCCACATACACAAATGCATATATACTTATATCCTTAATCCTGAATAATTCACCAGAAAAATTTTTAAATCTATAAAATTCCTTCCTGAAAATATCAAATCCGTTCACTTATTTTCTGTCTAGGTTTATTATTCAACCTTTAATCCATTATTTTAGATTTAAATAATTATCTAAATTTTCGGGTTGTCACAAAACCACTTTTCTTTTCACATCACCAGTTTTCAAGCCACCTGCCTCTTCACATTACAAGGGCTAATCTAGAAATCTTCTATAAATAGAAGCTTATTTCTTCTTTCATTCTCACCAATTCACTATGACTCATAAGAGAATTCTATAGAGAGAGAATCAGAGAGAAAAAAGAAGAGTATTCTGTTACTACACTATTTCAGTATCCAATCTCCTACTAAGGTAAGGGATATTATTTATTTCGTATTCGTAAGGGATATTATTTTTGTTCAATATTCGTATGAAATAATATTTTCTTCCATACTCTGTAGTATGTAAGTAATATTATTTCATTTCAGATTCTGAATTCTACACTAATGTTGTTAAGTATTGCTTCTATACTCCTTAAAATTAGTAGAATATCCTTGAAATTTGCGCTTCATCTAGTATCGTTTCATAAGGATATTTTTCTGAACATTCTTGTTAAAGTTTAATCTTTTCATGCCGGAGTACTATTCAGGGGATACTATTCACGAAGTACTATTCACAGGGTACTATTCATGATAAAAATTAATTTCTTTTCTATCCAAATTATTTTTGATACAATATTATTCTTGAATTTTACTCCACAAAGCAGTATCATGTTGACAATTTGGACATTATTGAATTCTGGATAAATTTAATTATAAATCTTTAAAAATTTATCCTTTGTTTTCTTTTAATTGAATTCTAATATCATAGTCATCATTCTCATGCTTATATTATGATGAAAGTCATATGTGGCCTGTAAGACATAGATGGACTTGGTATGATTATGACCAGGGATTATTCGGTATAATCATGACCGTAATGTTACAAATGATGTGGCAAAAGTCCTCATTGGCCCGTAGTGCATTGATGGACAGTTGTTGGAATGATCATGACCATTGGTAAAAACACGATTATCCTTGGCCCGTAGTGTATGGATAATTCGTGGTTGTGATACTAATGAGTATCCTTAGCCCATAGTACAGGGATGATTCGATGATGTGGATTATTTTTTAAGCGGAGTCTCAGCGATAAAACTGTTGATAAACTTTTTAAATCATAGAAGATAGTAGATATCATGATCTACTTGACTCTTCTAATGGATTGCTTGTTTTGCTGTAGTTAAACTTGATGTTTATTATATTTTATCAGTTTAACACTGTTGAAGGCTAACGATAATTTATTCTGCATTATCTTAGTCATAATATTTCTTACTGGGCTAGTTGAGTTCACCCTTTGCTTTCATTGTTCTCTTCAGGAAATGAGAATATAGCTGGGGCTAGTCGGGGAACGGAGTGACGGTCCAGATGTTTGCAATAGTAGTCCTCACTATTCTGTGAAATAGTGTGATAATAAATGTAATAAGGACTTATTCTGAGTTTGAATACTGTCTAGAAGACAATATTTGTATTAAAACTCATAGCTTATGTTGTGTCGTATTCTACACGACACTTAATAGTTGTATAAATTAAGTTTGTATTTGTATTTTATACCATGTATTTGGTGACTCAGAATGGGTGATGTATACCTATTTTGGGGGCGTCATAGAAAATGTCTGAAATTCACATACGGATGATTTTTAATACCTCCATTCCGACAAATTACTGATAAAACACCTCAACATTAATTCCTTCATTTATATCCACATAAAATAAATATTTTCTTATCATATAAATTAATAATTAATTATTCACAAATAATATTATAGAATCACAATATGACAACCAGGTCTTTCCTAGGAAAGGGGGGGCTTTTCGATAAGGATTTCTCCTTACTGACGCGCAATTAGGTGACCAAACCCCTTTTCTAGACAAAATTTCCTTAGACATTGCCAATAATGCTATCTAATAATATTATTCAAATAATATGAATTATTGATCTGATAATGGAAAATATTGTGCAGTGACAATTATTGAAACAAGAATAATATAAGATATCAACGTAGCAATTATTGAATCAATAAAATAAAATATTGAACAGTAATTACTATAACAATTATTGAGTAGTGCTTTCTTACGTAAGAATCAATAATTCAAAAATACTATGCAATACCATGTGCTACTGTTCAACCATGCGTATTACTGTATTTTAACCACCGGGTATTTCAACAGTGTTAACGGTAACAACTACGCCATTATTTTTTGAAAACTAATTCTTGTCGTTTTCTTCATCCGACAGTTTTTCGTTATGGGGCCCATAAATGGCTGCGTCATCGTACGAATATTCCCCGATAGCAAGAATACTCCACGACCAAACGAATATTCCCCGACAACGATGAATATTTTATAACCACTTGCTTATTTTGCAAAATTTGCACATTTCACCCATAACCAAAACATTATATCAAATTAACACCTTATTATTCAAAATAATAATTAGAGAAAATTAAATTTTGTTTATAAAAAGTTTGGGTCTTACAAATACAGCAGGCCTTGAAGGCCCGCTATAGAGGAGAAACCCCAAGAAGGGTGCGAACGGTAGTAGGAGTGATACTAGCCTCCAAAGGCACTCTATCTCTAGTAAACTGCAAACCAGTAATATATCTACAATCCATGGGTGTCATCATAACCTCACAGTCTAGGAGATGAAGAGACTGACTTTGATGGAACCATCTCTCGGAAAAAGCTCGGAGATATCCCAAAGGGCAGTGACAAAGGACAATGGTGAAGAAGTCCTGAAAACTCCAAGAATCTACTAGTGCCCGACAGTCAGCATAAAGCGACTAGTATAATAAGTACATGCTAAACCAGATACCCCTGGACTAAGTAAACTCTGGAACCTGCATGGCATTAAGGGTAAAAATTGATTGTTGTCAAGAATGAAGAATTAAAGCAAATCAATATGAAAACTCTTGTACCTCATTCGCATGCAAGTGAATAGATGGATGACGGCTCAAGTCGGTACCCAGCAAATCAGGAACAGATACCTGGATACTAGGATGAAATCTGGGAGTATCAGTAGGCCGAGGTGGAACCTCAGGCTCAAGGATATCATCCTCCTCATCCAGATAACCCATATCTACTTTAATAGGGTGAATCACTGACTCTGTGAGATGGCAAATCGGTCGGGCAATCCACGGAGCGGGAGTAACTGAGGCAGGCCTCCAAAGGCGAACCCCTGATGAAGCCCTATAGGAAACAGAGCTTCTAGGTCTGTCCGAGTCCATGCCTAGACCACTAGTCCATAGAAGTTAGAATAAGACAAGGTACGTCTCTATCATATATTATTTTAAATCTGCATTTGAGATAACCTCGAGATAATAGACTCCTACGAATTTAATTTGGGTCATAGCATAATGCATGTCCTATACATGTCTTAATAGATGCATACATCATTTTGGCATAAATATCGTAGCATAGCTGAGCATGCATATAGGATCCTGTCATTTAACTCATGAAAACAATTCACCAAAGTTTCCTCTATAAAGTGGACTATCCCCATGCACGTAGGCATGCATTTAATGACCCTATGAGGGTACACAGTCATAACCCAACAATCAAATAGAAGTTTAAGTAGTTTTTCTAATGCATTATCATAATACATGTCTGGATTAACCATTAAAATAAAATATGTTACATCTATACGGTCCATATGATGATACGTAAGCATGTATTACATTATAAACATGTCTATCAAGCTATTTATTTATACATGTTCAATATATTACGTTAAATGAAGAAAATACGGTGAAACACTAGTGAAAATGCGAAAAAAAAAAAAAGAGTCTATATGTTACCTGTAGTCCGTAGAACGAACGTACGGTGGCAAAATGCTCAAAATCAAGTCCACACTAAGTAAATCTGAGAAGAAGGGTTGGATTTTTCAGAGACAATGAAAGAAAACTCGAATCGAATAAGCGAAATGAGCCTGCCCGAGGGTATAAGCCCAGCCGTGGCCAGTCTTAACCATACCTACGCCTGCCGCAAGTATACCTGCAGCTGCCCAAGGTGGGCCCCGTAGCTCCTCGTTTGGTAAAATATAGTCTGAGACGCATTCTTTCTGGTCCGAAAAAAGTTGTTCACTTGTAAAGGTACACTTTTGGGTCATTTTTACGCCTTAGAAATCCTAGAAAACCCCTCCGAAGGGGGCAAAAACCAAGGAAAACGAAAAACCCATCATGGAACGATGGGAAACCAGAATTATGATAAAATTTACTTTTATTGATAACCAACCTTAGAATCAGTTGGCAACAACCCAATGAACACGTCGACTTGACCCTGGTGTAGAATCCGTTGGCAATAACCCAATGAAGACGTCGACTTGACCCCGATATGGAATCCGTTGGAAATAACCCAATGAAGACGTCGGCTTGATCCCGATGTAGAATCCGTTGGTGACAACCCAATGAAGACGTCGGCTTGACCCCGATGTAGAATTCGTTGGATACAACCCAATGAAGATGTCGGCTTGACCTCAATGTGGAATCTGTTGGCGACAACCCAATGAAGACATCGGCTTGACAGTGATATAGAATCCGTTGGCGACAATGCAATGAAGACGTCGGCTTGACCCCGATGTAGAATCCATTGGCGACAACCAAATGAAGACGTCGGCTTGACCCCGATGTAGAATCCATTGGCGATAACCCAATGAAGATGTCGGCTTAAACCCAATATAGAATTCGTTTCCAACAACTCAATGAAGACGTCGGCTTTACCCCAATGCAGAATCCATTGGCTACAACCAAATGAAGACGTCGGCTTGACCTCGATGTAGAATTCATTGGCGATAACCTAATGAAGACATCGGTTTGACACCAATATAGAATCCGTTGGCGATAACCCAATGAAGTTATTGGCTTGACCCCAATATAGAATCAATTGGCAATAACCCAATGAAGATGTTGGATTGACCCCGATATAGAATCCGTTGGCGACAACCCAATGAAGATGTCAACTTGACCTTGATATAGAATCCGTTGGTGATAGCCCAATGTTGGCCTGAACCCGATGTGGAATCTGTTGGCAATAACCCAATGAAGACGTCGAATTGACCCTGATGTGGAATCTATTGTCAACAACCCAATGAAGATATCGGCTTGACCCCGATGTAGAATTCGTTGGCAATAACCCAATGAAAACATCGACTTAACCCCGATGTAGAATCCGTTGGTGATAACCCAATGAAGACGTCAGTCTGACCCAGATGGTAGAATCTGTTGGCAATAACCCAACGAAGACCTAGGCAGTACCCGAGGGTGGCATTATGATTTACGATGTTATTTGACAATAAGTCATTGTGTGATTTGATAATGAGTCATTATGTAATTTGATAATAAGTCAGTATGTTATTTGATAATGAGTCGGTATGCGACTTGCGATACGATTTGATAATGATTCAGTATGTAATTTTTGAAGCGCGATATGCTATGAGACACAATTTGAAAACATTGGTTCAACCCCGATGGGAGAATCCACTGGCCTCGACCCCAGTGAAGGCTTCGGCTCAACCTTGATGGAGGAATTCACTGGTATTGACCCCAGTGAAGACCTCAAGCTCAGGGATATCATCCTCCTCATCCAGATAACTTATATCTACTTTAATAAGGTGAATCATTGACTCTGTGAGATGGAGAACCTGTCCGGCAATTTGCAGAGCAAGAGTAACTGAGGCAGGCCTCCGAAGGCGAACCCATGATGAAGCCCTATGGGAAGCAGAGCTTCTAGGTCTATCTGAGTCCATGCCTAGACCACGAGTCCATAGAAGTCAGAATAAGACAAGGTACGTCTCTATCATGTATTATTTTAAATCTGCATTTGTGATAACCTAGAGACAATAGACTCCTAGGAATTTAATTTGGGTCATAGCATCATACATATCCTTCAGGTGTCTAAATAGGTGCATACATCATTTTGGCATAAATATCCTAGCATAGCTGAGTATGCATATAGGATCCTATCATTTAACTTATAAAAATAATTCGCCAAAGTTTCCTCTATAAAGTGGACTATCCCCATGCACGTAGGCATGCATTTAATCACCCTATGAGGGTACACAGTCATAACCCAACAATCAAATAGAAGTTTAAGCAGTTTTTCTAATGCATTGTCATAATACATGCCTGGATTAACCATAAAAATAAAATATGCTACATCTATATGGTCCATATAATGATACGTAAGTATGTATTACATTATAAACATGTCTATCAAGTTATTTATGCATACATGTTCAATATATTACGTTTAACGAAGAAAATACAGTGAAACACCAGTGAAAACGCGAAAAAAGAGAGTTTATATGTTACCTGTAGTTCGTAGAACAAATGTACGGTGGCGAAATGGTCAAAATCAAGTCCAAACTAAGTAAATCTGACAAGAAGGGTTGGATTTTTCAAAGTGAATGAAAGAAAACTTGAATCGAATGAGCAAAATAAGCCTACCCGAGGGTATAAGCCCAGCCACGGCCAACCTTAACCATACATGCGCCTGCCGTAAGTATACATGTGGCTGCCCAAGGTGGTCTCCGTAGCTCCCCGTTTGGTAAAATATAGTTTGAGACGCATTCTTTCTAGTCCGAAAAAAGGTGTTCACTTGTAAAGGTACCCTTTTGGGTCATTTTTAGGCCTTAAAACCCCTGGATAATCCCTCCGAAGGGGGCGAAAATCAAGGAAAACCAAAAACCCATCATGCAACGATGCGAAACCAGAATTATGATAAAATTTACTTTTATTGATAACCAACCTTAGAATCCGTTCGCAAAAACCCAATGAAGACGTCAACTTGACCCTGGTGTAGAATCCGTTGGCAACAACCCAATGAAGAGGTCGGCTTGATCCCGATGTAGAATCTATTAGTGACAACCCAATGAAGATGTCGGCTTGACCCCGATGTAAAATTCGTTGGAGACAACCCAATGAAGATGTCGGCTTGACCCTGATGTAGAATTCGTTGGTGACAACCTAATGAAGATGTCGTCTTAACCTCGATATAGAATCTGTTGGCGACAACGCAATGAAGACGTCGGCTTGACCCCGATGTAGAATCTATTGGCGATAACTAAATGAAGATGTCGGCTTGACCCCGATGTAGAATATGTTGGTGACAACCCAATGAAGATGTCGTCTTGAACCCAATATAGAATTCTTTTTTGACAACCCAATGAAGACGTCGGCTTAACCCCAATACAGAATCCATTGGCTACAACCAAATGAAGACATCAGCTTGACCCCGATGTAGAATTCATTAGCGACAACCCAATAAAGAGGTTGGTTTGAGCCTAATATAGAATCCATTAGCGATAACCCAGTGAAGATATCGACTTGACCCCGATGTAGAATCAATTGGCAACAACCCAATGAAGATGTTAGATTGACCCCGATATAGAATTCGTTGGTGATAGCCCAATGTTGGCCTGACCCCGATGTGGAATCAATTGGAAATAACCCAATGAAGATGTCGAATTGACCTTGAGATGTGGAATCTATTGTCAACAACCCAATGAAGATATCGACTTGACCCCGATGTAGAATCTGTTGGCAATAACCCAATGAAAACATTATCTTAACCCCGATGTAGAATATGTTAGCGATAACCCAATGAAGACGTTGGTTTGACCCCGATGGTAGAATCTATTGGCAATAACCCAACGAAGACCTAGGCAGTACCCGAGGGTGGCATTATAATTTATGATGTGATTTGATAATAAGTCAGTGTGTGATTTGACAATGAGTCATTGTGTAATTTGACAATAAGTCAGTATGTTATTTGATAATGAGTCGGTATGCGACTTGCGATACGATTTGATAATGATTCAGTATGCAATTTTCGAAGTGCGATATGCTATGAGACACAATTTGCAAAAACATTGGCTCAACCCCAATGGGAGAATCCGCTAGCCTCAACCCCAGTGAAGGCCTCAGCTCAACCCCGATGGAGGAATTCGCTGCCATTGACCCCAGTGAAGACCTCGGCTCAGATGGTAGAATCTGTTGGCATTAGTCCCAATAAAAGCGTCAGCAGTACCCGATAACATCAATATAAATCATCATCTTCCCCAATAGATGGGAGAACCCTTTTAAAATATATACTCATCATTTGCAAACTTTATACATGGCATTGCATCATTAGATATACCTTGTCATGCATCGAGTGTTTAGTAATCTTTGTCAAGTTCATTCCATTGCATTGCATAAACATGACAAAGAGGGGCATCTATAGACACCCGAAATTTCTCTTTCCTTGGACTAACCTTTCAGGAGGGTAAAAGCATAATTCACTTCGGAGACAACCCCAAAGGAGGGCAGAAGCATCATTACACCCCAGAGACAACTCCATGGAGAAATCAAAGTGTAACAACGCCTAGACACGATATTGTCCGAATGAGGATCGCAAAGCTGAAGAAAAGGCCACAAAAAGCCACCACATCAATCCTTGAACTACGAGCCATCGAAGACGACCTGATCGATAATCCTCAAGAACCGGAAGATACCTTTCAGCTAATAGCATCATCTTCCTAGAATCTAATTCAGTCAGACTCGGCCTTATTTCGCAACCTTTCGTAAAGACTTTTCGGGATTTTTGGGTACGGAGCTTAACTTTCACCAGATTGAGACCGACGGCATAAACTTCGAGACGGTGGGACCCATGGGGTCCAGCTACAGGTATAACTATGGCTGGCCGTAGGTATACCTGCGACTTCCCCGGGATCCTTTAAGCCAGCAGCATCAGCTCATTTAGAAAAAAGAGAAGAAGAAGTTAGAGAGAGGGAGAGTTCTAAAGAGAGATAGGCTCGAATTTTGCCCCTTTTCATCATATTTTTGTTGTTTGATCTTCTATATCATACATATTAAGTGTTTAGAGTGATATAAGTTGATCCCGAGCCAAAAGAAGCTTGTTAACACGTCCCCCAATATACTAGATCTATGTTATATATTATTTGAATCTAGTTAAATTTGATATTTTATACATATATTGTGTAATAGTTGGTAGATCTAGAGTTTTTACCGGTTATATTGTGCATATATAGTTGTAAATCAAGTCCGAAGACTAGATCTTCTTATATCTAAGTCGGATCTAGCCCTTGGAACGGTTATGGAGCATGAAGCTATAGCGTCCCCAAATTCGGGTACTAATCACCACGAACCTGGTACACCAATTCTATAACTATTACGGAAGATATAAATATAAATTGTTTATACACTGACATTTACACATAATCTCCAAGGTCGATAACCTTAACTTATTACATAAATTCAAATCCTAAAGGACTTACAATGTTATTTTCCTTTGCATGTAACCAAAGTATTTGTCCTAATCTGTAATGTTTATCATGATATAGCAAGGTGAGCAACTAGTTTACCCAGCAAGTTTAAGTTCAAAGAAAGATACATCATGATTGAAAGAATAATAAGCTGACTGACAAACTTTCAATAATATAATAACTGTGAAAGAGCATAAATCAATTTTCATAACTGAATGACCGAGACAATAAAAATGAATGGCCAATAATGAACATGAACAAATTTAACTGAACCAAATGGTAATAAAAGTGATCAGCCTTTCATACCTGATGAATATATGCAATATGCACAATGTGCGAATTAATAATCAAAGATGTGATATAATCAGCAATGATTAACCACGAACATACTTTACAATAACAACTCAAGTTTGAGTTAGGAAACTTGCACAATAAAAGTATAGAAACTTGCTTGAACCGTAGATTACTGCTACGCAAAGCTAATTTAGCTTCATCTGAAGACCTAATATTGATAATATTGATCTCCAATTAGAATAATATCATCACATATACTATTGTTAATTACAGCTATAAAATAATCTAAACACATTACCACATAATTCTAACAATCAATAAAGCATATAAGACCAGGTATCAAGTCAAACTATTTCATTCTAAGTTGAGTTCGGTACTATTTTGACATCCCGATTACTTAATCAGATAATTATCGAGCCTATTATCAATAAGACTCTACTTAAACTGCTTTAATACTATCCTAAATAATTTATTATTTAATCAAAACATTTTTCAATACCTCATAATAATTTTCAAATAATTATTATCATTTATAATGATTTTTCAATCATTAATTTAATTTTATATGATTTAAATATCACATAATTCTATTATCATTAATATTTAATTAATTTCAAATATTAATGAAATACATGACATTATTTTATAAGTTATTTATAATATCTCAAAGTATTTTTAATACCTTAATATCACCTTTAAATGATTTTAAAACATTTAAAACTATTTTTAAATAATTACCATTAATATTAAAATATTAATGTATTTCATGTCAAAATATTAAAAGTTATGTTTTATAACTTAAAATATTTTTTAAACCTTTAAATCATTTTTATATGATATTTAAAACATTAAAACTATTTTTTTATAATTTATTTAACACAATTATTAAATAAATTATTATCATTAATATTAAATTATTAATGAAATTCATACCAAACTATTAAAAGTCATTCAAAATAACTTAAAATATTTTCTAACACTTTAATATAATTTCAAATAATTTTTAAAATATTAAAATTATTTTTAAGTAATTTATTTAATATAATTATTAAATAAATTAAATATCATTAATATTTAAATATTAATGAAATATATCCCAAATTATTAAAAAATAATTTTTATGCCTTCAAATAATTTTTAGAAATTAATTATGAATTTTTCATAATTATTTTCCATTTTATTCTAATTATTTAAATTAAATAATTAATTTTTATATAAACTATCGCTAAAAGGGCCTATCGCGACAAAACTGTCGTTATAGGTGTTCTTGAGTCTCAAGAACATTCAAAGTCAGTGACCAGGGTACCTAGTTTGACCACTTTTAATTTTATGGTCAAGATGTTTTTTGGGCTTGTATATGTACTAGTGGTGTAGTATTGATGTAATACTACAAGCACAAACAAATCTCAAGGCCAAACTACATCACAACAGTAAGTTATGAGCCATCAAAAAGCTTGTCAGAGCTTTTCTTCATTTTCTGTGTTACCGAGAAAACAAGAACAGTGCAAGGGTCCTACTTTGGATCTTAATAACTTGGATTCTGGACTTACTCTAAGTGTTAAAGTGTAACACTTATGTAGGATGTATGTCAAGGTACAAAAGTAATACACTTTTGTAACTTAACAACATCACAACTGAAAGATCTAAGCTAGTCAAAGTAGTGTCAGAAACTGGTTCTTGAAGAATTATGGGTTTTCTAGAAACTTCATCAGGCAGTTGGTTAACCCATATTTGACCATCAATGATTTTGATTCTGGTGATTATTTAGGTGTTCTAGTATCATGGTTTGGTAGTCCATATGTCAGACTACAAAATTTATACACTTATAAGGCCTAATAACTTAACAATTAAAAGATTCAAGCCTTGTAAAACCTTGTCAGACAGTTTCTGGGTTTCTGAGTTTTCCAGATTTCCAGATTCTATGTTTGGTCTACCATGTTTGACCATGAATAACTTGTGATCAAGACATGCTATTGACTTGATTCCACTTCCAGTGTAATATCCTCATGGCATAGAATATCAATGATACACTTAGCCATCCTAAAAATTAACACACAAAGATCTATGGCCTCTGACATTAGGCTATCAAGCCATATTTCTAGGGTTCATGGACAGTGTCAAAAATCCTAGTTTCATGCATTTAGATGTTTGGATCCATGATATAACATCATAGATCACTAAATAACATCTTAAAACATATACCTAAACAACAAATCACATTATTAACCGAAATCTTAAGGATTTAGTAAGATTTAGGGTTTATACCTTTTTGGTTCAAAATTTTATTTTTTGATCTTTTATTCTGATCTTGGAGAGCTGAGAGGTTATCTTGGCTTTACATAACCCTTATTTTCTCTCCTCATTTTGAGAGTTAGAGAGAGAGAATGGTCTTGGCTTGTGAAAAACTAAAGTGAGATATTTCTTACATTTAATCATTTAAATCTTTGATTTCATGGCCAATAATGTTGCTAGGTGGCCTTATTGGCTTATACAAGTTGCTAGACACATGGCAACCTTAAGTGGTTACTCACCACAAATTGGAAAATATCTTTTACTTAACTTTTAAGTAAAAGGGCATTTTGATAATTTCGCACCTACTAAGGGTATTTTGGTCATTTTCCCTATAATTCGAAGGGTAATTTGGTTTTTTCACATATATCCCATAAATCTTACCCCATAAGGTTTTATACTTAGCATTTGGGCTCCCAAACTAGGGTTTAAAAATTCCCGATTAGGGTTTAGGATTTCCATAAATGAAATTAGGGTTTTCAAAGCTGGAATTAGAGTTTCTAACCAATTGCTAGGGTTTCTTAACTAAACATCGAAGTTCTTAACATAACATTAGGGTTTGCCAATGTTACAGCTTTACCTGATTTATACTTGATCCTTAACCATATACTGAACACACATATTCACAAAAAACAATACCCCATACCTTCCTATCAGATATTCACTTACAGTTTGTAATTTATACAAATCCTTCGCAAAAATTTTAAATCCATACCTTATTTCTAATCTAGGTTTTATTATTCAACCTTTACTCATTCATTTAAGATTTTATTAATTGTCTAAATTCTTGAGTTGTCACATTCACCCCTTCTTCTAAGAATTTTATCCCCGAAATTACAGCCTACTACACTCTACTCCTTACATTCACCAGAACTAGGTTTTCAATACAACCTTTATTCAATCATATCAGATTCTACCAGTATGCAACTGTTGGGTAAAATCTATATACGCTCACACGCAAGTGTACGTGGTCAAAATGTAATATAATGATGAGTTGAGTATCATTCCCACAGAGACTAGTATGAAATTAATCCTAACAATTACCATCTTTATATTAATCCAAATTTTATTAAACTATCCAATTCAGTGATTATAATTATTAATAACTAAAAATAATAAAACTACTAAGCAATCAACAAACTCAAAAGATGTAATTTCAAGCAGATAATGGAGAATTAGGCTTACGACTTCACTTTAAGGATCACTCTAATTATTAACCCTAATTCCAGTTCAATTCACTATCCTAGTTTATTAATCAAGAACACTAAAATAGAACTAGCCACCTCTCGATGCACTAATACTATATTAACTTAAATCCACAAATTAGATAGAATTAAGCTAAACACCTTAATCAACTAACTCACTATATCTCTATGTGAATTACAATCAAAGAAGGTTTAAGATCAAGTTCTCTATCCGATTACATGCTATGTTAAGCATATCTCTACCCTAACATACATCAAGATTCCATTCATTCATAGAATTCAAGAACACATGCTATAATGACTAAGTTTAGATTCATATTTCATCTTTCGAGTTCATACAATTCCACACAAAATTAGTGATCAAAAATTCATAGACTCAAGCACAAATCACTATAGATAAACTGAAAGATAGATTATTAAACTGAAATTCAAAGCTACACAATCATCGTTTAACCAAAAGATCCATCATAAGCCTAATAAAGAATTTAGTTCATCATAAATGAAATAAAAACTGAAATAATTAAAGTAAACATCATCCCAAGTACAAATAATGAATTAAGGAAAAATAGTGAATCCAGAACCACCCTTCTCCTTAGCTCCAATCTCGTAATTATCGTGAAAATCTTCTTCAAATCTTCTCTCTAATACTATTCCTTCAATTCTGTCTTCCACTTGTTAATTGATTGATAGATGTTCTCTCCCTTGTTATATCTTGTTAATTATATGCCTAAGACACGTATTCTGACTTAATTTGATGCCAATCTGACTTAATTTGATGCCAATCACAGTTCCAAGTCATGCCAACCACTAGCCTTCACGTTACAGCAACATTCCAACTGAACCAGGACTCTGACTTTCCCGTACCCCCGCCCCGGCAGGGGTTTATACTCTATAGTTTTTGCCCAGGCAGGGGTTTTATGTGTATGAAGTCCGCCCCAGTGGAGGCCCCTTTTGTCTTTGGTCTAATTTAAGCTCTTTCCTTGCCAAGTTTCGCCATGATTCAACCTTTTAAATCCAAATGCCATGCCACCACACCTAAACACAAAACAACACTAAACAAGTAAAACAAAACATAAAACTAAAGAATTAACACAATTTAAGCTTTAATTAGAGGCCGATTCGTAGGTATAAAATCCACTCATCAAACTCCCCCAAACTTAAACCCGTGCTAGTCCTCGAGCACAAAACAAAACAAACATGCTATACACTTCAATGCAATGTAATGTAATGCATCTAATCTATATGCCTACGAATCCAGCAGTCATTATAGAATCAAATTTATCCATCCGACCTCAGAAAAATCAAGCAAACACAACAATACTTCATATCAAAACCAATAAATAATTCCTATCAATCATCAAATCTTAAACTGTTGTTACTGGTATAGTGTGTTTGTGCTCAACATCCATGCTAACGGATGCAAATTCAAATTTAATACATTACAAATCTCTTGGAAGGTATTATACAGTGTAAACTCAAAAATTTCAAAAATAGACGAGATCCAACTAAAATCAAATAATTACCTATATTAAGGGTTCAAATAGGGTACTTATGCTTCATTTTGTTTTTTCATTCACAGGGGCTTTTATTAGGTTTGTAATATTCATGAACGCAATCAAATTACACAAAGTAAGCGGAAACGTGATAAAATAGAGTTTTAAAATTTTACAAATCATATACCCGGATCATCCTTTATGCACAATTATTAATTAAACGAAAGTATGAAGAACAAGAATCATACCCTTGAATAATCGAGCTTCCTCAAGTACAAGTTCACCTCCAATCCTTTTCTCGTTCAACTTGAATCCACCGGGTTTGGTTCCTTCCTTTGATTAACGTTAGCCACCTAAGTGTTTGACCTCTAGAGGTGATCCACCAAGGAATAAGAAAGATTCAAGAATATGGGTATTTGGCAAAACCCTAGTTTTTCTATCTCTCATAGAAAATGGTGTACTCTCCTAACTATTGAAATTACGTATTCTGTGAAAACGTCAACCACACCCACCTATATAAGACTCCTCTCATTTATAGATGTGGGCAACCCTCCTTAACAATTAAGGAATTGGATTTTATTTTAATTAATTAAACTCCTTTAATTAATTAGGCTCCCAATCTTATTAGAAATAATTAATTAAACTCTTTTAATTAATTTGTCTCCTAATGTTATTAAGAATTATTAATTAAACTCTTTTAATTAATTAACCTCCTAATCTTATTAGGATATTTGAGAGTACTTATATTAAATTAATTTTCAACTCTTTAGAAATTAAAATAATAATAAATGTAATAATATTAATAAGACTCCTCTTATTAATTTATATATTTAATATTTCTAGAATATTAAATGATAAATATTAAGTTAATTAATTTATTCTATCACCATAGATTAAATTAAATACACTTAAAATATTATTACGATTATGCCATTAACTTCTTAAATAATTATTCTTCCTTTTATGGTGTGACCCTTTAGGTTCTCCATATTAAACCGGTTGTGAATAAATCAATTAGAACAATTCTAATCTTATTTAAATAAATAACTTAAACTATTAATTTATTTAAATAAATAATATTTATTCTACAATAGGGATAAATCTCCATAGCGATTAACGACTTTCCAGATTTTACCTTTGAGTAAATAGTTACCGTACAATTCAATCCTTCCACCATATAATGTCCCAATTAAATATAAGACATGGAATTATTGTCAAGTCTTATTTTATTTAATTATATATATTTTGACTCTTAAATACACAACTCCAAATAATGCAAATTAGAAACTCATTTCTAATTTCATTCTGCCTTGGCCAAGGACTACTGGGTTGTCATTTATCGAATCACATAGGACATTTCTCTTCTTTTACTAGAAGCGGTAGATTCTTTATTGATCATACATTATCTCCATGTACAACTTATTATACCCAAGCATACCCTTTGATATACCCTAAGGGTCTTAAGGAATAAGTCAAAGTATAACTCATCATACACAAGATACTATGATGATCTCAAGTCTAAGGATCACTTGTACTACTATTACTACAGGAATTCCTATTGATAGACAAGTAAAACTCCATTAGGTATTCCTTATCGAGCCACGTTCAGTGAACTTATTCTCTAATAAGCACCTACATACTTGTTTTAGTGTCTCTACACAAATGATCATGAGATCAATCATCCTCATGCAATGAGCAAGCAACGTATGTACCAATCTATCCAGATTCACTAATCCCCAATTTAGTAATCCAACGATGGGAACTATTTTAGTTTTAAGCTTTCTAAGAATTTAGATCTCATTAGAATGATCATCATCATTAGTCTAAAAGCATTGCTTAAAACAATGAGTTTATCACATATTATAAAGCAGCATCATGTAGATAAATAAAAGCATTTAATTAATTAATACTTTTTATTAATAAATGAATAAGATTGTTACAAAGTATATACTTTATCATCAAACATGATTGGCTTGTGTGCATACTATTTTCAATCTCCCACTTGCACTAAAGCCAATCGTCATGGTATCTCATACTCTTCTTCTCTAAGTGACGATTATCCTGCTGTTGGATAAGCTTCAGTAAATGGATATGTAATATTGTTCTTGAGAGTCCACTATCTTTATTGTGATTTCCCATCTTTCAATGATTCCTCTAATCAAATGAAAGCGCCACAACACATGTTTAGATCCAAGATGAGACTTAGGAACTATTCCTAGTTTTGTAATGAACTTATCATCCAAACACTCAACTTGCAGCTTCATTTACAGCTATATACTTTGTCTTTATCACTAAACCAGCAACTCTTTGCTGTTTGGAACCTTTCCAATTCACTGCACCACTGTTCAAGGTAACTCTTTACCTTAAAGTGGATTTTCTGTTGTCTTGGTCTGTCTGAAAAACTTGAGTCTGTTAAACTCTCTTGTTTTAATTTAGACCCACCATAAATTTTAATCACATCCTTTGTGCCGGTTAAGTACTTTAAGATATTTTTCATTGTCTTACAGTGATCTTCTCCAGAATATGACCGATCAACATCAGATCTCGTATATTTCATTGTATACATAATTGTCACTCATGCGATCTCTCTTTTCACGAATATATGGGGACTATTAAAAGAGATACACTCCTTGGCTCATCAACATGTGACATCTCTTGGAGTTTGTCATGCTAAACAACTTTAACATCAAATAAATATATGTTCCTTAGGTTAAGCTTAGCATCCTTTTAAATCTATCTATATAGATTTTTATCCCCAATTACAATACTCTTCCCAAATCATTCATGGAGGAATGTTTAGACAACTTTATCTTTATTGATTATAGCATTGACGTGTCATTCCTTATCTGTAGTATATCAATATATAATACTAGGAATGTCACGACGCTCCCACTGATCCTTTTGTACACACTAGGTTCATTCTTATTTTTGATCAAATCAAACTCTTTTGATTGTTTCATCAAAATGAATGTTCCATTTTTGAGAAACTTGCTTCAATCCATTTCTTTGAGTGTCTACAACTCTTACCTCATCGTATATAGCTGGTTCATCATCATCTATGATGCGTACCTCATCATCATCATTTATGATGAATCCATACCTCCCAAGTATCTTTAGTACTATTCTAAATTTATGATTTGGTTATGGTACAATAGGTTTATCTACAAGTTCCTCTTATTTGACTTATAGTATTTTGTGGTTCTTGAACTCTTCAAGATAATATTATCCTCCCACTAGCCCCTTCAATGATGAACACCTTTATCTTAGAAGGTAGCGTGTTTCGTAACAAACACCTTTTGCTAAATAAGATTATAGAACATATACCCTAAACTTACTTTAGGATATCCCACAAATCTGTACTTGTCAAATCTTGTCCCAAGCTTATCCTTTGAAACCTTTTCACATAAGCTGGATAACTCCTTATCTTAACTTACTTAAAATTAGGAATCCTTCCTGTCCATAACTTTTATGGGGTCTTGTGGCCGAATTTTGAGGTTACCTTTTTCGTAGATATACAGCCATTTCTAGGATATTATCCTAGAAGGATACTGGAATGTCGATAAAATCATTATAGACCGTACCATGTCCAACAAGATACGATTTTTCCTTTCAGATACATCAATAAATTATTGTGTATCAGGAGGCGTCCATTGTGAGAAAACCATTTGAGATGATCTAAAAACTCATTGCACAAGTATTCCTTCCTTGATTCGATCAAAGAATCCTAATACTTTGCCAATTTGTTTCATTTCTAAATTCTTTGAACCTTTCAAATAATTCACAATTGCATTTCAGCAAATACACATATTCAACTCTTTGAATGATCATCTCCTTTTCTTATACTAGTTTGTTTAATTTGCAAAATTATTTTTACGTAAGTCAAGTATACAAAATCCATTAAGT
This sequence comes from Panax notoginseng, assembly GCA_016801055.1. NCBI lineage: Eukaryota > Viridiplantae > Streptophyta > Magnoliopsida > Apiales > Araliaceae > Panax > Panax notoginseng. Next base: position 112,557,189 of record CM029015.1, read on the forward strand.
AATATTCCAGTTCTATACAAAATATTATTATTATAAATAGAACAACAATTGTTCTTAAATATAATACCAAAGATTTTATTATCCAACAATAAAATAGAAATAATGTTTCTAACGAGAACTGGTATACAATAACAACTTATTGACTTAATAGATTTGCCCGTAGGCAATACTAAACTATAAGTTTCTATGGCTAATGCAGCAACCTTTGCTTCATTTTCCACACATAGGATTACTTATCTTTGTTTAGCTTTCTACTGGTGCTTGGTCCCTTCATAAATCTATATTTATGATAACCAAAGTCGGTATCCAATACCCAAGTAGAACCTTGACTTAAAGAAAAAATTATTTTAAATCATGAACAAAATTGTATTTATAACCGAAACTTCACTAAGCTTCTTCTGGTTATCCTCTGTAAGATGCTTCTTGCAGTTTCTTTCCAGTGTCCAGGCTTATTGCAGTGGAAGCAAACTCTTTTGCTATCCGTATCAGTTTTGTTCTTATTATCCATTATTTTTGTCTTTTCTATTTACCTTCTTTGAATCGTTCTTCTTTTCAGAAGATCCTTTGGCCCCTATCAGTAAGACATGGTCTTTCTTGGTTGAAAAGTGACTCTCAACATTTTTTAACATGTTAAGCAAATCAGCGAGGCTGATATCTAGCTTGTTCATATGTAAAATTCACAACAATTATGAAAGGAGTCCGGAAGTGAGTGCAAGATCAAATCTTGGCTCAGCTCTCCATCCATGACAAAACTTGTTGTCCTAATTGATCAATCAAATTGATAATATTAATGATTTTTATCTATACTGTAGTGTCATCGGTCATTCTAGATCGGAAGAGCTCCTTAGATATCTAATATCTATCAGTCCTACTTTTCTCACCATTAACTACTTGATGTGCAGGAATATAGTAAGAGCATTCATAGTTTCATACTGACGCTGAAGCTCGTTACTCATGGATGCCAGCATGATGTATTGAGCCAACTGTGGATTATCTTACCACTTTCTAAAAGTAGCAATCTCTTCCTCAGAGGCATTGTCTACAACCATTGCAGGGATAGGCGTATTAAGGACATAAGATAGCTTTTTAGCCGTGAGAACTATTCTCAATTTCCTTAACCAATCCATTTAATTCGGTCCAGTTAAATAGCATGTAATATGCTTCACAGTGATTATAATTTAGACATTGTAAAATTCTGTAAATGAATTTCTAATTAACAACATTTTAGCATAAATTCTTTTATTAATTACCAAAATAATTTAGGTCTTGTTTTAAATTGGTATCTCCCACTATTTTCATCAAACTATATTACCCTCAATTTATATAGTTCAGCGATATCTAATTAAAGATATGCTAGTGAGAATAAGGATCTCATTTCAAATGTATATAGCCTTGTGTGTGCACAACAAATTATATATAAATAAATAGGTAGACAACTCTTGTCAGTTACATCAACTATGCAACTCCTTGTATTTTGCCTCTTAGATCATAATGGTCAAGTGTGTTCACATTCGAACTAAAATGATCTAAGTTAAGTCATACCTAGCACTCCATATATTCAAAAGAAAAACACTGTCCTTGTGTGTGCACAACAAAACAGCATTGTTCAGTCTATTTATAAGCATTAAATGTGATAAAATAACATCTTAAATATTTAATAATTGTCTTGTTTGTGCACAACAAACTCATATTAAATATTTAATACTTTATTGTTTTACCATGCTAGAAGGAGACGTTCGATATTCCAAATATCTTTGAACGTTACAACTTAATATAATTTATTTGAGGGTTTTGTTATTAATTTGTCTCATCTTATTTAGCGCGCATGCACATATATATATATATATATATATATATATATATATATATATATATATATATAATACGCGTCATATTAATTAACATGTGAAGCATGTTTGCATAATATATAATATATATAGGATAAACATGCACATATAGAAAATTATATTCTACTCGGATTGATTATGGACTTTTATTCTAGTTTGGTTCACTAGAGCCACCAAGTGAACCAAAAGGCCAAACCCTGGGGGTGCAAGAATTAATATTTAAATATAACTACATTTAAACCCGGGCTCCATTGTAAAGGGGTCTTCAAGCGCTCCTTGCTCCTTGATCTCTAATTCTTCAAAATAATTCTAACTATTCATATTACAAAACTATTTAAAATAAATAGAAACATTGATCAGCAATCAAGGGGAAGTACATAGGAGGGAGTTAGAATTTATATTTAGAAAAATTAGAGAAGACGAGGTACGCAGACCCCATTTAATAAAACTCATACATTCATGTATTCAACTAAAATAAAATCCAATCACATTGGTCAAATAGTCCATAATCAATCTCATTTATTATCATACACATCATCATATGCATCAATAAATAACATTCATCTCATGAATAATAAACATTCAATATATATATATATATATATATATATATATATATATACATATATTGATATCATCTAATGGGCAAATTTAGTTAGCATAAAATCTAATTTTGAATCAAAATAAACTCCTTTATTTTAATCCAAATTTAAATCAAAATAAACCTCTTTTATTTTAATTTAACCAAATTTGAATAAAATAAACTATTTTATTTTAATCAAATTCTTTAATCAAAAAAAACTCATTTATTTTAATTAATTATGGAATCCAATTCCAAGTCAAAATAAACTCTTTAATTTTGGATAATATGAAATCTTATTACATATCTAAATAAACTCTTTTATTTAAGGAAACACAGATTCTCTTTCCTATTCACAAATAAACTCATTTAATTTGAATAATATGAAATCTTATTCCATATCTAAATAAACTCATTTATTTAAGGAAACATGGATTCACCTTTCTATTCAAAAATAAACTCTTTTATTTTAGAAAACATGAAATCCAATTTCAACTCTAATTAGTTATCATGGAATCCAATTCCAACTCTAATTAGTTTGCATGAAATCCAATTTTAAAATTAAAATAAACTCTTTATTTTAATTATAAAATTATTAAGAATATAATACTAATCACGTGATTCCCCTGGAAAGGATATCTGGAACGGTTATTATATAAATATAACTATAATGTATACAATCTGGTGGGCGAATGCATGTTCAGTATTATATTCGCATAAATTATATATATAGTAACGTAATCATTATAAGATTACTACTGTGAATCACATCTTGTTAACTATTAACTATATATATATATATATATATATATATATATATATATATATATATATATATATCAAGTTGCTGTAACTTCAGCTATATATGATAGTAATCCCGAATCAGTGAATCATTCTAGGAAACAACAGTTCGCGATATTGAACAGGATTTCGGAATTGATTTTTTTTTTTAATTTTATACAATAAAATTATGCCCAATTAAATTGTTCTAAACACATATCAATATACATATCAAATTGAAATAATTAATAATTCGCATAAAGGTTTGGCTTTGATACCACTGTTAGGTTTGTAATATTCATGAACGCAATCAACTTGCACAAAGTAAGCGAAAACGTGATTAAATAGAGTTTTAAAATATTACAAACCATATACCCGGATCATCCTTTATGCACAATTATTAATTAAACGAAAATATGAAGAACAAGAATCATACCCTTGAAGAATCGAGCTTCCTTGGGTACAAGTTCATCTCCAATTTTTTTCTCGTTCAACTTGAATCCACCGGGTTTGGTTTCTTCCTTTGATCAACGTTAGCCACCCAAGTGTTTGACCTCTAGAGGTGATCCACTAAGAAAGAAGAAAGATTCAAGAAGATGGGTATTTGGCAAAACCCTAATTTTTCTATCTCTCATAGAAAAGGATGCACTCTCCCAACTATTGGAATTACGTATTCTGTGAAAACGTCAACCACACCCACCTATAATAAGACTCCTCTTATTTATAGATATGGGCAACCCTCCTTAACAATTAAGGAATTGTGTTTTATTTTAATTAATTAAACTCCTTTAATTAATTAGGCTCCCAATTTTATTAGGAATAATTAATTAAACTCTTTTAATTAATTTGTCTCCTAATCTTATTAAGAATTATTAATTAAACTCTTTTAATTAATTAGCATCATAATCTTATTAATATATTTGAGAGTACTTATATTAAATTAATTTTCAACTCTTTAGAAATTAAAATAATAATAATTGTAATAATATTAATAAAATTCCTCTTATTAATTTATATATTTAATATTTCTAAAATATTAAATAATAAATATTAAGTTATTTAATTTATTCAATCACCATAGATTTAATTAAATACACTTAACATATTATTATGATTATGCTATTAACTTCTTAAATAATTATTCTTCCTTTTATCGTGTGACCCTTTAGGTTCTCCATATTAAACCGGTTGTGAATAAATCAAGTAGAACAATTCTAATCTTATTTAAATAAATAAATTAAACTATTAATTTATTTAAATAAATAATAGTTATTCTATAATAGGGATAAGCCTCCCTAGCGATTAACGATTTTTCAGATAGTATAGATTTTAACATTAATCATAAAAGAACCTTTGAGTAAATAGTTACCGTACAATTCAATCCTTTCACCATACAATGTCCCAAATAAATATAAGACATGAAATTATTGTCAAATCTTATTTTATTTAATTATATGTATTTCGACTCTTAAATGCACAACTCCAAATAATACAAATTAAAAACTCCTTTCTAATTTCATTCTGCCTTGGCCAAGGACTACTGGGTTGTCATTTATCGAATCACATAGGACATTTCTCTTCTTTTACTAGAAGCGGTAGATTCTTTATTGATCATACATTATCTCCATGTACAACTTATTATACCCAAGCATACCCTTTGATATACCCTAAGGGTCTTAAAGAATAAGTCAAAGTATAACTCATCATACACAAGATACTATCATGATCTCAAGTCCAAGGATCACTTGTACTACTATTACTACAAGAATTCCTATTGACAGACAAGTAAAACTCCATTAGGTATTCCTTAGCGAGCCACATTCAGTGAACTTATTATCTAATAAGCACCTACATACTTGTTTTAGTGTCTCCACACAAATGATCGTGAGATCAATCATCCTCATCCAATGAGCAAGAAACGTATGTACCAATCTATCCAGATTCACTGATCTCCAATTTAGTAATCCAACGATTGGGAACTATTTTAGTTTTAAGCTTTCTAAGAATTTAGATCTCATTAGAATGATCATCATCATTATTCTAAAAGCATTGCTTAAAACTATGGGTTTATCACATATTATAAAGCAGCATCATGTAGATAATTAAAAGCATTTAATTAATTAATACTTTTTATTAATAAATGAATAAGATTGTTACAAAGTATATGCTTTATCATCAAACATGATTGGCTTGTGTGCATACTACTTTCAGCTTTTTGCTCTTATTTTCCTTTTTATTCTTATTCTTTTATATACACATGGCTATGAAATGTCTTATTCCCTTAGGCTTTTCAGTGCTACCTTAATGAGCATTTGACCAATGACTCCTAGACCATTAAGACCTTAGGGCGCTAGGTGTAAAGACAATCCCCTCGAGCTTACTTACTAAAATAACAAAGGCCACAAAACTAGACAAACATACCACGGTATTTTTTATTGAATAAAATCTAATTACGCACAACACGCAAGTATACGTGGTCAACATGTAATAAAATGTAAGTAGAGTATCGTTCTCACGAGGAATTATTAATACAAATTACCAAATACTAACCCTTAATCAAACTAATTTTATTTAAACAACCAATTTAAGATTATAAATTAAATTATTTAATTACACTAATTCTAATTACCACTAATTAAAAATCAGATTATGGAGATTTAAGATCACAACTTCACTTATTGCTTCATTTCAATTAATACACTTCTTATCAATTATGCTCACTATTCTGAATTGTTAATCAAGAACACATAAGTAAATATGACCATCTCTCAATGCATCATACTCAAATAAACTTAAATCCACAAATGATAGAATTAAGAAGAACACCCTAATTAACTAATTCACTATATCTCTATGTGAATTACAATTAAAGAGGATTTTAAGCACAAGTTCTTTATCAGATTACATGGAATGTTAGGTATATCTCTATCCTATACATAAAACATGAATTCCAACACTATAGATTATCACGGTAATTGTTAGCTAGGCAATTAAACAATTCATCACAAATCATAATAGACAATCCAAGAATAATCACAATAATCAATAGAGAAGCATACTAAGAATAAACTATGCAATAAGTTCTATTGTAATCTTAAACAAAAGATTTAGTTCGTGATTAATGAATTAAAACTAAGAATCCCCAATTGAATAAACATTAAAAGACAAAAATAAGAGTAGAGTGAAGAATAAATCTTTTGTTAGCAAATCTCCATCTTCCTCAAGCTCCTGCTCTTGATCTTCAATGGTCTCCAAGTTGCTTCAATCTCTAAAACTAATTAGAACTAGAGTTTTGATTCTAATCTACTCTAATCTAATCAAATGGAATCCTCTCCCCACTAATCTTTGTCATTCTCCTCCTTTTAAATGCCTCTTTAAATGCCTTTAAGTCCTCCTGGAAGTCCTTGAATCAATCAGCTCGAACCAATCCTTTTTGAACTCAAATTCTGAGAAAAATTACTTTTTCTGCGCGTACCCCCGCTCCGGCGAACATTTTTTACTAACTAGGCCTACCCCGGTGGGCTTGGCTTCGGTTTTTGGGCTTGTACCCCCGCCCCAACGGACTTTTGTATGTAAAATGTCTGCCCTGGCGGACATCCTTTTTTGGAAATTTTCTGCTCTGACGTCCTTTGGGAAAATTGCCATAACGTCTTCTAATGAACTTCGATTTCGATGATTCAAGATGTTCTGGAAAGAGGAGACATAGATCTACAACTTTCATTCTTTGAATTTTGTGAAATAAGGGTTGAGAAATTCGGAAATTGGCTCTGAAGTAGCTGATATGTAAATATCAAGCCAAAAATACGAATCTAGCAACCCCAAACGTCGATCCAAGCAGCTTTTGCCCCAATTCCTACAAAATAACATAACACATGCATGAATAGACACAAACACTTAAAAACTTTTAAAAGATTAAGCTCAAATGCACTCAATTAATGGGTATAAAACTCACTCATCAAATACTCCCAAACTTAAACATTTGTTTGTCCTCAAGTAAAAACACAAAAGAACTAAAAATAAATAACCTAACTAAACTACATGAATGCATATGCATGATCTACTTCTAATATACTTACGAATCCAGTACTAAATCAGTATGATATATAACAACAGGCCTCAAAGATATCAATGATACTCAAATAATATATCCAATAAAGTCAAAGTCCATAACTCTAACCAGTTACTCAATCCAAACCTGTCATCACCCAATTTGTGTGTGTGTGCTTGTTAACCATTCTAACCAACCACAGTTCAAGAAAATCACATAACAAACTTCTTAGAAGAAAATTTTTAGTTCCAATTCAAGTACTTTTTGTGATCATGACAACTCCGGTTAAAACTAAGCAATTACCAAGTCTAAGGGTAAATACAGGATTTATTTCTACTTTTATTCAATCACGAGGGCATTTTTGCTCTTTCTCGTGTTTTATTCATTTTTTTTATTTTTCTCATGGATGTGCAATGTCTTATTCTCCTAGGTTTTTCAATGATACTGTAGACACTCGAAATTTTCTTCTACTATTACAAACATTACAGGAGGACAGATTCGTCTTTTAAGAGAGAACCCTGAAAGACAATCCAAATCCATATCGAAAAATACCAAAAGTTCATCATCAAACCCCGGATCGTAATCTGGGAGTAACCAAATCCAACCTCGGAGATAACCCCGAGGCCTGCAGATACAATATCGGACCACACACCGGAGAAGACCGATTAATCTCGGAGATGACCCCGAGGTATCCAGTCTCAGTCCCAACCATGGAAATAAGACAAGCCAACCTCAGAGATGACCCTGAGGATAGTCAAAGTCAACAGTAAGCCAACCTCAGAGATAACCCTGAGAAAATATTGCTACAACTGTGCGAAAATCGGAGATAACCCCGGGAGGGGCAAAATGGTCATTTTACCAACTCAACTTCAACTCATATCAAATCAACTCATCTCAACTCAAATTACTTCAAAGGAAGTCCCACAAGAGCGATATCTTAACTTCCGAGCGCAAACTACGCAAAACGGCTCAACGGATTGCTTGACGGACGCCCGAGAATGCCAATTCGATCATGGACACATCTTCCTGGAATCAAAAAAGGTCAAATCATATGTCATTGTGTAGCTCTCAGAAAGAGATTTCCGGAATGATATGGCACGCTTCCATCGGACTCCCCGATTGAAAGTTATGAGCGACCGAGCGAACAGCGCGTGCGTACTTCGATACGGCGGGACCCACACTGCCCAGGGCACCTCGGGCAGCCGCAGGTACACCTGCTACTAGGTGCCGTAGGTAGACCTGCGGCTCCCCCCTCTATAAATATGGGGCTTGGGGTGCTGATTTTCTAAGAGAAAAAGATAGGGAAACCCTGCAGAACTCGCTCCACACTTGCCCATACAGTGTATTTGCCCACTTTTAAACATCTGTGAGCTCATATATAGCCTCTTTTGTACCTACAAAAGCCCGTGCTTACCCACTCTAAAGAAATAAAAGTCTTCTTTAGCAATCAGTTGTAAGCCTTCTCACACACTTTAGAGTCTTTCTCTTCATCTTTGCACACACCCTTCCACACGTTGAGAGTCGTGTTGCTTGCTTTTGCCCGGACTTCGGTCTGTGGTTTCATTTCAGTCTATATATATATATATATATATATATATATATATATTTATATATATATTAACTAACATTACCGAGTTATGCCTTGGTTGAGCCTAGACTTCGGTCTGGAGCGTTTATTTGCTTTTCTATATATATATTTTTATATATATGAACTGTGTATCGGACTTTGTTCAATCGAGCCTAGACTTCGGTCTGGAGCGTTTACTACTTTAATATATATATATATACTTATATATATTAACTGTGTGTCGGACTTTGTTCGATGAGCCTAAACTTCGGTTTGGTGCGTTTATTGCTTTAATATATATATATATATATATATATATATATTTACTGTATGTCGGACTTTGTTCGATGAGCCTAAACTTCGGTTTGGTGTGTTTAATTACTTTCTATATATATATATATATATATATATATATATATATATATATATATATATATATATACTTATATATATATATATATACATTTACATTTCGTCCCACCTGGAGTTTACTTCGTGGTGGTTGACCGTTTTTACAGCTTTATCTATGTTTTGTCCCGCCTAGAGTTTCCTCCGTGGCGGTTGATAGCTTTTAACAGCTTTATTTACATTTCTGGTCCCCCATGGAGCTACTTCGTGGTTGGTGATCATGTCTGTATATATATATTTACAGCTTTTATATATATACCTGCTTACTGCTTTCATACAAATTGCGGTATCATGTGAGCCTAGGAATCATGTGATCACAGATTCATCCCATTGGATCTAGATTCGGTTCCCGTGATGGACATTTTCAGCTGTAAGCAGCTTGTAAATTATTATGTGGTGTCTGAATTTCCTCAGATGGTTTCCATACCCACGAGGAAGTCGGCATTATTTTATAAATTATTTTCGTACGGATGCTTCGCATTTGTCAAATAAAATCAACCAAGCCGCGCATTTAATAAAATGGGAGTGTAAAAGGTCTCAATTAATATTGAGCATCAGGGTTTAAAAAACCTCTTTTATAAAACATCACTGTCATATCTTGCTTAAAACTGAATTTTTACATAAATTCAAACCCTGTGTATATAGGTGCGAACGAGGTCTCGCACTACTTCCAAATAAACAGCACATTGACCCACACACACACACACTCAGATAATGGTTTCTTGAAAAGAGGCGGTCACCGTGGTAACACGGATGTCGGGGGGTGCCTAACACCTTCCCTCCGCGTAATCAAGTCCCCGGACCCTAATTAAATCTCGGTTTCACCGACCCGTTTAGCAGTGTCACATCACTGGGTCAATGTGCAAACCTTTTCTTGGTTGTGTTGGTACAACCATTTAAAAAACCAACTGGCGACTCTTATAGTCCAATCGTCGACATTATACATGTTGGACCTTTTTCACATGTTTTTTCACAAAAATCTCACATAAAAATGAGAACACCAAAGAACAAGTAACGGAAAGGGACTTCAAAAAGTCCCGACGTCGACAGGTGGCGACTCTGCTGGGGACTCCAGTAAGAGGACTTAAGCCGCTATTACAATCTTTTCAAAATTGTTATCTGCTTGTGTGTGGATGTTGCATTTACATTGTATGAATGTGCACGAATGCATTTCCTTACTTGGTGCCTCGCACTATAAACAGCTTGTGATGTTAGTGCCTCGTATTATAAACTGCCTGTGATTTTAGTGCCTTGTACTATAAGCTGCTTATGATATTAGTGCTTCATACATGTCATCATTTTTATACGGTGAGACGCGATGTATGTGAATGTATGTTGTGTGGTCCCTCCACCAGGAGGCTACCCCGTCGGTGTTTGATTGTTGGACTCGTGAGAAGCCTGATTCTCCGAGGCTCAGGAAAGGCACCACCCAAATTCGCTCCAGTTGAAAGACCGGATTAACTTCCCGTCAAGTAGATTGCGATGATTTGGGAACCTTCATGCCAAAAAGCCGCGAGAGTAACCTAAGATTGGTCAGCCTCTGATAAACCCAAAACGGAGTAAAGTCTCTTCATGCTCTCATTTCAAATTACACAATTTCATGACATATCTATCTCCATGTAATGAGAAATATGAAGGAATGTGTACACATATATATACATGCTACAAACAGCTGACATCCGTTTTTGCAGGATAAAATTCCTAAAATGGACATATCACATAGCACGATTAATTTCCATTCCCTAAGGACTAAACTATGCAAGTCTTTCGCAGGGAGTCAATCGGGCCTACTACCCGTTCAAAGTCCAAAAAGGCAACAGACCTACAGTCAATCATGTCGTCATCCGACCAGACTGAACTTAATCTAATTTCTCGCAAGGAATTTGACGGATTAAGCAAACAAATTGCAGATTTGGCTGTTCTACTTAAAGAATTACACCAGTCTAATCAGGGTCTCAAGATACCCGTACATGTTGAATCCTCTATACAAGGAGGGAATCCGGTCATTACCATACCTGAATTGCAGTTGGATATGACCAACAAAACTCATGATGATGCCCATCCCACTGGAGACCCAGACACTGGTGACATCAAAAAGAAAGTCCTCCAAATGGAAGAGACCATCCGGTTAATCAAAGGGACTGGAAATTATGGGAGTGTCACCTATTCAGATCTCTGCATATTCCCAGGGGCTCGATACCCTACCAAATTCAAATTCCCAGAGTTTGAAAAGTACAATGGGGCAGGCTATCCCTATACGCACCTCAAAGTGTACATTGGCGAACTGGGGTCTTATGCTGAAGATGAAAGCCTCAGAATGTAACTTTTTCAAAAGAGTCTCACTGGAGAGGCTAAAGCCTAGTATGCCCGACTTAACAATGCCAGAATACACAATTGGGAAGAATTGGCCCTTGCCTTTCTAAATCAGTACAGTTTTCAGTCACAAATGGCGCCAGATCGATACCAAGTGACTAAAGTCAAAAAGTAAAGTACTGAATCTTTTCGAGAATATGCCCAAAGGTGGAGACATCTAGCAGCGCAAGTCATTCCATCAATGACAGAAACTGATATGGTAATGACGTTTATTGACATCCAAGAGGCTCCGTACTACGAGAGGATCCTAGCAGGCATAGGAAAGCCATTCTCAGAAATGATCAAACACGGCGAAATGGCTGAGATGGGCCTGAAGGCAGGCAAGATTAAAGACTTCACTGCCTTGGAAGCAGTCTCCAAGCATATACAGACTGGCAAATATGCAAGCGAACCCAAGAATGTACCTGATAAAGGCATTAAAGATGTATCCCTTGTTGTACAGGGGCAAGCTAGGAGACCAACATACAATCCCGCCATTTGGAAAATGCAAGAAAATCTGCCATCTCAACAACAGGCCGCATTCAACCAATGCCAGGATAGAAAAAGAAAATTCGAAAGATCGGAAAATCGGGTGTTCACTCCACTAGGCGATTCCCTTGAAAATGTATTGGTGATGTTAATGGATCATAAGGTAATTACCGAACTGGCTCCACCTCTGGAACCAGGGAGCAAAAGATACAATCCAAGCCAGAGATGTGCTTACCACTCAGGGTCTCCCGGACACGATACACAGGATTATTGGTCCTTAAAACATAAGATTCAAAATCTGATCGAAAGTGGCAGTATTGTGATCCAACAACCTGACCAACAAAATGTCAACACCAACCTTCCATTGCGACATGATACGGAAGAAGTAAACATGATCGGGTCAGGAAGCTCTGAAATGTATCCAATTCGTAAGTATATACGAAGGATAAAGGAATACCCCCAAAGGCACATAACAAATGTCCTAGAGTGGGAAAACTCAGAGGAGGGTATGCTAGTAATGCAAAAATTGGATGCAATCCAGAATCAAATAAACCTGCTGGCTAGGCTGATAGTGCACCAACATCAAGAAATAAAGCAATTTTTCACTCAACTATCAGAAAGCCAAGAGAAAAAGGACTCCACGATGAGCCAGCTAAATGAAGAAGATCAAAGCAGGCTAAAAATACAAGAAAAAGGGGATGATAAAATTACTAGAAGATCTCGCCAGTGGAAGAACCGATCGAGGGAATGCAAATTCTCAAAGATGAAAGATCAAACAACCTCCAAAAGAGTTCAAAAATTCACCCCTCTGAGCAAATCCAATGAAAAAATGCTACACTTTCTGATAAGCAAAGGAAGGATTACTGAGTTGTAGCCTCCTATAAAGTCCAAGATAAAGAGTTATGACTCCACCAAGATATGTCTCTACCATTCTAACTCACTTAGACATACGACTGAAGAATGCTGGTCTTTGCGACATAAAATCCAAGATCTCATTGAAAATGGAGAGCTGGATATAGAATTTCTCATGACGAAAAAAGGCGAAAAGGAAATAAAAAGCTTAAGATGTCCATTCGAGATAGACAGTTCAAATGAGGTGAAGGCTATGAGCGACAATTCTGCCAGCACACAAGGTGGACTGATCCTAATGCAAAAAATGGCAGAAGAGACAAAGGCATCCCCAAAAGAGATTCCCCCGCCAACATCCAACGTTCTATGGTTCCAAGATATCAACCACGTTCCTGATTTTATCACCTTGGATGATGCGGAGGAAATACTAATCCTTTCCAAGGAAGGAAAAGCCAAAAAGGAAAGTTCTTTGCACGAAATGCAACAACAGTTTGAGGGAGATTTCATGGTTGAATCCTTTGAAACCCATGGAGAAGGCGAAGGAATAGATAAAGAAAAAGGTGGTGAGATTGTCAGGGAATCCAACCCATTAAAGAATCCAGAGTTCATCCTTTTTTGTGATGCGTCCATTTCAAGCATCCCTAAGGAGTGTACTGAATCAGGAAGCGATCAAGTTATGGACACAAGCGAAGACATTCAGAATCAAGGGGTAACCTCTATCACGAGCCCTGAAGGCAACATAACCACTGACAACTGGACTATCAGGCCTCAACTAGACAAGAAGATGTAGATCCAGGGGATAAAGTTGTGAGTTCTAGAAAATGTTGGAACGGTATCACTTTCTTCATAGTATTCCTTTTATTTCCATGCATGTAAATAAATAAACAAAACAAAAAAATCTCTACACTCTTCTCACCACCTACCCTTTTGAACCTTTTCAAACCAACGCTTGAACTACGAAAGACCTGATCTCCTCTTCAATAGGAGTACGTAGGCAGCCATCAATGGCGCAGTCAAACCAAACAAAAACCCAAAAAAACACTTCTCAAACAGATACACCCCAGACGATGATTGCCCAGACGTAATGGTTATCATTCGGGAGAAGGAGGTTGATGATAGCCCCTCCATCACTGCAGTCCACCAAGACTTTGCCCTTGACAATTGGAGCACCACTCCTTGCATTTGTCGACGAGGGTAAAAAGGAAAGAAACTCTCTCTACCTTGTAGATAGTAATAACTGCTTACTTTTTCTGTACTGTATTAGCAGTTACTTTTATCATTACATGCTAACACTTTGTGTGATTGAACAGTGTCATATATTAAGTGAAAGCATATTTTGTTTCAGGACTCTGAACTTGGATGCGTCTGTGCTTGCTGATGAGGTGCCTTTTCTCCACAAGGACTGTAACTTTGATGTAAAGTTGGACTCAGACTTGATGGAAATACAAGAGGACTATGAGATACCTCAAAAGATCAAAGAATGGGTCGAAGACAAACTCAAGCGAAATCTTGATCAAACCACCCCTTTTAAACCACGGAACCTTAGAAAACCCCAAACAAATCCAGATTGGTACGGACCTCACTCTGAACCAAAGGAATGATATGGTTACTATATGAACCTATTCCAGGATGTGTTTGCATGGTCTCATGAAGACATGGTCGATTTATCCACGGACATTGTCATTCATCGCTTTCCCATCAAAGGGGGATTTAAGCCAGTCAGGCAGAAGCTCAGATGATTAAAACCTGAGTGGAGTTAAAAGTTAAAGAAGAAATTGTGAAACAATTTTAAGCCAGCATCATCATGATGTCAACATACCTTGAATGGGTATCCAACATAGTCCCCGTGCCGAAACCGGGAAGGGAGGTGCGAGTTTATGTGGATTACAGAGATTTGAATAAAGATTGCCTCAACGATAGCTTTCACGTTCCGTTCATCCACATACTCATTGACAATACAGCTCGATACGACATGTACTCCTTTGCTGATTTCTCCGCGGGGTACCATCAAATCATGGTTGCTGAAGATGATCGTGAGAAAACTTCATTCATCACGCCTTGGGGAGCCCTTTGCTACAGACGATTGTCATTCGGCCTCATCAATGCCGGAGCTACCTATCAGTGAGACATATGGCTCTTTTCCACGATCTAATGCATGAAAATAAGAAGAAAAAAAAAAGAAAAAAAGAAGAAAAAAGAAAAAAAGAAGAAAAAGAAAAAGAAAAGAAACAGAAAAGAAAAAAAGAAAAAAAAAGAAGAAAAAGAAAAATCTATTCAACATGTTCTACAGTTGCTGCCTTACCATCGGCATGTTCTACAGATAGTTTTGGAGTTCGAAGAAATCTCCTTTCTACACATTCCTCGTAATAAGAATGACTTTGCGGATGCGCTACCAACCTTGGCCTCCTTGATCCACATACATGACAAGGAAGACATGCCAACTCTCACATTTGCGCAACAAAAAGCTCCAGCCTATGGGAATTCCATTGAAAATTATCGAATGACCTACCTCCCATCCAGCACCCTTGGTATCAACACATCAAGAAGTACTTACGAGATGGATCTACACCCGCTGAGGCGAGCCCGACTGAGAAAAGGCAGATCCATCAACTTGCTATAAAATTCTACCTGAGCGAACATGCACTCTACAAAGGAGATGCAATACAAGGTATCCTCAGATGTTTGGACGAGGACCAAGCTCAGAGGCTATGGATGAAATCCATGGGAAAGTATGTGGCCCACATATGAGCGACCCTCTACTTGTAAAGAAGATCCTACAACAGAAAAGTCCGACTACGGCAGTTCAAACAACACGACTTGGTTTTGAAAAAAATCGTTAACAACCAAGCTCAGTCTAAAGGAAAATTCTCCCCGAACAGGGAAGACCCGTTTATTGTCAAGGAGGCATTGACAGGAGGCACTTTCAGATTATAGGAAATAGACGGCGATGAATTTTCGCAACTCATCAATTCAGACACCGTGAAACGGTTCTATGTCTGAGGTTACCATCAAGCGAACATCTTGGTTTTGGATCATCAGATCATCAGTCATTCCGGTTCTTTAACCCTTCACTACATACAACCCTTTTTCACACCCATTTGCCCCATCAGGGACAAACACGTTCTAACCAGCAGCTTGGTTTTTGGATCACTCTATCCTTTCCTCAATTTGGTTTTGAACCCTTACTCAACTTCGATTATCCTATCAGGGATAAGACTTTTCACACCTGCAGTTTATCCTATCCATGGGATTAAACTTTTCACCTGCAATCCGCCCTATATAGGGGCGAACTACGTCGATCTGATCTCCCCAATACACAGGAGTACGTAGGTAGCCATCGTTATGGTCCGGTCCTACCACAGAAAAACAAAAATAAACATACTCTTATCCATAAATACATACAGAAACAAGTCCCAAGACACCAAAGATGGTAGGGAATACACACAGATCGACGATCTATTCTAAAAATCCTGAGACATCTCACTGTCCATCCATCAAGGAGGAGTTCAGAATACATCCAGATCACAAAGTCCTGGAGAAACAAGCGAATATCAAGCAAGTAGCAAGGCACAACTAAACGGGAAGTGAATCAACATATATTTCCCTGCCATATATAATGATGTTTGATATATACAATGTGTACTATACATGACAAAATGGCTAAGCTAGTCTGTGCAGGAAAATACAAGCCCATCTACAATTAGTGTATGTGCGAGCTATCAAGTCAAACATGGATTCCCTCTCATAAGAAGGAGGTAACGATGTAATCTCCTGCCAAAGGGTCTCTACACGAGCCAACAAATCCACCGCCAACTACATGCGATATTTCGGGTAGGTATAGCGCTATCCCACTCAACAATCACTACATCTATGGATGATCTGGCCTCATCCCGCTCAACAACAGCGGTATCCCTATGAGTTAGAGCATCATCTCTCTCAACTAGAGTGAAATCTCTACCATAAAGAGCTATCAACATTAAAGCCCACATTCTCTACCTGTTCACCATATGGTACAGAGGTAAAAGCTTTTTGCAATCTCGACATCTTATCAGCCCATCTGTCAAAACAACTACCCCAGACAACAAGCGAGGCTGGGGCAATTTTAAAATTGGTGACAACCGGATATTGGGTCCCTTATATCAAGATTGGGGCAATCTCAAAAGCAGCGACAACTCAATACTAGGGCATTTATCAACCATCCTAAAGTGGAAAATGCACTAGTCAGCACCATCAGCATGGTCATTCATCATCTCAATGGCGATTTCGATATTACTCACTTGTGACTTCATCAACAAAGAGAGCTTCTCATATGAATCCCCAGCAACAACTGGCGAAAGGACTGGGGCATTTTTGCGATTCCAAGGAATGGAAGGATTTTCAAGGCAGGATCATACCTCTCATCAAAAGAAGGAGAACTCCTGAAAGAAATCATGGCGACATTAGCTTGCCCCTACAAAAGAAGGGGAAGATTCTCAAAAGAGTCATTAACTCAAAAGCAGAGACCCAATGACAAAAGATCTAGCGAATGAAATTCTCACCATCAAATGCGTCAACCTGCGTCCAGTCCTCACAAGTTGAGGCCTCTACATTGAAGTTCAAATCTTGGCAGTGAAAGAACGAGTTGTACACTCCAGCGATGTCAGCGGCATTCAAGTCATCAGTTCAACCGGGTTTTGAATCAAGCGCTCAAGGAAATGGGGCACAAGTACCCAAACAGCGAGAGAAAACTCCAAATCACCTCTAAAGGGGTGAGACATCTGATGGTTGAACATAATAAAGAGGGGTATCTGTAGACACTCGAAATTTTCTTCTACTGTTACTAACATTGCAGGAGGACAGATTCGTCTTTTAAGAGGGAACCCTAAAAGATAATCCAAATCCATATCGAATAATACCAAAAGTTCATCATCAAACCCCGGATCGTAATCTGAGAGTAACCAAATCCAAACTCGGAGATAACCCCGAGGCCTGCAGATACAATATCAGACCACACACCGGAGAAGACCGATTAATCTCAGAGATGACCCTGAGGTATCCAGTCTCAGTCCCAACCATGGAAATAAGACAAGCCAACCTCAGAGATGACCCTGAGGATAGTCAAAGTTAACAGCAAGCCAACCTCAGAGATAACCCTGAGAAAATACTAATACAACTGCGTAAAAATCGGAGATAACCCCGGGAAGGGCAAAATAGTCATTTTGCCAACGCAACTTCAACTCACATCAAATCAACTCATCTCAACTTAAATTACTTCAAAGGAAGTCCCACAAGAGCGATATCTTAACTTCTAAGCACAAACTACACAAAACGGCTCAACGGATTGCTTGACGGACGCCCGTGAATGCCATTTCGGTCATGGACCCATCTTCCTGGAATCAAAAAAGGTCAAATCATATGTCATTGTGTATCTCTCGGAAAGAGCTTTCCGGAATGATATGGCACGCTTCCATCGGACTCCCGGATTGAAAGTTATGAGCGACCGACCGAACAGCGCGTACGTACTTCGACACGGCGGGACCCACACTGCCCAGGGCACCCCGGGAAGCCGCAGGTACACTTGCTACTAGGTGCCACAGGTAGACCTGCGGCTCCCCTCTCTATAAATATGGGGCTTGGGGTGCTAATTTTCTAAGAGAAAAAGAAGGGGAAACCCTGCAGAACTCGCTCCACACTTGCCCATACAGTGTATTTGCCCACTTTTAAACACATGTGAGCTCATATATAGCCTCTTTTGTACCTACAAAAGCCAGTGTTTACCCACTCTAAAGAAATAGAAGTCTTCTTTAGCAGTCAGCTGTAAGCCTTCTGACACACTTTAGAGTCTTTCTCTTCATCTTTGCACACACCCTTCTACACGTTGAGAGTCGTGTTGCTTGCTTTTGCCCGAACTTCGGTCCGTGGTTTCATTTCAGTCTATATATATATATATATATATATATATATATATATATATATATATATATATATATATATTGACTAACATTACCGAGTTATGCCTCGGTTGAGCCTAGACTTCGGTCTGGAGCGTTTATTTGCTTTTCTATATATATATTTTTATATATATGAACTGTGTATCGGACTTTGTTCGATTGAGCCTAGACTTCGATCTAGAGCGTTTACTGCTTTAATATATATATATATATATATATATATATATATATATATATATATACTTATATATATTAACTGTGTGTCAGACTTTGTTCGATGAGCCTAAACTTCGGTTTGGTGTGTTTATTGCTTTAATATATATATACTTATATATATTAACTGTATGTCAGACTTTGTTCGATGAGCCTAAACTTCGGTTTAGTGCATTTAATTGCTTTCTATATATATATATATATATATATATATATATATATATATATATATATGAACTGCTATCGAACTCTGTTCGGTGAGCCTGGATTTTATATCCGGTGCGTTTACATGCTTATATATATATACTTATATATATGAACTGCTATCGAACTCTGTTCGGTGAGCCTGGATTTTATATCCGGTGCGTTTACATGCTTATAAGCATGTAAACGCACCGGATATAAAATCCAGGCTCACCGAACAGAGTTCGATAGCAGTTCATATATATAAGTATATATATATATATATATATATATATATTTACATTTCGTCCTACCTGGAGTTTACTTCGTGGTGGTTGACCGTTTTTACAGCTTTATCTACGTTTTATCCCGCCTGGAGTTTTGTCCGTGGCGGTTGATAGCTTTTAACAGCTTTATTTATATTTCTGGTCCCCCATAGAGCTACTTCGTGGTTGGTGATCATGTCTGTATATATATATTTACAGCTTTTATATATATACCTGCTTACTGCTTTCATACAAATTACGGTATCATGTGAGCCTAGGAATCATGTGATCACAGATTCATCCCATTGGATCTAGATTCGGTTCCCGTGATGGACATTTTCAGCTGTAAGCAGCTTGTAAATTATTATGTGGTGTCTGAATTTCCTCAGATGGTTTTCATACCCACGAGGAAGTCGGCATTATTTTATAAATTATTTTCGTACGGATGCTTCGCATCTGTCAAATAAAATCAACCAAGCCGCGCATTTAATAAAATGGGAGTGTAAAAGGTCTCAATTACTATTGAGCATCTGGGTTTGAAAAACCTCTTTTATAAAACATCACTGTCATATCTTTCTTAAAACTGAATTTTTACATAAATTCAAACCCTGTGTATATAGGTGTGAACGAGGCCTCGCACTACTTCCAAATAAATAGCACATTGACCCCCCCCCCACACACACACACTCAGA
The DNA here is from genome assembly GCA_016801055.1 of Panax notoginseng. NCBI lineage: Eukaryota > Viridiplantae > Streptophyta > Magnoliopsida > Apiales > Araliaceae > Panax > Panax notoginseng. Next base: position 112,577,393 of record CM029015.1, read on the forward strand.
TAATGGTTTCTTGAAAAGAGGCGGTCACCGTGGTAACACGGATGTCGGGGGGTGCCTAACACCTTCCCTTCGCCTAATCAAGTCCCCGGACCCTAATTGAATCTCGGTTTCACCGACCCGTTTAGCAGTGTCACATCACTGGGTCAATGTGTAAACCTTTTCTAGGTCAATCTCCAGAATTATGAAGTCCGCTAGGAATATGAATTTTTCCACCTTGACCAAAATATCCTCCGTAATTCCTCTTAGGTATGTGACTGACCTATCTGCCAACTGTAGAGATATATTGGTCGGTTTCGGAGCTGGTAAACCCAATTCGGTGTATACTGTTAACGGCATGAGGTTCACACTTGCTCCCAAGTCGCATAAACACTTTTGGAATGCCATGTTCCCAATTGTGCATGGAATGGTGAAACTCTCCGGATCTTTCAACTTTGGCGGTAACTTTCTTTGTAGAACTGTACTGTACTCCTCTGTTAATGCCACAGTTTCAAAATCCTCTAACTTCTTTTTCCTAGATAGAATACCCTTCATAAATTTGGCATAACTAGGCATCTGCTATAAGGCTTCTGCGAAAGGGATGTTAATCTGAAGTTTCTCAAAAACTTCTAAAAATTTCGCGAATTATTTATCTAATTTATGTTTTTGGACTCTTTGCTGAAACGACGGTGGAGGATACACAACTGGCTTTTCATCTGAATTTGTCTTTTCAACTTGCTTTTCCTCTCCTTATTTCTCTTCAACCACTTTGTTTTCATCAACTTTGTCATCCGTTCTAACTGAATTTTCTGTAATTATCCCATTTAACTGTTTTTCACTTCTCAAAGTGATTGCCTAACACTTCTCGTGATTTCCTTTCGGATTCTTTTTTGTGTCACTCAGTAGAGTCCCTTGTGGCCTATTATTCAATGCAAAAGCCAGCTATCCTATCTGATTTTCTTAGTTCTTAATGGCTACTGCTTGTGTTTTCATAACCGCCTCGTTGCTTGTTATATATTTCGACAACAACTCTTCTAAATCTATTTTTCTATCTTGATGCTGAGCTGTTTGTTGATGTTGATTCTGAAATCCCGGGGGATAAGAAGATCGTGGAGCCTAATGATTTTTATTGTTGCTCCATAAAAAATTAGGATAGTTCATATTCCCCTGGTTGTAGGCATTTTGATATGAATTCTACGAAATTCTATTGTAGCTGCCCACAAACTGAACCGATGCTGGGTTAATGGCACACTGCTCCGTAGGATGTTCTCCAGCACATAACTCACAAATATAAGCCACCTGCTGTGGTTGTGCACCCGTCAGAGTATCCATTTTGTTTGATAAGGCAGCAATCTATGCTGCCAACGCGGTTACCCCGTCTACCTCTAAAACCCCAGCCACCTTAGGCTGTGTCATCCTCGATGTAGGCCACTGGTAGTTATTACCTGACATAGTTTCAACTAACTCATATGCCTCCTCATAACTCTTGGCCATAAATGCTCCACCCAAAGCTGCATCTATACTAGTCCTGAGATTCCCATTTAACCTGTTGTAAAATGTGTTCATCTGCAGCCATTTGGGTAGTCCATGATAAGGGCATTTTCTGAGCAACTCATTGTATCTCTCCCACGCCTCATACAATGATTCCCCATGCTGTTGTTTAAACATGGTAATCTCGTTTCTCATATTTGGAGTCTTTGCTGGTGGGAAAAATTTGGCTAGAAATTTTTGAGCGAGGTCTTCCAATGTAGTTATTGATCCTAATGGTAGCGAATGTAACCAACTCTTCGCCTTATCCCGCAAAGTGAATGGGAACAAGCGAAGTTTGACTGCCTCATCCGACACCCGATTGTATCTGAAAGTGTCATATATCTCCAAAAAGTTGACCAAGTGTTCATTCGAATCATCATTTGCAAGTCCCCCAAACTGAACTGAGTTTTGGATCATCTGAATAGTCCCAGGCTTGATTTCAAATGTATTTGCAACAATCGTTGGCCTGGTGATACTTGACTGAAGCTCAGTCACCTTAGGTGTAGCAAAATCTCTCAACGCTTTCTTGTCTTTGGGAGCCATTATTTTCTCTTTTTCAGAATTTTCAAAGTCTTGCCTAGTGTCCTTTATCCACTTACTTAGTCTCTGAAACCGTTTCTCAATATCGTACTCAAAAGGAAGCAAGTCTGGTTTTTTGGACCGAGTTTGCATAAACTGACTTCAAGAACCTGAAACAAGAAAGAACAAAACAAAAGAAAATGTTGAAGTAAAACTGGACTAATTAAACTAATATTGTAAAATATTAAGATCTATACTAAATCCCCGTTAACGGCGCCAAAAACTTGTTGGGTCAAATCTATATACGCTCACACGCAAGTGTACGTGGTCAACAAGCAATATAATGATGAGTTGAGTATCGTTCCCACAGAGACTAGTATGAAATTAATCCTAACAATTACCATCTTTATATTAATCCAAATTTTATTAAACTATCCAATTCAATGATTATAATTATTAATAACTAAAAACAATAAAACTATTAAGCAATCAACAAACTCAAAATATGTAATTTCAAGCAGATAATGGAGAGTTAGGCTTACGACTTCACTTTAAGAAACACTCTAATTATTAACCCTAATTCCAGTTCAATTCACTATCCCAGTTTATTAATCAAGAACACTAAAATAGAACTAACCACCTCTCGATGCACTAATATCATATTAACTTAAATCCACAAATTAGATAAAATTAAGCTAAACACCTTAATCAACTAAATCACTATATTTCTATGTGAATTACAATCAAATAAGGTTTAAGATCAAGTTCTCTATCCGATTACATGCGATGTTAAGCATATCTCTACCCTAACATACATCAAGATTCCATTCATTCACAGAATTCAAGAACACATGCTATAATGACTAAGTCTAGAATCGTATTTCATCTCTCGAGTTCATATAATTCCACACAAAATTGGTGATCAAGCAATTCATAGATTCAAGCACAAATCACTATAGATAAACTGAAAGATAGATTATTAAACTAAAATTCAAAGCTACACAATCATCGTTTAACCAAAAGATCCATTATAAGCCTAATAAAGAATTTAGTTCATCATAAATGAAATAAAAACTGAAATAATTAAAGTAAACATCATCCCAAGTACAAGTAATGAATTAAGGAAAATAGTGAATCCAGAACCACCCTTCTCCTTAGCTCCAATCTCGCAATTATCGTGAAAATCTTCTTCAAATCTTCTCTCCAATACTATTCCTTCAATTCTGTCTTCCACTTGTTAATTGATTGATAGATGTTCTCTCCCTTGTTGTATCTTGTTAATTATATGCCTAAGACACGTATTCTGACTTAATTTGATGCCAATCATAGTTCCAAGTCATGCCAACCACTAGCCTTCACGTTACAACAGCATTCCAACTGAACCAGGACTTTGACTTTCCCGTACCCCCGCCCCGGCGGAGGTTTATACTCTATAGTTTTTGCCCCGGCGGGCATAGTTTCTACTAATTCGATCAAGTACCCCCACCCCGACAGGGGTTTTATGTGTATGAAGTCCACCCCAGCGGGGGTCCCTTCTGTCTTTGGTCCAATTTAAGCTCTTTTCTTGCCAAGTTTCACCATGATTCAACCTTTTAAATCCAAATGACATGCCACCACACCTAAACACAAAACAACACTAAACAAGTAAAATGAAATGTAAAACTAAAGAATTAACACAATTTAAGCTTGAATTAGATGTCGATTCGTAGGTATAAAACCCACTCATCAGTAAAGAGTTCATAATATTTCATACACATCATCACATACTATCTAAAACATCACTCCAAAGAGTAAAAATTTTCAAATCATGCTGAGGAGTCATATAGACCATGAACTATTGAGGTTTATAGGTATTACTACATGCGACCTTTTTCAATTAAGAAAAAGGTACTCTACCCCTTAAAAAGTTAACAGTATGTTTACAATCACGAAGAAGGTAAACTACCGATGCTAGTACGTACGTTAATCATGGCTCACAAATATTCTCGCTATTGAATTATTTAATTCAATCTGCATAGTTCACCTCAGACTTATCATAGAATTCCGCACCAAAATAATTCGGTTCGCGAAAATTTCAAAGAATACTTAGAATTTTCATAAACGTTGGTCTAGCTGAATCAAATAGCTTAGACTCATACCAATAATTCAATTTCAATCGAAACATTTATGGCCAAACCCCGTTAACAATTGATTATCTTTAAAATTCTAAAAATATTTTATGACGTCATGATAATGTATTGTGTTTACAGCCCATTTGAGGATTCCGTCATTGTGTGACTTTGTCATACTACATCATTCCATAGTGGGTTGACGATCTTTCGATCACATCCAACACTAAATAATTCTGCATTGATAACTCCATCAGTTTCATCTTTGCACCAGGTTACATGATGCATTAATGATATAAAATATATTTTGATATTTTCAAATTATTTTCGTCTAGCCGAAATAATTAGCATAGACTATTCTTTAAACAGTTCAAAAACCTTTGCCAGTCATTTTAGTGATATCATACCTCAATAGGTAACGATGTGTCAGTGTCCCGAAGTCCTCACATACACAATTATCACCATGTGTTGAGAATAAAAATTCATTTTTAAAAGGCACAGCAGTGCGTATTTAGCTTGATGTCAAAAATTTCGAAGTCTAGCATAGCTAGAAGATTTAGAATACCTATGCTTCCACGATCAACTTCACTTTCTATAATGATCCATTGCTTAATAAGTCTATCTATTCCTATCATCCTTAGTTCTCCATTCACAACTTAGCTAAACCCCAGTTCATCAAACTTACCAAAAGTTATAAGTTTAAGAACTTTCTAAAATAATATGAGTTTTGAAACTTATCCTAGCAATACGTAGTTCAAGAACCAATCAAGAACTATCCATATGCTTAGGGGTTCAAAAACATGTCATACGATTATGAGTCACAAACTTGCCATAAGTATAAGTTTTAAGAACTCGCACCTAATCTTATATTCTCTACCTATCTGTTATACACATGAGAAAAGAATCACCTCCTCAACATGTATATAGCAAATAGTGTGACACAAACATTTCAATGATTATCAGTGTAAGAAACTAAGTGGTTGTTACACCTCATACAACTTAGCTGCTGACATGGGTACTCAATTAAAATCCCACATAATCCTAGCTCCATACTTACTCCATACAATTTTTTTTAATCCGTATTGCATCCTCCCCAACCTTTTTTCTGAGTTAGCACAGTACCAATTCATAGTACAACTGACACACATCAATTTTGTCATAAAATTTTCAATCATTCGATTGATCCTCCTCCCTGTTATGACCTTATTAGATCACGGTGTTATCTCATCGTATTATATTACGATTCATTTCTATGTTATGATCATTTTATTTTACGATATCTTTTCCCCGTATACTTTTAGTCTTTTAGACCCTATCTATTCGCTACTATTCATCTTTATTATCAGAGTTAGGTAACTCTGTATCTTTATTACTTACCGAGATTCGTCTTTGAATCTTATTGACGCACTAACTATATTTGAGTTAGTCCTTATCCTTATCTCTACGATTATAGCCTAAGGTAACCCTACCTAAGGTTTATAACCTACAGCTCTACTACCAAGTGTAGCGTCCCCAAATTCGGGTACTAATCACCACGAACCTGGTACACCAATTCTATAACTATTGCGAAAGATATAAACATAAATTATTTATACATTGACATTTACACATAATCTCCAAGGTCGATAACCTTAACTTATTACACAAATTCAAATCCTAAAGTACTTACAATGTTATTTGCCTTTGCCTATATCCAAAGTATTCGTCCTAATCTACAATGTTAATCAAGATATAGCAAGGGTGAGCAACAAGTTTTCCCAGCAAGTTTAAGTTCAAAGAAAGATATATCATGATTGAAAGAATATAAGCTAAATGACAAACTTTCAACAATATAATAATTGTGAAAGAGCATGAATCAATTTTCATAACTGAATGAACGAGACAATAAAAATGAATGGCCAACAATGAACATGAACAAATTTAACTGAACCAAATGGTAATGAAGGTGATCAGCCTTTCATACCTGATGAACATATGCAATATGCATAATATGTCAATCAATAATCAAAGATGTGATATAATCAGCAATGATTAACCATGAACATACTTTACAATAACAACTCAAGTTCGAGTTAGGAAACTTGCACAATAAAAGTACAGGAACTTGCCTGAACCGTAGATTACTGCTACGCAAAGCTAATTTAGCTACATCTGAAAACCTAATATTGATAATATTGATCTCCCAATTAGAATAATATCATCACATATACTACTGTTAATTACAGTTATAAAATAACCTAAACACATTACCACATAATCTTAACAGTCAATAAAGCACATAAGGCCCGGTATCAAGTCAAACTATTTCAGTCTGAATTGAGTTGGTACTATTTCGACATCCCGACTGCCTAATCGGATAATTATCGAGCCTATTATCAATAAGACTCTACTTAAACTGCTTTAATACTATCTTAGATAATTTATTATTTAATCAAAATATTTTTCAATAGCTCAAAATAATTTTTAAATAATTATTATCATTTATAATGATTTTTCAATCATTAATATCAATTTTATATGATTTAAATACCACATAATTTCATTATCATTAATATTTAATTAATTTCAAATATTAATGAAATACATGACATAATTTTATAAGTTATTTATAATATCTCAAAGTATTTTTAATACCTTAATATCACCTTTAAATTATTTTAAAACATTTAAAATTATTTTTAAATAATTGTCATTAATATTAAAATATTAATGTATTTCATGTCAAAATATTAAAAGTTATGTTTTATAACTTAAAACATTTGTAAAACCTTTAAATCATTTTTATATAATTTATAAAATATTAAAACTATTTTTCCATAATTTATTTAATATAATTACTAAATAAATTATTATCATTAATATTAAATTATTAATGAAATTCATACCAAAATATTAAAAGTCATTCAAAATAACTTAAAATATTTTCTAACACTTTAATATAATTTCAAATAATTTTTAAAATATTAAAATTATTTTTAAGTAATTTATTTAATATAATTATTAAATAAATTAAATATCATTAATATTTCAATATTAATGAAATATATCCCAAATTATTAAAAATCATTTTTTATTCCTTAAAATAATTTTTATAAATTAATTATGAATTTTTCATAATTATTTTCTATTTTATTCTAATTATTTAAATTAAATAATTAATTTTTATATAAACTGTCGCTAAAAGGGCCTATCGCGACAAAACTATCGCTATAGGTGTTCTTGAGCCTCAAGAACATTCAAAATCAGTGACCAGGGTACCTAGTTTGACCACTTTTAATTCTATGTTCAAGATGTTTTCTGGGCATGTATATGTACTAGTGATGTAGTATTGATGTAATACTACAAGCACAAACAAATCTCAGGGCCAAACTACATCACAACAGAAAGCTATAAGCCATCAAAAAGCTTGTCAGAGTTGTTCTTCATTTTCTAGGTTACCCAGAAAATAAGAACAGTGCAAGGGTCCTACTTTGGATCTTAATAATTTGGATTCTGGACTTACTCTAAGTGTTAAAGTGTAACACTTATGTAGTAGGTATGTCAAGATACAAAAATAATACACTATTGTAACTTAACAACATCACAACTAAAAGATCTAGGCCAGTCAGAAACTGGTTCTTGAAGAATTCTGGGTTTTCCAGAAACTTCATCAGGCAGTTGTTCAACCCATATTTGACCATCAATGACTTTGATTCTGGTGATTATTTTGGTGCTCTACTGTCATGGTTTGGTAGTCCATATGTCAGACTACAAAAGCTATACACTTACATGGCCTAATAACTTAACAATTGCAAGATCCAAGCCCTGCAAAACCTTGTCAAACAGTTTCTGGGTTTATGGGTTTTCTAGATTTCCAAATTCTGTGACTAGTCAACCATGTTTGACCATGAATAACTTGTGATCTAGACATGCAATGGACTTGATTTCACTTCCATTGTAATATCCTAATGGCATAGAATATCAATGATACACTTGGCCATCCTAAAAATTAACACACAAAGATCTATGGCCTTTGACATTAGACTGTCAGGCCATATTTCTAGGGTTCATGGACAGTTTCTAAAATCCTATTTTCATGCACTTAGATGTTATGTACCCATGATATAACATTATAGATCACTAAATAACATCTTAAAATACATAACTAAACAACAAATCACATCCTTAACAGAAATCTTAAGGATTTAGTAAGATTTATGGTTTATACCTTTTTGGTTCAAAACTTTGATTTCTGATCTTTTATTCTGATCTTGGAGAGCTAAGAAGTTATCTTGGCTTTACATAACACTTATTTTCTCTCCTCATTTCGAGAGTTAGAGAGAGAGAATGGTCTTGGCTTGTGAAAAACTAAAGTGAGATATTTCTTACTTTTAATCTTTTAAATCTTTGATTCCATGGCCAATAATGTTGATAGGTGGCCTTATTGACTGATACAAATTGCTAGACGCATGACAAGCTTAAGTGGTTACTCACCACAAATTGTAAAATATCTTTTACTTAACTTTTAAGTAAAAGGGCATTTTGGTAATTTTGCACCTATTAAGGGTATTTTGGTCATTTCCCCTACAATTCGAAGGGTAGTTTAGTCTTTTCACATATACCCCATAAATCTTACCCCTTAAGGTTTTATACTTAGCATTTGGGCTCCCAAACTAAGGTTTAAAAATTCTCGATTAGGGTTTAGGATTTCCAAAAATAAAATTAGGGTTTCCAAAGCTGGAATTAGAGTTTCTAACCAATCGCTAGGGTTTCTTAACTAAATATCAAAGTTCTTAACATAACATTAGGGTTTGTCAATGTTATAGCTTTACTTGATTCATACTTGACCCTTAACCACATACTGAAAACACATATTCACAATACACAATACCCTATACCTCGCTATCTGATATTCACTTACAGTTTGTAATTTATACAAATTCTTCACAAAAATTTTAAATCCATACCTTGTTTCTAGTTTAGGTCTTATTATTCAACCTTTATTCAATCATTTAAGATTTTATTAATCGTCTAAATTCTTGGGTTGTCACAGAAGCTCTAACTTATATGCTAGATCGGTTTAGATCCATGGTAGATCTAGATGTCTTACTTCTTTTAGTAAGTCCCGATCACTCCGTAGAGCACTAGATCTATATCTAGAGGTGAAAGGGGTCCTAATGGCTCATAATGGGGATTTCAACCGATGAAATCACCTATTCTCAACTTTAAGATATGTTGTACATATATATTTAAGTATAATAATGTGAGCTTAGGAATCCCGGTGTCGAGATCTAATGATCAGATCTTGACTTCATTCCCATGATGGACTTTTGCTTTGCGATATAATGTTTAAATAACGTCAAATCGTTGTACATGTAATATTGGATCTTAAAACGAGTTCGAGGAGTCTGTCCCAATAATTCGCATTTAAGATCCCGTGATAGTGAAAAATTATGATTGTGGGTGTTCGGATTCATTGAGATGGCTTTCATGCCCGATGATTATCCACCCTTTTTTGGTGCTTTATTGCATGCATTATCTCCCAATACGATTTTCAAATAAAACCACAAAGAGTATTCATGAAAAATAAAGTGATTTGGGGTAGATCACCTAACAAATATAAAGATAATAAAAGGAAGTATCAAAGGTCCTCGATTACTATTCGGCCGAAGGATTTGAAAATTATGTTTTTCCAAATTATCATTTGAAATATATATTTTGTCTAAAAATGAACTTTTCGCTAAATCAAATCCTTTGTCCATAGGTGCAAAAGAGAAACAGCACTACTTTCAAACAACACAAATAAAGCCTATAAAAGACTTTAAAATAAAAGCACTGAGCACAATAAAACACACACACACACACACTCTTTGTGCATAGAAAATTAATACGATGCGGTAACTATGTTTTTACGGAAGTCAAGGGGTGCCTAACACCTTCCCCTCGCTTAAGCTAGTCCTCGAATTCTAAGAATATCGGTTTTAAACCATTGCTATGGAGTCACATATTGGGCCATATTGTGAAAACTTTTAAATCTAGATGAGTTGGTACATCCATTGCAAACCATACCAACTGGCGACTCTGTGTCATTCGGCCCTATCATCAAAAATCAAATTTTGTAAAATAAGCCGACTAATGTTGGTCTTTTCCCAAATCTCACCCTTTAGATGAATTAATTGATATAGCAACATAAGAAGGGTAAAAATAATAGGAAAAGAAAAAAAATCAAAAAAGAAATAAATTTTTCCCGGCGTAGACAATTTGATATCTTGAACAATTTTTCAAAATATTCATTTAATCAAATTGTTGATTTTTTCCAAGCTAGGGTTCACACTTGGACATGTTTTACTACACGTTTCGCTACGAGTTCATTTTACGTCGGAATCCGATGATTCCACTTGGGTTATGTTCATATTTCATAGATGTTAAACATAACATTTTTATATCAAACATAGAGCTTGCACACTTTAGTTCATTAATCGCCAAATATCATGCTTTCAAACATTTAAATCTAGGTTTTATGCTCACATGCATTTCCTTGTTCCATTTCAAACCTAAATCACATATAAGGCATAAAATCAAGCATTCTCCTTTCAATAGTCATCCTTGTACCTTCGGATTCCTCATGATCCCACAACACATTGTTGCCTCCTTTTTGTTTTAGCAAAACGAACTCTAACTCATGCAAGTATACCTGGGTCAACAAGTAGTACAGAGTAAGAAAAGTATCGATCCACAGAAAAAGGTGTTAAATCTAATTTATCATGCAACAACTTAATCACTATTTCTATATGCTCAAACTATCAATCAGTAGATGAATTTATATTTAAATTAATTAGCAACGCAATAAATAAATATTATTAAAAGGAAGTAATCAAATTGGAGAGAAATGGGATTCTAATTTCATCTAATGCTTCATCTAAAATGTATGCATCATGTAATTTTTACCAATTAAATACGGAAAGCTAGTCGAGAGCACATAAGTGAAACACAACCATTTTACAGTGAATTATACCCAAATTACACAAAATTCACAATTTATAGAATTCATGTAAACATCACAATTACTAAACTCACTATATGTCTATGTGAATTTATAGTAAATATGGTTTAAGCTCAAACGCTCTTAATAACTACACATTGTGAAACAGTATATGCTTATCTGTATCACGAATCACAAAGCCTAACATGAATAAGCCTTATGAACATATGTTATTATGGTCTAATCTATACTTATATTTCATTTTCCAATTCCATACAAGAAATTAGTGTGAATGGTGATCAATCATTCAAACATTTAGCACGACCATAATGAGAAATCAAATATTGAACAAATAACATCACAATCAGTCATACATATTTAAACTACGCATTAAAATCCATTATAATCCCATAATGGAAATTAGTTCATTTCTAAACCAAAAGCCATTATGGGAATGAAGCAAAACATGGAATTAAGAAATGCAATCAATAGATATAAGAGAAATGATAGAGTAAATCTGATAATCTCTGCTGCAAAGTCTGTTTCTAGGCTTGTTCAAATCAACACAAATCTCCAGAATTCAAGACTAAATATTATTCAGCAATCTAGATAAAGAGAAGAGCTAAAAATCCTAATCCAATGCACTTACTCTCTCCATCGTAGTCTAAAACCTAAGAACAGTAATGAATAATGATAAAAACTGATAAAACCACGTCTGGTATCCAACCATATCGTCTCAGATGAGCAAAACACGCTCAAATTCAAATTACAAAACGTCAGCATTTTTAAAACTGAAAACGACCGGCGCGGCCGTGCGATGGTGTAACTGGTTTCGGGTGCGAGCGCGCTATTTAGCAGTGTGCCGACTGCATGGCGCGGGGGCGCCATATCCCTTTGATATTGGAACGCGGCCGCGCGATGGTGATTTTGCCTCTACATTCTTTTTAGCAATGGCGTGCCATGTTTGACTGTAATGGTAGCGTGGCCGCACTGCTACTGCACATTGCATTCTGCTGCTTCTTGTTTGCTACTTGCTTGCTCTTCACTTCCTTTCTTCTGCACTTAACCATTTCATTGATCCTCCTGCTCACATGTTCAAATTCGACTGCTATCTATACCCTTACACAAATTCACTGTGCCAAGTTAATGCTATCTCCATGCCATTTCATGCCATTCCATGCCATTCCACGCCGTTATGTTGTTATGGGAGTTCCAGCTATGCATACTGCAAAATAAAAATAAAAAATGAATAAAACATAATAAAACTACTTAAGTTGAGTATAATTCATCGTAAGTTGGTAACCAATAAGTAGGTATAAACCTACTTATCAAATACCCCCAAACTTGAATTATTGCTTGCCCTCAAGCAATGCATACAAAAATAAAATGAATAATGCAACTACATGCTATGCAAACTATACTATTATGCAAATGAGTCCCAAGATTTCCAGCCATAATAGAATTCCAATCAAGTGTGCCTCAGAGAATTATCCAGATTCAAGAATAAAGTATCAAACTAAACTACAGACATAACATCATACAATCAAATAATCCAAACTCACTATAAAGATGTTGTGTGTGTGTGATGTGTTCATAAATAAGCTTGACCACGGCAAAGAGTACACAAGTTATACTGCTCAAGTCAGAAAATTAAAGTTTAAATCAAGAATCACATATACTAATGAAACAAAAACTACTCAAAAACATTAATACAAACTAAGGTTCAACAATGGGTTTATTTTGCTTTATTTTTACTCACGAGGGTGATTTTCGCACTTTCTTGCAGTGTTTATTAATTTCTTTTCTTTTTCCCATAACTGTGCAATGCCTCATTCCATTAGGCTAACAGTGCTACCCCTTAGCGAGCTTTCAACCAACGACTCCCAAACCATAAAAGACCTTAGGGCGCTAGGTGTAGAGACACCCCTACGGGCATACTTACTCAAGTAACAAAGGCCCCGAAATAAGACTAGTCACTGTAATTTTTTCTATTTTTATCTTTTTCTTTTGTTTTCTTTTCGTTTTTTTTTTACTTCTTTTTTTTTTATATATATAGCAAGCATACCCATGTGTTCCTAAAATTTGAATATCTGTGTTTTCCTAGTCTATGTTCACTTTCTAGACAATTCTATCTTTAGAAACAAAATTTTCTACTCAGCAAGCAAAACATGCTATTCTTATACCAACAAGCATATATGAACACCTACGTGCTAACCGAAAGCATCTAAGCAACGAGCATAAAGCACATCATGTATAACATTATAACTAAGCTCATGTTATCCACTAAATTCAAGAATCCATCAAATTCACATTCATCATTGGCTAACTAGAATTCCACAAAACTAGATACTTGGGATATGCAACTAAACACACAACTAAAACAAATATTAATCATTAAAAAGCAAAAAAAAAAATTCTGCACAATTAAACTAAACACGAAAACATGCAAACATGATACTAAACATACAAAAATTTAAACTACATGCAATTAACTACTAAACACCCAATACCCCCAAACTTATAATATTTATTGTCCTCAATGAATGAAGGTAAAGGGTTATAAGGAACTCCCACAATTATCAGCTGGACCACCCTCCTCGGGTGGCGAATCTGGCAGTGGAAAAGGCACTGTTGTCCCAACTGTGTCCACTCGAGCATTGTTCCTTATTGCGCAAAAACCTCGGCTAGGGATCACGTTAAACAATTTGCAAATGCTAAAAAATTATCATACATCGCATCAACTTTTCTCTCCAACCTTCAAAGACGACTATCATCATTTGGCACAGTGGCATGGGCTGAAGTTCCTGCGTTAGTTGTGCGCGTGGGCTGCGGAGATGGCACCAATGATGCGACTGGAAGAATGAAGCCTTTGCCCCTCGGGTGTGGCGTACCTCCCGGCCAATCCTCGAACTTGGCAATAGTAGCATGGGTGATATCTTGGCTTCGATACTGCATTTGTTCATCATCCCAAGTGACCCCTTATTGTTCACAAAGACTAGCTACAACGGACGCATGTGGGATGCTTCATGTGGTGCTCCCCCTCATGTAGCGTAACATATTCTGATTAATAAGGTGGCCCACATCAATGTATTTGCCTGTGACTATTCCCCACAAGATAATTGCCCGCTCAATTGTGAACTCATGCTGATGTGATGATGGCATAAGCTTTGCACAGATAAATAAGTTCCATGCCTTGGCATAGCGATTGAGGGTTGAAGCTAGAAAAGTTGTAGGCTGATTTGTGTCAGGCTTGCACTTCCATTGCGTACCCGATATGCACAAGTCAGTGATAACCACGTCCAAGTCGATCTCAAACTATTCAGCCTCTACCCAATTTATATTTAGACACCCAGTTGGTGGATCAGGTAAATTAAACACACTTCAAATCGCCTGTGGACGATAGTCCACTTGAACTCCTCTAACAATAGATAGCCCACTCATGGTGTCTTTGGCATTGGCATAAAACTCCCGAACAATCCCCATAGGTACAGGCATAGGAGTAGCAATCACTCTAACCCATCTTCTTTTACGTATCATATCCCATAACTGGCCATCTTGTTTTTTAGGCTTGAACCCACATTCCCTAACAAAAGGCTTGGCCACTATCCTATAGTATTCCATTTGGGTGCCAAGACTGATAAACCTTGTATGGTCCACCACATCCTCACTCTGCTTGCTGGATGAAGAAGATGATGGATTAAGGGAACGTGCTCTCTTTGGCCCCATATCAAATGATGAATAAGAACCCTTAATTGAAGAGAAAACTGTGACTGAATGCGTATAATATGTAGTGGTGAGAAGTTAGAAATTTGAAAAGAAACATTTTGGAAGAGGAAGAGATAAAGGCTTTGGTTCGTAACAGAGAGATAGTGAGGCGCACGTTCACAAGGAGTTACAACTGAATAAAGAGATGGGATGAGACACGTTTTTAAAAACTTAAATTTTTTTCATGGCTCCGGTCTCGGGCGCAGCCGCCCAATATTTATGCCTGATGATGGCGCGAGCGTGCTGTTATTGAACGTACGAGAGGCGCGGGCGCGCTATTTAGCAGAATGCAAAGATGTCCAGTACGGGCGTGCCTCAATTAAATTGCTTAGCTACGCAGCCGCGCTGCCCTGTACCCTGACAAGAAATGAGCTGCACTTGAGTTTGGAACCAGTAGCTAATGACATTCTGCACTAAACCTACAAATAAAGCATTTACAAATATGAGATATAACAACTTCTCAAATCAAAATATGTACTAATAACATGTGAGAATGAACATATCCGAAAGAATGCTCTATATGCTACTTCTAACCAAAATGATATGCACATTCAACTCCAACAAAACTTACATCAACAATTATATGCAATTAAGAATTAAACATGAAGTAGAAAAATAAACACGATTTACACAGAATTAAACAAGAGGTAAGGATAGAAATAATGGGGTGCCTCCCATTGAGCGCTAATTTATAGTCAGTTAGCTTGACTATGTCTGTTCCGATCATGTCGAGGAAAGAATTGAGGTGACCTTTTGTCTGTCCACCTTACCACCAAAATAATGCTTAAGCCGCTGTCCATTGACTTTAAAAGGCTTGTCCGGGAACTTATCAAATATCTCAATCGCACTATGGGGATAAACCGTCTTCACAGTAAATGGCCCTGACCATCTTGACTTGAGCTTCCCAGGAAAAAGTTTAAGTCTTGAATTAAACAATAGAACTCTTTGCCCCGGTTCAAATACCCGTTCCAAAATCCTGCGGTTATGCCATCTCTTCACCTTTTCTTTATATAACTTGGAGTTCTCGTAGGCTTGCAATCTGAATTCTTCCAACTCATTGAGTTGGAGTAGACATTTTTCTCCTGTAGCCTTGAGGTCGAAGTTCAGCTTCCTTATTGCCCAATACGCCTTGTGCTCGAGCTCCATGGGAAGGTGACACGCCTTTCCATATACAAGCTGAAATGGTGACATTCCCAATGGTGTCTTGTAAGCGGTCCTGTAGGCCCATACTATATCATCTAACTTTAATGACCAGTCTTTCCTTGTGGGATTCACGACTTTTTCAAGAATTCTCTTCACTTCACAATTCGACACCTCTGCTTGGCCATTAGTCTGGGGATGATAAGCTGTAGCAATGTGATGACTCATCCCATACTAAGCTAACAGTGCTGTGAACTAACAATTACAGAAATGGTTGCCCTCATCACTAATAATGGCCCACGGAGTCCCAAACCTTGTTAAAATACTCCTTTGTAAAAACCTTAGAACCACCCGAGCATCATTAGTTGGAAGAGCTGCCACTTCCACCCACTTGGAGACGTAGTTAACTGCCAATAAAATATATAGATTCCCACATGACGAAATGAAAGGCCCAATGAAGTTTATCCCCCACACATCAAAAATTTTAACCTCGAGGATTGTGTTCAAGGGCATCTCATTTCTCTTGGATATATTCCCAACTCGCTGACATCTATCACACTTCTGAACAAAACTATAAGCAGCTTTAAAAATTATCGGCCAGTAGAATCCTGCCTGCAACACTCTAGCCACTGTTCGTTCACCACCATAATGACCTCCATATAATGATGCGTGGCAATCATGCAAATTACCCTCTGTTTCGTTGTAAGGAATGCACCTTCGTATCATCTGATCTGCACACTACTTAAATAAGTAGGGTTCATCCCATATAAACCACTTCATATCATGTAGAAACTTCTTCTTGTGATATCCAGTCAAGTCAGAAGGGACGATCTTGCTTACTAGGAAGTTAGCAAAATCTGCGAACCATGGCACTTCACCTTGCACCACAAATAACTGCTCATCTAGGAAGGACTCATTAATCACAACCTTGTCATTTGCATCTCTTCCCAAATTTTCCAGTCTAGATAAGTGATCTGCCACTTGATTCTCAGTTCCGTTCTTGTCCTTGATTTCTAAATCAAATTCTTGCAAAAGAAGAATCCACCTGATTAGACGAGGCTTTGCATCTTTCTTTGCCACCAAGTATCGAATTGTTGCATGGTCTGTGTAAACTATCACCCTTGTCCCAATCAAATAGGCTCAAAACTTATCAAAAGCATACACAACTGCTAAAAGTTCCTTCTCTGTGGTGGTATAGTTTAACTGAGCATCAGTGGGGGTCTTGCTCGCATAGTATATCACATGAAAGATCTTGTCCCTTCACTGGCCCAAAACAGCCCCCACAGCAAAATCACTTGCGTCACACATCAATTCAAATGGTAAGTCCCAGTCTGGTGTTGTGATCACTGGTGCTGTAGTTAACTTTCTCTTCAAATGCTCAAATGCAAACTTGCAGTCTTCATCAAATTTAAACTGTGCATCCTTCTCCAATAGACTGCAAAGTGGCTTCGTGATCTTGGAGAAGTCTTTTATACACCTGTAATAGAAGCATGCATGTCCCAAAAAACTGCGAACACCTTTTACAGAAGTAGGTGGAGGCAAGTTCTCAATAGTCTCTAACTTAGCTCTGTCCACCTCTAGTCCTTTCTTAAAAACTTTGTGTCCCAAGATGATACCCTCTTGTACCATGAAATGGCACTTTTCCCAATTCAAAACCAAGTTCGTTTCAACACATCTTTTCAATACCATCACAAGATTTTCTAAACACAAGTCAAATGAATCACCGAATACTGAGAAATCATCCATGAAGACTTCCACATTGTGCTCCACGATATCTGAAAAGATTGCCATCATACACCAGTGAAAAGTGACCTGGGTATTGCACAACCCAAAAGACACTACTCCTTACCCTCTTTTCTTGGATTTGCTTCTGTATTACTTGGCAAATACCCATGTGGTCTGTTGTTCAGTGAATTTTCTATTTGGCCCATCTGAGTTTCTAGATTTTTTATAGCCACTGCTTGGCTTTTGATCATCACTTTTGTATTTGCCATGTACTTGAGCATCATCTCCTCCATTTCTGACTTTTTCTCTATCTGAGGTGCAGATGGATGATGTTGCTGTTGTTGTTGAAATCCAGGAGGGTAGGGTGGTTTCGGTGCAAACTGTTGTTGAGATGGTTGTGACTGATACTAATTTTGAGATTGAAACTGTTGATTTTGTTGATGTTGATTGTTTTGGTTGTTGTTTCAGCTAAAATTGGGATGGCTGCGGTTGTTGGGGTGGTAAGAGTTCTGAAACTGATTCTGAGGCTTCTGGTAGTTACTCACGAATTGCACCAATTCTGAACTGATAGCACACTGATCAGTTTGATGTGACCCCGCACATATCTCGCATATAAACACAACTGGCTTTACCTTACTCTCTGTCAAAGAATCAATTTTCTTAGCCATAGCTGCCATCTGAGCAGACAACTGTGTAATAGCATCCACCTCTAACAATCTCGCAACTTTAGGCTGTGACATCCTGGCTGTAGGATTCTAAAAATTATTAGCAGTCATTATCTGTATAAGATCATAAGCCTCTTCATAACTCTTAGCCTATAAGGCTCCTCTTGCAGCTGCATCTATAATTGGCCTTGATTGTTAACCCAATCCATTATAAAAGGTATTGATTACCATCCATTCTGGCATTCCATGATGGGGACATTTCCTTAGCATCTCCTTGTAGCATTCCCAGGCTTTATAAAATGATTCACCCTATTGTTACTCAAACTGGGAAATTGTTGTCCTCATTTTAGCAGTCTTAGTCATTAGGAAAAATTTTGTTAAGAACTTTTGTGCTAAGTCCCCCCATGTTGTAATAGACCCCGTTGGCAATGAATGAAGCCATCTTCTAGCCTTATCCCGTAGAGAGAATGGAAACAGTCTGAGCCTAATTGCATCTTCTGACACCCCATTGTACTTAAAGGTATCACATATCTCTATGAAGCTTAATAAGTGTTCATCCGGGTCATTGTAGCAGCACCCCCAAACTGGACTGAATTTTATACCATTTGTATAGTTCCTGACTTGATCTCGAAGGTGTTGGCTGTTATAGCTGGCCTCACAATGCTCGACTGTAACCCATTAATCTTTGGCATTGAATAGTCCCTTAAGGCTCTATATTGCTCTTCTCTAGGCTCTTCTGCTGCCATGTTGGATGATGAAGTTTCAAAATCTACTTGTATATTTCTACGTGCTCTCGATCTCCAAGCACTACCATTGATATTTTCCTGTGCCGGAATCAACTCAAGATGAGACGATCGAGTGTTCATATACTACGCATAAGTGCCTGAAATACAAACAAAAACAAAATAGAAATAAGATAAGAATAGAATTATCTAAGTCACACAAATTTAGCTTTAATTGATGATGACAATATTAAAAATAAACGTCTTTCCCCGGCAATAGCGCCAAAAACTTGTTACCTCCTTTTTGTTTTAGCAACTCATGCAAGTATACATGGGTTAACAAGTAGTACAGAGTCAAAAAAGTATCGATCTACGGAGAAAGGTGTTAAATCTAATTTATCATGCAACAACTTAATCACTATTTCTATATGCTCAAACTATCAATCAGTAGATGAATTTATATTTAAATTAATTAGCAACGCAATAAATAAATATTATTAAAAGGAAGTAATCAAATTGGAGAGAAATGGGATTCTAATTTCATCTAATGCTTCATCTAAAATGTATGCATCATGTAATTTTTACCAATTAAATACGGAAAGCTAGTCGAGAGCACATAAGTGAAACACAACCATTTTACAGTGAATTATACCCAAATTACACAAAATTCACAATTTATAGAATTCATGTAAACATCACAATTACTAAACTCACTATATGTCTATGTGAATTTACAGCAAATATGGTTTAAGCTCAAACGCTCTTAATGACTACACATGGTGAAACAGTATATGCATATCTGTATCACGAATCACAAAGCCTAACATGAATAAGCCTTATGAACATATGCCATTATGGTCTAATCTATACTTATATTTCATTTTCCAAATCCATACAAGAAATTAGTGTGAATGGTGATCAAACATTCAAACATTTAGCACGACCATAATGAGCAATCAAATATTGAACAAATAACATCACAATTAGTCATACATATTTAAGCTACGCATTAAAATCCATTAGAATCTCATAATGGAAATTAGTTCATTTCTGAACCAAAAGCCATTATGGGATTGAAGCAAAACATGGAATTAAGAAATGCAATCAATAGATATAAGAGAAATGATAGAGTAAATCTGATAATCTCTATTGCAAAGTCTGTTTCCAGGCTTGTTCAAGTCAACACAAATCTCCAAAATTCAAAACTAAATATTATTCAGCAATCTAGATAAAGAGAAGAGCTAAAAATCCTAATCCAATGCACTTGCTCTGTCCATCGTAGTCTAAAACCTAAGAATAATAATGAATAATGAAAAAACTGATAAAACCACGTCTGGTATCCAACCATATCGTCTCAGATGAGCAAAACACGCTCAAATTCAAATTACAAAAAATTAGCATTTTTTAAACTGAAAACTACTGGCGCGGCCACGCGATGGTGTAACTGGTTTCGAGCGCGGGTGCGCTGTTTAGCAGTGTGCCTAGTGCATGGCGCGGGCGCGCCATGACCCTTTGATATTGGAGCGTAGCCGCGCGATGGTAATTTTGCCTCTGCATTCTCTTTAGCGCAGGCGCGCCATGTTTGACTGTAATGGCAATGAGGTTGCGCTGCTACTGCACATTGAATTCTGCTACTTCTAATATGTTACTTGCTTGCTCTTCATTTCCTCTCTTCTGCACTTAACCATTTCATTGATCCTCCTGCTCACATGTTCAAGTTCGGCTGCTATCTATACTCTTGTACAAATCCACCATGCCAAGTTAATGTTATCTCCATGCCATTTCATGTCATTCCATGCCATTATATGTTATTATGTTGCTATGGGAGCTCCAGCTATGCATACTACAAAATAAACATAAAAAACGAATAAAACATAATAAAACTACTTAAGTTGAGCATAATTCATCATAAGTTGGTAACCAATAAGTAGGTATAAACCTACTTATCACACATAAGACTCCCACAACCAAGCATGCATTTCTTACTTAGAATCATATATACTAGCATAACTTATAAAATTATAACTAGGTTATGAACCTACCTCTTTGATGCTTTCTTTCTCTTAGCTAAAAACTTCAAGTAGCTATCCACCTTTGTTCCTCCTTCTTGAACTCCACCAAAAGCAAGAACTCTCCTAGGTTATTTATTTTCTCTCTATTTCTCTCTAACTCTCTATATACTAGAGCTTAGCAAATGGAAGAAACCTTTGCAAATGAACTTGGAAGAACCTATTTATAGGCCAAATTTATGTACCAGATACATGTACAATACATGTACTATATACACCCAATAGGTTAATAACCATTGGTAAAAAGGTGTTTAGGTAGAAAGTGGTTACTAACCCTAAGTTAGCTATGTTCTAGCTCATCCTTCATCACATGGCATGGCTTGTAAACTTAATTAAGTAACAAAATCAGCATTTTGGCTTTTAGAGGGGTGAAATTTTCAGCCATGGTGCCTCATTACCCATATGTTACATTTTTTATTCCAACTCTTGTAAATTGCTAGCTTATGCACACACACACACACACACACACACACACACACACACACACACACACACACACACACACACACACACACACATATATATATATATATATATATATATATATATACACTCATCCTATATATATACATATCCATATTATCATATGATCCATGTACATTGGGTTGGTCCAAATAACATTTGAATTAGGCTAGATGAAATTTCTTATACACATTGTGTTCAATTATCAATCCAACACATCAGTTACTTGGACCACATTACCTAACACTTGTAATTTAGTCACATTGGGCTTAGGTATATTCTTTAGTTCAATACATTATTAATTCATGTCTCAATTAATCCAATTAAGTAATTAATTATGTCACACAAGGCTTATCACTTAAGCTTAATTAATTATAATCAAGCTTATCATTATCATCGTTATACTTCTTAATCATCTCATACTTAATTCAATTCAAATTGAATTATTAAGTTCCATGCCACATATCTATATACACATGCACTCAAATAATTTTCTAGCATCTTTATTTTCATTACTAATATTATTTATAAAATTTACGGGTATTACATTGTAAGACCCCAACTTTTATGAATAAAGATTAATTCTTCTCTAAATGTTATTTTGAATAATAAGGTGTGAATTTGATATAATTTTATAGTTGTGAGTAATATTTATAAATTTTGCAAAGTAAGCAAGTTGTCATAAAATATTCGTTTGGTCAGGAAATATTCGTTTTATCAGGAAATATTCGTACGAAGGCACAATTATTGGTGGACCCCACAACAGAATTACTGTCAGAGTTAAAAATGACAGAAATAACTTTTTATAAACATAACGGCAAAAGTTTTACCATTAACTATTGAAATACCCAGTGATAGAAGTACAGTAATACGCGTGGTTGCACAGTAGCATACGGTATTGCATAGTATCTTTGATTATTGATGCTTACGTGAGAAGTCACTCAGTTTTATTCAATTATTACCACAGTAATTGTTGCATAGTATCTCATATTATTGATTCAATTATTGTTACAGTATCATCTGCACAATATTTTATATTATTAAATCAATAATTGAGACGACAAAATTATTCATATTATTATTTGTATTATTGGCAATGTCTAGAAAGTTCTGTTGAGAAAAGGGGTTTGGTCACCTAATTGCGCGCCAATAAGGAGAAGTCCTTATCGGAAAGCCCCCTCTTTCTTGGGAATGATTTGGTTGTTAATATTGTGAGTTATAATATTAATGATGAATAAATGTTATTAAAAATGTGTTTAGTGAAGCCAAGTGAATTGAGATAAATAGAGGGGGTTTTATAAATAAAATATATTATATTTTATTTAAAGTTTTCGTTTTATTAGAATATTTTATTTCACAGTAATGAATAGTAAAAAAAATCAGAAAATCAATTTTTCTCCACCAAATTCGTCCATGATTTTCTTTACTGTGTACTGTTGGGTAAAATCTAGTTACGTACAACACGCAAGTATACGCGGTCAACAAGTAATAAAGTGTAAGTAGAGTATCGTTTTCACGAGAAATTGTTTAATAAAAAACACCAAGTACTATCATGGAACCAACTCAATCTTATTTAAAAGAATGAATTTTAAATTATATAATTAAACTACTATTAAATTTCACAAGTTAAATTAAGAATACGGAGATTTAAAATTACAACTTCACTTATTGCTTCATTTAAGTTAACACACTTATCATCAATTATTCTCTATCCTGAATTGTTAATCAAGAACACTAAAGCAGATAAAATCACCTCTCGATGCATAATACTCATACTCACTTAAATTCACAGATGATAGAATTAAGCAAGACACCCTAATTAACTAATTCACTATATCTCTATGTGAATTACAATTAAAAAGGATTTAAAGCACAAGTTCTCTATAAGATTACATATGGCGTAAAGGCATATATCTATCCTAAACACGAATCATGAATTCCATCTATGTAGAAATCACAAACACACGTTATCATGATCAGATCTAAATCTATACTCCTCTTCCGATTTCATATAGATTATTACGGTAATTGATGGTCAATCAATTAAACAATTAAGTCCAAATCACAATAAACTATCCTCACAATAGAACATAATAATTGATAGCGAAGCATATTAAAATAAACTACACAATAAGATCCATTGTAATCTCAAACAAAGAATTAGTTCATTGAATTAAAATTAAGAATCTACACTTGAATACACATTAAAAGATAAGAATAAGATTAGAGTGAAGAAAAAATATGTTGTCAGCAAATCTCCATCTTCCTCAAACTCCTACTCTTGATCTTCAATGGTTTCCAAGTTTCTTCCATCTCCAAAACTAATAAGAACTAGAGTTTTTGGTCCTAATCTACTATAATCTAATTTAATGGAATCCTCCCTCTCTCTCTAACCCTAGTTATTCTCCTCCTTTTATATGTCTCTTTATATGTCTTTAAGTCCTCTTGGAAGTCCTTGAATCAATCGGCTCCAACCAATCCTTCTTGAACTCAAATTCTGCCAAAAACTATTTTTTCTGCGCGTACCCCTGCCCCAGTGGGCTTTTTTTCACTGGTAGGCCCATCCCGATTTGCTATGCTACTATTTTTGGGCTTGTACCCCCTCCCCGGCGGGCTTTTGTATGTAAAATGCCCACCCCGACGAGCATCCTTTGTCCTGTTGCAGTGTCCTCTGGTAAAACGGCCACAACTTTTGATTCGGAAAAAGTTACGAGGCCTGCCACCTATCAAATCGAAGATCTCGACGAGCTCTACAACTTTTATTATTTGAGAATTGAGAAATAACGGATGGATGAAACCTGTAGGCTTATAGTTTTGGGTAGACCCCCAAACCAACAGTAACTTTATGAGACCATATATGTAGTAATTTATCTGTTAATATATATTTAATATACCTTTAAATTATCCATGCTATTTTATTAAATGAGTCTAATTGAAGCTTGATACTTGAATAAGTGGGACGTCACCCAAGTCGCGTTTAGGACTTTGCATTTAGCCGTGTTATGGCGTGGTGGCCTTTATCCTCTGTAAATCGTTGACAGACGTGCTTATTCCAGTATCGAATCTCGATCCTGCCTCCTTTGGTATCAGAGCCATGTTAATTTATTGTTATATTAATGAATATATTACTTATAAATTACGCATATATGGTCACCTTGAAAAATGACTGATTTTTCCCCTTCGTCTGTGACAACAGTAGCTAATGCGTCAGCTTCTACCTTAGAAGCAACTGAACTAATTGCCTATCAGGATGTAAAGGAAGCCTTAGATAAATGGACTATTCCTAAAATCAAACCAGAAACTATTTACAAAATTGGAACCTTTGATTTTATCAGCAAAAGAATTATCAAAACTTTTGAGCATGTTGTTCCTTTACAGAATAATGATGAAATTTTATATTTGTTGCATGTTGAAGACTTATACCCTTTTCTGCAAAAATATAAATATGTTCACATAGGACTTGTCCAAGTAGCCTTTAAACCTTTGACTTTGCTTGGCCAAAACACCAGTATTCAATGCACCCTCCGTGATGGTAGGTGTCTCAACTGGAAAGCCTCTCTTATGGGAGCTATTGAAACTAGTCTTGCTCATGGACCAGTATATTTCAATATTTATCCGAATCTAAGTATAGCCTTAACTGATAATAATTTGTCAAAAGTGTTAGAAATGAGAATTATATCTCATGGTTATGAGTATCTGCCAGGATCTCCTCCTTTTGCCATATTATTCCGTATTCATCTTAAAGTTTTAACTACTTTAAACCCTTATATCCGTAAACAAAGCCATCAAGGACATACTGTCCTAATTGACACAAATCTTTTCAGTAGTCAAGTGGCTATTCCCAGAATGATTCCTTGGGAAGAGATTACTTTCCCAAAACAATGGCAAATTACTAATGCTGTTCCTACCAGACCTATAATTAGACAGTCCATAGAGGATGTCATCCAAACCAGTAATGGAAATGTTTATTTAAAATTCCAAAGACCATTTACTCGTAGTCGGTCTATTAATAATATTTCTTATAATATTGATTTTCCTGAATCCTCCAGACAATCTGTGTCTGATCCTTTAGAATCTGTCTATCAAGAATCCAAGAATGAGTCTGTTAAAAATGAAGACTTGATTAGAGGGATTCACGTTTCTGAAAATCAAATACCTCATGGTATTTATGAAACAAATACTCCTCAAAACAGAAGACCTTATAGTCCAACTGCTAGTGATATGAATTTTGAATGTTAATGGATTTTTCTCCCAATAGTAAAATTCGTCAATGTTTAAACCAGGAGTTTATGCAGGATAAATACTAGAATTTTAGAAATTGGTATTTTAAAAATCATGAAAGTAAAAAATTAGCAGAAATTAAAGATAGTTATTATGCTTATCTGAATAAGAATCAGTGTATTTTATCATTTGTCAAATGGTATTATGATTTCTTGTTAAAATCAGAATTTTACCCTGAAAGTCAACTGAATGTTTTAACTGGAATTCAAAAGGACTGGATCACCACTAATGGCAATATCATTCAATCCATTCACCCCCCTCCTAAGTCCCTTGAACTTAGTCCGGGAAATGATAATTTAAAACCTTTAATAATCAATCCGTATGTTGACATATCTGAAATACCCCATCCACAAGAAGAGGTTAAAATAAAAGATATTTTACCCTTGTCTAAACAGAATAATTATACTAATCTATTCCTTCAAACTGTAGGAAAACAGTTAACTAGAATTGAGGAACATATTAATAATATTAACGAAAACTGTCAAGTTGTTCCCCACAAACCTGAACTTCAACCTGTAACTATAAAACCGCCATTAGAAGTCAGTAATTTTAGAATGAAATCTTCTAAACCTGACAATGAGTTTATTAACAATCTTTTAAATAAAATAAAAGATTTAAAACTTACATCTGCACCTACTTCTTCATCTCAAATTAATGTTATTTCTGGACACTCCTCTTCCACCAGTAACAATACTGACAGTGATACAGATAATTCTAATGATATCTCTCCTAGTCATTTGTTAGAAATCCAGAATAACTTTCAGGATATGCAGAATATTAATAAAATAACTTACAGTCAAAAGCCTGTTAACCGTATGGCACTAACCGGACCTAGTAGGTATTACTATCCTAGACCTACCCCCCAGGATATTCTTTATGAAGAAGACTTTCTTCATACTCAAAAATCTTACCATGGGAAAACCATTTATGAATGGAATATTGATGGTAAGACAGAATATCAAATCTTCGAAACCATCCATCATATCTTGATGTATGCAACTGTCTGTAAACAGAACGATAACACAGACCACCAAATCTGTCGTTTCTTAGTTAATGGATTCACTAGCATCCTTAAGGGATGGTGGGATAATGTTTTAACTGCAATCCAGAGAACTGAAGTTCTTCAATCCTATAAAGAAGAACTTGACCCTGTTACTAGCCTTCTCACAAGAAGAGAAGATGCTTGTTACACTCTTGTTCAGGCCATCCTTCATCATTTTGTTGGACCTGGTCAAATGAACACTGACAGAAGCCGTGAGCTCCTCCAGAACCTTCGATGCCCATCTTTAACCCATTTTAGATGGTACAAAGATGTCTTTTTAATGAAAGTCATGCAAAGATCAGACGCTAACAGTGAACACTGGAAAGCCAAGTTTGTTGACGGTCTTCCTACTTTCTTTGCTGAAAAAGTTCGAAAAAAGCTTAGAGATAAGCATGACCGAATGAGTATCCCTTATAATCAGTATTCCTATGGTCATCTCATTTCAGTAATTATTGAAGAAGGTTTATCCTTATGTAATGACATGAAACTTCAACAATTAATGAAAAAACAGAATCTCACTAAAAAACATGAGATAGGAGAATTTTGCGATCAATTCTCTTATGATACAAAATTACAGTATCCTCATAAGATTAGAAAACAGCACAGATCTAAAACTTCTAGACCTTATCGGAAACGCTCTTCTAAAAAATCTTCTTCTAATAACAAAACCCCTGAAAAAACTACAAAGAAGAGGAAGAGTAGTAGTAAGAAAAAAGATAAGTCTAAAATTGAATGTTATAAATGCGGTAAAACAGGACATTTTGCTAATAAATGCAAATCTAAATTGAAACAAAAACTTAATGAGATGTCCCTTGATGAGAATATCCAACAGCAAATTATTAATTGTTTAGCTACCAGCAGTTCTGAGTCTGACTCCGAAGATGGTTTAGCTGAGGTCTATTCTGAATCTGATAATGATTCTGATGTCGAGCATTGCCAAACTTGCTCAATCAATAACTGTAAAACAAGCACTGAAGCTGATTATTGGAAAGCCATCGTGGAGATGAATGGTTTAGATGTTGGAGGTCCCAGCATCAATGTCTTAACTGATACCCAGAAATCTCTCCTTGACTTAGCTGAAAATATAAAAGATCCCGAAATTAAACTAAAATTTTTAGAGATCTGTTATAAAAATCAAAAAACCGAAGAAAACCTTCCAATTGATCAGTATAGTATGCGTGAGGTTATGAGACGCATAAAAGATGTTTCTAATGCTGATAAACCTACTACTATTCAGGATCTTAAAACAGAAATTAATATTTTAAAATCTGAAATAAAACAGTTACAAAATACTAATACTATCATCTTCCATGATTTAAATAGTATCAAACAACAGTTAAACAATAAACATGATAATCATGTAGAATCCTCAAAAACTGGATCTTCTGACAAACCAGAATCTTCTGAACAGTATTTAATGCTTATGAATCAAGTGATTTTTCAAAAATGGTATATTAGAATTACTCTTGTTATCAAACCGGATTTTATCATTAAAGATGCCATTGCCTTAGTTGATAGCGGCGCTGATATGAACTGCATTCAGGAAGGATTAATTCCTACCAAATATTTCTAGAAAACCACTCAATCATTAACTAGTGTTAGTGGTAACACTATGAACATTAAATATAAAATTCCAGAAGCCTTAATCTGTAATCAAGGTCTTTGTTTACCTACCTCTTTTGTTCTTATCCGTAATATGAATCAAAGTATCATCTTAGGCACACCTTTCCTTTGTCTTTTAATGCCTATCTCGAAGATAGATACTTTAGGTATTCACACTACTCTTAATAACAGGCATATTATTTTTGAATTCATAACAGAACCTTATACTAAAGAATTAAATCAAGTCAAGCACATGATTTATTCAAAAGAAAAGCAAATAAATTTCATCCAAAAAGAAATAAAGTTTCTTTCTACAGAACAAAGAATTTTACAGCCCTCTTTACAGGAAAAAATAAAATTAATTTACAAAACTCTTCAAACAGAAATCTGTAGTGATGTCCCGAATGCCTTTTGGAATAGGAAGAAACATATTATTTCTCTTCCTTATATTCCTAATTTTAATGAAAAGAATATTCCTACTAAGTCTAGACCCAGCCAAATGAAGAAGGAATATTTACTTCTTTGCAAAACTGAAATTGAGTCTCTTCAACAGAAAAAGCTAATAAAACCCAGTACTTCCCCTTGGAGTTGTACAGCTTTTTATGTCAATAAAAATTCCGAAATTGAACGAGGAACTCCCCGTCTTGTTATTAATTATAAATCTCTGAATGAAGCCCTTCAATGGATTAAATATCCAATTCCGAATAAGAAGGACCTCCTTGACAGACTTCATGATGCCACTATTTTCTCCAAATTTGATATGAAATCAGGATTTTGACAAATACAAATCAGAGAACAGGATACTTATAAAACTGCTTTTACAGTACCTTTTGGACATTATGAGTGGAATGTTCTTCCATTTGGTGTCAAAAATGGACCTTCTGAATTTCAACATATCATGAATGATATTTTTAATCCTTTTACTGAATTTATTATTTGCTATATTGATGATGTCTTAATTTTCTCTTCATCAATAGAACAGCATATTAAGCATTTAAACATTTTTAAAAATGTTATCATAAAAAATGGTTTGGTAGTTTCTGCTCCTAAGATGAAACTTTTTCAAACAAAAATCAGATTTCTCGGGCATAATATTTTCAATGGAACTATTATTCCTATTGATAGATGTATTGAATTTGCATCTAAATTTCCGGATGAAATTAAAGATATTAATCAACTGCAAAGATTTTTGGGAAGTCTAAATTATATTAGAGATTATTATCCTAATCTTTCCCAAGATGCTGCTATACTGTACACCCGGTTAAGAAAAAACCCTTTGCCTTGGACTATTGAACATACTAATGCAGTCCAAAAGATCAAAACTAGAGTTAAACAGTTACCTTGCCTCTCTTTACCCAATCCTGAATGGAAGAAGATTGTTCAAACTGATGCTTCTAATACAGGATATGGTGGTATTTTAAAGCAATTTAATCCAAACAGTAACAAAGAGGATCTTATCCGTTTTACTTCAGGAGTTTGGAAAGGACCTTCTTTGAATTATCCTACCATTAAGAAAGAATGTCTTTCCATTGTTAAATGTGTTTTAAAATTTCAAGATGATCTTTTAAATCAACACTTTTTAATTCGAGTTGATTGCTCGGCTGCAAAACAGATATTTAAAAAGGATGTACAAAATCTAGCTTCTAAACAGATATTTGCCACTTGGCAAAGTATTTTATCAGTATTTGACTTTGATATTGAATATATCAAAGGAAAACAGAATTCTTTACCGGATTTTCTAACCAGAGAATATTTGCAGGAATGAGCAGTAGAAGCCGTGGCCGCGGTCAGCGAGGCCGAGGCAGAACTAATCAGTACTATACAAAATTTCCTACTCTGAATTCTCAGACCAGCAACTCTTCGGCTTCTTCTAGCCAACCTACAGTAAAGGATGTTCTCCTATTACCCGAACAGTATATTCGTGATGAAATTGTAAATCTGTTTTATTCATGATGAAATTGTAAATCTGTTTTTTTTTTTTTGAAAAGATTGTAAATCTGTTTTATTAATGATGAAATTGTAGATCTTTTCTTTTGATCTATCAGAGATATGGATTTGTGTTTGGATTTGTGTTTAGATTTGTACCGCTGACGATTCTAACGTTTTGGCTCTGAAGTCGGGTCCATAGTTTCATCATCGGCGGGGATGGTAGAATTTGTGAGATACAAAAAAAAATTTATAATATTATAGAAGTTATTTTTATCCAAAAATAATCAATTTCGATCGGTCATACTTCTAAATAATTTAGATTTATATTTATCACTTAACGATTAAGATGCATTAAAAGAAAAAAAAATTACCAAAAAAATTTAGCCTCTAAGAGGTACATTCAGACATAATCAAACACAACCTAAGATTCCACGGATTAAGATCTCCTCCATTACGTCTATACTTCAATTTCTTTCTCTAGATACACATTTAGGGAGTGCAAGTGTAATGGAGGGCCCTATGAATTAAAACTCTACTTAAACAGGTTAAGTATAAACACCAAAATATAATGTAGAACTCGGAATCCTCAAAAAACAAATACATGATTGTCTGCATACAAGTTCCATCTGTTCCAACATTACAGAAACCCCAAACAGGGGATACAAACAAATGGACATTCATATGGCCATGACACCTCAACACCCAAAATGCATTTAAATAGGGAAAAAGAATAAAAAGATAAATGACATTTATATATAAATACAAAGGCCCATATTTCATAATCTTACAGAGTGTTGTTTAGACTAATGGGGCAGTTGATAATTTCACATAACTACCTATACATATTTGGTCTTAATTGATCATCATGAAATGGGAAATGAGCCGTAGAAGGTAATCCCACTTCCCTACTCGTTAACCCTACAGAAGAAGGCACCCTTGGCGTCATGTCTTGGTAAACCGAATAAGCAGGATATGCATATTTACTAGCAGACGGTAGATTTGAACTTAAATGAGGATCGGGAGAGCTGTATCCGGAGGAAGTGGTAAGACCTGATTCCAAGGTAGTCTGAAAGACGGGAAACCTTGTAGGCAGCCCTGACCTAGTCTCCATGTAAGGGTATGTGCGAGTGCTTAAATATTGATCACTAAAAGTGCTTGATCTAGACTCCGTGTAAGGGCTAGGAAAAAATCTATCAGTAACAGGTCCAGGATAATAATTTGTCAAGCTTAATTGGGAACCAGAACTTAAAAAGTTGCCTCGAGTAGTTGAGTCAAATTGAAAATCAGTTGGCAACCTGAAAAGGGCAGCAGATCCAACGGGAAACTCAAATCTGTCCCCAGTTCTCACAAGAGGAACAGAAGGATCAATTGTTTTCTTCACATATCCACTTTCTACTAATTGAGATCTATTGAGGTTCTGTCTTAGTGATAACTTGGCTTTTTGAAGTTCCTCCAGGACAGATCCTAGCTTATTGGAAGGTTCATGAGGCATCAAGGCAAACTGATTTGTACTTCTTAAAGCTTCATTGTGCAAACTACTGCCATTGCTAGAAGAAACTTGTCCGCTGTGAGAGTGGTTCACAGGTATATTATGATGAGTACCTGAGTGCACTTTCTCATGACTACTCTTAGGCATTGAAAGTGCAAATTCTGAAACTAGGGGTTTATAAGCAATGTTGCTGCTGGATTTCTGATCCTGCAAGAATCCCATGTCAAATTGGGGAGGAGGCTGAAACCCATTAGGAGTTACGGATTCATTACTGAAGCCGGCACCTGCTTCCCTTAAGTTTGCTTCTTGCTTATGGGAGTCTAATGTTTTTGCATGGAATGATTGAGCTGGTTCCCTGCTGTCATCTCTTTCTTCAGTGACATCTGAATGGTTCCCAAGGTCACAAGAATCCTGAATAATTCATGATAAAGAATACCATAGGTTAGGATTTGGTACAAGATGTTTCATCTAAAACATGTAAATAATTACAGAAAATGACGTAGACTCTACATAAAGGGTACAAGCCCAACAAAGTAAACAGCAATAACAGTGGGAGAACAAAGGACCCACTTTGATAATCACAAGAATGTTGCAAAATGCAGTTGAAGCTTATTTGCTACTCATTCCGAGTCAAGGTCAATTAAATCTCAGTCATCCTGTCTGAATATGCCAAAGAAAACCACAAATAACCAAGCCCTTATCAGTTTTTTTGTCATAAGTGTAACTTCAATGTTCTCCCACTTTCCATTTTTAAGGTTTTGCACCCCGACCTCACCTTAAGAGCTCGTCTTCCAACATGAGAACAAAAAATTTAAATTACACCCTTTTCCCCATCCTTTGTACAGAAGCATATTGATGTTATGTTCATCCTGGTTAATTCCTCGCCTCGTTTAGAGCTCATGGAATTTCTTATAAAAAAGGGTCTAGCGTATGATTTGCAAGCCAATCACTCTGAGAAAGTTGGTAATATTTTCTTTGTTCGTTCTTTCTTCTTTCTGTTTCTCAGTGTTTTTAGTTTTGAGTGTAATGTTAGAAACGGTCTAATTCTAGATCTATTTAGTTTTAAACCTTCAATATTACCGCCAGGGCTTTATCTTGTGTAACGAATGATTAGATGCCTTGAATAAA
Organism: Panax notoginseng; assembly: GCA_016801055.1. Lineage (NCBI taxonomy): Eukaryota > Viridiplantae > Streptophyta > Magnoliopsida > Apiales > Araliaceae > Panax > Panax notoginseng. The sequence goes on from CM029015.1 coordinate 112,610,506, forward strand.
TCCTAGATCCTATCTTCTAATAACGGATGCAAGTTAGAATACTTTCTCCACATCGATACACTAAATATAATTGGGCATTTCTCAAAAGCTTACACTCGAAAACATCGTGGCATCACTACTTTATCAAGTAATCTTTTGATCCAAGTCCAGTTCAAGTAACTACTCCTTCAGATGGTAATGATTCTAACGTTCATCTTCCCATTGTAGTTGGAGGAAAGAAGTTATGACATGTACCTAACATCTTATTTCTAGTTTTATTTCTAATGATTCTTTTACCCCAACCTATCGTGCATTTGTCTCGTCTTTTGTCTATTTCTTAGTGGTGGTAAGAAGTAGGTCTAGTAAAATATGGTTATGGGTTAGTTTTGGTTTTCAAAATATGGTTATGATTCCATTTAAGAACTAAAACCATATTAACCATTTTTAATATGAGTTGTGTGGGTTGGAATTATATGGTTATAGTTCAAAATCATATTAACCATTTTAAGATGTTTTGACTTTTAAACAGAACTTTTGAAAAATAAAATTGTGACCGTCACAATTAAATTAATTAAGTAATAATATTATATAAAAATTATTAATATAAATAATAAAATGCAAAAAAACTATACTAATAAAATTTTAAATTGAAATTATTAATACCCTTCCATATTTAAATAATTTTTCAAAATTATTATTAACCTGCTAATAGAAAGGTTGGATCACATTCAAAATACACCATAGTATAATTCTTTTGTAACTAGAATACTTGAATTTACATAAACTGACACATACAGAACATTGGTCACCCAAAATAAGAACATATTAATTTATAGAACATACAATTATTTTGTACATTGAAACTATTTAAATCTAACTAAGGGTGGGGGTATTTTAGAAATTTCTCCTTGCCTCTCTCCCTCTTGTGGCCAGCAAAAAAAATTTCTCCTGGCCGCTAGGGAGAGTAGCGGTCACCAAAAAAAAAAATTAGACGCTAAAGGGAGTAACGGCTGGGCCCTCACCTTAGCCATTCGATCTAATTTTGAACGACTGGATAATAGTTAGCTGGAATAGTGCCCATAACTACATAGATATAATTTTTATTTGTGCTTTTTAGTATTGAAACTTTATAAAAAAATATTTCAAAAAATTATGGTGTCATCATAATTCTTATTTTTTTAATCAAATAGAAGGGGGTTGGGGGGGTCTTTTATATTTAAAAAATTAACTCTACACCAACCAAAGAATGAAGCACAAGATGAATATTTTTCGTGCAATATGTATCCCGTTCTAGACTTGGTCCTTTTATTACATGAAATATTATTGCTTCATCAAGTTAAAAAAGATATAAACACGTTAATAATAATCATTATAAGAGTCTTGTATAGTAGTTACAAATTTATGTCTAATTATAATTATGAAATAAATTATAAGAGAATTTCGTTTATTGTAAACATTTGCAATATATTTCATTTTTCTCGTAAAATATTAATTTTATAAATTCTGAAGGACTAAATAGAAACCAAAAACATATTAATATAAAAAAGACAACAAGAATTATAAGACATTTTAGGAAAAGTCAAAAAGCTTAGTTAGATTTGGATCGGAATGGTGGGTTGAAAAACGGTTAACCGGTTCAGAACTATATTTGTTTAAAAAAATATAGATCCAAACTTTAACCAACCTGAATAAATAAAAATGGTTAACCAACCCATTTGATTCCAGTTAATATAATTTGACCCAACAGTTAACTAACTATATTGCCAGGTCCAGTAAGAAGTCATATATGAAGTGGAAGAGTATCATGATAGAGCCATAGAGGATGAACTCTATATTGGTCTCATGTGTCGTAAAGTCAACTAATCAACTTGTTAATATATTGACTAAATTTCCATCCCATTGGGTCCAAGTTGCACATTAGAAATATCCTTGCTCTAACTTTAGGGGGAGTTTTTAAGATACCTATTCTAAGAGGGAAAATGTTTCTTCACCAAATGTTAACTCTATTGAAGTGCAATTTTTAAGTAAAACACATAAGCCACAAACAATAGGAACAATGAAATTGTAAGCAAAAAGAAATATGTCCTTGGAGTATAATATTGAATTTTAGAAGAAATCAGAATGCTACAGATCTGACCAAATGCACATTAGGCAACAGTATATCACAACATAAAACCATGATAAAATGATTGCCGTATGAGTAGAAAGGCAGTAGGACAAACCGGTGTACGGCTGTTGTTTTCTCTAAACTTCTCTTCCCAATCTCTCTGAGCTCTCTCCTCTGCTTCATAACGACCTATGAGTTCTGCTTGATGTTCTAAAGCTCTTTTCATGTCTTTATCTCCTCCATGTCCTCTGCAATAGTGACAATTAGTTACTTGTTTTTCCAAATCCTCATACACTGGACCTTCCACTAAATGCTCTTCATGGTTTGCAGAACCTCCTTTCAAGGTTTCAGGTCCCAAGTCAGAGCAAGAAGGAACACTTGCACATTCAACTACTTCATCTCCTTTAAGAGAAAGACTGCTCGTGTCATTATGCAGTTCATCGGAAGCTGATCTGACAACGCAAGATAAACAACATTTTAAATTGTGCTTGATCAGAAAGAGGTTCTTTTGAGTAATTTCAATGGTTCGCACGCAACAAGCTCCCAAGCATCAAGGGGGCACTTCTGCAGAAACTAACCCAACTGAAAGAAACCACACATTCTTTACATATAATTTCCCTTTTTACTGGTCTAACTAATGAAGAAAAAAAATTTACTACCTCAATTCCATATTATTTGATCATTGTTGTCTTTTTAAAGTCAACTTAAGAGATTTTTAAACTTAAAATTAGCATAGATTTTTAATTTAATGAATATTGTAAATTATCTAAAACAGTATTACTCATTGTAAATTTTATTGCTTCATAATTTTTAATGAGTTATCTCAATTTTGAGTTTGAAAATTTCTCATATTGACTTTCAAAAGTCAATAATGATCATATAATTTGGAACGGAGTGAGTATAATCTTAGAATGTCAAACTAAGAATATGATGAGCACGAACAACTTATCAAACATTAATAGATCATGAGCACGAAAGTGACACTATTTTAAAATAGTGTCAAAGGTGGGAGAGCATGCAGTTTTAGACACAAACATTTTTGCCACTGGGGCCTAATATAATAACTTTTTACTTTTTTTAAGAACATAATTTTCTTAAGAAAAATAACATATATTAAGATGAGACCTTTGTTTCTTATCTTCACAGTTCAGTGTCGATACGCAATAGTATCTTACAATACTATACAATATAGGAGTAATTAGATATCCAAGCGTATCAGAAAGTGAGACGTATCTTATGATACAACGCACGTATCCTACAATATAATTTACGATAGGTCTATACATTTTAAAGCTAGAAACGAAACTGAATGCCTTTTTCAGCAGAAGAGGTGTTCACTCAATCTATACAATAATGTCTTTAAATACTTTCTAGAATTTCTTATCTTTCTAAAAATTCTGCTCCATTTCTTTTTTCATCTCATTCGTGATTCAGGTTTGGAGATTTTCGGGAGATTTTCGATACACGATATGATTCATGATTTGACAACTATAATTAACTTACATAATAAAGAGTTGAAACAATAAATTCGAAAAGTTATGGAGAGATAATAAAACTTCCATCTTGAAAGTTTTTTTTAAAATTATAGGGCCTCTATTAAATAAAACTGTTATAATTGGGACCAAGACTTATGAATTTTTTCAGTTGAACTTAAACCCATTGTTATTAAAGACAAAAGGCACACCAATGCACACAAGTCTCCCGGACGTTAGGGCGCACAACAAGGCGTTCATCATCGAAGTGAGGTGCACAACTTGAAAAAATACAATATATATATATATATATATATATATAGGTTTCATATTTGTGATAATAATGTATGTAATGATATGGTATAAATACACACTAAAACAAAAGAAAATTAAAGACAAACAGAAGAAAAAAGGGGGAACTACAAAATGGATAAGAAAAAAAGAAAGGAATGGAAAAAAAAAGAGATTTAAAAAAAAAGATATGAAAAACGGAAGAAAAGAAGATGAGAACAGGGGTGGGACGTGGGGCACCGGGGCTGAGAGGTTGAAAAACCCGAGGAAGAAGGAAAAAATATTACCTGGAGCCTTGTTTTAGAAGACTTCAATAAGTTGTCCCTTAATTGTGCATTAGGTCTCGAGCCTAGGTCCAAAAGGTGTGTGCCTCTTTGAATGCGCATCGCCTTAGCGAAGACAGGGCCCTAGAGGTGTGCCTTGCCTTTCCCAGGGCCTAACTGCATGCCTTTTTGTGCCTTTAACAACTATAGTTAAACCCCTAAACTCAGAAACTTCAATTATGGCCCCTATGCTATAAAATACTTGTACATTCTCAGTGGGGTTTAAAGACCCACTAGTCCCTTTGTGGGTTTATCCCTAAGAGCATTAATACATCATTTATTTTATAAATATGATTCACATATTCCCTGCAAATGTATATTCATATATATTAATATGAAGACTCCTAAATTCGATTGTGACCCTTGAATTAGCCCCGACAGAAATACCAAGAGAGCAGATTATAAATGGGCTTAATAGACAAATAAAAAAATACCTGGTCTCCCTGCGTCTTATCTGGCGACATGATTTACCAACATGTTTTGGTGAAGAAGAAGCACTTGATACAAAACTGCTACGCCTTCTGGAAGTATAAATGTATTTCTTTGCAAGAGAATGTGGAGAATCCTTTCCACTTTTCCAAGACAAGCTTCTACCACTTAATTTTCCATTGGCTAAGGTTTCCTCCTCCTTAAAGGAGCTATGACCAACCTCGGATCCACATGGTGTTGCTTCCTGATCAGAGCTTGAATCGTATGCTTCGGAAATATCAGTAGCCCCATGGCTCTCCAAAATGGCAAGGACATCAGCTGTTGCCTTCTCAGCTCTCAGTCTTTGCAGAGACACAATCTTAAGCTGCTCCTCCAGTTCCAGTACCTTTTAAATTTCACAATCAAGATTGTAAAAACTGAAAATGAGAATTGCCAAATATGGGTATAAAGCAACAATTGGAAGTAAAGCAGGGAGGGAGGAATGTAAGGTTTTTATGTTTTTTCTTTCTCTGGCTTAGTTAGTGAGGGAGACTGTGTAATATAACATATGAAACTAACCCTTCTAGCTAATTCATCAGCTCTCTGCCTTGCCGTTCTCGAGACGGATCTTTCAGACAGCAATCGTGCTCGGAGAAATTCAATCGTCATTGCAGTTGAATCCTCCATACTTGTATTTTTCCTGGTAAATATCAACCTTAAACACTTAGAATTTATACAAAATAACAATTGCATACCAGAGCATATATACTACACTTAAAAAACAGTTATTCATCTTTAACAAATAATTTTTCTACCAAACTAAAAACCTATAACTCCGCTTTATATGATTTTTATTAAGAATGAGAGAGAAATCAAAATTAAAATCAATAATGTAATATGTAACTGTAACCAAAATACAAGAATTCTTGTTTCTTTACTCAAATTAAGAATAATGAAACAGGTCTCACTTTAATAAGAAACTAAATTTCCAATATATCCCCCCAAAATAACAATATTTGGAAGAAAGTGAACACATAAACTTACCACACCAATTTAACTCAACATTGATATTGAAAATTGAGCTGAGTTGAATTGCATTGATATAGAAAATTTACCACAAAAAAGAAAAGAAAGAAAATTTGAAAGACAATCAGATTTTAACCAAGGATTTTTTTTTCATTTCCTTCAATTAAGAAACAATAAAATCCCACCAAAAGCACCATCTCTGCGAACCTCAAATAAGCCACAGAAATAATCGTGTCCCAAAAGAGATGAGAGGACAATGGACATGATTTTACGGCCAAAAATCCAAGCATTCCTCTCCATCCAAACAACACCCTAGGCAACACAGCCAAACTGCCTTAGAACCTTAACATCTCTCTTCTTGCCAACTCCCTGGAATAACTTCATAAGAAATAACTCCATTTGGGACTTTGAATACTAAGTTTATTGTCTATAGATTCATTAATGATTATATAGTTATTTAGAAGTTCATTTGCTCCTGGGCCAGTTTTATATCAGTTGTCTTATGTTTTGGATTAAGGTAATTTTGGGTTCACTTGATTTAGTATCAGTCCGCATCCTTTAGTTCATGCACTAGGACATAAATGTATTTTTTAGGATCTGTAAGTGCCAACTACAGTTCATGAAGGCTCTCAGTCTGATTTCACAATACTGAAAAATATTACAAATGAAATGACTTGCTAAATATTTAAACTAGATCTAACAAACTTCCTTCCATGTGTAACTTGAGCCCTCTTAACCTACACCACTACACAATATAACCAACTTTTTCCTAACACATGCTATTTGCTACCACTATAACTAATAAATAGAATAAAAAAAGTTTTGTTTTCTTCCTTGTCCAAACAGTTACTCCCCTTTTCAAAGCATCCATGTCCTCATGGATCTAGAGCAAATTGTGTGTAGTTTTTTTAAATTAGATCCTCATGCAAAAACCGGGATTTTAGTAGCAGGCGGCATCCCCTCTTATTTTAGAGTAGGCGAAACCTTCTTCTTCACATTCTTACCAGGTGATCCCTAAATTTTCCTATTCTTTTTTTCAACTGACGGGAAGTTGTAATCCACTCTATCAATGATACAATTCAGAATAACCAAAGTAAAATGTTACAAGAAGCCTTTGCCTTCTTTCCCACGTACTCAATTCCCTTCATTTAGCTATATGCTACAATTCTTCAATCAAATTAGATATTGATATTGATAGACTTCCCTGCCATTCTTGTGCACCAATATTTATTCCATAATTCTAATGTCATCTAAGTCTTTAATAAATTTCCTTCCAAATCTTTCCAAGTTTGGGAGAAATTTTTGGGAGAAAATTTGTTTAAAACAAATGTTCTTTTCTTTCTTTTCTCTCCTCAAAAAACTCACAAATAGGGATTGTTAATCTCTTCCCTAAATGTCCCTCCTTTTTAAAACTCCAAACACAATTTAAGAGGCCTTGTGTCAAATGTCCCATCTTGTTATGCTTGCCTTAGCTGTGAAACATGAAAAGTGGGGTGCATCCTTAATGAACTTGGTAGCTCTAGTAAGTATGCTACAGTCAAAAAAATTTCCAGTACTTTGAAGGGGCCATAGAATTTAGGTGTCAACTTCATGCTTTTCCCAAGTGAGACATTACACTGCCTATAAGACTGCAGTTTTAGGTAAACCAGGTCACCCACTTCAAAGATTTTCTCTGTTTCTTAATTTCAGAATGCTCTTCATTCTCTGTTGAGCTTCTCCAGGTCCTTAATGATTTCCATTTTCTTTTGTTTGCCCAATAACATCTCCTCTACATTAGCTAGATTGGCTTCAGGTCTTGAAAATAGGTCGACATGGCAACGGGTGTACCATATACTACTTGGTATGGTGTGGTGTTAAGGGCAATATAAAAAGCGGTTGTACCAAAATTTTGCTAGAGGCAAACACGTGTTCCACTGTTTGTTTAGGTGACTGACTAATTATGCGTCTGAGATACTGAAATACTGTTCTGGACCTCAATACTAGCTGGGGGACTGTCGTCACTGTCCCTCGTTAGCAGACCATATTTTTCTACTTTAGTTGTTTGACAACATCTTATCTTCTTTTATCTAACAATTATTTTCACAGCGCCCACAGGCTACGTAGCAGTGACAATCTACCCTGCAAACCATATGGCTAAAGTTTACCATTGAACTTATTTCCCTTTTCCAAGTTATTCTTCTAATCCCTTTAAAAATATTTTTAACGTAAATAGAATGAAAATAGCATTCAAAAGAAAAGTGCATAAGTTAAAGATTGTAGCTGACTAGACATCAAAAGGATTCAAGCTGAAAGACTTAAGCTTGCTAAATTATGATGCCATTTTGAACAAAAAATTACTTGCTCCAAGATTGGAAGTGATATTGGCGACATGAGATTTCACACTCGTATCACCATAGAATTATTAACAAATTTAAACTGGTCATCTAGCACGCTTTTAACTACTAAAATACTTTACATAACTAAAGCAATAAATCCCTAGGTTATGATGACTTGCTTATCACCCATTACAAGTATAATAAATAATAAAATTACACGACATAACAAATCTCTAGGTTATGATATGAGTAAAAAAATAACTTAATCACTTAACTTGAGCAGCTACCAAGGCGTGAGCTTTGGCTGCTCGACGTCCAAGACGTCACCTTGTCCTTCTCCAGCGTCAAGATGCCTAGGCGTCGCCATGACAACTATGATGTATGTATATATATGTATATATGTATATACACATATACATTTATGTATATATATATATACGAATATATGTGTATATATATATATATATATATATATATATATATATATATTCTCTAGAAATCCATCGGGCCAAATCCATATATTTTTCCTCTTTTAATAGAAAAGAAGTTATACTCAACTCAACAATTTGTTATATGCCAAACAAGTTGCGATAGGCTCAAAGAGAAAAGAAGTTGCATATTAAAAATATAAAATAAAAAAAATAAAAAGAGTATAAAGAGGGAGGACGAACGGTCCCCCAAGACTGAAAGAATTGAAGGCATAACAAAGTCCTCAATGAAGGATTCTCCTCCGATCCCTATGGCATTAAGTGATAGATTTACTTATTTGAAAATTTGATATAATCTACCAAGATCATCACAGACTGAGTTCACCATCAATACTTAGGAAACAAATCTATGTTCTGAAGTTTTAAATTTTAACTTACCAAAAAAAACAACTAATACACAATTACAATATTGAAAATAAAGGAGCAAAGGAAACATCTATAGATGTTACCTTTTGTGATCACGTAGCCACTACAATAGACAGTTGACCAAGGAATGTAGAGATTATGCATGATGCGTCAACCACTGAATATATATGCTTATAAGGGATCTTAATCTGAAACTCATCCTAATAATGAATCATCATTTGGTAAAACATACCTAAATACAGTTATCTTTTGTCTATCTTATAGTTATAGGATACTATTTTTCCCTTTCTATAACTATTGACTTTTATATTTAACAAGTAAAACAGTTCGGTAACTATTATTTCCTTTATATTAAACTATAAAAACATAAGAGATGCATTGGTTTACATATAAAGAGATATCACCTCATCAATTGTATATTACTTCACATAAATTCTTTTCCTCTCTTTTTGCTCACCTTTCCCGAGTTCTAACCATAAAGTTAGAGATTTGGATTTAATGAAGTTGTCACACTCTTTACCATTTGTAAGTCCATAGTTTGTTGTTGCATTTGCTATAGCAAAAGTTGCTTAATTTGCCATTAGTGCCCTTTTTTTGGGCCAACACGAATGCAACATTTGCTATAATAAATGAAACAAAAAAGTATTATCTTACAAATGGCCAAGTGTGTGACAACTTCACGGAATCCGAATCCATAGAGTTTTAGGCCAAAAAGATTTATTCTTTCAGACATATGTCCAACTTTAATATGATTTGGCTCAAACAAAACAACTTCAAGCACTTTCCATTCTTCATTTACACAGTAAAGGATGGTGGATATGATGCAAGGAAGCTTTAGTTTATTATATTTTCTTTCTATTCTCACAAACCAAACAGTTACTAGCTCAGTAACAAGAAAATCTACCAATCCAAAAACTGGCTATTAACTGTAGTCTATGAATTTCGTGGTAAATTAATCCCAAACACCAAATCAAAACACTAAAAGCAATATGCATAAAATTCAGTGAACGAACAACAACAAAAAAACCCAGATGATTTATACGTCTGATCTTGGTCTTCGTTCAGGGAATTCGCCATTATTGCAGCAGATTAAGCTCCCGTCACTGTTACAAATATTGAATAAAAATAAAATTACGATAATTTTGGACCAATTCAAACATGAACTAATTACGATTTATGTGATCAATCAACAAGAATTTCAAAATTTACCTTAAGATTATTAAATTGGAGCTCCTGTAACCCTAACAAGCAGAACTGTTTTAAACATTCCTCGTGGTAGACTTTAGACTGAAAGAGAATTGTGAGCTTCGTAGATGGTCCGTTGTAAATAAAAGAAGGAAGCTTCTGTTTTGCAAGGGAAACGGAGGCCTAAAATTTGGACTAAAATACAGTTTGGTATCTAAAGTTTATAGTGTTGCTGAGATTTTTACCCTAATGTTTAGAACTTATCTAGATACACCCCAAGTTTTTTTCAATAAATAAAATGCACCCTTTGAAGCTTTAACCGATCAAAATGCACCCCAAAGTTCTTTTTCGTAAAACAATATACATTCTCACTTTTCGCCGATTATGTATACACTCTAAATTTTGCTCATGTTCATCATTTTACCCTAAGGTCAAAATGTCAAAGCAAAGATTACGAGGCCAAGAACAAGTATTCAAAACTCCCATAAAGGCCTCCAAACAATTGACTACGCAAAGCAAGACAAATGACTAGTCGACATCTGCCAAGGGATGGTTTTTCCCCTTTTTATCTATTTTCTTGAACTTGAAATTAAGAAAACTTTATGTCATTGCATAGATATCGGAAAGAGCTTTCTGGAATGGTACAACACGTCTCCTAGCTCTTTCCGATTTGAAAGTTATGGACGTTTCAGTGCGCAACACGAAAAACCAACTTTGTGGCACAAAAATTGAGGCTGGTGGGCCCCACCCTTGGCCAGCAGCAAGTGTACATGTGGCCAACAGCAGGTGTACCTGCAGCTGTCTTAGCTCCTTATATATAGTGGATTTTTGCTAATTTTTGGAGGGAGAGAGCATTTGTAGAGAGAAATAATGTAATCTGGTGAGAGAAATAAGAAAAAAGCCCTCTAATTCTCATCTAGATCTAGCTCTCTTTTTTTCATCAATTTAGATCCAAAACTTCTAGATCCAAGCTCTAGGAGGAAGATTTCACCATCCCCAAGGTAAAAGATTCAATTTTTTATGTAAATTTGATATGGATCTAGCCTAAATCTAATATATTATATCAATTGTTGTGCTTGGGATTTGTTTATTTCCTGATTATTGTTTTGTTGAGGCTCTCCTAGCATCCTAGATCCATGTCTAGGGTATGTTTGATCTTATTTGTGGGATTATGAATGATTATAGAGGATTTCCTACGAATGCAATCTCCTTCTAATCACCCGATGATATCCTTGTGCCGATTTATCTATTTTTTTAAGATTTGAATTATTTTACCAATTGTTTTTCTTGGAGATTGTTAGAGTTTGAATCTTTTCACTAGATCAACCTTAGATCTAGCTTGGATCTAGCCCGCTGACGGTTTCAAACTTAAAAGTTTTAACATTTATGCTAGATCTGACTTATATCTAGCTTGGACTAGTTATTTTATTACTTTCAAGTTGATTTTTGTTCACCCCATAAATCCTTGATCCATATCTAGTGGTGAGGGGATCCCACCTTCTAGCCATCAAGGAATTCTAACGATTGAATCACCTGATAGCCAATTTGGGATATATTTTTTATTCAAATCCCGATTATGTTATTGTACAAATCTAAGGGACCTTAGATCTACGGGTTAATTCCCTAAATTCTAAGTCCTTTCGTTAGATCTTATCAATACATATAGTCACTCACGATATTAGCTTCGGTTGTATAATCTACGAGATAGGGTCTACGGGAGCCATTTCCTAGATATCCTTTTGCTTTTAAATTTTGATGTATTATTTATCGCGATGTGAGCCTAGGAATATTGAAGTCGAGATTCTCGAATCGGATCTTGACGTAATTCCTATGATGGACATAGTTTCGATTGTAATAGTTATTATCCAATCATTATATTTGTAATTTTGGGCCTTAAAGAGATATCAAGGGTTCCATCCCGCGAAAACTAGATTTAAGGCCTCGTGACAGTGGAGTTTGTGGTTGTGGGTGTTCGGGACTATTGAGAAGGCTTACATGCCCATGAGTGGTCCCGACTCGTTTTTGATGCTTGATTTTGCCGTTTATCACCTAAAACGATTTTTAAACAAAACGATAAATGTAAGACCCCAACTTTTATGAATAAAGATGAATTTTCTATAAATATCATTTTTGAATATTATGGAGTGAATTTGATATATGTTATAGTTGTGGGTAATATTTATAAATTTTGCAAAGTACGCAAGTTGTTATATTATATTCGATTGGTCGGGGAATATTCGTTTTGATAGGGAATATTCGTACGACGGCACAATCATTGGTGGACCCCACAACGGAATTATTGTCGGATTGAGAAAACGACAAAAATATCTTTTTATGAAATAACGGCGAAAGTTTTACCGTTAACACTGTTGGAATACCTGGTGGTTAAAATACAATAATATGCGTTGTTGCACAGTAGCACACGGTATTGCATAGTATTTTTGAATTATTGATTCTTACGTAAGAAGGCACTACTCAATAATTGCTACAGTAATTATTGTTCAATATTTTATTTTATTAGTTCAATAATTGATGTGTTGGTATTTTATATCATTATTGTTTCAATAATTATCACTGCACAGTAATTCCCTTTATCAGATCAATAATTCATATTATTTGAATAATATTATTAGATAGCATTATTGGCAATGTCTAGAAAGTTCTGTCAAGGAGAGGTTTGGTCACCTAATTACGCGCTAGTAAGGAGAAATCCTTATCGAAAAGCCCCCTCTTTCTTGGGAACGGCTTGGTTATTATTATTGTGATTCCGTAATATTATTTGTGAATAATTAATTATTGATTTATATGATAAGGAAATATTTATTTTATGTGGACATAAATGTTGGATAGGAAAATATTTATTTTATGTAGTTATAAATGAAGGAATTAATGTTGAGGTGTTTTATCAGTATTTTGTCGGATTGGAAGTATTAAAAAATCAAATCGGTGTTCTTAAAACTCTATTTCGTGAGTTATAATTTTAATCCGACTGTTAGATCGTTGTGATTTTTGGATATGTTATGCATATATTAGTTGAGTATATGTCCACAAATTTTAAACCGTTAAAAATTAACGTATGATTTGTTATAAATTTTAAAAGATGTTAAAAAGTATCCGTTTGTGGATTTCGAAAATTTTATGTCTGGAATTTGGAAAAACTTAAAGCTACAAAGTTGTAGATAATTCGATTTCGTGTGGAATGGAAATAAAATTCGTATTTTTCTGATAAAAGGGCTATTTTATATGAATTACTGAAGTTTCAGAAAATAAAATAATTTTTATTAAAATTGGGTGGGACCCACTTTTTTTTTTAACATGTGGGCTGCCAAAAATTTTCAGAAATGGCTGCCCAACAATTCAACAAAGCATGCGTAGAAATTTTGTATAAATAATAATATTATTTTATCTCCTATGGCGTTCTAGCATTTTTCTATAAATAGGCGCTTAAGTTAGAATTGAAAATCACACCAGAATCATAGAATTCTTCTTCTATAATCTTGAGCGTATTTCTTTAGAGTTTTAGAAAGATTTGAGCGTAGAAAACAGTGAAAGTTTTCTTCAAGAATATATCCGCTATACCAGTTGGAATACTCTTCTTTTCAAGGTAAGGGATGTTATTTTTGTTCAATATTTGCTTGAAATAATATTTTCTTCCATACTCTATAGTATGTAAGTAATATTATTTCGTTTCAGATTTCGAATTCTATACTCGTTTTGTTAAAATTTTGGCTTCTATACTCCATGAAATTAGTAGAATATCCTTGATATTTGCGCTTCATCCAGTATCTTTTCATGAAAATATTATTCTGAGCATTCTTGATAAGTTTTTAACTTTTTCATGGCGGAGTACTATTCACGGAGTTACTATTCCTGAAGTACTATTCACGAAGTACTATTCACTCGAGTACTATTCACCCGGGGTACTATTCATGATAAAAATTGATTCGTTTTCGGTCCAAATTATTTTTGATACAATATTATTCTTGAATTTTACTCCACAAAGCAGTATCATATTGACAATTTGGATGTTATTGATTTCTGGATAAATTAAATTATAAATCTTTAAAAATTTATCCTTGAACTTGTTTTATTGAATTCTTATATCATTGTCATCATCCTCATGCTTATATTCTGTTGAAAGTCATCTGTGGCCTGTAGTGCATAGATGGACTTGGTATGATTATGACCAGAAATTATTCAGTATAATCATGACCGTAATATTACAAATGATGTGGTAAAAGTCCTCATTGGCCCGTAGTGCATTGGTGGACAGTTGTTGGCATGATCATGACCATTGATGAATACACGAATATCTTTGCCCCGTAGTGCATGGATAATTTGTGGTCGTGATACTAATGAATATCCTTGGCCATAGTGCAGGGATGATGTGGATTATTTATTAAACTGAGTCTCAGCGATAGGAGTGATGAAAAACCTTTTAAATCATAGAAGATAGTAGATTTTATTCTCTACTTGACTCTTCTAATGGATTGCTTGTTCCGCTACAGTTAAACTTGATGTTTGTTATATTTTATCAGTTTAACACTGTTGAAGGCTAACGATAAATTATTCTGCATTATCTTAGTCATAATATTTCTTACGGCGGAGACGTGGATAAAGCAGATCAACAAGATATTTGATGTCTTAGGATGCTCCGAGGAGCAAAAGGTTCCCTTTGCCACCTTCATGTTGCGGGCAGAAGCAGATTACTGGTGGGAATATGTAAAGCGTACTCAATTTGCCGCACTAAAGATGTCTTGGGAGAAATTCCAAGAACTATTCAACGACAAGTACTTTTTCGAAAGTATTCGTCACATGAAAGAGGTAGAGTTCATTAAACTGGAGCAAAACAATATGACCGTGTCACAGTACGAAGTCAAGTTTGCTGAGTTATCCCGGTTTGCGTCCCACTTAGTTGATAATGAGGAGAGAATGACGCGGATGTTTTTAAGAGGTTTGAAACCCGAGATATGTCAATACTTTATCTCTCACAAACTTTGCTTGTATTCAGATGTTGTAAATAGGGCTCAGTTATTAGAACGTGATAATGAGTCAACCCAACTAAGAGAGAGCAGCCGACAAAATGGTAATACCAGTGGTAGTAGTCATCGAAGCGGTGACAACAAACGTGGAGGGAATCAACATGCCAGAAATGGTAACCACTTCGGTGGTAATCATGGCCAAGACAATAAGAGTGAACATTTCAAGAAGAGGAGATTCAACAATGATGGAAAGACGTCAGCACCAACACCCGTTGTTAAGGAAAGAGAACGACCACCTATCATATGCTTCAAATGCGGAGGGGAGGGACACATCAGTCCAAACTGCGCGATGCAGTCCAAAGCGTGTTATAATTGTGGAAGAGAAGGTCACCTAGCCCGATTTTGTCGTGCACCGAAGACAAGTCCAGCTGGGATGGAGGCACCAAAGGCCGTCCCAGAAAAGTCAAAGCCGGTAGTTCAAGGGAGAGCGTTTGCCGTGACTTTCCAGAAAGCAAGGAACCCGAACGAGGTCATCACGGGTAAGCTTATCATAAACTCTAGCGAAGTCTATACCTTATTTGATACCGGTTCTATCCATTCTTTTATTTCTCCTACTTGCGCTCAACGTTTAAATTTGACTCCAGAGAAATTAGACCTTGACTTATCTGTTGAAACTCTGTTGGGAGAAACCTTCATTACATCTACTGTTTATAAGTCTTGTTTGGTTCAAATCGGTACCCGCACATTACCTGTCGATCTTATTTTATTAAAAATACTTACATTTGACGTAATTCTAGGGATTGATTGGTTAACTACTCATCATGCAAAAATTGATTATTTTCATAAGGTTGTTAGCTTTCATATTCCTAACAAACCTATTATGCGAATTCAAGCAACCAAACCATTAAAATCAATCACTGTCATCTCAAGCCATAAAGCTATTCGTTTATTAAAAAACGGATGTCAAGCTTTCTTAGCTCATGTCACAAATTTAAACAAAAATACGTTAGTTTTGAATGATATTTCTATTGTTAATAAATTTCCTGACGTATTCCCTGAAGAACTTCCTGGCTTACCCCCAGAGCGAGAAATTGAATTTTGTATCGACCTTGAACCTGGTACAAAACCCATTTCCAAAGCCCCATATCGAATGGCTCCTATTGAACTTCAGGAGTTAAAGACCCAATTGCAGGAATTGTTAGACATCGGTTTCATTCGTCCTAGTACGTCTCCTTGGGGTGCTCCTGTTCTATTCGTGAAGAAGAAAGATGGGAGTATGCGACTTTGTATTGATTATCAGGAGTTGAATCATATCACCATCAAGAATAGGTACCCATTGCCACGTATTGATGACCTATTTGACCAGTTGCAAGGCACCAAATTCTTTTCAAAGATCGATCTTCGTTCCGGATATCATCAGTTAAAGATTAGAACCAATGACATTCCAAAGACGGCTTTCAGAACTCGATACGGGCATTATGAATTCCAAGTCATGTCTTTTGGATTGACTAATGCTCCTGTTGCCTTTATGGATATGATGAACCGAGTATTCAAGAAATATTTGGATTACTTTGTGGTCGTCTTTATTGATGACATCCTCATATATTCCAAAAGCCGTGAAGATCATGAGCAACACTTGAGGCTAATACTCCAAAAGCTTTGTGAAAACAAGCTTTATGCCAAGTTGAAGAAATGCGAGTTCTGGCTTGAGGAAGTAGCATTCCTTGGGCACGTAGTATCAAGTCATGGAATATCTATTGACCCGGCAAAGATTGAAGCTATTCAAAGCTGGGAGCAACCTAAATCAGTGACCGAAGTACGTAGTTTTCTCGACTTAGCTGGTTATTATCGGAGATTCGTAGAAGGGTTTTCTCGAATCGCTACTCCATTAACTCAGTTGACTCAGAAAGATACAAAATTCGGTTGGAGCGTGGAATGTGAGAAGAGTTTTCAAGAACTCAAGAAGAGACTCATTTCAGCACCTGTTCTGACAATACCATCTGGCTCGTAGGGATTTGTCATCTACAGTGATGCTTCGGGCAAAGGGTTAGGATGTGTTATCATGCAACATGGGAAAGTCATAGCCTATGCCTCTCGGCAACTCAAAGAATATGAGAGGAATTATCCTACTCATGATCTAGAGTTGGCAGCTGTTGTCTTCACACTTAAAATTTGGAGGCATTACTTGTCTGGGGAGAAAGTGGAGATCTTTACGGATCATAAAAGTCTCAAATATTTCTTCACCCAAAAGGAACTCAACATGTGGCAACGACGTTGGCTTGAACTGTTGAAAGATTATGATCATACCATTCAATACCATCCTGGTAAAACGAACGTAGTAGCTAACGCATTGAGTAGAATATCATATGCGGGTACGAGTGCGATATTGTCAATGCAAAGGCCCATTTTATATGACTTGCAAAGGATGGAGATAGAGTTAAAGACTCCAGGGACCCATGTGATGATAGCGAATATATGAGTAGAACCGACTTTAATCGATAAAGTTAAAGATGCTCAAGCTACAGACCTGGAGCTGATGCGTATGAGGAAGAAAGTGCAAGAAGGTGCTATGCCGGAAGCAAGAATCGATGAAGAAGGAATACTTCGAGTCAACTCCAGACTTTGTGTTCCTAATGACCCTAATTTAAAGTATAAAATCATGATGTATGCGCACAATACACCGTTTGTAATCCATCCTGGGAGTACCAAAATGTATCATGATCTTCGACATACATTTTGGTGGAGCAATATAAAGAGAGAGATCGTGGAGTTTATCTCAAGGTGTCTAACTTGTCAACGAGTCAAGGCGGAGTATCAAGTACCAAAATGTCCATTGCAACCACTTGAAATTCCAGAATGGAAGTGGGAGCACATTACCATGGATTTCGTTACCGGTCTTCCCAAGGTTTCTCAAGGCATAGATGCGATTTGGGTCATTGTTGATAGATTGACCAAGTTGGCTCATTTCTTACCTATACGAGAAACTTATACACTTGAATGTCTTTCTCGTATATACATAAATGAGATTATAAGATTGCATGGTATGCCAGTATCCATAGTTTCTGATCGAGACCCAAGATTCACTTCAAGATTTTGGGTTAGTTTGCAAAAAGCTATGAGCATGAATTTACGATTTAGTTCGGCTTATCATCCTTAGAAGGACGGGCAGTCAGAGAGGACTATTCAAACTCTTGAAGATCTATTAAGACTCTGTGTCCTTGACTTCAAGGGAAGTTGGGACAAGTTCTTACCATTGGTAGAATTTTCCTACAACAACAGTTATCAAGCAAGTATTGACATGGCTCCATTCGAGGCGTTGTATGGAAGAAAGTGTCGTTCTCCATTATGTTGGGATGAGGTGGGTGAAGCAACGTTGTTGGGACCGGAGTTGGTACGTATGACTATAGAAAAGATTCAAACGATCTGACAACGTATAAAAACCTCACAAGATCAACAAAAGAGTTATACTGATCTTCATCGAAAGGACATGGAATTCGATATTGGAGATCATGTGTTGTTACGTGTTGCTCCATGAAAAGGAGTAACGAAATTTGGAAAGAGAGGAAAGCTCAATCCTCGATTCATTGACCCATTTTTAATCCTCGATCGAGTAGGAACTGTGGCCTATAGACTCGCCTTACCGCCAAGAATGTCTCGTGTTCATAACGTTTTTCACATATCTATGTTACGTTAATATGTGAAAGACCCGAACCACATTATTGAGTTAGAACCGGACGAAATAGCGGAAGATTTAACGTATGAAGAGGTTCCTGTTAAAATCTTGGATAAGAAGGAGCATATTTTACGCTCCAAGGTTATACCTAAAGTCAAAATTTTGTGGAGAAACCACGATGTTGAGGAAATGACCTGGGAGTTAGAATCTAAAATGAAATCAAGGTATCCTTACCTCTTCGACATACCAGGTACGTACCCTAATTTCGAGGGCGAAATTTCATAAGAAGGGGAGGTTGTATGATCCCAACTTTTATGAATAAAGATGAATTTTCTATAAATATCATTTTTGAATATTATGGAGTGAATTTGATATATGTTATAGTTGTGGGTAATATTTATAAATTTTGCAAAGTATGCAAGTTGTTATATTATATTCGATTGGTCGGAGAATATTCGTTTTGACAAGAAATATTCGTACGACGACACAATCATTGGTGGACCCCACAACGGAATTATTATCGGATTGAAAAAACGACAAAAATATCTTTTTATGAAATAACAACGAAAGTTTTACCGTTAACACTGTTGAAATACCTGGTGATTAAAATACAGTAATATGCGTTGTTGCACAGTAGCACACGGTATTACACAGTATTTTTGAATTATTGATTCTTACATAAGAAGGCACTACTCAATAATTGTTATAGTAATTACTGTTTAATATTTTATTTTATTAGTTCAATAATTGCTGCGTTGATATTTTATATTATTGTTATTTCAATAATTGTCGCTGCACAGTATTTCCCTTTATCAGATCAATAATTCATATTATTTGAATAATATTATTAGATAGCATTATTGGCAATGTCTAGAAAGTTCTGTCAAGGAGAGGTTTGGTCACCTAATTGTGCGTCAGTAAGGAGAAATCCTTATCGAAAAGCCCCCTCTTTCCTGGGAACGGCCTGGTTGTCATTATTGTGATTCTGTAATATTATTTGTGAATAATTAATTATTGATTTATATGATAAGAAAATATTTATTTTATGTGGACATAAATGTTGGATAGAAAAATATTTATTTTATGTAGTTATAAATGAAGGATTTAATATTGAGATATTTTATCAGTATTTTGTCGGATTGGAAGTATTAACAAATCAAATCGGTGTTCTTAAAGCTCTATTTCGTGAGTTATAATTTTAATCCGACCGTTGGATCGTTGTGATTTTTGGATATGTTATGCATATATAAGTTGAGTATATGTCCACAAATTTTGAACCGTTAAAAATTAACGCATGATTTGTTATGAATTTTAAAAGGTGTTAAAAATCATCCGTTTGTGGATTTCGAATATTTTCTGTCTGGAATTTAGAAAAACTTAAAGTTACAAAGTTGTAGAGAATTCGATTTCGTGTGGAATGGACATAAAATTCATATTTTCCTGATAAAAGAGCTATTTTATATGAATTACTGAAGTTTCAGAAAATAAAATGATTTTTATTAAAATTGGGTGGGACCCAATTTTTTTTTAACATGTGGGCTGCCAAATTTTTTCAAAAATGGCTGCCCAACAATTCAACAAAGCATGCGTAGAAATTTTGTATAAATAATAATATTATTTTATCTCCTATGTCGTTCTAGCATTTTCTTATAAATAGGCGCTTAAATTAGAATTGAAAATCACACCAGAATCAGAGAATTTTTCTTCTATAATCTTGAGCGTATTTCTTTAGAGTTTTAAAAAGCTTTGAGCGTAGAAAACAGTGAAAGTTTTCTTCAAGACTATCCCCACTATACCAGTTGGAATACTCTTCTTTTCAAGGTAAGGGATGTTATTTTTGTTCAATATTCGCTTGAAATAATATTTTCTTCCATACTCTGTAGTATGTAAGTAATATTATTTCGTTTCAGATTTCAAATTTTATATTCGTTTTGTTAAAATTTTGGCTTCTATACTCCATGAAATTAGTAGAATATCCTTGTTATTTGCGATTCATCAAGTAACTTTTCATGAAAATATTATTCTGAGCATTCTTGATAAGTTTTTAACTTTTTCATGCCGGAGTACTATTCACGAAGTTACTATTTCCAAAGTACTATTCACGAGATACTATTCACTCGAGTACTATTCACCCGGAGTACTATTCATGATAAAAATTGATTCGTTTTTGGTCCAAATTATTTTTGGTACAATATTATTCTTGAATTTTACTCCACAAAGCAGTATCATGTTGACAATTTGGATGTTATTGATTTCTGGATAAATTAAATTATAAATCTTTAGAAATTTATCCTTGAACTTGTTTTATTGAATTCTTATATCATTGTCATCATCCTCATGTTTATATTCTGTTGAATGTCATATGTGGCCTGTAGTGCATAGATGGACTTGTTATGATTATGACCAAGGATTATTCGGTATAATCATGACCGTAATGTTACAAATGATGTGGTAAAAGTTCTCATTGGCCCGTAGTGCATTGGTGGATAGTTGTTGGCATGATCATGACCATTGATGAATACACGAATATCCTTGGCCCGTAGTGCATGGATAATTTGTGGTCGTGATACTAATGAATATCCTTGGCCGTAGTGCAGGGATGATGTGGATTATTTATTAAGCTGAGTCTGTAAGACCCCGAATTTTATGAAATAAAAGTATTCAATTTTTCTTATAATTACTATTCAGTAAATGGTTAAATTGATAAATGTTAAAGTTAAGGGTGATATATGATTTTTTCAAAATACACAAGTGGTTATAAAATAATCATTGTTGTCGGGGAATATTCGTTTGGTCGTGGAATATTTTTTCTGTCGGGGAATATTCGTACGACGGCGCAGCTATTTGTGGGCCCCATAACGAATAACTGTCGGGTGAAGAAAACGACAAATTTGAGTTTTTACAAATAACGACGTAGTTGTTACTGTTAACACTGTTGGAATACCCGGTGATTAAAATACAGTAATACGCGTTATTGCACAGTAGCACACGGTATTGCACAATATTTTTAAAATTATTGATTCTTACGTAAGAAGGCACTACTCAATAATTGTTACAGTAATTACTGTTCAATATTTTATTTTATTGATTCAATAATTGCTACGTTGAAATTTTATATTGTTGTTGTTCAATAATTGTTGCTGCACAGTATTTTCCATTATCAGATCAATAATTCATATTATTTGAATAATATTATTAGATAACATTATTGGCAATGACTAGAAAGTTCTGTCTAAGGAGAGGTTTGGTCATCTAATTGCGCGCCAGTAAGGAAAAATCCTTATTGGAAAGCCCCCTCTTTCCTGGGAACGGCCTGGTTGTCATAAATGTGATTCTGTAATATTATTTGTGAATAATTAATTATTGATTCGTATGATAAGGAAATATTTATTTTATGTGGATATAAACGAGGGACATATTTTTGTGGTTAAAAATGAAGGAGTTAATGTTGAGGTTTTTATCAGTATTTTTGTTGGAATGGAGGTATTAAAAATTAGGGTTTTTGAGATATTTTGCGGGGGTTATAATTTTTAATCCGACCGTTGGATCGTGGTAATTTTTGGATATGTTATACATATATAAGTTGAGTATATGCCCACAAATTTTGAACCGTTAAAAATGAACGTATGATTTATTATGAATTTTACGAGATGACTGGTTCAGAAATTGTTGAATTTTCGGAGTTTATCATTTTGGTGGAAAATTCTAGAATTGGTGGGCCCCACTTGTGGTTGGTGAAGAAATGTGCTGAATTATATTTCAAATGTGGTGGGTGGGAATAGTAGCAGGTAAAGCCATCAGGTTGCAGGTCAAACCTACCAAAATTTTCCTATAAATAGAGGGCTAAGTTAGAATTGAAAATCACACCAGAAACATAAGCTTTCTCTCTTTCTCTCTCTATATTATGAAGCATATTTTGTGAGTATTTAGATACTTTGAGACTTACTATTCAGTGCAAGTTTTCTTCAGCCTTATACCGATCAGAAGTACTGCTCTTTTGAGGTACCCTTTTGCTTCACAATTCCTTTCAGGTAATAAGAGTGTAGCTGGGTCGAGCGGGGGTAACAAGGGAATAGAACGGTGGTCATCATTTAGTAGTTATATTTGGTGAAGAAAATAAGGTGAGGCGAACCCAACGTTGGAAGGGTGTTTTGTCACTATCATACAAGATGTCTAATTACATACAACCTCGTGTCATCATAGGACAGGGTTGTGCTCATCCACTTGCTGAGTATATCTATGGGCACTACCTATATAATCTTGGTGTTTGTTTGAAGTATAATTCTCAATTAGAGACAGTGGAGATAATGATAAGTCAAGAGAAGACTCACCATTGGGAAGAATATGATAGTAATCTTCTCGTTTTTCTTTGGGGTCTATTGGGTCAACCAAGGATAATTCTGTGGCCATATGATATCTATCATAACCTAGACGCGTGGCCTCCCATGTACGAAGGTTTCCTTGAGCACTTCCCAAAGATTCTAATTTCTAGAACAGTTTTTGACTATACCTTTATGTAAGGTACCTTTGTGAAGTGCTGATACATGATGGTGTCCAATGTCACATTTGGTATATATTTGTATCCAAACTCACAGCATATGTGTTGTTGTATTTTGCACGACAATTGTTGTAATAAAGTTGTAGTTGTTTTCTGTACCATGTATTTGACGACTCAGAATGGGTTGGATGGAATGGACCTATTTTGGGGTCGTTACATTTGGTATCAGAGCTTGGGGATATGATCTCTGGCGGAGATCGGGGAATACAACTAGGAGGGGAGAGATGAGTAAATCCTTCGCTAGTGTGTCCTACCTAAGCTTATTTGTTGGTCAGTCATAATATCGGGATATTATGTGATATGTTAATTTGTTAAATTAACACTTATTTTGAAGCTGTATTCTAGAATGTTATTTGAAATACAGGAGATGAGCAATGGAGAAATTATGATGACAGAGAAGATGGAAATTGAAATGAAAGGAAGGTATTCTCAACTCTTTGAAATACCAGGTACGTAAATTTCGGGGACGAAATTTCATAAGGAGGGGAGATTGTAAGACCCCGAATTTTATGAAATAAAAGTATTCAATTTTTCTTATAATTACTATTCAGTAAATGGTTAAATTGATAAATGTTAAAGTTAAGAGTGATATATGATTTTTTCAAAATACACAAGTGGTTATAAAATAATCATTGTTGTCGGGGAATATTCGTTTGGTCGTGGAATATTTTTTCTGTCGGGGAATATTCGTACGACGGCGCAGCTATTTGTGGGCCCCATAACGAATAACTGTCGGGTGAAGAAAACGACAAATTTGAGTTTTTACAAATAACGACGTAGTTGTTACTGTTAACACTGTTGGAATACCCGGTGATTAAAATACAGTAATACGCGTTATTGCACAGTAGCACACGGTATTGCACAGTATTTTTAAAATTATTGATTCTTACGTAAGAAGGCACTACTCAATAATTGTTACAGTAATTACTGTTCAATATTTTATTTTATTGATTCAATAATTGCTACGTTGAAATTTTATATTGTTGTTGTTCAATAATTGTTGCTGCACAGTATTTCCCATTATCAGATCAATAATTCATATTATTTGAATAATATTATTAGATAACATTATTGGCAATGACTAGAAAGTTCTGTCTAAGGAGAGGTTTGGTCATCTAATTGCGCGCCAGTAAGGAAAAATCCTTATTGGAAAGCCCCCTTTTTCCTGGGAACGGCCTGGTTGTCATAAATGTGATTCTGTAATATTATTTGTGAATAATTAATTATTGATTCGTATGATAAGGAAATATTTATTTTATGTGGATATAAACGAGGGACATATTTTTGTGGTTAAAAATGAAGGAGTTAATGTTGAGGTTTTTATCAGTATTTTTGTTGGAATGGAGGTATTAAAAATTAGGGTTTTTGAGATATTTTGCGGGGGTTATAATTTTTAATCCGACCGTTGGATCGTGGTAATTTTTGGATATGTTATACATATATAAGTTGAGTATATGCCCACAAATTTTGAACCGTTAAAAATGAACGTATGATTTATTATGAATTTTACGAGATGACTGGTTCAGAAATTGTTGAATTTTCGGAGTTTATCATTTTGGTGGAAAATTCTAGAATTGGTGGGCCCCACTTGTGGTTGGTGAAGAAATGTGCTGAATTATATTTCAAATGTGGTGGGTGGGAATAGTAACAGGTAAAGCCATCAGGTTGCAGGTCAAACCTACCAAAATTTTCCTATAAATAGAGGGCTAAGTTAGAATTGAAAATCACACCAGAAACATAAGCTTTCTCTCTTTCTCTCTCTATATTATGAAGCATATTTTGTGAGTATTTAGATACTTTGAGAGTTACTATTCAGTGCAAGTTTTCTTCAGCCTTATACCGATCAGAAGTACTGCTCTTTTGAGGTAAGGGATTGTAAGGGATTGTAAGGGATTGTAAGGGATAGTAAGGGATTTTAAGGGTTATTATATTTTCCAGTTTCGAAATTTTTCTGACCTTCAAAAATTTTGGAAAAATTTGAAATGATATTTTGATGAGTTTTCTTGATTGTGTCCAAAAATGGTGATTTTTGGATGTATAGATTGAGAGTTATGAATTTTATGAGAAAAGACTATTTTAAAAGTAACAGCTTATAACTCCTTGTGGTTAACTCCAAAATTGATGAAATTTTTATTGGGAGTACATGTATATGATAGGATTATACCCTGTGAATTTCAGAATTTTTAGATAAAAGTATAATTTTTGATAAATGTTTAAATATTCGGCTATTTTGGCCATATGAAAAATAGTCAATGACTTTTAAAAATTCTGAGAAAAATATATGTTCAATATGGGACTATATTCTGCTAAATTCCAGAAAAGAAATATTTTTGGAACTGATTTGGTATTTTTCATGAAAATGTACTAGTTATGAGTAAATGAATTAAATATGTTATGTGAAGTAAAAAAAATTGAAAAATAGGATTTTATGGCTTGAGAATCCTATATGAGGTATATGCAGATTTTTTATGAAGGTTTTGGTTATTGATGATGAAATTGTAAGAGTTGGCATTTTATGATGATTAAATGCATTAATTAGTAAAGTGTAAACAATTAAAATAAATTGTTTATAAATTTAAGTAATGTTATTCTTTCAATATCATTATACCGAAATATTGGTATGGATTTTATTGTGGAATTTCTACCTTTTTGAGTCGGTGTTACTATTCATGAGTTACTATTCACGAGTTACTATTCATGAGTTACTATTCACGAGTTACTATTCACGACAAAATTGGTTTTTTTTACTAACCAAATTATAGTTGATTTATGAATATTACTCTTGAGATTAAATCTATATGTTGATTATATTGATTTTATTATCATATATAATATTTTTATAACCCTGATGTTGAATTTCTCTTTCACTGGAGTGTAAAGATGGGTAGATTATTGGTATGATCATGACTAGGGTTCTCTTTGGCCTGTAGTACAAAGTTGAATTGTGACTGGTATGATCATGACCATTGAATTTACAATTGAATATCTTTAGCTTAAGTGTAAAGATGAATTGATTAACATGGTTATAATTATGGTGTATATAAATTCTGAAATGATTATATATTTCTTTGAGATATGAATATATTTGGCCTGTAGTGCAAATATTAATTGTTGAGGAATATCTTTGGCCTGTAGTGCAAAGATGAATTGTAGATGAATATCTTTGGCCAGTAATGCAAAGATGAACCGTTGATGAATATCTTTGGCCTGTAGTGCAAAGATGACTTGTTGATGAATATCTTTGGCCCGTAGTGGAAAGATGAAGTTATTAGTATGATTATGAACAGGAATTGTGATTTGGTATAACCATGATCTTTGATGTTTCAGGTAAAGACAGGTGATGAAAATATTCTTCGTCCTGGGTGCGAAGAAAAATTTATAGTCACAATTATGATTATGAGTTATTCATATGATTGTGAAAAGGAACTGTTGAGTGATGTTACATGGATAAAATATTGTTGGTGGATTTTTAACATGGAGAAGATAATAGACTTTATAGTCTATTTGACTCTTCTAATGGATTGCTCGTTCCGCTGCAATTATGGTTGAAATTTTTATCATTTACCATATGTTCTAAATCTCTGATTTATTATTGATGAAGGCTATTGATAATTTAATTATCTTTAGTCATGATATTCTTTACTGAGCTAGTTGTGCTCACCCTTTTGCTTCACAATTCCTTTCAGGTAATAAGAGTGTAGCTGGGTCGAGCGGGGGTAACAAGGGAATAGAACGGTGGTCATCATTTAGTAGTTATATTTGGTGAAGAAAATAGGGTGAGGCGAACCCAACGTTGGAAGGGTGTTTTGTCACTATCATACAAGATGTCTAATGACATACAACCTCGTGTCATCATAGGACAGGGTTGTGCTCATCCACTTGCTGAGTATATCTATGGGCACTACCTATATAATCTTGGTGTTTGTTTGAAGTATAATTCTCAATTAGAGACAGTGGAGATAATGATAAGTCAAGAGAAGACTCACCATTGGGAAGAATATGATAGTAATCTTCTCGTTTTTCTTTGGGGTCTATTGGGTCAACCAAGGATAATTCTGTGGCCATATGATATCTATCATAACCTAGACGCGTGGCCTCCCATGTACGAAGGTTTCCTTGAGCACTTCCCAAAGATTCTAATTTCTAGAACAGTTTTTGACTATACCTTTATGTAAGGTACCTTTGTGAAGTGCTGATACATGATGGTGTCCAATGTCACATTTGGTATATATTTGTATCCAAACTCACAGCATATGTGTTGTTGTATTTTGCACGACAATTGTTGTAATAAAGTTGTAGTTGTTTTCTGTACCATGTATTTGACGACTCAGAATGGGTTGGATGGAATGGACCTATTTTGGGGTCGTTACAGAGTCTCAGCGATAAAAGTGATGAAAAACCTTTTAAATCATAGAAGATAGTAGATTTTATTCTCTACTTAACTCTTCTAATGGATTGCTTGTTCCACTACAGTTAAACTTGATGTTTGTTATATTTTATCAGTTTAACACTGTTGAAGGCTAACGATAAATTATTCTGCATTATCTTAGTCATAATATTTCTTACTGGGCTAGTTGAGCTCACCCTTTTGCTTTCATTGTCGTCTTTAGGAAATGAGAACGTAGCCGGGACTAGTCGGGGAACGGAGTTACGGTCTAGATCATAGCATTAGTAGTCCTCACTATTCAATGAAATAGTGTGATAATAAATGTATTGAGGACTCCATTTGAGTTGAATACTGTCTAGAAGACAATATTCATATTAAAACTCTCAGTTTATGTTTTGTCGTATTTTACACGACAGTTGTATTACTAAGTTGTATTTGAATTTTATACCATATATTTGGCGACTCAAGATGGGTGATGTATACTTATTTTGGGGGTGTCACAATAAAGATCTTTTAAAACTAATTGATTCGGGTTATTAAAACAATTTTAAGCTAAAATTGGAAGTAATTAAGAACCTTTATTCCTATTTGGTGAAGGGTTTGAAAACCATGTTTTCCAAAACGTCACCCCAAAAGGCTTTTATCCAAATCAAAGATAAAAATGAACTTTTCCTTAAATCAAATCCCTCGTGCATAGGCTCAAAGAGGCTCGAAGTTGCTTTTCAAAATAAAGCACTTTGCATAATTTTGACTCAAAGCTAGATGGCGATATCCTAGGTTTTATTCCCAAATCACACACACACACACACACACACACACACACCTCATTCTAGGAAAACATTAAGAAGCGGTATTCGTGTCTTCACGAAAGTCGAAAGGTGCCTAACACCTTCTCCTCGCTTAAGTAAGCCCCCAAACTTTATGAATCTCGGTTTCAAACCAATTTTACGGATTCACATATTGGGCTATATTGCAAAAATTTTGAAAATCCGGATGAGTTGGTACATCCACTTAAATCTTATACCAATTGACAGCTCTGTCTAGTTGGCCCATTATTAAAATCAACCTTTCAAAACCCCATCGGTATTTATATCGGCTTTTCACTAGAAATTCACCCTTTAATAACTATAATATAAATCTTAAAAAGGGTAGAAACAAAGGACCTTTAGGAAAAAAAATTCCCCAGTGTCGACAGATGGCGACTCTGCTGGGGACATTACAGGGCTTAAGCCGCGTTTGATCTTGATGTTTTCTTTTCATATCTGTGTGTTACATGAATAATTTGAATGTATGATGTGATTGCTTTATTCTAGTGCTTTGCACAATGTCATCATATGCATACGATGAGGCACGATGAATGTATGTGAATGTATGTTGTGTAATTCCTCAACCAGGAGGCAAACCTGTCGGATGTTAATTACTACACTTAAGGAGGCGTTCCCTCGCGAGGCTCAGGACTCAAATCCGCTCCAATTTAAAGATCGGAGTCATTCCCATCGAGTAGGTTACGAAGATCTAAGGACCTTCACTCCAAAAAGCTCGCGAGGGTAACCCTAGGGTAGGTCGGCCTCAGATAAACCCAACGTTACGAGAAGTCTCTTCATGCTCTTTTACTCCTTATATGTAAAATTTCATCCATGCTTAGACTAATAATAATCTATCTTGTCATAATAAAACTATTAACCCTGTTTTGTAGGAAAAGATTAAAATACCCTTGAAAATACACACATTACATTAGCATGCATCTATACTTTCCATTTGTCAAAACTAAACTATGTCTCATTGTATATGTAGATTGGTCCTCGAACCTGTCTTCAAGCGTAAAAGTTCAGAACACCACCGTTAAAATGTTTGAAAACCCTACACCAGATCTCGTTCCCATTTCTCAAGAAGAATTTGAGAGTTTTTAAAAAGCAAATAACTGAGATGGCTAGCCTATTAAGGGAATAGTGCAAGATGACTCAGGAGCCGAAATCAAGTACTTAACTTGAATCCTCTGCGCAAGGAGGAGGTCAAATCCCTGGCAAAACTGGTGTGCTGTCGCACGCAACCAAAAATAAATCCTTACTACGAACAATATTTATGTAGTAGTGCAAGTAAGAGTCGATCCCACAAAGAATGATAAATTTATTTTTCTTTTATTCTTTGTAACATAAAAAAGGGGGGTTTTGAATATTATTGATTAAATTAAACAAATACTCAAATAACACAAAATAATCTGATGAAATGAATCAGAGAAACGAGCCTTGGGTTAAGTCAACTTCCACCTTCAGAAACTTACGTTGATCATTGACGCAAGTATAAATAATTAGTATTTTGAATATTTACCGTTGGAATTACTTCTGTGACTTTCTTTAATTTTAGTTAATTAGAAACAAGGGATCTAAAGAACCCTAACTACTAAACAACTTCAGACAAACGCTAAAAATTTAATCTAGCAGATGCTTTAAGAATTACAAAGACCGATGAAGCTAAATAACACAAGCACGAGTGGTTACATTTAATTTAGTTGAGTATTCTTCCTAAGATATAATAATCTTCTGATCAGTAGTTAATTATTAACCTTAGTTGCTTCACAAATTAGTGTGACCAAATAATTACGGATTTTGTATATAATTTAGTAGTAGATTTCAATGAATAATAAATTAGTTTGCAACCTAGCATTTAAACAATTTAATCATATAAGTCAAACGTAGAAGAATATTCAATACTCAAAATAGAAATTGAACAATTAAAATCAATTAGATCTCACAGTGTAATGATATGAGGCTTCCGTCTCCTTAAACTAAAAATGGAAGTTTAGTTACACGTAATCATGAAAATCAGCAAAGAATAATAGAGAGAGTTTGTAGGCTAGATCCCCCTCCCAAGTGTCTAATAACATGTATTTATAGTCTATATAGAAAACCCTAACTTAGGGAGAAAAGAAATCCTATTTAACAAACATCCTAGTTACATAAGAATTGAAAAAACTACTAAAAACCATCAAATTCCCGTGCAAAATGGCTTTAGAATCTTCCAGAAACGCGTTTGGGCTCAAAAAATGGAAGTGGAGAAAGAATCTAGAGCTCTGCGACTTTGGATTAAAGAGCCGCAACTTTGGACCTAGCGCCGCGGCCCTAAAGCTCAAGCACCGTGGCTCTAAACACTTAAAACTCGTAAAATTTTTTGTGAGGTTTGATTTGATAGGTGGAACGTTTCGTAACTTTTCCCAGATCAAAAGTTATGGCCTTTTTTAGCTTACTAGTTCGGACATAAATCTAACTCCAATTAGTATTTTTTTGAAAAAATGTTTGGAGAACCAAAGGAACTCGTTTTTTGCAAACCTTACATTTTTGAAAATCTTGAGACGCCCTCTACAAACTTAAAGAAGATTTTTTCTCATTCTGAAACTCTACCACCATCCAAAACTCAGTTGAAGCTCCATGGTCATGTTGGGATTTCGGCACAAAAACGCAGCGGAAATTTAAAATATTCAAAGCAATTTCGAAACCCAAAACAGGATCCAAGCAAAATTGAAATTAATTCAGTGGTTTAGATATTATACCGATTATGGAAAAGTTCTGAAATAGCTTCGAATCCTTTACGCAATCCAATTAGAACCACGTCTCTACGGTATCCACACGAACGCCGCACGAACCGTCGAACGATTCTGCAATAAGAGGGACTTGCGGTACTAGCCACCAAAGGAACGATTATGAAACTATTTTCTCTCTAGTCTCTCTCTCTAAGAGCGGCTAGGGTTTTTCAATTATGATAATCCCTAAGTAGATGCTATAAATCATATATATAGTAGTTAAAAGGAATTAATCAAATCAAAAACTAATTTCATAAAATCCGAAATTATATATATATATATATATATATATATATATATATATATATATCTTAATTAAGTCTTACTTAATTAATATACATATATATGCAAATTATCCTTTTAATTTAAATTCATGATTTAAATAATATTAATCATATTAATATATTTAAATCCTTAAAATTTAAATTTATTCCCTTTTAAATTACGTTCTATGTGTGTGACCCTATAGGTTATTATTACGTTGTCAATAATTTTAAAATCATATTATAAAATTAAAAATAGTGAGCGGCATCTAGTAATGCATCACTGCTACCCAAGTAATAATAAGATCGATGATTCGATGCAACCTTTTAGTGACCAATGTTTCAATATAATTTAATCCTTTTAACCTTAATATCCAAGATTAAACTCGAGTCATGAAATGTGTCATACTCTTCATAATTTAATCTGAGTTTTTCTTGATCAATGAGTGGACTATATGAAACAAATCACTATTTGAGCATGGCCATGCATTTCATAGTCCTACTCAATCAAGAGGCCTATGGATATCATCCCTAATATATAAGATGGTTAAATTCCATCTAGATCACTCATATTCCTCACACGATTCATGATGTACCCAATAATCACCTTTATAGTCCACCCTATTAAAGGTGACATTTGATGATATCAAAGTACATAAATTCTCGTGTAGTAATATAGTGATTTCAGGTCGGAGGACCATTACATCATTGTCACTATGAGAATTACTAATGACACTTTGCATAATGCTCCATATAGAATTCTCATGGTGGGTCTGTCCAGTACATCGTTCTCTAACATGTACCTATGCATTGACTTAATATCTCATATATTTGTGACCAATGAGATTTGGTCATCAGTCAATCCACATACTAGTCTTAATGCATCATTGTTGTCCCATCAACAATGATACTCGACTAGGGACATTTAAGAATAATGATACTAATTATAATTATATAATCTCATGTTCAAGTCACATACTTGAAACAATATAATTTGTATCATTATTCTAAGGATTTTTATTATGTTAACATTTATATAACGCAGTAAATAAAACCATAATAAAATCATTCATTTATTCAATCAAACATAATATCAAAACGTTAAGTAATTATATCAAATAATTGGCCTCTAGGGCATAAACTCTAACAGGTCGAATATGCCCAAAAGCTGAAAATTACAATATACTCTAATTCCACTAAAATACATCTAAATAACTTCCATTTCATTTCCATGCCTTGCGGTTCGCTTGAATTGAGGTCCATTTGTCCTCCAAATCGTCTCCAAAGTCACGAACTTCCTCAATTGCACCTTAAATCAAAATATGAAACTAATGAGTGTATTTAGGCACATAATTAATAAAAAAGATAAACAATTAAGGGATAAAACATAACAAATTTCATTCGCATCAAAAACCAAAAATGTACATACTACTTTCAATCTCCCACTTGCACTAAAGCTAAACGTCATGTTATCTCATACCCATCTTCTCTAAGTGACGATCGAACTGCTATTGTGTTAATGCTTTAGTAAATGGATCTGCAATGTTGTCTTGAGAGTCCACAATCTCCAGGGTGACATCTCCTCTTTCAATGATTTCTCTAATCAAATGAAAGCGCCGCAATACGTGTTTGGATTTCTGATGAGACCTAGGTTCCTTAGCCTGCGCAACAGCTCCGGTGTTGTCACAGAATAAAGGAACTGGTCCTGTAATGCTAAGAACCACACCAAGTTTGGTGATGAACTTCTTCATCTAAACAGCCTCCTTTGTAGCTTCACTTGCAATTATGTACTCTGTCTCTGTCACTGAATCAACAACTGTTTGTTGTTTGGAACTCTTCCAACTCACTGCGCCACCGTTTAAGGTAAACTCATACCCCGAAATGAATTTACTGTCATCTTGGTCCGTTTGAAAACTTGAGTCTGTGAAGCCCTCTAGTTTCACTTCAGACCCACCGTAGACAAGAAATACATCCTTAGTTCTTCTTAAGTACTTTAGGATATTTTTTACTACCTTCCAGTGCTCTTCTCCTGAATTCGACTGATATCTGCTTGTTATACTAAGTGTATGAGCGACATTTGGTCTAGTACATATCATACCGTACATGATAGATCTTATTGCTGAAGCATAAGGAATCTTACTCATACGGTCTCTCTTCTCAGGTGTCTTTGGGGCCTGTTTCTTAGAGAGATATATTCCATGGCTTATTGGCATGAGATCTCTTTTGGAATCTTCCATGCTAAACCTCTTTAACATCGAGTCAATGTACATTCCTTGGGATAAGCCAATCATCCTTTTAGATCTATCTCTATAGATCTTTATCCCTAAAATATAGGATGTTTCTCCCAAGTCCTTTATGAAGAAGTGTTTAGATAACTAGATTTTAATCGATTGAAGCATATGAATATCATTCCCTATCAGTAATATATCATCAACAAATAATATAAGGAATGAAACAACGCTCCCACTAACCTTCTTGTACACACATGGTTCATCCTCATTTTTGCTAAAATCAAACTCTTTGATTGTCTCATCAAAATGGATGTTCCACCTACGAGAAGCTTGATTCAATCCATAAATGGATCGTTGTAGCTTACAAACTTAATTTATTCCAACCGTTGAAACAAATCCCTCTGGCTGTGTCATATACACATCCTCCTCAATTTTCCCATTAAGGAATGTTTTTTTCACATCCATCTGCCAGATTTCATAGTCGTGGTAAGCTACAATCGCAAGCAAAATCTGAATAGACTTGAGAATCGCTACTGGTGAGAAGGTTTCGTCATAGTCAACTCCTTGTCTTTGTTTGAAACCTTTTGCTACCAGTCGGGCTTTATAGGTCTCTACCTTGCCGACTGCTCAAATCTTTCTTTTAAAGACCCATTTACACCCAATATGCTTAATGCCTTCAGGTGGTGAAACCAAAGTCCATACTTGATTTTCATACATGGAGTCCATCTCGGATTTCATGGATTCTTGCCATTTCTCTGAGTCTTTACTACTCATAGCCTGTTTATAATTCAATGGATCATCATCATCTATGATGCGTACCTCATCGTCATCTTCTATGACGAATTCATACCTATCAAGTATGTTGGTACTATTCCAGATTTATGATTAGGGTATGGTACAGAAGGTATCTCTACTTGGACAAGGCCATCCATTTGACCTGTAGTGGTTTGTGGTTCTTAAATTTCTTCAAGATCTATTTTCTCCCCACTGGCCCCTTCAAGGATAAACTCTTTTTCCAAGAAGGCATCATGCTTGGAAACAAACATCTTTTGTTCAGTAGGATTGTAGAAATAGTATCCTAAACTTTCATTAGGATATCCCACAAACGTGCACTTATCAAATCTTGTCCCAAGCTTATCATTCTGAAACTTTTTCACATAAGCTGGACATCCCTAAATCTTAACATGCTTAAGACTAGGCTTCCTCCCTGTCCACATCTCATATGGAGTCTTAGGGACGGATTTTGAGGGAACCTCATTTAGTAGATATGTAGCCGCTTCTAGGGCATATCCCCAGAATGACACTAGAAGATCGATAAAACTCATCATAGAACGAACCATGTCCAACAATGTTTGATTTCTCCTTTCAGATACACCATTTAACGGTAGTGTTCCTGGTGGAGTCCATTGTGAGATTATACCATTTTCTTTGAGACAATTGAGAAACTCACTGCTTAAGTATTCACCTCCTCGATCTGATCAAAAAATCTTAATACTCTTGCCAGTTTGCTTCTCTACTTCACTTCTGAACTCTTTGAACTTTTCAAATGATTCAGATTTGTATTTCATTAAATACACATATCAAAATCTTGAATGATCATCAATGAAAGTAATGAAATAAAAATACCCTCCACGTGAATTCGTTGCCATAGTTTCACATACATTTGTGTGTACCAATGCTAACAACTCTGTAACTCTTTCTCCTTTTCCACTAAAAGGAGATTTAGTCATTTTTCCCATGAGACAAGATTCACAAGTTGGATATAATTCATAATCCGATAGCTCTAGGAGCCCATCTTTATGCAACTTGGATAATCTTGTTTCATTAATATGACCAAGTCTACAGTTCCACATAAAGGTATAATTAACATTATCTCTTTTCCTTTTCTTAGTTTGTTCAATTTGAAGTATATTTTCATGCAAGTTAAGTATGTAAAGTCTATTTCGCAAATTACCAACACCATATAAAACATTATTATTATAAATAGAACAACTATTGTTCTTTATTATAATGTCAAAACCATCCATATCTAATACAGAAATTAAAATAATGTTTCTAATGATGTTCGGAACAAAATAACAATTATTTAAATTAATGAACTTGCCCGTAGGCAATGCTAAACAATAAGTCCCTACAGTTAATGCAGCAACCTTTGCTCCATTCCCCACTCGTAGGACGACCTCATCCTTGCTCAACTTTCTACTTCTGACCAGTCCCTGCATATTATTACATATGTGAGAACCACAGCCGGTATCCAATACCCAATTAGAAGATTGACTTTCAGAAAAATTAATTTCAATCATAAACAAACCTTGATTAGGATTCGAATTTTCTCCAAGCTTCTTCTACTTTTGTTCTGCAAGATAATCATTGCAGTTCCTCTTCCAGTGACCCGACTTGTTGCAATAGAAGCAAATTCCTTTGCTAGCTAGATCAGGTTTCTTTTGATCCTTTACTTTTGCCTTACCTTTAGCTTTCATGGATTTCTTCTTTTCAGAAGATACCGTGGGTCTCTTCCTTTTCTTGGAAGAATCATCCACTATTAAGACATGGTCCTTCTTGGATGGGAAGTGACCTTCAGCAGTTTTCAACATGTTAAGTAATTCAGGCAAGCTGATATCTAACTTATTCATGTGAAAATTCACAACAAATTATGAGAAGGTGTCAGGGAGTGATTGTAAGACTAAATCTTGACTCAAATCCCCATCCATGACGAACCCAAGCTGTCCAAGACGTTCAATCAGATTGATCATCTTTAAGACATGAGTTTCAATAGTAGTGCCCTCAGTCATCTGAGATCGGAAGAGCTCCTTAGATATTTTATATTTAGCAGTCCTACTTTGCTCACCATACAACTCTTACAAGTGAAGCAACATAGTAGGAGCATCCATTGTTTCATGCTGACACTGAAGCTCGTTACTTATGTATGCGAGCATGATGCACTGAGCCACAAATGCATCATCCTGCCACTTCTTAAAAGTAGCGATCTCTTCCTCAGATATTGTTTCTACAACATTTGTAGGGACATACGAATTTAGGATATAAGAAATCTTTTCAGCAGTGAGAACTATTCTCAGATTCCTTAACCAGTCCGTGTAATTCGGTCCGGTCAGTTTGTTAGCACCAAGTATGCTCTGTAGTGAAATTAGTGAGTGTGACATTTTTAAATTTCTGCATGTGAAAAATAACATTTTTAGCAAACATTCATTTAATTAATTTATTTTACCAAAATAAATTAGGTCTTATTTTATATTGGTATCTCCCACTATTTTCTTCAAACTATATTACCCTCATTATATAGTTCGACAATATCTAATTAAAGATTTGCTAGTGAGAATAAGGATCCCATTTTAAATGTATATAGCCTTGTGTGTGCACAACAAACTATATATAAATAAATAAGTAGATATCTCTTGTCAATTACATCATCATGTAACTCCTTATCGTTTTCCTCTTAAATCATAATTGTTAA
Source organism: Panax notoginseng (assembly GCA_016801055.1). Taxonomy (NCBI): domain Eukaryota; kingdom Viridiplantae; phylum Streptophyta; class Magnoliopsida; order Apiales; family Araliaceae; genus Panax; species Panax notoginseng. Next base: position 112,647,609 of record CM029015.1, read on the forward strand.
GTGTGTGCACATCTGAACTAAAATGATTTAAGTTAAGTCATACCCAGCATTTTCATATAAGTGAAGAGAAAATTACAGCCCTTGTGTGCACAACAAAGCGGTAATGTTCAATTCCTTATAAATTTCATATGTAATAAAAACAACATATCAAATATTTAATACTCGCCTTGTGTGTGCACAACAAACTCATATTAAATATTCAATGCACTATTATTTTTATCATGCTAGAAGGCGACGTTCGATATTTCAAATATATTTGAACGCTACAACTTAACATAATTTCTTTGAGGGGTTTGTTATTATTAGTCTCATCTTATTTTAGCGCGCATGCACACACACACACACACACACACACACACACACACACACACACACACACACACACACACACATATATATATATATATATATATATATATATATATATATATATATATATTACTAGCATGCACATATAGAATACTATATTCTACCCGGATTGATTATGAACTTTTATTTTAGTTTGGTTCACTAGAGCCACCAAGTGAACCAAAAGGTCAAACCCTAGGGTGTAAGAATTAACATTTAAAATAACTATAACATTTAAACTCGGGCTCCATTACAAACGGGTCTTCAAGCGCTCCTTGCTTCTTAATCTCCGATTCTTCAAGAAATTCTTTCTAATCGTATTACATAAACTTTTTAATTTAAATAGAAACCTTGATCAACTGTCAAGGGGAAGTACATAGGAGAGAGATATAATTTACATCAAGAAGAAAACCAGAAAAGACGAGGCACGCAGACCCTATTTAATAAAGCCCATACATTCAAGCATCAATCCAAAATAAAATCCAATCACATTGGTTATAGTCCATAATCAATCCCATTTATTATCATACATATTAACATATATATCAATAAACAACATTCATCTCATGAATCATAAAACCATTCCATATATGCAATAATATCAATTAATGGGTAAAAGTTTGCTAAACTTTAGTTTTGAAACAAAATAAACTCTTTTATTTTAATCAAAAACCGAATCCAAATTAAACTCTTTAATTTTAGCAAATCTAAAATCATATTTCATATAAAATAAATATCTTTATTTTAAACTTTTATCAATTAAATAAACCATTTATTTAATTAAAGAAATAAAAGTTTTTCATATTCTGCCCAAGGGCGCAGCTGCGCCTAGAATGAACTGGGTCACGGCGTAGCTGCGCTTCAAGGCCAGGAGACTGATTTCCAAGTAACGGAGCAGCTATGCCCAGAATGAACTGGGACGCGGCGCAGCTGTGCTGCTCATCCTGGAAACTGGATTTGGGTAACGGCGCAGCTGTGCTCTAGAATGAACTTGAGACGGCGCAGCTGCGCTGCGTCGCAGAAGCAGAAAACTTTTCTGTTGCCCAAAAATTCGATCCAATCGCATATAATACATATATGGAAACACAAAGACTGATAATTAGCACAAGATTGGCTCTGATACCACTGTTAGGTTTGCTAGAAACAAGAACATGCAATCAAATCACATAAAATTAGCGGAAGCGAAGTAAAAATGGATTTTAAGATTTCTTACAAACCATAAACCAAGATCGTTCTTGTGCTTAGACTATCAGTTAATAATAGAGAAGGAGAATCATAGTTATACCCTTGAAGATCCGAGCTTCCTTAGGTACGAGTTCAACTCTTAATCCTTGTGCTCTCCTTAAATACACGGGTTTAGTTCCTTCCTTTGATCAACGTCAGCCACCCAAGCGTTTGGCCTTTAGAGGTGATCCACCAAGGAAGAACAAGAATCAAAAAGAAGGGGTGTATTGGCTCAAACCCTAGTTTTCTATCTGTATAGAAAAAGGCGTACTCTCCAACTATTAGAATCACACATATTTTTCCTACACACTGATATCTAATATAAGACACCTCTTATAAAGATATCGGTTAACCTATTTTAATATAATTAAAATAGAGTATTATTTAATTAATTAAACTCCTTTAATTAATTAAGCTCCCTAATCTTATTAAGGATAATTAATTAAACTCTTTTAATTAATTTGCCTCCTAATCCTATTAGGAATAAATGAGAGTACTAATATTAAATTAATTTCCAAACTCCTTTAGAAATTAAAATAATAATAATTGTAAGAATATTACTAAGACTCCTCTTATTAATTTATATTTAATATTTCTAAAATATTAAATAATAAATATTAAGCTATTTAATTTATTCTATCACCTTAGATTAAATTAAATATACTTAATATATTATTATGATTATGCCATTAATTTCTTAATTAATTATTCTTCATTTTATGGTGTGACCCTTTAGGTTCTCCATATTAATCCGGTTGTGAATAAATTAATTAGAACAATTCTTGTAATTCTATAATTAAGCACACGTAGAGGGGGGTCTATCCCTCTTAGAAGCACACTTAGAAGTGATCTACAGTGGCCAATTTTTAAAGTTTACTATAACAGGCTATAATCGGACGGTCCATCCCTGTCCGTATTAGTTATATTCTTCGTCTGTTATAAACGGACAGCTAATACCTGTCCGTATTAGTGAAAAAATATTTCGACGTAAACAAAATCTGCAGAATATAGAAGCTAAAAATAGAAGCAAAACAACAGTAAATCACACCGAGATTTTTACGTGGTTCGGCCCCTATCCTCTAGTCTAGTAGCCTAATTCACGTCCAATCCCAACTAGGATTGGAGACTCATTTTATTAAAATAATACTCAGCAATTACAAAGTAAATAAAAACTCCCTGTTACAACGACAATTGATTGAACACCTCTGCCCCCTTTGCACCTCTGCAACACCTCTCACCTCTGAGACTTTGATAACTTCGTTGAACAGACTGAGTATTACTAAAATAAAAACCCCAAGCCAATCCTAGACTTATACTACTATGTTTATAATAGATATTAAAATAAAGGATACAAGAACACTGTAAACCAAGACTAAAAGAATGATATGATAATTTGTATCTTGTATAGCTTGAAGAATATCTGTTCAGTAGTCTTGTCCTTCCAATGTCGAGCAAAGCAGTATATATATAGAGAAGATAGCAACGACTATGTAACGTTCCAATTCCTCCTGCAACGGCTAGTACTTTTTGATTGAAATAGGAGATCAACGTTACCATTGACAACCTCAGTAGATAAGGAAATACAACTATGAAGAGGTCAATTAAAAATTAAATACTAGTTGAAAGAGTCCTATTAGCAATTAGCAAGATCCCTTAAAAATAACAATTACTGTTTAGCATGTGACAAATAACAGCTCCATCAACTTTAAATAAGAGTCCTTAATAAAACTAATTTCTAAAAAATCTCCCAAATACGTATAAATTGGTAACTCAATATATATATAATAGATAACACACACACACACACACACACACACACACATATATATATATATATATATATATATATATTGGAAGGATATAGCCCCACAATTAAATATGAGAAATTTAAGGAATATTAAACATATTTTCAATCTCCTTAAAATACTCCAATTTGAATTAGTCTTCAAAGAAAATCAGGATTGGAATATATATACTATATAAAAACTTAAAACATGTGACAAAAATAACCAACTTGTTTTACTCATTCCAATACTGTAGTAACTTGCGTGAGCTAGGAAAACAAAGTGATTACTCCATGTAATAACCCATGCAAACTATTATATATTATATAATTAATATGCATAAAAATATTTGAATAACATGACCCAATTAAATTATAAGTCAATATAAAATCAATTAAACCCATATAAATATTGTCATTATTAAAACCACAAAGTATATAAACCAACATTCTTCTCCTTTTTGATGATGATAATATATTATCTTTTAAATTTATATGCTCCCCCTATCTATAAGGCTCCCCCTAAATTTATGCATATTAAGGAGCAAAAAAAGTGACTTGATCCAAATAACCATCATTGCATATAGTATCTAACTACCAACATGAGTACCAAGTCAATTCAAATTTTAAATACCAAATATCTCTCCCCCTTTGTCATTATCAAAAAGAAATCCTTAAGAACAAGTTGGTTATAGCATAATCATCATTACCCAAATATCTCTCCCCCGTTGTCATCAACAAAAAAAGAGAGGAGAAATTAGTGAGATCCTTGAATTTCACAACCACATACAGACATTCCAAGTTCTCTTCTCAAAGTACAAAAACACTCTTCACTTAAAGGTTTTGTAAAAATATCTGCCAATTGATGTTCAGTAGTGACAAATACTAAGTTAATTAATCCTTTAGCAATATTATCTCTTAAAAAATGATGTCTCACTTCAATATGCTTAGTACGAGAATGAAGCACAGGATTTTTTGAAATATCAATTGCACTAGTATTATCACACATAATAGTCACATTTTCACATATCACATTAAAATCATAAAGACTTTGAATCATCCATAAAATTTGTGAACAACAACTACCTGCCGCCAAATATTCACATTTCGTAGTAGACAATGCAACAGATGTTTGTTTCTTGCTGTGCCAAGCTACAAGGCTTTGACCTAAAAATTCACAAACACCACTTATGCTTTTTCTATCAACTTGGCACCCTGCATAATCTACATCTGAGTATCCAATTAGTTCAAAGCTTGGAGATACAGGATAGTATAGGCCTAAATTAATTGTGCCAGCTAAATATTTAAATATTCTTTTTACCGCTTTAAGATGAGATTCTTTAGGTTGAGCTTGAACTCTAGCACAAAGGCATACACTATACATAATATCCGGTCTTGATGCAGTTAAATAAAGTAAACAACCAATCATACCTCGCTACATTGTCATTTTAACATCTTTACCTGAAGCATCCGTAGTAAGCTTGATGGTAGTACTCATTGGTGTTGACTTTGGTTTGGTATTTTCAAAACCAAATTTCTTTAATAACTCCTTTACATATTTGGATTGGTGAATGTGAATCCCTTCATTGGATTGTTTGATTTGAAGCCCCAAAAAATAGTTTAATTCCCCCATAAGACTCATGTCAAACTCATTATGCATACATTGAGAAAACCACTCACACAAAGAGTTAGTAGTAGCTCCAAAAATTATGTCATCCACATAAATTTGAACAATTAATAAATCTTTATTTTTGGTTTTAATAAAAAGAGTAGATTCAATCTTACCGCGATTAAAACTATTTTCTAATAAAAACTTGCTTAGTCTTTCATACCAAGCTCTTGGAGCTTATTTTAATCCATACAAAGCCTTTTTCAATTTAAACACATGATGTGGATATTTTTCATGTTCAAAATCGGGTGGTTGCTTAACATATACTTCTTCATTTAAGTAACCATTTAAAAAAGAACTTTTCACATCCATTTGATATAATTTAAATTGTCTAAAGCATGCATAGGCTAATAAGATTCTCATAGCTTCCAACCTTGCAACAGGGGCAAAAGTTTCTTCATAGTCTATACCTTCCTGTTGATTATAGTCTTGAGCTACCAATCTAGCCTTATTTCTAGTGATTATGCCATTTTCATCAAGTTTATTTTTGAAAATCTATTTTGTACCAATTATAGAAGCATCTTTAGGAGGTTTGACAAGATCCCATACCTGACACCTTTCGAATTGGTTTAATTATTCCTGCATGGCAATAGACCAATTTTCATCTTGAACTGCTTCCTTGGCATTCTTTGGTTCTATTTGTGAAAGAAATGCGGAGAATGCACAGTAATTCCTTGCTTTCCTTCTTATGTTCATCCAAGTGTCAGGATCACCTATGATCAGATTTGGTGGATGATTTCTCACTGTTCTAGATGGTTTAGGAAGCCTTGCTGTAGTCATTTATTTGTTGGATTCAAACTGTGGTATGTCACATTCTGCATCAGTGTGTTCGTCTGATTTTTCTTCTATATTGGACGGGTCTAACAATCTATTTTTCGGTGTCTGCATGTCTGAGTTTTCTACTAAAATGGACGGGTCAGGCTGTCTGATTTCAGGTGTATTTCCTTCTGATTCGGATGGCTTAGGCTGTCTGATATCAACTGTATTTCCTTCTGATTCGGGCGACTTAGGCTGTCTGATTTCAACTGTATTTCCTTCTGATTCGGACGGCTTAGGCTGTCCGAATTTAGCAGTTTGGCTTCCACGAATCAAATTGTTATTTCCTGCAGAATCCTCATCTTTTGACAGATCATGGTTAACTTCATTAAATATTACATGCACTGATTCTTCAACCTTTGACTTGTCAAGATTATAAATCCTATATGCCTTACTATGTACTGAATAACCAAGAAAAATAGCTTCGGTTGATTTTGCATCAAATTTTCCAAGATTACTATTAGTATTTAAAACAAAACATTTAGCACCAAACACTTTAAACTAATTAATATTAGGAATCCTTTTGTTTAGTAACTCATATGGTGTTTTTAATAAAATAGGTTTAATCAATACTCTATTTAGAATGTCACATGCAGTACTTACAGCCTCTGCCAAAATTTTTTTAGGCAGTTTACTTTCTTGAAGTAACGTTCTTGCAGTTTCTTGGAGAGTACGATTTTTGCGTTCCACTACACCATTTTGTTGTGGTGTTCTTGGTGCAAAAAATTCATGTGTAACACATTTCTCACTGCAATATGGTATAAAGTCTTTTCCAAATTCCCCACCATGGTCACTCCGAATGCCAATCAGCTTGAGGCTGTGTTTTGTTTCAACATTCTTTATAAGCTTTTTAAATTCTGCAAAAGCTTGATCTTTAGTTTTCAAAAATAAAACCCATGTAAATCTTGAAAAATCATCAACAATAACAAAGGCATAATGATTATTTCCTAAGCTAGCATATCTCTCGGGTCCAAACAAATCAAGATACAATAATTGAAGAGATAAAGAAGTTGATACCTGATTTTTACTGATAAAGGAATTTCTTGCTTGCTTACCTAACTGACATGCATTACAAATCCCTGTCTTTTCATATTTTAGCTTTGGCAATCCTTTGACAAGGTTCTTGGTCGCTAATTTGTTAATCAATTCCATATGCACATGTCCTAACCTTCTATGCCAAAGAATAGTTTGATCTTGAATAGCAGTAAGGCAAATATCTTCATTTTGATTTTCAAAATTAATTGTATAAATATTACCTTCCCTTTGAGCAATTAAAGGAATATTGTGAGAAGCATGAATAATAGCACATTTATCTTTTTCAAAAATTACTTTATGTCCACTATCCATTAGTTGACATACACTAACTAAATTATATTTTAATCCTTCAACACAATGAACATTATCAATGAAAATCTTACCATTTCCAATTTTACCTTTACCAACGATTTGGCATGTGGTGTCATCTCCAAAGGTAACAGTTCCTCCCTTCTTAGTAGTTAATGAGATGAATTTAGCACTATCACCCGTCATGTGTCTAGAACACCCCCTGTCTAGTACCCATTTATGTGATGGTACTTTAGCTTTAAAACACACCTCAGATGATTCTTGATTGCATAATCCAGTGAAACACAGTTGAGCAGTTTCATCTTCTCCCTCATCATGATTGGACTCATTATCGCTCCATGTCATTAACGCCTTTCCTTTTGAATTGCTTGCTTTGTTCTTCCTTTTTAATTGGAAACAGTCTCTCTTGAAATGTCTGGGCCTTCCACATTCAAAACAGTTATCTTCTTGTGGCTTTTGCTTGACGTCTTTCTTGTTGTTGAATGTCTTGCCTTGAAACTTTGATTTATTCTTCTTTCTAATCAGCTCTCTCAATTTTCAAGACATCATAGCTATTTCTTCATCGGAGTCTTCATCATCATCTTCTATGTAGCTTTCAACTTGAAGAGCTAAGGTCTTCCTTTTAGGTCCTTCATCTTCTTCATCATACATCTTCAGTTGATTTTCAAATTCTTCAAGTTCTCCAAACAAAGTTAGAGTTTCTATCATACTGATTGTAGTTGAGTCTTGAAGAGTTGTAACTTTTGGTGCGAACCGTTTGGGCATGACTCTAAGTATCTTTCTATTTATCTCCCTTTGATCAATTTTTCGGCCGAGCATGCTTAGAGAGTTCATAAGAGTGAGGAATCTAGCTTGAGCTTCTTTGATGGATTCATTCTTCTCTAACCTGAAAAGTTCATATTCTTGCATTAACATACTTAATTTGACTTCTTTTACCTTTGTAGTTCCCTCATGGCTCATGATGATTGTATCTCATATTTCTTTAGCAGTTGTGCATGCAGAAACTTTGTACATTTCAGCTTGAATCATCCCACTTAGCAACGTGTTCATGGCTTTGGAGTCGTAGGATACCATGTATGATTTATTTGAATCCATTTCCATTAGAGTCTTCGGTTTTCCATCATCATGTCTTGGAATGACAGGGCCATTCTCAACAACCCACCATTCCCATGGGTCTCGTTTGAGATAAATCATAATTCTAAACTTCCAAAAGTTGAAGTTTTCACTTCCGAGCAACAAAGGTGGCTGACTTGTGGATTGACCTTCTTGAAAATTGAGGTGTGCCATAGGATCTTTCCCTACGACCTGTAAAGATCAATATTAGTAGAGCCTCGCTCTGATACCAAATGTAATTATATAATTAAGCACACCTAGAGGGGGGTGAATAGGTGTAAATACTTAGAAGTGATATACAGTAGCCAATTTTCAACGTTTACTATAATTGGATATAATCGGACGGTCTAACCCTGTCCGTATTAGTTATATTCTTCGTCTGTTATAAACGGACAGCTAATACCTGTCCGTATTAGTGAAAAAATATTTCGACGTAAACAAAATCTGCAGAATATAGAAGCTAAAAACAGAAGCAAAACAACAGTAAATCACACCGAGATTTTTACGTGGTTCGGCCCCTATCCTCTAGTCTAGTAGCCTAATCCACGTCCAATCCCAACTAGGATTGGAGACTCACTTTATTAAAATAATACTCATCAATTACAAAGTAAATAAAAACTCCCTGTTACAAAGATAATCGATTGGACACCTCTGCCCCCTTTGCACCTCTGCAACACCTCTCACCTCTGAGACTTTGATAACTTCGTTGAACAGACTGAGTATTACTAAAATAAAAACCCCGAGCCAATCCTAGACTTGTACTACTATGTTTACAATAGATATTGAAATAAAGGATACAAGAACATTGTAAACTAAGACTAAAAGAATGATATGATAATTTGTATCTTGGATAGCTTGAAGAATTTCTGTTCAGTAGTCTCGTCCTTCCAATGCCGAGCAAAGCAGTATATATATATAGAGAAGATAGCAACGGCTATGTAACGTTCCAATTCCTCCTGCAACGGCTAGTATTTTTTGATTGAAATAGGAGATCAATGTTACTAATGACAACCTCAGTAGATAAGGAAATACAGCTATGAAGAAGTCAATTAAAAATCAAATACTAGTTGAAAGAGTCCTATTAGTAATTAGCAAGATCCCTTAAAAATAGCAATTACTGTTTAGCATGTGACAAATAACAGCTCCATCAACTTTAAATAAGAGTCCTTAATAAAACCAATTTCTAAAAAATCTCCCAAATACGTATAAATTGGTAGCTCAATATATATATATAACAGATAACACACACACACACACACACACACATATATATATATTGGAAGGATATAGCCCCACAATTAAATATGAGAAATTTAAGGAATATTAAACAGATTTTCAATCTCCTTAAAATACTTCAATTTGAATTAGTCTTCAAAGCAAATCAGGATTGGAATATATATACTATATAAAAACTTAAAACATGTGACAAAAATAACCAACTTGTTTTACTCATTCCAATACTGCAGTAACTTGCGTGAGCTAGGAAAACAAAGTGATTACTCCATTCCATAACCCATGCAAACTATTATATATTATATAATTAATATGCATAAAAATATTTGAATAACATGACCCAATTAAATTATAAGTCAATATAAAATCAATTAAGCCCATATAAATATTGTCATCATTAAAACCACAAAGTATATAAACCAACAATTCTAATCTTATTTAAATAAATAAATTAAACTATTTATTTATTTAAATAAATAATATTTATTCTACAATAGGGATAAGTCTCCCTAGCGATCAACGACTTTCCAGATAATATAGATTTCAACATTAATCATAAAAGAACCTTTGAGTAAATAATTATTGTACAATTCAATCCTTCCACCATACAATGTCCCAATTAAATATAAGACATGAAATTACTGTCAAGACTTATTTTATTTTATTATATGTATTTCGATTCCACCTTGGCCAATGATTTCTAGGTTGTCATTTATCGAATCACATAGGACATATCTTTTTTTTTACTAGAAGCGGTAGATTCTTTATTGATCATTCATTATCTCCATATATAACTTATTATACCCAAGCATATCCTTTGAGATACCTTGAGGGTCTTAAGGAATAAGTCAAAGTATAAATCATTATATACAAGATACTATGATGATCTAAAGTCTAAGTATTACTTGTACTACTATCACTATAGGAATTCCTATTGATAGGCAAGTAAAACTCCATTAGGTATTTCTTAGCGAGCCACGTTCAGTGAACTTATTCTCCAATAAGCACCTACATACTTGCTTTAGTGTCTCCACATAAATGATCATGAGATCAATTATCCGCATCTAATGAGCAAGCAACGTATGTACCAATCTATCCGAATTCACTAATCCCCTTTTTATTAATCTATTGATTGAGAATATTTTAGTTTTTAAGCTATCTAAGAATTTAGATCTCATTAGCATGATCTCATCATTATTCTAAAAACATTGCTTAAAACTACAGGTTTATCACATATTATTAAAATAGCACCATGTAGATAAATTAAATGCCTTCAGTAAATAAATACTTTTATTAATAAATAAATAAGATTGATTACAAAGTATATACTTTATCATCATACATGATTGACTTGTATGCATACTACTTTCAATGACCTTCATAGACATCCAAGATACGCCCTATTATGTGAGGGTGTTGGCCGGTATCGGTAAACCATTCTCGGGTTGTTTGATTTTTTTCCTAAGTCTATCCATCCTGGCGTGATCTGTATTTTTATAAGATCTTCGTTAATTTAATTTGAAAATCATGTTGGGTGACGAAATAGAAATTATAAACTATAAGGGTTGGGCTCCTTGTGGGCATGAAAGTCATCTAAGTAAGCTCAAACACCTACAACTATGATTTCACTATTATGGGGCCTTAAATCTGGATATCATTTTAAGGCCCAAGATTACATGTACAATGGATGATAAGCTGATATTACAACTGAAATAAATCCATCATGGGAACCGAGTCGAGATCCGCTTGTAGGATCCTTGACCCCATAGTTCTTAGGCTCACATGATATTATTCCAAAGCATGCACGAAATAGATCTTAAAACACATGATATTATTCCAAAGTATTTCACTGGGCAAAGTCCATTGACTAGGTAATGTAATGTCTTTCCAAAGGATGGTCCTTTGGATCTGAACATTAGTATCACTAGTTGAACTTTGAATTAAAACAGTTTGATCTTTAGGACCTTTATTAAGGATATGAACATTCAAGTTTGTTTTCATGGTCTTATAATATATATATATATATATATATATTGCCTTCCAACTCTGCTAACAAGTGATTTATCGATTAAATCCTTGAACGCGAGTAGTTAGGACTCACACCCCACTAGATATGGATCTAGGGTTGCACGTGAAAGTAGTATGCACACAAATCAATCATGTTTAATGATAAAATATATACTTTGTAATAATCTTATTCATTTATTAATAAAAGAATTATTTAATTAAAGACTTTTAACTTATCTACATGGTGTTGTTTTATAATATGTGATAAACTCATAGTTTTGAGTAATGTTTTTAGAATCATGATAATGATCATGCTAATGAGAACTAAATTCTTAGATAGCTCACAAACTAAAAATTTTCTCAACCGTTGGATTACTAAAAAGGGGATTAGTGAATTCGGATATATTGGTACATACGTTGCTTGCTCATTAGATGAGGATGATTGATCTCATGATCATTTGTGTGGAGACACTAAAGTAAGTATGTAGGTGCATATTTAAGAATAATTTTACTGAACGTGGCTCTCCAAGGAATATGTAATGGAGTTTTACTTGTCTGTCAATAAGAATTCATGTAGTGATAGTAGTACAAGTGCTCCTTAGACTTGAGATCATCATAGTATCTTGTGTATGATGAGTTATGCTTTGACATGTTCCTTAAGACCCTTAGGGTATATCAAAGGGCATACTTAGGTATAATAAGTTGTACATGGAGATAATGAATGATCAACAAAGAATCTACCGCTTTTAGTAAAAGAAGAGAAATGTCTTATATGATTCGATAAATGACAGCCAGTAGTCCTTGGTCAAGGCAAATTGAAATTAGAAAGGAGTATCTAATTTGCATTATTTGGAGTTGTGCATTTAAGAATCGAAATACATATAATTAAATAAAATAAGATTTGACAGTAAATCCATGTCTTATATTTAATTGGGACATTGTATGGTGGAAAGATTAAATTGTACGATAAAAATTTACTCAAGGGTTCTTTTATGATTAATGTTGAAATCTATATTATTTAAAAAGTCGTTGATCGCTAAGGAGACTTATCCTTATTGTAGAATAAATGTTATTTATTTAAATGAATTAATAGTTTAATTTATTTATTTAAATAAGATTAGAATTGTTCTAATTGATTTATTTACAACCGATTTAATATAGAGAACCTAAATGGTCACACCATAAAAGGAAAAATATTTATTTAAGAAGTAAATGACATAATTGTAATAATAAGTTAAGTGTATTTAATTTAATCTATGGTGATAGAATAAATTAAATAACTTAATATTTATTATTTAATATTTTGAAAATATTAAACATAAATTAATAAGAGGAGTCTTATTATTATTATTATTATTATTATTATTATTTTTATTATTATTTAATTTCTAAAGGAGTTTGAAAATTAATTAATATAATGTACTCTCATATATTCCTAATAAGATTAGGAGGTTAATTAATTAAAAGAGTTTAATGAATTATTCCTAATAAGATTAGGAAGCCTAATTAATTAAAGGAGTTTTTTAATTAATTAAAATAAAATCCTATTCCTAAATAGTTTAGGAGGGTTCCCTACTTCTATAAATAAGAGGAGTCATATTATGGATTAAGATTACACACTTTATTCCAAGAGTTGGGAGAGTACACAATATTCTATAGAGATAAAATTAGGGTTTTACCAAACACCCATTTTCTTGAATACTTGTTCTTCTTTAGTGGATCATCTCTAGAGGCCAAACACTTGGGTGGCTAACGTTGATCAAAGGAATGAATCAAACCCGGTGAATTCAAGTTGAATATGAAAAGGAATTGGAGGTGAACTCGTATCTGAAGAAGCTAGTTTCTACAATGGTATGAATCTGATCTCCATATCTTTTTATCTAATTAATAATTGCGCATAAAGGATGATCTGAGTATATGGTTTGTAAAATTTTAAACTCTGATTTTTTCACGATTCCGCTCTATGTATGTAATTTGTTACATGTTCATGGATACTCCAAAAAATAGTGGCATCAGAGCCAAACTTTATGTGAGTTATTAATTGTTCAGATTCGATATGTATGTTGATATGTGTTTAGAGTATTTTTTTGGGCATAATTATTGGCAAAGAATCATATTTTTTGGAGAAAAACTATAGGCATAAGAGCCAAACTTTATGCGAGTTATTAATTATTCAAATTCAATATGTATGTTGATATGTGTTTAGAATAATTTTTTGGGCATAATTATTGGCAAAGAAACATGTTTTTTGGAGAAAAATTGCATAATTCGCGAATTGGGAAAACTAATTCTACAGACTGGTGCTGAGGCGTCGGATTACAATGTAATCTGGGCACTGCAACACCGATCCGAGTTTCAAAATAGAGACTCGGCGTTGCAGCGCCGGATAACAGTGTAATAGAGGTGCTGCAACGCTTGGATCCAAATTTTTAAAAAATGGGTGGCCCAACGCGATAACGCCAGAAGCTAGTTCTTTAGAGGCGCTGTAGCGCCGATACCCAGAATATTAAATAATTATTTTTTATTATTCGATTACTAATTAAAATAAAAGGTTTATTTTAAATTAAAAATTAGATACAATATTTTTCCAGTAATTCTAAAATTAAATAAAGTAGTTTATTTTTATTTGGAATTGGATTAAAAAAAGTTGTTTATTTTAATTAGAATTTAATTTCATGCTAACTAATTAGATTTGGAATTTGATTCCATGATAACTAATTAGAGTTGAAATTGAAATCTATGTTTCGTTAAAATAAAGGAGTTTATTTGTGATTAGGAAAATGAATTCCACGTTTTCTTAAATAAAGGAGTTTATTTAGATATGAAATAGGATTTCATATTAATCAAAATAAAGGAGTTTATTTTGATAAGAAATTGGATTCCAGATATGTTGTTTTTCTAAAAAACCTTTTTTTTAAAAATTAAAATAAAAGAATTTATTTTGATTCAAAATTGGATTTTATGCTAACTAATATTTTTCCATTAAATCGATATCAATGTATATATTGAATATTTATTATTTATGAGATGGATGTTATTTATTGATACATATGTTGATATGTATGATAATAAATGGGGTTGATTATGGACTATTAATTAATGTGATTGGATTTTATTTTAGTTAGATGCGTGAATGTATGAGTTTTATTAAATGCGGTCTACGTACCTCGTCTTCTCTAGTTTTTCTTAATGTAAATTGTAAGACCTCAACTTTTATGAATAAAGATTAATTTTTCTCTAAATGTTATTTTGAATAATAAAGTGTGGATTTGATATAATGTTATAGTTGTGGGTAATATTTACAAATTTTGTAAAATATGCAAGTTGTCATAAATATTCTTTTGGTCAGGGAATATTCCTTTTATCAGGAAATATTCGTACGACAGTACAATCATTGGTGGACCCCACAACGGAATTACTGTCGGAGTTAGAAAATAACAGAAATAACATTTTATAAAAATAACGGCAAGGCTTTTACCGTTAAACTATTGAAATACACGGTGATAGAAGTACAATAGTACGCATGGTTGCGCAGTAGCACATGATATTGCACACTATCTTTGATTATTGATGCTTACGTGAGAAGTCACTTAATTTTATTCAATTATTGCCATAGTAATTGATGCATAGTATCTCATATTATTGATTCAATTATTGTCACAATATCATCTGCACAATATTTTATATTATTAAATCAATAATTGAGACGACAAAGTTATTCATATTATTATTTGTATTATTGACAAAGTCAAGAAAGTTCTGTTGAGGAAAAGGGTTTGGTCACCTAATTGCACGCCAAAAAGGAGAAGTCCTTATCGAAAAGCCCCCTATTTCTTGGGAATGATCTAGTTGTTAATATTGTGAGTTATAATATTAATGATGAATAAATATTATTAAAAATGTGTTTAGTGAAGCCAAGTGAATTGAGATAAATAGAGGGGTTTTTATGAAGTATTTGTTATAAATTTGGCTTATTATATGGACCCCCACTTACTCATTCTTTGCAAAAAACAGTGGAAATGCAACTGTTTTTTTGCAAAGAATCATGTTTTTTAGAGAAAAATTGCATAATTCGCAAATTGGGAAAACTAATTCTGCAGACTGGTTCTGTGGCACCGGATTACAATGTAATCTGGGCGTTGCAACACCGATCTGAGTTTCAAAATAGAAACCTGGCGTTGCAGCGTCGGATAACAGTGTAATAGTGGCGCTGCAACGCTTAGATCCAGATTTTAAAAAAATGGATGACCCGACGCGGTAGCGCTAGAAGCTAGTTCTTTAGAGGCACTGTAGCGCCGACACCCAAAATATTAAATAAATATTTTTTTTATTTTTTGATTACTAATTAAAATAAAAGGTTTATTTCAAATTAAAAATTGGATTCAATGTTTTTTCAGTAATTCAAAAATTAAATAAAGTAGTTTATTTTTATTTGGAATTGGATTAAAATAAAGTTGTTTATTTTAATTAGAATTTAATTTCATGCTAACTAATTAGAGTTGGAATTTAATTCCATGATAACTAATTAGAGTTGAAATTAAAATCTATGTTTTCTAAAAATAAAGGAGTTTATTTGTGATTAGGTAAATGAATTCCATGTTTCCTTAAATAAATGAGTTTATTTAGATATGAAATAGGATTTCATATTAATCAAAATAAATTAGTTTATTTTGATAAGAAATTGGATTCCACATATGTTGTTTTTCTAAAAAACCTTTTTTTTAAAATTAAAATAAAAGAATTTATTTTGATTTAAAACTGGATTTTATGCTAACTAACATTTTTCCATTAAATCGATATCAATGTATATATTGAATGTTTATTATTTATGAGATGAATGTTATTTATTGATACATATGTTGATATGTATGATAATAAATAGGGTTGATTATGGACTATTGACTAATGTGATTAAATTTTATTTTAGTTGAATGCATGAATGTATGAGTTTTATTAAATGAGGTCTATGTACCTCGTCTTCTCTAGTTTTTCTTGATGTAAATTGTAAGACCCCAACTTTTATGAATAAAGATTATTTTTTTAAAATGTTATTTTGAATAATAAGGTGTGGATTTGATATAATGTTATAGTTGTGGGTAATATTTATAAATTTTACAAAGTATGCAAGTTGCTATAAATATTCTTTTGGTCAGGAAATATTCATTTTATCAGGAAATATTCGTACGACGGTACAATTATTGGTGGACCCCACAACATAATTACTATCGGAGTTAGAAAATGACAGAAATAACTTTTTATAAAAATAATGGCCAGGCTTTTACCGTTAAACTATTGAAATATCCGGTGATAGAAGAACAGTAATACGCGTGGTTGCACAGTAGCACATGGTATTGCACAGTATCTTCCATTATTGATGCTTACGTGAGAAGTCACTCAGTTTTATTTAATTATTGCCACAGTAATTGCTGCATAGTATTTCATATTATTGATTCAATTATTGTCACAGTATCATCTGCACAATATTTTATATTATTAAATCAATAATTGAGACGACAAAGTTATTCATATTATTATTTACATTATTGACAAAGTCAAGAAAGTTCTGTCGAGGAAAGATGTTTGGTCACCTAATTGCACGCCAATAAGGAGAAGTCCTTATCGGAAAGTTCCCTATTTCCTGGGAATGATCTGGTTGTTAATATTGTGAGTTATAATATTACTGATGAATAAATGTTATTAAAAATGTGTTTAGTGAAGCCAAGTGAATTGAGATAAATAGAGGAGTTTTTTATGAAGTATTTATTATAAATTGACTTATTATATGGACCCCCACTTACTCATTCATTGCAAAAAATAGTGGGAATGCAACTGTTTTTTGCAAAGTATCATGTTTTTTGGAAAAAAATTGCATAATTCGCAAATTGGGAAAACTAATTCTGCAGACTGGTGCTGTGGCACCGTATTACAATGTAATCTGGGCGCTGCAACACCGATCCGAGTTTCAAAATAGAGAGCTGGCGTTGTAGCGCCGAATAATAGTGTAATAGTGGCGCTGCAGCGCTTGGATCCAGATTTTTAAAAAATGGGTGACCCGACACGGTAGCGCCAAAAGCTACTTCTTTAGAGGCGCTGTAGCGCCGGTACCCAGAATATTAAATAAATATTTTTATTATTTTTGATTACTAATTAAAATAAAATGTTTATTTTAAATTAAAAATTGGATTCAATGTTTTTCCAGTAATTCTAAAATTAAATAAAGTAGTTTATTTTTATTTGGAATTGGATTAAAAAAAGTTGTTTATTTTAATTAGAATTTAATTTCATGCTAACTAATTAGATTTGGAATTTGATTCCATGATAACTAATTAGAGTTGAAATTGAAATCTATGTTTCGTAAAAATAAAGGAGTTTATTTGTGATTAGGAAAATGAATTCCACGTTTTCTTAAATAAAAGAGTTTATTTAGATATGAAATAGGATTTCATATTAATCAACATAAAGGAGTTTATTTTGATAAGAAATTGGATTCCAGATATGTTGTTTTTCTAAAAAACCTTTTTTTTAAAAATTAAAATAAAAGAATTTATTTTGATTCAAAATTGGATTTTATGCTAACTAATATTTTTCCATTAAATCGATATCAATGTATATATTGAATATTTATTATTTATGAGATGAATGTTATTTATTGATACATATGTTGATATGTATGATAATAAATGGGATTGATTATGGACTATTAATTAATGTGATTGGATTTTATTTTAGTTAGATGCGTGAATGTATGAGTTTTATTAAATGCGGTCTACGTACCTCGTCTTCTCTAGTTTTTCTTAATGTAAATTGTAAGACCTCAACTTTTATGAATAAAGATTAATTTTTCTCTAAATGTTATTTTGAATAATAAAGTGTGGATTTGATAAAATGTTATAGTTGTGGGTAATATTTATAAATTTTGCAAAATATGCAAGTTGTCATAAATAATCTTTTGGTCAGGGAATATTCCTTTTATCAGGAAATATTCGTACGACGGTACAATCATTGGTGGACCCCATAACGGAATTACTGTCGGAGTTAGAAAATAACAGAAATAACATTTTATAAAAATAACGGCAAGGCTTTTACCGTTAAACTATTGAAATACACGGTGATAGAAGTACAATAGTACGCGTGGTTGCGCAGTAGCACATGATATTGCACACTATCTTTGATTATTGATGCTTACGTGAGAAGTCACTTAATTTTATTCAATTATTGCCATAGTAATTGATGCATAGTATCTCATATTATTGATTCAATTATTGTCACAATATCATCTGCACAATATTTTATATTATTAAATCAATAATTGAGACGACAAAGTTATTCATATTATTATTTGTATTATTGACAAAGTCAAGAAAGTTCTGTCGAGAAAAAGGGTTTGGTCACCTAATTGCACGCCAAAAAGGAGAAGTCCTTATCGAAAAGCCCCCTATTTCTTGGGAATGATCTAGTTGTTAATATTGTGAGTTATAATATTAATGATGAATAAATGTTATTAAAAATGTGTTTAGTGAAGCCAAGTGAATTGAGATAAATAGAGGGGTTTTTATGAAGTATTTGTTATAAATTTGGCTTATTATATGGACCCCCACATACTCATTCTTTGCAAAAAACAGTGGGAATGCAACTGTTTTTTTGCAAAGAATCATGTTTTTTAGAGAAAAATTGCATAATTCGCAAATTGGGAAAACTAATTCTGCAGACTGGTGCTGTGGCACCGGATTACAATGTAATCTGGGCGCTGCAACACCGATCCGAGTTTCCAAATAGAAACCTGGCGTTGCAGCGTCGGATAACAGTGTAATAGTGGCGCTGCAACGCTTAGATCCAGATTTTAAAAAAATGGGTGACCCGACGCGGTAGCGCTAGAAGCTAGTTCTTTAGAGGCACTGTAGCGCCGACACCCAAAATATTAAATAAATATTTTTTTATTTTTTGATTACTAATTAAAATAAAAGGTTTATTTTAAATTAAAAATTGGATTCAATGTTTTTTCAGTAATTCAAAAATTAAATAAAGTAGTTTATTTTTATTTGGAATTGGATTAAAATAAAGTTATTTATTTTAATTATAATTTAATTTCATGCTAACTAATTAGAGTTGGAATTTAATTCCATGATAACTAATTAGAGTTGAAATTAAAATCTATGTTTTCTAAAAATAAAGGAGTTTATTTGTGATTAGGTAAATGAATTCCATGTTTCCTTAAATAAATGAGTTTATTTAGATATGAAATAGGATTTCATATTAATCAAAATAAATTAGTTTATTTTGATAAGAAATTGGATTCCACATATGTTGTTTTTCTAAAAAACCTTTTTTTTTTAAATTAAAATAAAAGAATTTATTTTGATTTAAAATTGGATTTTATGCTAACTAATATTTTTCCATTAAATCGATATCAATGTATATATTGAATGTTTATTATTTATGAGATGGATGTTATTTATTGATACATATGTTGATATATATGATAATAAATAGGGTTGATTATGGACTATTGACTAATGTGATTAGATTTTATTTTAGTTGAATGCATGAATGTATGAGTTTTATTAAATGAGGTCTATGTACCTCGTCTTCTCTAGTTTTTCTTGATGTAAATTGTAAGACCCCAACTTTTATGAATAAAGATTATTTTTTTAAAATGTTATTTTGAATAATAAGGTGTGGATTTGATATAATGTTATAGTTGTGGGTAATATTTACAAATTTTACAAAGTATACAAGTTGCTATAAATATTCTTTTGGTCAGGAAATATTCATTTTATCAGGAAATATTCGTACGACGGTACAATTATTGGTGGACCCCACAACATAATTACTATCGGAGTTAGAAAATGACAGAAATAACTTTTTATAAAAATAATGGCCAGGCTTTTACCGTTAAACTATTGAAATATCCGGTGATAGAAGAACAGTAATACGCGTGGTTGCACAGTAGCACATGGTATTGCACAGTATCTTCCATTATTGATGCTTACGTGAGAAATCACTCAGTTTTATTCAATTATTGCCACAGTAATTGCTGCATAGTATTTCATATTATTGATTCAATTATTGTCACAGTATCATCTGCACAATATTTTATATTATTAAATCAATAATTGAGACGACAAAGTTATTCATATTATTATTTACATTATTGACAAAGTCAAGAAAGTTCTGTCGAGGAAAGATGTTTGGTCACCTAATTGCACGCCAATAAGGAGAAGTCCTTATCGGAAAGTTTCCTATTTCCTGGGAATGATCTGGTTGTTAATATTGTGAGTTATAATATTACTGATGAATAAATGTTATTAAAAATATGTTTAGTGAAGCCAAGTGAATTGAGATAAATAGAGGAATTTTTTTATGAAGTATTTATTATAAATTGACTTATTCTATGGACCCCCACTTACACATTCATTGCAAAAAATAGTGGGAATGCAACTGTTTTTTGCAAAGTATCATGTTTTTTGGAAAAAAATTGCATAATTCGCAAATTGGGAAAACTAATTCTGCAGACTGGTGCTGTGGCACCGTATTACAATGTAATCTGGGCGCTGCAACACCGATCCGAGTTTCAAAATAGAGAGCTGGCGTTGTAGCGCCGGATAATAGTGTAATAGTGGCGCTGTAGCGCTTGGATCCATATTTTTAAAAAATGGGTGACCCGACACGGTAGTGCCAAAAGCTACTTCTTTAGAGGCGCTGTAGCGCCGGTACCCAGAATATTAAATAAATATTTTTATTATTTTTGATTACTAATTAAAATAAAATGTTTATTTTAAATTAAAAATTGGATTCAATGTTTTTCCAGTAATTCTAAAATTAAATAAAGTAGTTTATTTTTATTTGGAATTGGATTAAAAAAAGTTGTTTATTTTAATTAGAATTTAATTTCATGCTAACTAATTAGATTTGGAATTTGATTCCATGATAACTAATTAGAGTTGAAATTGAAATCTATGTTTCGTAAAAATAAAGGAGTTTATTTGTGATTAGGAAAATGAATTCCACGTTTTCTTAAATAAAGGAGTTTATTTAGATATGAAATAGGATTTCATATTAATCAAAATAAAGGAGTTTATTTTGATAAGAAATTGGATTCCAGATATGTTGTTTTTCTAAAAAACCTTTTTTTTAAAAATTAAAATAAAAGAATTTATTTTGATTCAAAATTGAATTTTATGCTAACTAATATTTTTCCATTAAATCGATATCAATGTATATATTGAATATTTATTATTTATGAGATGGATGTTATTTATTGATACAAATGTTGATATGTATGATAATAAATGGGATTGATTATGGACTATTAATTAATGTGATTGGATTTTATTTTAGTTAGATGCGTGAATGTATGAGTTTTATTAAATGCGGTCTACGTACCTCGTCTTCTCTAGTTTTTCTTAATGTAAATTGTAAGACCTCAACTTTTATGAATAAAGATTAATTTTTCTTTAAATGTTATTTTGAATAATAAAGTGTGGATTTGATATAATGTTATAGTTGTGGGTAATATTTACAAATTTTGCAAAATATGCAAGTTGTCATAAATATTCTTTTGGTCAGGTAATATTCCTTTTATCAGGAAATATTAGTACGACGGTACAATCATTGGTGGACCCCACAACGGAATTACTGTCGGAGTTAGAAAATAAGAGAAATAACATTTTATAAAAATAACGGCAAGGCTTTTACCGTTAAACTATTGAAATACACGGTGATAGAAGTACAATAGTACGCGTGGTTGCGCAGTAGGACATGATATTGCACACTATCTTTGATTATTGATGCTTACGTGAGAAGTCACTTAATTTTATTCAATTATTGCCATAGTAATTGATGCATAGTATCTCATATTATTGATTCAATTATTGTCACAATATCATCTGCACAATATTTTATATTATTAAATCAATAATTGAGACGACAAAGTTATTCATATTATTATTTGTATTATTGACAAAGTCTTGAAAGTTCTGTCGAGGAAAAGGGTTTGGTCACCTAATTGCACACCAAAAAGGAGAAGTCCTTATCGAAAAGCCCCCTATTTCTTGGGAATGATCTAGTTGTTAATATTGTGAGTTATAATATTAATGATGAATAAATGTTATTAAAAATGTGTTTAGTGAAGCCAAGTGAATTGAGATAAATAGAGGAGTTTTTATGAAGTATTTGTTATAAATTTGGCTTATTATATGGACCCCCACTTACTCATTCTTTGCAAAAAACAGTGGGAATGCAACTATTTTTTTTGCAAAGAATCATGTTTTTTAGAGAAAAATTGCATAATTCGCAAATTGGGAAAACTAATTCTGCAGACTGGTGCTGTGGCACCGGATTACAATGTAATCTGGGCGCTGCAACACCGATCCGAGTTTCAAAATAGAAACCTGGCGTTGCAGCGTCGGATAACAGTGTAATAGTGGCGCTGCAACGCTTAGATCCAGATTTTAAAAAAATGGGTGACCCGACGCGGTAGCGCTAGAAGCTAGTTCTTTAGAGGCACTGTAGCGCCGACACCCAAAATATTAAATAAATATTTTTTTTTATTTTTTGATTACTAATTAAAATAAAAGGTTTATTTTAAATTAAAAATTGGATTCAATGTTTTTTCAGTAATTCAAAAATTAAATAAAGTAGTTTATTTTTATTTGGAATTGGATTAAAATAAAGTCGTTTATTTTAATTAGAATTTAATTTCATGCTAACTAATTAGAGTTGGAATTTAATTCCATGATAACTAATTAGAGTTGAAATTAAAATCTATGTTTTCTAAAAATAAAGGAGTTTATTTGTGATTAGGTAAATGAATTCCATGTTTCCTTAAATAAATGAGTTTATTTAGATATGAAATAGGATTTCATATTAATCAAAATAAATTAGTTTATTTTGATAAGAAATTGGATTCCACATATGTTGTTTTTCTAAAAAACCTTTTTTTTGAAAATTAAAATAAAAGAATTTATTTTGATTTAAAATTGGATTTTATGCTAACTAATATTTTTCCATTAAATCGATATCAATGTATATATTGAATGTTTATTATTTATGAGATGGATGTTATTTATTGATACATATGTTGATATGTATGATAATAAATAGGGTTGATTATGGACTATTGACTAATGTGATTAGATTTTATTTTAGTTGAATGCATGAATGTATGAGTTTTATTAAATGAGGTCTATGTACCTCGTCTTCTCTAGTTTTTCTTGATGTAAATTGTAAGACCCCAACTTTTATGAATAAAGATTATTTTTTTAAAATGTTATTTTGAATAATAAGGTGTGGATTTGATATAATGTTATAGTTGTGGATAATATTTATAAATTTTACAAAGTATGCAAGTTGCTATAAATATTCTTTTGGTCAGGAAATATTCATTTTATCAGGAAATATTCGTACGACGGTACAATTATTGGTAGACCCCACAACATAATTACTATCGGAGTTAGAAAATGACAGAAATAACTTTTTATAAAAATAATGGCCAGGCTTTTACCGTTAAACTATTGAAATATCTGGTGATAGAAGAACAGTAATACGCGTGGTTGCACAGTAGCACATGGTATTGCACAGTATCTTCCATTATTGATGCTTACGTGAGAAGTCACTCAGTTTTATTCAATTATTGCCACAGTAATTGCTGCATAGTATTTCATATTATTGATTCAATTATTGTCACAGTATCATCTGCATAATATTTTATATTATTAAATCAATAATTGAGACGACAAAGTTATTCATATTATTATTTACATTATTGACAAAGTCAAGAAAGTTCTGTCGAGGAAAGATGTTTGGTCACCTAATTGCACGCCAATAAGGAGAAGTCCTTATCGGAAAGTTCCCTATTTCCTGGGAATGATCTGGTTGTTAATATTGTGAGTTATAATATTACTGATGAATAAATGTTATTAAAAATGTGTTTAGTGAAGCCAAGTGAATTGAGATAAATAGAGGAGTTTTTTTATGAAGTATTTATTATAAATTGACTTATTATATGGACCCCCACTTACTCATTCATTGCAAAAAATAGTGGGAATGCAACTGTTTTTTGCAAAGTATCATGTTTTTTGGAAAAAAATTGCATAATTCGCAAATTGGGAAAACTAATTCTGCAGACTGGTGCTGTGGCACCGTATTACAATGTAATCTGGGCGCTGCAACACCGATCCGAGTTTCAAAATAGAGAGCTGGCGTTGTAGCGCCGGATAATAGTGTAATAGTGGCGCTGCAGCGCTTGGATCCAGATTTTTAAAAAATGGGTGACCCGACACGGTAGCGCCAAAAGCTACTTCTTTAGAGGCGCTGTAGCGCCGGTACCCAGAATATTAAATAAATATTTTTATTATTTTTGATTACTAATTAAAATAAAATGTTTATTTTAAATTAAAAATTGGATTCAATGTTTTTCCAGTAATTCTAAAATTAAATAAAGTTGTTTATTTTTATTTGGAATTGGATTAAAATAAAGTTGTTTATTTTATTAGAATTTAATTTCATGCTAACTAATTAGATTTGGAATTTGATTCCATGATAACTAATTATAGTTGAAATTGAAATCTATGTTTCCTAAATATAAAGGAGTTTATTTGTGATTAGGTAAATGAATTCTATGTTTTCTTAAATAAAGGAGTTTATTTAGATATGAAATAGGATTTCATATTAATCAAAATAAAGGAGTTTATTTTGATAAGAAATTGGATTCTACATATGTTGATATATATGATAATAAATGGGGTTGATTATGGACTATTGACTAATGTGATTAGATTTTATTTAAGTTGGATGCATGAATGTATGAGTTTTATTAAATGCGGTCTACGTACCTCGTCTTCTCTAGTTTTTCTTAATGTAAATTGTAAGACCCCAACTTTTATGAATAAAGATTAATTTTTCTCTAAATGTTATTTTGAATAATAAAGTGTGGATTTGATATAATGTTATAGTTGTGGGTAATATTTACAAATTTTGTAAAATATGCAAGTTGTCATAAATATTCTTTTGGTCAGGGAATATTCCTTTTATCAGGAAATATTCCTACGACGGTACAATCATTGGTGGACCCCACAACGGAATTACTATCGAAGTTAAAAAATGATAGAAATAACTTTTTATGAAAATAACGGCAAGGCTTTTAGCGTTAAACTATTGAAATACCCGATGATAGAAGTATAGTAATACGCGTGGTTACAAAATAGCACATGGTGGACCCCACAACGGAATTACTGTCGGAGTTAGAAAATAACAGAAATAACATTTTATAAAAATAACGGCAAGGCTTTTACCGTTAAACTATTAAAATACACGGTGATAGAAGTACAATAGTACGCGTGGTTGCGCAGTAGGACATGATATTGCACACTACCTTTGATTATTGATGCTTACGTGAGAAGTCACTCAGTTTTATTCAATTATTACCACAGTAATTGCTGCATAGTATCTGTAAGACCCCAACTTATTAATGAATAAAATCAAATTTTCTCTAATTATTATTGTGAATAATAAGGTGTTAATTTGATATAATATTTTGGTTATGGGTGAAATGTGTAAATTTTACAAAATAAACAAGTGGTTATAAAATATTCATTGTTGTCGGGGAATATTCGTTTGGTCGTGGAATATTCTTTCTGTCGGGGAATATTCGTACGACGGCGCAGCCATTTGTGGGCCCCATAACGGAAAATTATCGGATGAAGATAACGACAAAATTGAGTTTTTATAAATAATGGCGTAGTTGTTACCATTAACACTGTTAGAATACCCGGTGGTTAAAATACAGTAATACGCGTGGTTGAACAATAGCACACGATTTTACACAGTATTTTTGAATAATTGATCCTTACGTAAGAAGACACTACTCAATAATTGTTATAGTAGTTACTGTGTAATATTTTATTTTATTGATTCAATAATTGCTACGTTGATATTTTATATTATTGTTGTTTCAATAATTGTTACTGCACAATATTTCCCATTATCAGATCAATAATTCATATTATTTGAATAATATTATTAGATAGTATTATTGGCAATGTCTAAAAAGTTCTGTCTAAGGAGAGGTTTGGTCACCTAATTGCGCGCCAGTAAGGAGAAATCCTTATCAGAAAGCCCTCTCTTTCCTGGGAACGGCCTGGTTGTCATAATTGTGATTCTGTAATATTATTTGTGAATAATTAATTATTGATTTATATGATAAAGAAATATTTATTTGATGTGGATATAAATGATGGATTTATTTATGTGGTTATTATTGAAGGAATTAATGTTGAGGTGTTTTATCAGTATTTCTGTCGGAATGGAGGTATTAAAAATCAAATCAGTATTTTTCAGATATATTACATGAGTTATAATTTTTAATCCGACCGTTGGATCGTTGTGATTTTTGGATATGTTATACATATATAAGTTGAGTATATGTCCACAAATTTTGAACCGTTAAAAATGAACGTATAATTTGTTATGAATATTAAGAGGTGACTGATTCGGAAATTAGGTTTATAAATGATTTTGGTGAAAAATTCTAGAATTGAGTGATCCCCACTTGTGGTTGGTGAAGAAATATGCTAAATTTTATTTCAAATGTGGTGGGTGGCAATAGTAGCAGGTAAAGCCATCAGGTTACAGGTCATGTCTGCTTCGGCGTGCTAATATTTTCCTATAAATAGAAGGCTAAGTTAGAATTAAAAATCACACCAGAATTCATAAGTTTTCTCTCTTTCTCTCTGTATATTCTCTAGCGTATTTTGTGAGTATTTTGATACTTTGAGAGTTGCTATTCAGTGCAAGTTTCTGTCAGCACTATATCCGAAATTCAGTCAGAAGTATGGTTATTCTGAGGTAAGGAATGTTATTTTCTTTGTAAATGATATTATTTCTTTCGATATCATTATGCCGAAATATTAGTTTGAACTTTTTATCAAATTTAGAACTTTTTGTGTCGGGGTTACTATTCACGTATACGACACTATTCACGTATACGACACTATTCACGAATACGACACTATTCACCGAAAAATGAAATTTTCTTCTTTTTATCCAAGATGGCTATTATGGTTAGTATCTTTGATTGTATCCTTGTTTTGATCATTATTTTTGAATTCTGCTTCGAAATTGATTATTTCGGAGTATTATTGAACTTGGATAAACTGTAATACGAATCCCTAATATTTGTTCTTTTATCTCACTGGATTCATTTTCTTTAAGATATTTTTCATCATCCTCAGTCTTAAATGATGATATTACTGAATATCTTTGACATGTAGTGCAAAGATGAATGATTACCTGATGAATATCTTTGGCCCGTAGTGCAAAGATGAACAAGTGTTGAGATGAACATGACCAACTGAGTATTATTCTTGAATTTTACTCCACAAAGTAGTATCATGTTGACAATTTGTACGTTATTGATTTCTGGATAAATTAAATTATAAATCTTTAAAATTTATCCTTGAACTTGTTTAATTGAATTATTATATCATTGTCATCATCATCATGTTTATATTTTATTGAAAGTTATCTGTGGCTTGTAGTGCATAGATGGACTTGGTATGATTATGACCAGGGATTATTTGGTATAATCATGACCGTAATGTTACAAATGGTGTGGTAAAAGTCCACATTGGCTCGTAGTGCATTGATGGATAATTTTTGGTATGATTATGGCCATGGATTCTCTTCGGCCAAGGGTATAAAGATGAATTGTTTTACGGCATGATCATGACCGTTGATGAAAACACGATTATCTTTGGCCCGTAGTGCAGGGATGATTCGATGATGTGGATTATTTACTAAGCTGAATCTCAGCAATAAAATTTATGATAAATCTTTTAAATCATAGAAGATAGTAGGTTTTATGCTCTACTTGACTCTTCTAATGGATTACTTTTTCCGCTGCAGTTGTTGATCTAAAACTTGTTGTCTATTATATTTTATCATATTTTTCCCTGTTGAAGACTAATGATAATTTGTTGTACATTATCTTAGTCATAATATTTCTTACTGGGCTAGTTGAGCTCACCCTTTCTTTCACTGTTCTCTTCAGGAAATGAGAATATAGCTGGGACTAGTCGGGGAATGGATTGACGGTCCAGATGGTTGCATTAGTAGTCCTCACTATTCTGTGAAATAGTGTGATAATTGTAATGAGGACTCCTTTTGAGTTTGTATACTCTCTAGTAGACAATATTTGTATTCAAACTCACAGTATATGTGTTGTCATATTCTGCACGACAATTGTATTACTGAAGTTTTATTTGTTTCTGTACCATGTATTTGGCAACTCAAAATGGATGATGTATACCTATTTTGGGGGCGTCACAGTTGGTATCAAAGCTTAGGGATATGATCCCTGGCTGAGATGTGAGACAAGAACTAGGAAGGGAGAGACGGGGAATTCCTTCGCTAGTATGACCTGACTAAGTTTATTTGGTATTTATTTGGTCGGTCAGAATATAGGGATAATATGTTGCATGTCAATTAACCCTTGTTTTGTGACAGTATTTGAAAATGACATCCGAGAATGTTGAGAATAGCAATGGAGCACAGGAGACCGTTGAGTCACCACAAATCAATACTCAGGATAATGTGAATCAGTAAGGCAACAATCCTCAGGTGAACAACGGCACCGACCAAGTGATGAACGACGGTACATTTAGGAGCTTTGTAGAATTCATGCAACACCAAACGAGAGAGACTCATGTTCATAATGTAGGTGGAAACACTGGCAACCCACGGTTGGTCACCGCTAAGCAGTTCAAGGAGCTAGGACCACCGGAGTTTTTGGAAAAGCCAGAATCACTTAAGGCAGAGACATGGATAAAGCAGATCACCAAGATATTTGATGTCTTGGAATGCTCAGAGGAGCAAAAGGTTCCATTCGCCACCTTTATGTTGCGTGAAGAAGCAAATCATTGGTAGGAATCTGTAAAACGTACCCAGCCTGACACACTCAAGATGTCTTGGGAGAAGTTCCAAGAATTGTTCAACGACAAGTACTTTCCTAAAAGTATTCGTCACATGAAGGAAGCGGAATTCATCAAGCTGGAGCAAAACAATATGACCGTGTCGCAGTACGAAGCTAAGTTTGTCGAGTTATCCCGGTTTGCGTCCCACTTAGTTGATAACGAGGAGAGAATGACGCGAATATTTTTAAGAGGTTTGAAACCCGAGATACGTCAACACCTAATTTCTCACAAACTGTGTTTGTATTCAGATGTTGTAAATAGGGCTCAGTTATTGGAGCGCGATAACGAGTTAACCCAACCAAGAGAAAGCAGTCAGAAAAATGATAATACCAGTGGTAGCAGTCATCGAAGCGGTGACAACAATCGTGGAGGAAATTATCATGCCAAGAATGGTAACCACTTCGGTGGTAATCATGGCCAAGATAATAGAAGTGGAAATTTTAAGAAGAGGAGGTTCAATAATGATGGAAAGACAGCAACACCAGCACCCGTTTCAAAAGAAGAAGAATGACCACCGGTCGTATGTTTCAAATTCGGACAGAAGGGGCACATCCGTCCAAACTGTACGCAACAACCCAAAGTGTGTTTCAATTACGAAAGAGAAGGTCACCTAGCTCGATTTTGTCCTGTAGTGAAGTCAAGTCCAGCAGGGATAGTGATGCCAAAGGATGTCCCAGACAAGTCAAAGTCGGTAGTTTAAGTAAGAGCGTTTATCGAGGAACCCGAACGAAGTTATCACGGGTAAGTTAATCATAAACTCTTGCGAAGTTTATACCTTATTCAATACCGGTTCTACATATTCTTTTATTTCTCCTACTTGCGCTCAACGTTTAAACTTGACCCTAGTATAAAACCCATTCCTAAAACCCTTAAAATATTTTTTCACCTAAAACGAACGTACTATGCGCTGAAGACGTTGGCTCGAGTTGTTGAAGATTACGATTATACCATTTAATACCATCGTGGGAAAAGAGAATGTGGTAGCTGATGCATTGAGCAGAAGATCGTATGTATTTACGAGTGCGAATATACGAACCTACGTGAAGATAGCAAATATTCGATTAGAACCGACTTTAAATCGATAAAGTTAAAGCCGCTCAAGCTACAGACTCAGAGCTGATGAATATAAAGAAGAAGGTTCAAGAGGGCGTTATTCTAGGAGCAAGAGTCGATGAAGAGAGGAAATCTCAACTCTCGATTTTATTGGTCTATTTGAAATCCTCAATCGAGTAGGAACTGTGACCTATAGACTCGTTTTAAATGCCAAGTATGTCGCGTATTCATAACGTTTATTACGTATCGATGTTACGTAAATATATGGATGATCCGAACCACATTATTGATTAAGAACCGGACGAGATAGCGGAAGATTTAACGTATAAGGAGATACATGTTAAAATCTTGGATAAGAAGGAATATATTCTACGCTTAAAGGTTATACCTCAAGAGTTAGAATCTGATGAGGTATCCCCATCTATTCGGTATATCAGGTACGTACGTAGATTTCGGGGACGAAATTTCATAAGGAGGGGAGGTTATAAGACCCCAACTTATTAATGAATAAAATCAAATTTTCTCTAATTATTATTAGGAATAATAAGGTGTTAATTTGATATAATATTTTGGTTATGGGTGAAATGTGAAAATTTTGCAAAATAAACAAGTGGTTATAAAATATTCATTGTTGTCGGGGAATATTCGTTTGGTCGTGAAATATTCTTTCTGTCGGGGAATATTCGTACGACGGCGCAACCATTTGTGGGCCCCACAACAGAATAATTATCGGATGAAGAAAACGACAAATTTGAGTTTTTACAAATAACGGCGTAGTTGTTACCGTTAACACTGTTGGAATACCCGGTGATTAAAATACAGTAATACGCGTTATTGCACAGTAGCACACGGTATTACACAGTATTTTTGAAATTATTGATTCTTACGTAAGAAGACACTACTCAATAATTGTTACAGCAATTACTGTTCAATATTTTATTTTATTGATTCAATAATTGCTACGTTGATATTTTATATTATTGTTGTTTCAATAATTGTTACTGCACAGTATTTCCCATTATCAGATCAATAATTCATATTATTTGAATAATATTATTAGATAGTATTATTGGCAATGTCTAAAAAGTTCTGTCTAAGGAGAGGTTTGGTCACCTAATTGCGCGCCAGTAAGGAGAAATCCTTATCAGAAAGCCCTCTCTTTCCTGGGAACGGCCTGGTTGTCATAATTGTGATTCTGTAATATTATTTGTGAATAATTAATTATTGATTTATATGATAAAGAAATATTTATTTGATGTGGATATAAATGATGGATTTATTTATGTGGTTATTATTGAAGGAATTAATGTTGAGGTGTTTTATCAGTATTTCTGTCGGAATGGAGGTATTAAAAATCAAATCAGTATTTTTCAGATATATTGCGTGAGTTATAATTTTTAATCCGACCGTTGGATCGTTGTGATTTTTGGATATGTTATACATATATAAGTTGAGTATATGTCCACAAATTTTGAACCGTTAAAAATGAACGTATGATTTGTTATGAATTTTAAGAGGTGACTGATTCATAAATTAGGTTTATAAATAATTTTGGTAAAAAATTCAAGAATTGAGTAGGCCCCACTTGTGGTTGGTGAAGAAATGTGCTGAATTTTATTTCAAATGTGGTGGGTGGCAATAGTAGCAGGTAAAGCCACCAGGTTACAGGTCAAGTCTGCTTCGGCGTGCTAATATTTTCCTATAAATAGAGGGCTAAGTTAGAATTAAAAATCACACCAGAATTCATAAGTTTTCTCTCTTTCTCTATCTATATTCTCGAGCGTATTTTGTGAGTATTTTGATACTTTGAGAGTTACTATTCAGTGCAAGTTTTTGTCAGTACTATATCCGAAATTCAGTCAGAAGTACGATTATTCTGAGGTAAGGGATGTTATTTTTTTCGTAAATGATATTATTTCTTTCGATATCATTATGCCGAAATATTGGTTTGAACTTTTTATCAAATTTAGAACTTTTTGTGTCGAGATTACTATTTACGTATACGACACTATTCACATATACGACACTATTCACGAATACGACACTATTCACCAAAAAATGAAATTTTCTTCTTTTTATCCAAGATGGCTATTATGGTTACTATCTTTGATTGTATCCATGGTTTGATCATTATTTTTGGATTCTGCT
The DNA here is from genome assembly GCA_016801055.1 of Panax notoginseng. Classification (NCBI taxonomy): domain Eukaryota; kingdom Viridiplantae; phylum Streptophyta; class Magnoliopsida; order Apiales; family Araliaceae; genus Panax; species Panax notoginseng. The sequence continues at coordinate 112,680,316 of CM029015.1, forward strand.
TCGAAATTGATTATTTCGGAGTATTATTAAACTTAGATAAACTGTAATACGAATCCCTAATATTTGTTCTTTTATCTCACTGGTTTCGTTTTCTTTAAGATATTTTTCATCATCCTCAGTCCTAAATAATGATATTACTAAATATCTTTGGCCTATAATGCAAAGATGAATGATTACCTGATGAATATCTTTGGCCCGTAGTGCAAAGATGAACAGGTGTTGAGATGAACATGACCAACTGAGTATTATTCTTGAATTTTACTCCACAAAGTAGTATCTTGTTGACAATTTGGACGTTATTAATTTCTGGATAAATTAAATTATAAATCTTTAAAATTTATCCTTGAACTTGTTTAATTGAATTATTATATCATTGTCATCATCCTCATGTTTATATTCTGTTGAAAGTCATCTGTGGCCTGTAGTGCATAGATGGACTTTGTATGATTATGACCAGGGATTATTCGGTATAATTATGATCGTAATGTTACAAATGATGTGATAAAAGTACTCATTGGCCCGTAGTGCATTAATGGATAATTTTTGGTATGATTATGGCCATGGATTCTCTTCAGCCAAGGGTGCAAAGATGAATTGTTTTATGGCATGATCATGACCGTTGATGAAAACACGATTATCTTTGGCCCGTAGTGCAGGGATGATTCGATGATGTGGATTATTTATTAAGCTGAATCTCAGCAATAAAATTTATGATAAATCTTTTAAATCATAGAAGATAGTAGGTTTTATGCTCTACTTGACTCTTCTAATGGATTACTTTTTTCGCTGCAGTTGTTGATCTAAAACTTATTGTCTATTATATTTTATCAGAATTTTTCCTGTTGAAGACTAATGATAATTTGTTGTACATTATCTTAGTCATAATATTTCTTACTGGGCTAGTTGAGCTCACCCTTTCTTTCACTGTTCTCTTCAGGAAATGAGAATATAGCTGGGACTAGTCGGGGAATAGATTGACGGTCCAGATGGTTGCATTAGTAGTCCTCACTATTATGTGAAATATTGTGATAATTATAATGATGACTCCTTTTGAGTTTGTATACTCTCTAGTAGACAATATTTGTATTCAAACTCACAGTATATGTGTTGTCGTATTCTGCACGACAATTGTATTACTGAAGTTGTATTTGTTTCTGTACCATGTATTTGGCGACTCAGAATGGGTGATGTATACCTATTTTGGGGGCGTCACAGTATCTAATATTATTGATTTAATTACTATCACAGTATCATCTGCACAATATTTAATATTATTAAATCAATAATTGAGACGACAAAGTTATTCATATTATTATTTGTATTATTGACAAAGTCTAGAAAGTTCTGTCAAAGAAAGGGGTTTGGTCACCAAATTACGTGCCAATAAGGAGAAGTCCTTATCGTAAAGCCCCCTATTTCCTGGGAATGATCTGGTTGTTAATATTATGAGTTATAATATTAATGATGAATAAATATTATTAATAATGTGTTTAGTAAAGCTAAGTGAGTTGAGATAAATAGAGGGTTTTTTTTATGAAGTATTTGTTATAAATTTGGCTTATTATATGGGCCCCCACTTACTCATTTTTCAAAATAGTCTGTAGAAAGTTATCTCAATTTATATATATATATATATATATATATATATATATATAAGTTTATTATATATATATATATATATATATATATATATATATATTATAAGTTTTATTTTTTATATAAAATAGAATATATTATATTTTATTATACTGTCTAGTGTTGTATAGTACTGCATAGCATTTGCATAGTACTGCATAGTATTTGTATAGTGCTGCATAGTAAAATCAAAATTTTTAAAAGTTTTGTCCGTGAATTTGTTCGCCCGTGATTTCCCCCCCACTGTTCACCCGTGATTATTTCAAATAGTATCCTGTCATTCTCCTATAAATAGGATGCTTAGTTTAGAAATGAAAATCACACCAGAATCAGATAATTCTTCTTCTATAATATTGAGCGTATTTCTTTTGAGTTTAAGGAAGCTTTGAGTGTAGAAAACAATATAAATTTTCTTCAAAAATATCCCCACCATACCAGTCAGAAATACTCTCCTTTTAAGGTAAGGGATATTATTTTTGTTCAATATTCGTAAGAAATAATATTTTCTTCCATACTCTGTAGTATGTAAGTAATATTATTTAGTTTCATATTCCTAATTCTGCACTCATTTTGTTAAGTATTGCTTCTATACTCCTTGAAATTAGTAGAATATCCTTGAAATTTGCGCTTTATCGAGTATCTTTTCACGGAAATATTTTTCTGAATATTCTTATTAAATTTTAATCTTTTCATGTCGAGATACTATTCACGGGGTACTATTCACTCGGGTACTATTCACCTGGGGTACTATTCATGTCAAAAATTAATTTCTTTTCTGTCCAAATTATTTTTGATACATGAATATTATTCTTGAATTTTACTCCACAAAGCAATTATCATGTTGACAATTTGGACATTCTTGAACTCTGGATAAATTGAATTATAAATCTTTAAAATTTATCCTTGCTTTCACTTAATTGAAATATTATATCATTGTCATCATCATTATGCTTATATTGTGATGAAAGTCATCTTTGGCCCGTAGTGTATAGATGGACTGTTGATTGGTATGATTATGATCAAGAATTATGTATCGGTATAATTATGACCAGTAATATTACAAATGATGTGGTAAAAGTCTTCATTGGCCCGTAGTGCGTTGATGGACAGTTGTTGGCATGATCATGACCATTGGTGATAATAACGAATATCCTTGACCCGTAGTGCATGGATAATTCGTGGATGTGATACTAACGAATATCCTTGGCCCGTAATGCATGGATAATTCGATGATGTGGATTATTTATTGAGTTGTGTTACATCGATAAAATATTAATGATAAACTTTTAAATCATAGAAGATAGTAAATATCATGCTCTATTTGACTCTTCTAATAGATTGCTTATTCCGCTGCTGTTAAACTTATTGTTTATTGTATTCTATCAGTTTTACACTGTTGAAGGCTAACGATAATTTATTCTGCATTATCTTAGTCATAATATTCTTTACTGGGCTAGTTGAGCTCACCCTTTACTTTTATTGTTCTCTTCAGGAAATGAGAACATAGCTGGGACTAGTCGGAGAATGGAGTGACGGTCCGAGATGATGGCTATAGTAGTCCTCACTATTCTATAAAATAGTGTGATAATAATTGTAATGAAGACTCCATTTGAGTTTCGATATTTTCTATGAGACAATATTCATGTTAAAACTCACAGCTACGTTTTTGTCATATTGTATAAATGAAGTTTGTATTTAAATTATGTACCATGTATTTAGCGACTCAGAATGAGTTGTGTATACCTATTTTGGGGCGTCACATAAATTCTATCTCCATCCTATGTATTTCCCCTTGACTGCTGATCAAGGTTTCTATTTATTATAAATAGTTTTGTAATAGGAATAGTTAGAATTAATTATGATAAATTGGAGATCAAGGAGAAAGGAATGCTTAAAGACCCGTTTGTAATGGAGCCCGAAATTTAAATGTAATAGTTATATTTAAATTTAATTCTTGCAACCCTAGGTTTGACCTTTTAATTCTGTAAGAACCGTGAATTTCGTGAATAAATAGTTATTTTGATATAATAAGAAAATGAATATTTATTTGAATATAAATATTGATGTGTTGTGAGATGAGTAATTCAATTAATTTAAATTGAATGTATATGAAGATTGAGAATGGTGAAATGCCTTGTGTGGCATAATGAGAAATGAGGAAATTCACTAAGTGAATTAAAAGAGAAATAGTTTATTAAGAGGAAGATTAATTATATGTAATTATATAATTCCATATAAGGAATGAATAAACTCTTTAACCAGTAATGTTACCTATATGAAAGTTAATTTGTGTCATGTAAAACTAGTGTGGTGATAGAGGTCGGAGCTGGCTTAGAGCTAAACTAGTTTGGCACTGCCAGGGACCGGCGCAACTGCGCCATCCCAGTAGTACAAACTGGCACAGCTGAGCCAGTGGCCAATCTGGGATAACTTGATTGTTACTGTAGAAATGGAATGGAACATTATTGTAATATGTGACATTAATAAAATCATATGATAAGAATACATTCTAATGATATAAGGTACCAAGTAGTACAATGAAATCATATGTGACATTTTAATACATAAATAATTAAGTAACTGTATACTCTAGAAAGTGGGGAAGGAATTAAATGTTTAAAATAAACATTTAATATTGAATAATGTTATAATGTGGATATATGAGTAGTAAAAATATCTATGGGAGGTAGTCGGACAATAATACCTAACTGCGTTATTTTATTATGTGTACTCAATGTACATGGATTATATGATGTGGGTACATAAATAATCTCTAATTTTTCTAATATGGTAACAATTGTACATTAAAATTACATTTTGGAAATTAAAGTAACAAAACTGAGCATTTTAATCATGTTGCTGAGAATTAAGCTCATCAGTTGCACAAACAGTACATAAACAGTAACCTACCCCCTATTTACGTAACAAAACAAGCAGTCAACATTGGCTATGGAGATGTCTGATGGTGGGTGGTTGAAAAAAACTTTGTTAACCGTTGTTTCCTTTCTATACACCATGGATTACAACCTCAGTATAAACTCATTAGCCAGTCCACCATTACTCTATAAATAGCAACTGCATTTTCATTTTTACGTTACTAAAATTATCTATTGAAACTCTGAGAAATTGAGTCTTAGTGTTTGTGGTTCAAAGAGGAGTCTAACAATCTCAAAAGGAAGAAATTAAGCAAACTAAGCTTTAAGAGGTATAAAATCCTAACTTTTGTTCTTAGTTGGGTTTTGTCAAATTCTTGAAATTTCTTGAAATTCTCTGTCAATCAATATGAATTAGCATGCTATCATGTGTTTAGGAAGTATGTGTATGTATATGGAACCTTCAATGATGAATTAGAACACGTTTAAACCAAGAAAAATTGAAGTTAGTTGATGCTCTGCAAAATAGAGTAAGTAACTGGAGTTGATCCAGGTAGAGCGCAGCTGCGCCCAGTTTGTACTAGGGTGCAGCGCAGCTGCGCCGGATCCCAGAATCAGATTCTGGTTTCTGTTGGGTTAAGTTGTTGCTAACTTGATTCTATGACTTATATATACATGTAAAGGAGGTATAACATGTTTTATATAGCTTTATTATGTGGTATGAAGTGATCAACATGATTAGTGAAAGATTTATAACAAAAACTTAAAGTTTTGAAAACGAACTTTGATGGGATTTATGTTTTGCAAGTTCTGAACTTGATGATATATATACATGATTGATTTCGATCATAAATGGGCATGATATAGTTTTTTATAGTTCCTTTGTTCATGACCAACTCGTTAGGCTTTGTATTAGGGAACTTTTTCAAGAAAAGCTTGATATATCAAAGCAAATATGCATGAATACTATACAATGTATGTTCTGATCTTGTGAAGATGTTAACATGCCTTAATTGTTAGAGTTAGTGCCCTAGAGGCCAATTATTTGATATAATTGCTTAACATTTTGATAATATATATTGATTGAATAAATGAATGATTTTATTATGGTTTTATTTACTGCGTTTGTAAATGTTAACATAATAAAATTTCTTAGAATAATGATACAAATTATATAGTTTCAAGTATGTGACTTGAACATGAGATTATATAATTACAATTAGTATCATTTCTCTTAAATGTCCCTAGTCGAGTATCATTGTTGATGGGGACAACAATGATGAGTTGAGACTAGTATGTGGATTGACTGATGACCAAATCTCATTGGTCATAAATATATGAGATCTTAAGTCAATGCATAGGTACATGTTAGAGAACGATGTACTGAACAGACCCACCATGAGAATTCTATGTGGAGCATTATGCGAAGTGTCATTAGCGATTCTCATAGTGACAATGCTGTAATGATCCTCCGGCCTGAAATCACTATATTACTACATGGGAATTTACGTACTTTGATATCATCAAAAGTCACCTTTAATAGGGTGGACAATAAAGATGATTATTGGGTACATCATGAATCGTGTGAGGAATATGAGTGATCTAGATGGAATTTAACCCTCCTATATATTAGGGGTGATATCCATAGGCCTCTTGATTGAGTAGGACTATGAAATGCATGACCATGCTAAAATAGTGATTTGTTTCATATAGTCTACTCATTGATCAAGAAAACTCAGATTAAATTATGAAGAGTATGACACATTCCATGTCTCGAATTTAATCTAAGATATCAAGGTTAAAAAGATTAAATTACATTGAAACATTGGTCACGAAAAGGTTGCATCGAATCATCGATCTTATTATTACTTGGGTAACAGTGATGCATTACTAGATGCCGCTCACTGTTTATAATTTTATAATATGATTTTAAAATTATTGCCAACGTAATAATAACCTATAGGGTCACACACAAAGAACGTAATTAAAAGGGAATTAATTTAAATTATAAAGATTTAAATATGTCAATATGATTGATAGAATTTAAATTAATAGGATAATTTATATATAGGTATATTAATTAAGTAAGACTTAATTAAGATATATATATATATATATTCGGATTTTATTTTAATTAGATTAGGATTCTGATTAATTCCTATTAACTACTATATATATATATATATATATATATATATATATATATATGATATATAGCATCCATTTTAGGTAACGAATCATAACCTAAAAAAAAACCTAGTCGCTCTTAGAGAGAGACTAGAGACAAATTTCGAAAATTCATTCCTTTGGTGGCTAGTACCGCAGCTCCCTTCAATTGTAGAATCGTGCGACGGTTCGCGTGCGTTTGTGTGGATACCGTAGAGGCGTAGTTCTTTCGGACTGCGTTGGAGATTCGAAGCGGTTTCAGAGTTTTCTATAATCGGTATAACTTCTAAACCACTAAATTATTTTTGTTTCGCATGGATCCCGTGTTGGGTTTCGGGAATTGCTTTATAAATTTTTATATTCCGCTGTGCGCTTCTATGCCGAAACCCTACATTAACTACATATGATAAGAGCTTTAAAGTTGTTTTGTATGTGTTGAATTGCATCGTTCAAGTTTAAAATGATTTTGTAACAACCCGATATTTTCTATATAATTAAATCAGAAATTTTACGTATAATTTTTTATTTATTTTTAAGGATGAGGATTTGTACAAGATAATGTGTGTATGTAATTATGTAATAAATAAAAATATATTTATTACATGAATGTTTACAAATTATTTTATTTTAGAATTATTGATTATTATAAAGTATATTCTTATAATAAATAATATTATAGTAGAAATGTTTTATTATTTATTTTCCATAAAAATATGATTATTATATTATTTAAATAATATATGAAATGATTAAAGCACAATTATAATAATTATTTTATTTTATTATATGAATTTATTTCAGATTAATTAAGTTATTTATTTTTAACTTAATTATTAATGTTATATATGAAGAATAAATCAGATATGGAATCCAAACCCTAATTTTAGATTTTTATCAATGGATAAGAATAATAATATAATATTAATATTATTTTATTTCAGTGCCGTAAATATGTACTGTATATGTGTGGACTGATAATGTAGGTTAAATTATGGTGTATAATGTCAAAGCCCTAGTTTCACAGTTAAACGAGGCGTCAAAATCTGTTAAGTCACTGTGTTATGTGATTTTTGATGTTTATAATAAATATTAATGCTAATCAGGAAAACCCTATGTAACGCCCCCAAAATAGGTATACAACACCCATTCTGAGTCGCCAAATACATGGTACAGAAAGCAAACTACAACTTTAATAATACAATTGTCGTGCAAAATACGACAACACATACTGTGAGTTTAAATACAAATATTGTCTTCTAGACAATATCCACACTCAAATAAGTCCTCATTACAATTATTCAAACACTATTTTACAGAAATAGTGAGGACTGTTAAAACATCTTTCTAGAACCATCACTCCATACCCCGACTAGATCTTGCTATGTTCTCACCTCCTGAGAAGAAAAATGGAACAAAAAAGAAAAGGGTGAGCTCAACTAGCCCAGTAAAGAATATTATGACTAAGATAATATACAACAAATTATCGTTAGTCTTCAACAGGGAAAAATCTGATAGAATATAATCGACAATAAGTTTTAGATCAACAACTGCAGCGGAAACAGCAAACCATTAGAAGAGTCAAGTAGAGAAAGAATTCTACTATCTTATAAGATTTAAAAGTCCATCATCAATATTTTATCCCTGAAACATCAATTAATAATCATCTTTATCCAAATATTCATCTTTGCACTACAGGCCAAAGATATTCATTTGTATCACTTGTCAGTCATGTTCATCTCAACACCTGTTCATCTTTGCACTACAGGCCAAAGATATTCATCAAGTAATCATACATCTTTGCACTACAGGCCAAAGATATTCAGTAATATCATCATTTAGGACTGAGGATGATGAAAAATATCTTAAAGAGAACGAATCCAGCGAGACAGAAGGACAAATATTAAGGATTCGTATAACAGTTTATCCAAGATCAATAATACTTCATAATAATCAATTGTGAAGCAGAATTCAAAAATAAAGATCAAAACATGGATACAATCAAAGATAGTAACCATAATAGACATCTTGGACAAAAAGGGAAAATTTTATTTTTTTAGTGAATAGTGCCGTATTCGTGAATAGTGCCGTATACGTGAATAGTAACCCCGACACAAAAAGTTTCAAATTTGATAAAAACTCATATCAATATTTCAGCATAATGATATTGAAGAAAATAATATCATTTAAGAAGAAAATAATATCCCTTACCTCAAAATATCAGTACTTCTGGTCGGAATACCGGTATAAGGCTGAAAGAAACTTGCACTGATGAATAGAAACTCTCAAAGTATCTAAATACTCACAAAATACACTCAATAATCTAGAGAGAGAAAGATAGAAAACTTGTTTCAGGTGTGATTTTCAATTCTAACTTAGCCCTCTATTTATAGGAAAATTTTAGTAGGCTTGACCTGCAACCTGATGGCTTTACTTGCTACTATTCCCACCCACCACATTTGAAATATAATTCAGCACATTTCTTCACCAACCAAGAGTGGGGCTCACCAATTCTAGAATTTTCTATCAAAATGATAAACTCTGAAAATTCAACAATTTCTGAACCAGTCATCTCGTAAAATTCATAATAAATCATACGTTCATTTTTAACGGTTCAAAATTTATGGACATATACGCAACTTATATATGTATAACATATCCAAAAATTACAACGATCCAACGGTCGGATTAAAAATTATAACCCCCGTAAAATATCTCAAAAACCCTGATTTTTAATACCTCCATTCCGACAAAAATACTGATAAAAACTTCAACATTAACTCCTTCATATTTAACCACAAAAATATATCCCTCATTTATATCCACATAAAATAAATATTTCCTTATCATATGAATCAATAATTAATTATTCACAAATAATATTACAGAATCACATTTATGACAACCAGGCCGTTCCCAGGAAAGAGGGGGCTTTTCAATAAGGATTTCTCCTTACTGGCGCGCAATTAGATGACCAAACCTCTCCTTAGACAGAACTTTCTAGACATTGCCAATAATGTTATCTAATAATATTATTCAAATAATATGAATTATTGATCTGATAATAGAAAATACTGTGCAGCAGCAATTATTGAAACAACAATAATATAAAATATCAACGCAGCAATTATTGAATCAATAAAATAAAATATTGAACAATAACTACTGTAACAATTATTGAGTAGTGCCTTCCTTCGTAAGAATCAATAATTGGTGCAATACCGTGTGTTACTGTATTTTAACCACCGGGTATTCCAACAGTATTAACGGTAACAACTATGCCGTTATTTATAAACAACTTATACTTGTCGTTTTCTTCATCCAACCACTTTCCGTTATGGGGCCCACACAAGGCTGCGCCGTCGTACGAATATTCCCCGACAGCAAGAATATTCCACGACCAAACGAATATTCCCCGACAAAATGAATATTTTATAACCACTTGCTTATTTTACAAAATTTGCACATTTCACCCATAACCAAAGTATTATATCAAATTAACCCCTTATTATTCATAATAATATTTAGAAAAAATTTGATTTTATTCATTAATAAGTTGGGGTCTTACAACCTCCCCTCCTTATGAAATTTCGTCCTCGAAATTGACGTACGTACCTGATATTTCGAAAAGGTGAGGATACCTCGCTTTCATTTCTGATTCTAACTCCCAGGTCATTTCTTCAATAGCATGGTTTTTCCACAAAACCTTAACTTGTGGTATAACCTTCGTGCGTAGGACATGCTCTTTCCTATCCAAGATCTTAACAGGTACCTCCTCGTACGTTAAATCTTCAGCTATCTCGTCTGGTTCTAACTCAATATTGTGGTTCGGGTCTTTAACATATTTACGAAACATAGATATGTGAAAAACATTATGAACACGAGACATGCTTGGAGGTAATGCGAGTCTATATGCCACATTTCCTATTCGCTCAAGAATCTCAAATGGACCAACAAATCTTGGATTGAGCTTTCCTCTCTTCCCAAATCTTGTAACTCCCTTCATGGTGCAACACGTAACAATACATGATCCCCAATATTAAATTCCACGTCCTTCCGATGAAGATCCGCATAACTCTTTTGTCGATCCTGTGCCGTTTGTATACGTTGTCGAATCGTTTGGATCTTCTCTGTAGTAATGCGTACCAACTCTGGTCCCAATAATGTTGCTTCACCCACCTCGTCGCAGCATACTGGAGAACGACATTTTCTTCCATACAACGCCTCGAATGGAGCCACACCTATGCTCGCCTGATAACTGTTGTTGTAGGAGAATTCCACCAATAGAAGGTACTTATCCTAACTCCCTTTGAGATCTAGGACACAAAGTCTTAATAGATCTTCAAGAGTTTGAATAGTCCTCTTTGATTGTCCGTCCGTTTGAGGATGGTATGCCGAACTGAATCGTAAATTCGTGCCCATAGCTTTCTGCAAGCTAACCCAAAATCGTGAAGTGAATCTTGGGTCATGATCCGAAACTATGGATACTGGCATGCCATGCAATCTCACAATCTCGTTCACGTACATACTAGCAAGACGTTCAAGGGAATAAGTCTCACGTATCGGCAAGAAATGAGCAGACTTGGTTAATCTATCAACAATAACCCAAATCGCATCTATGCCTTGAGAAACCTTGGGAAGACCCGTAACAAAATCCATAGTAATGTGTTCCCACTTCCATTTTGGAATCTCAAGTGGTTGCAATGGACCCTTTAGTACTTGATGCTCCGCTTTTACACATTGACAAGTTAAACATCTCAAGATAAACTCCGCGTTCTCTCTTTTCATATTGCTCCACTAAAATGTATGTCGAAGATCGTGATACATTTTGGTACTCCCAGGATGGATTGCAAACGGTGTGTTGTGTGCCTCCATCATTATTCTATGCTTCAAGTCAAAATTGTTAGGAACACAAAGTCTGGAGTTGACTCGAAGTATTCCTTCTTCATCAATTCTTGCTTCTGGAATAGCACCTTCTTGCACTTTCTTCTTCATACACATCAGCTCCATATCCGTAGCTTGAGCAGCTTTAACTTTATCGATTAAAGTCGGTTCTACTCGTATATTTGATATCATCATGTGGGTACTTGGAGCCTTCATCTCTATCTCCATCCTTTGCAAGTCATACAAAATGGGCCTTTGTGTTAACAACATTGCACTCGTACCCGCATATGATCTTCTACTCAATGCGTCAGCTACTACGTTTGCTTTTCCAGGATGATATTGGATGGTATGATCGTAATCTTTCAACAGCTCGAGCCAACGTCGCTGCCGCATGTTTAGTTCCTTTTGGGTGAAGAAATATTTGAGGCTTTTATGATCTGTATAGATCTCCACTTTCTCCCCATACAGGTAGTGTCTCCAGATCTTCAACGCAAAAATGACTGCTGCCAACTCCAAATCATGAGTAGGATAATTCCTCTCATATTCTTTGAGTTGTCGTGAGGCATAGGCTATGACTTTTCCATGTTGCATGAGAACACATCCTAACCCTTTGCCTGAAGCATCGCTGTAGATAACAAATCCATCCGAACCAGATGGTACTGTCAGAACAGGTGCCGGAATGAGTCTCCTCTTGAGTTCTTGGAAACTCTTCTCGCATTCCTCACTCCATACGAATTTTGTATCTTTCCGAGTCAGCTGAGTTAACGGAGTAGCGATTCGAGAAAATCCTTCCACAAATCTCCGATAATAACCAGCTAAGCCCAGAAAGCTACGTACTTCGGTTACCGACTTCGGTTGCTCCCAACTTTGTATGGCTTCAATCTTCGCCGGGTCGACAGATACTCCATGTTTTGACACCACGTGCCCAAGGAATGCTACTTCCTCAAGCCAGAACTCGCATTTCTTCAATTTGGCATATAGCTTATTTTCACGAAGCCTTTGCAGTACCAGCTTCAAATGGCGCTCATGATCTTCACGACTTTTAGAATAGATGAAGATGTCATCAATAAAGACAACAACGAACTGGTCCAAATATTCTTTGAATACACGGTTCATCATATCCATGAAGGCAGCAGGAGCATTAGTCAATCCAAAAGACATGACTAAGAATTCATAATGCCCGTACCGAGTTTTGAAGGCAGTCTTTGGAATATCCTCAGTTTTAATCTTCAGCTGATGATATCCAGAACGAAGGTCGATCTTTGAAAAGAATTGTGTTCCTTGTAACTGGTCGAACAGGTCATCAATGCGAGGTAGCGGATACCTATTCTTGATGGTGACATGGTTCAATTCTCGATAGTCAATACAAAGTCGCATACTCCCGTCTTTCTTCTTTACGAATAAAACAGGAGCACCCCAAGGAGACGTACTAGGACGAATAAAACCGATGTCCAACAACTCCTGTAGTTGGACTTTTAACTCCTGAAGTTCAATAGGAGCCATTCGATATGGGGTTTTAGAAATGGGCTTTGTACCGGGTTCAAGGTCAATAAAGAATTCAATTTCTCGTTCGGGGGTAGACGGGAAGTTCTTCAGGAAATACATCGGAAAATTCTCTAACAATAGAAATATTATTCAAATCTGACTTGTCTTTGTTCAAATCCATAACATGGGCTAAGAAAGCTTGACATCCGTTTTTCAATAAACGAATAGCTTTGTGGCTTGATATGACAGTGACTGATTTTAGTGGTTTAGTAGTTTGAATTCGTATGACAGGTTGGTTAGGAATATGAAAACTAACAACCTTACGAAAACAATCAATTTTAGCATGATGAGTGGTTAACCAATCAATTCCTAAAATCACATCAAAAGCAAGTATCTTTAAAGAGATAAGATCAACAGGTAATGTGATAGTGCCAACTTGGATCATGCAAGATTGATAAACTGTAGATGTAACGAAGGTTTCACCCAACAGAGTTTCAACAGATAAGTTAAAGTCCAATTTCTCCAGAGTCAAGTTTAAACGTTGAGCACAAGCAGGAGAGATAAAAGAATGGGTAGAACCGGTATCTAGTAAAGTATAAACTTCGCAAGAATTCAAGATTAGCTTACCCGTGATCACCTCGTTCGGGTTTCTCGTGTTTTGGCCAGTAACGACAAACGCCCTTCCAGGAACTGCTGATTTCGATTTATCCGGGACAAATTTTGGAGTCACCATCCCCGCTGAACTTGGTTTTGCTACAGAACACTCTCGAGCTATATGACCCTCCTTTCCATAGTTATAACATACCTTGGATTGTTGTGGGCAGTTTGGGCTGATATGTCCCTCTTTTCCACATTTGTAACATACGACCGGTGGTCGTTCTCCTCCCCTAGAAACAGTTGATGTTTGTGTTGACGTCTTCACGTTATCATTGTTGTACCTTCTCTTCTTGAAATCTCCTCCCGACTCGCTCCTTCTATTATCACGACCACGATTACCACCAGAGTGGTTACCGCTTTTGTCCGAATGTTTTCCTCCCTGCTGGTTTTCATTACTTCGATGACTGCCGCCACCGGTATGACCCTGGTTGTGGTCCCTCGGTTGCACATACTCATTATCTCGCTCTAATAATTGAGCCATGTTTACAACATCTGAATATAAAAAAAATTTATGAGAGATAAGATATTGCCGAATCTCGGGTTTTAGACCTCTCAGAAACATCATTGTCATTCGTTCCTCATTTTCGACCAAATGAGGTGCAAACCTGGATAACTCTGCAAACTTCGCCTCGTACTGGGACACCATCATGTTGTTTTGTTCCAGTCTGATAAACTCCACCTCCTTCATATGACGAATACTTTCAGGAAAGTACTTGTCATTGAACAGTTTTTGAAATGTTTCCCAGGACATGTTGAGTGCGTCAGGCTGGGTACGCTTCACAGACTCCCACCAGTAGTCTGCCTCACCGCGGAACATAAAGGTGGCGAATGGAACCTTCTGTTCCTCCGTGCATGCCAGGACATCGAATATCTTGGTAATTTGCTTGACCCACGTTTCCGCCATGATCGGATCCGGCTTTCCCTTAAATTCTGGTGGTCCCAATTCTTTGAACTGCTTAGCTGTGACAAACCGCGCGTTGTTATCATTTCCACCCGTATTCTGCACACGAGTCTCCCTCGTCTGATTTTGCATGAACTGTAAAAAGCTCCTAAACATTCCATCATTCATCGTTTGCTCGGTAACGTTATTTATAGGAGGAATATTTCCTTCCTGTTGCACGTTCCCCTGGGTGGTGATCAAAGGTGTCTCCACGGTCTGATTTACTCCATTATTAACGTTCTCAGCTACCATTCTTAAATACTGCCATAAAACAAGGGTTAATAGTCATGTCATATATTATCCCTATACTCTGACCGACCAAATAAACACCAAATAAACTTAGTCAGGTCATACTAGCGAAGGAATTCCCCGTCTCTCCCCTCCTAGTTCTTGTCTCACATCTCAGCCAGGGATCATATCCCTAAGCTCTGATACCAACTGTAACGCCCCCAAAATAGGTATACAACACCCATTCTGAGTCGCCAAATACATGGTACAGAAAGCAAACTACAACTTTAATAATACAATTGTCGTGCAAAATACGACAACACATACTGTGAGTATAAATACAAATATTGTCTTCTAGACAATATCCACACTCAAATAAGTCCTCATTACAATTATTCAAACACTATTTTACAGAAATAGTGAGGACTGTTAAAACATCTTTCTAGAACCATCACTCCATACCCCGACTAGATCTTGCTATGTTCTCACCTCTTGAGAAGAAAAATGGAACAACAAGGAAAAGGGTGAGCTCAACTAGCCTAGTAAAGAATATTATGACTAAGATAATATACAACAAATTATCGTTAGTCTTCAACAGGGAAAAATCTGATAGAATATAATCGACAACAAGTTTTAGATCAACAACTGCAGCGGAAACAGCAAACCATTAGAAGAGTCAAGTAGAGAAAGAATTCTACTATCTTATAAGATTTAAAAGTCCATCATCAATATTTTATCCCTGTAACATCAATTAATAATCATCTTTATCCAAATATTCATCTTTGCACTACAGGCCAAAGATATTCATTTGTATCACCTGTCAGTCATGTTCATCTCAACACCTGTTCATCTTTGCACTACAGGCCAAAGATATTCATCAAGTAATCATACATCTTTGCACTACAGGCCAAAGATATTCAGTAATATCATCGTTTAGGACTGAGGATGATGAAAAATATCTTAAAGAGAACGAATCCAGTGAGACAGAAGGACAAATATTAAGGATTCGTATAACAATTTATCCAAGATCAATAATACTTCATAATAATCAATTGTGAAGCAGAATTCAAAAATAAAGATCAAAACATGGATACAATCAAAGATAGTAACCATAATAGACATCTTGGACAAAAAGGAAAAATTTTATTTTTTTAGTGAATAGTGCCGTATTCGTGAATAGTGCCGTATACGTAAATAGTAACGTATACGTGAATAGTAACTCCGACACAAAAAGTTCTAAATTTGATAAAAACTCATATCAATAGTTCAGCATAATGATATTGAAGAAAATAATATCATTTAAGAAGAAAATAATATCCCTTACCTCAAAATATCAGTACTTCTGGTCGGAATACCGGTATAAGGCTGAAAGAAACTTGCACTGATGAATAGAAACTCTCAAAGTATCTAAATACTCACAAAATACACTCAATAATCTAGAGAGAAAGAGAGAAAACTTATTTCAGGTGTGATTTTCAATTATAACTTAGCCCTCTATTTATAGGAAAATTTTAGTAGGCTTGACTTGCAACCTGATGGCTTTACCTGCTACTATTCCCACCCACCACATTTGAAATATAATTCACCACATTTCTTCACCAACCAAGAGTGGGGCCCACCAATTCTAGAATTTTCCATCAAAATGATAAACTCCGAAAATTCAACAATTTCTGAACCAGTCATCTCGTAAAATTCATAATAAATCATACGTTCATTTTTAACGGTTCAAAATTTGTGGACATATACTCAACTTATATATGTATAACATATCCAAAAATTACCACGATCCAACGGTCGGATTAAAAATTATAACCCCGCAAAATATCTCAAAAACCCTGATTTTTAATACCTCCATTCCGACAAAAATACTGATAAAAACTTCAACATTAACTTCTTCATTTTTAACCACAAAAATATATCCCTCATTTATATCCACATAAAATAAATATTTCCTTATCATATGAATCAATAATTAATTATTTACAAATAATATTACAGAATCACATTTATGACACCTAGACCGTTCCCAAGAAAGATGGGGCTTTCCAATAAGGATTTCTCCTTACTGGCGCGCAATTAGATGACCAAACCTCTCCTTAGACAGAAGTTTCTAGACATTGCCAATAATGTTATCTAATAATATTATTCAAATAATATGAATTATTGATCTGATAATAGAAAATACTATGCAGCAGCAATTATTGAAACAATAATAATATAAAATATCAACGCAGCAATTATTGAATCAATAAAATAAAATATTGAACAATAACTACTGTAACAATTATTGAGTAGTGCCTTCCTTCGTAAGAATCAATAATTGGTGCAATACCGTGTGCTATTGTATTTTAACCACCGGGTATTCCAACAGTATTAACGGTAACAACTACGCCGTTATTTATAAACAACTTATACTTGTCGTTTTCTACATCCAATCGCTTTCCGTTATGGGGCCCACACAAGGCTGCGCCGTCGTACGAATATTCCCCGACAGCAAGAATATTCCACGACCAAACGAATATTCCCCGACAAAATGAATATTTTATAACCACTTGCTTATTTTACAAAATTTGCACATTTCACCCATAACCAATGTATTATATCAAATTAACCCCTTATTATTCATAATAATATTTAGAGAAAATTTGATTTTATTCATTAATAAGTTGGGGTCTTACACCCTAGGTATTATAAAAACCTAAATAATATTTGTGGACCAAAATAATTGAAAACCCTAATTTAAAAACTCAGTTATGAGTTTGAAATTATTATGTAATTGTGTTATTATGTTTAAGGTTATGTATTATAGAATTAAATGTTAATTAGCGAAACCCTAATTAATATTTAGAAATCTTAATTTCTGGAAACCTTAATTTCTAAGTTAGTAAATCTAAATTCTAAATTAAAAACCCTAATTTGCTAAGACGAAATCCTAATTGTTATTTTGGCACGCTTAATGATAATTAGTAAAATCAAAACCTAATTTTTAAGTCTATCTAATGAGGGAACTAAATTAATTAAGAAATCTTAATTTTATATAATTTAGAAACTAATTTTATTTTTTAGTTTAATTTAAACCCTAAATTGGAAATTCTAGAAATTATTTTTAACCCTAATGGGTTCAAACTCTAAACCCTAATCCAAACTCTAAACCCTAAGGGTTTGCCAACTGACCAAGGTGCCATTAAAATTATAATAGAAAAGACCATTTTGCCCTTAGAGCATTATTTAAGCTAACTTGTCAAAGTGGCCAAAACTTTAGTTGCTCAACCACTTCCACCAAACCCATGTGACACATTCCAACTGATCAGCCACTTATTTCCAGCCAATGCATTGCATTTAAGACATATTTATAGATTGGAGAGAGAAATAATTCATTTGGTAACTTGATTTTTGCTCAACAATCATCCTCAACCTTCTCTCTCTAAAAGCTTCGAAATATGGTAGTATATGAGTCCCAAAATGCAGCCCCACGATCACCAACAACAAATCAAAAGCCCAATTCCAGAAATCAAAGCATAAAGGTATAAACCCTAGTTGAAAATTTCGAACCTTAAACTTCTGTTAAAAGTTGTGATTAGGTGTTGTAATATGTTCTATGTAGTGTCTTTAAGTGATCTGGGTTGGTATCTTGTAGATCCATAACCTCTAGATTCACGAAACAAGAGTTTTCAAAAATCTGGAAAAAAATTCATCTGTGGTCTGACAGCCTAATGTCAGAGGCTGTAGATCTTTCTCGATTTATGATTTTGTGTGTTTTATGTTTTGGACTTGTAGTATGTTGTAAGGGCTTTATTCTGGAACTTGATTCAAAGCCAGATCGATTGTAGATTAAAAGTTATAAAGGGTCAAAGTGGGTTGACCGGCATTGACCGGCTGTTTCTGGGCAGCCCAGAATTGCCCAGAACGTCTGACAAGGATTTTGCAGGCTCTTGATCTTATTGTTGTTAAGTGTTTTGATCATTTTGTTGTTTGGTGTTTGTAGACTGGCATGAAGACTACCTTCTAAAGCTTTTATATCACTTAGATCCTTAACAGAATCAAACTTATTAATGGTCAAATGTAGGTATCCGAAACTGCTCAAGAACATTTCTGGAAAACTCAGAAATATTCAAGAACAGTTCCGAGGAGGTACTTTGACCAGCTTGTATCTTGCAATTTTGTTGATGTTATATGTGTTTTGTGTATTAGATCTCTTCATTTACATATCATCTACATACTCAGAGTGTTAGATCACATAAAGCAGACCTGTAGTGCATGATATAAAGCATCAAAGTAGGACCCTTGAGTTTCTGGGTAACCCAGAACCTCAAGAACACGTCTGACAATAACTTCTGCAGCTTAGATCTTGCATTGGATTAATGGTATGGCCTAGATAAAGGTTGGATCATGTTGTATTACATCAATACTACATGATCAATATCTAAAATGGTCCAGAAGCGTTATGATCAGTTTGATATTGTTGGTCAAAGTAGTGCACTTGATATCTGACTTGAAGGTTCTGGGTTTGGCCAAGAACATGAAGAACACCTATAGCGATGGTTTTGTCGCTATAGGCAGTCTTTAGCGACAATTTATTTCTAAAATTAATTAAATTAATAGAAAAATTAGTTTTTAATTATTAAAAATACAAAATAAATTATTAAAAATTATTTTAAAGTCCGAAAATTAGTTTTTAATTATTTTGAATATATTTCATAAATATTTAATATTTTTAGAATATTAAAAGTATTTAATTTATTTAATTATAATATTAAATAAATTATTTAAAAATGATTTTAATTCATGAAAAATCATTTAAAATTATATTATGGTATAAGAAAATAATTTAAGTTATTTTTGATAACTTTTAATATTTTGTGATGAATTTCATTAATTAATTAATATTAATGATAATTAAGTTATTTATTGAATATATTAAATAAATTATGAAAAATAGAATTATTGATTTAAAAATTATAGAAAAATTATTTAAAGGTTATAAAAATATTTTAAGTTATAAAATATAACTTTTGATATTTTATCATGAAAAATATTAATAGTTTAATATTAATGATATTAGATTTATTTAATACTCATATTAAATAAATTAGTTTAAAAATAATTTTTATATTAGAAAAATTATTTTAAATGAAAATAAAGTGTTTAAAGATATTTTAAGTTATAAATTATAACTTTTGATATTTAAAGAAAAATTTCATTAATAATTTAATATTCAATGACATTAGATTTATTTAATAATTATATTAAATAAATAGTTTAAAATGGTTTTATTTATTTAAAAATCATTTAAAAAGGATATAAATGAATTAAAAATATTTTAAGTTATAATTAATGACTTTTAATATTTGGATAAATAGTTCATTAATATTTTAATATTAATGGTAATTATTTAAAAATGATTTTAAATGTTTAAAAAATTATTTAAGGGTAATATTAATACTTTAAAAATATTTTGAGTTATTATAAATAACTTTAATATTTTGGCAATGGTTTCATTAATAGTTTAATGTTAATTAAATATTAATGATAATAGAATTGTTTAATATTTAAATCCTTTAGTAATGATTCTGGTGTTTAAAAATTTATGATAAATTATAATAAATGTTTAAAAATTATTATAAGTCATTTAAAAATAATATGACTGATACTTATAGATATTGAACAACAGGATAGTGTCTTAGACTCGATAATTACCCGATAAAGCCGTCGGTACACCGACATATTTCAGAAATTGATCTGGACTTATATAATTTGTCTGTATATGCGTTTATTTGTGATCCAATGACTGTGAAACATGTGTGATAATGTGATTAGGTGACGTGCTGACTGCAATAAGCAGTGCTATGTGTTATAGTATGTTGTTCTAATCAGTAAAATAATTTTATGAATGATAGGTTGTGATATAAAAGATAAAACTAAGTTGCATATTGTAAGCAGCAGACCATGCAAGTATCTTACCTTTGCATTTCCTTTATGCAATGGACATGAGTAAGAAGTTTTAGAATTATTATTATTATACTATATTATTAACCTTATTGTCGTATATATTCTATATCCGATCATTGTTTATCAACATGTTAGTATATGGTAATTCAGATATATATATTTTGTTCGTTAATTTCTATATATGGTTATACAAGTGTCCCCACTTGGATAATCATTGTATTTAATCACATGTTGATATATATATATATATATATATATATATATATATTATATATATATATATATATATATATATATATAAGCCGTCTAAGCTATTTAACCAGCTAGACACAGATTTAGAAATATCAGTGAATATGATAAAACTTCTTTGTATCTAATCAAATTATTTTGGTTTGGATTCCCGACTAGTATGAACATCCCGATCAAGGGAAAACTTTTATGCGCCCAAGGCAGACAGAGTGAACGATCACATCGTTCTTGCAATGTAGTATTGATCAATACAGGGTCCATGGGATGTACATGTGACGCCCCCAGAATAGGTATACAACACCCATTCTGAGTCGCCAAATACATGGTACAGAAAGCAAACTACAACTTCAATAATACAATTGTCGTGCAAAATACGACAACACATACTGTGAGTTTAAATACAAATATTGTCTTCTAGACAATATCCACACTCAAATAAATCCTCATTACAATTATTCAAACACTATTTTACAGAAATAGTGAGGACTACTAATACATCTTTCTAGAACCATCACTCCATACCCCGACTAGATCCTGCTATGTTCTCACCTCCTGAGAAGAAAAATGGAACAAAAAGGAAAAGGGTGAGCTCAACTAGCCCAGTAAAGAATATTATGACTAAGATAATATACAACAAATTATCGTTAGTCTTCAACAGGGAAAAATCTGATAAAATATAATCGACAACAAGTTTTAGATCAACAACTGCAGCGGAAACAACAAACCATTAGAAGAGTCAAGTAGAGAAAGAATTCTACTATCTTCTAAGATTTAAAAGTCCATCATCAATATTTTATCCCTGTAACATCAATTAATAATCATCTTTAACCAAATATTCATCTTTGCACTACAGGCCAAAGATATTCATTTGTATCATCAGTCGGTCATGTTCATCTCAACACCTGTTCATCTTTGCACTACAGGCCAAAGATATTCATCAAGTAATTATACATCTTTGCACTACAGGCCAAAGATATTCAGTAATATCATCATTTAGGACTGAGGATGATGAAAAATATCTTAAAGAGAACGAATCCAATGAGACAAAAGGACAAATAGTAGGGATTCGTATAACAGTTTATCCAAGATCAATAATACTTCATAATAATCAATTGTGAAGCAGAATTCAAAAATAAAGATCAAAACATGGATACAATCAAAGATAGTAACCATAATAGACATCTTGGACAAAAAGGGAAAATTTTATTTTTCGGTGAATAGTGCCGTATTCGTGAATAGTGCCGTATACGTGAATAGTGCCGTATACGTGAATAGTAACCCCCGACACAAAAAGTTCCAAATTTGATAAAAACTCATATCAATATTTTAGCATAATGATATTGAAGAAAATAATATCATTAAGAAGAAAATAATATCCCTTACCTCAAAATATCAGTACTTCTGGTCGGAATACCGGTATAAGGCTGAAAGAAACTTGCTCTGATGAATAGAAACTCTCAAAGTATCTAAATACTCACAAAATACACTCAATAATCTAGAGAGAGAAAGAGAGAAAACTTGTTTCTGGTGTAATTTTCAATTCTAACTTAGCCCTCTATTTATAGGAAAATTTTGGTAGGTTTGACCTGCAACCTGATGGCTTTACCTGCTACTATTTCCACCTACCACATTTGAAATATAATTCAGCACATTTCTTCACCAACCACAAGTGGGGCCCACCAATTCTAGAATTTTCCATCAAAATGATAAACTCCGAAAATTCAACAATTTCTGAACCAGTCATCTTGTAAAATTCATAATAAATCATACGTTCATTTTTAACGGTTCAAAATTTGTGGGCATATACTCAACTTATATATGTATAACATATCCAAAATTTACCACGATCCAACGGTCGGATTAAAAATTATAACCCCCGCAAAATATCTCAAAAACTCTGATTTTTAATACCTCCATTCCGACAAAAATATGGATAAAAACCTCAACATTAACTCCTTCATTTTTAACCACAAAAATATATCCCTCATTTATATCCACATAAAATAAATATTTCCTTATCATATGAATCAATAATTAATTATTCATAAATAATATTACAGAATCACATTTATGACAACCAGGCCGTTCCCAGGAAAGAGGGGGCTTTCCAATAAGGATTTCTCCTTACTGGCGCGCAATTAGATGACCAAACCTCTCCTTAGACAGAACTTTCTAGACATTGCCAATAATGTTATCTAATAATATTATTCAAATAATATGAATTATTGATCTGATAAATAAAAATACTGTGCAACAACAATTATTGAAACAACAATAATATAAAATATCAACGCAGCAATTATTGAATCAATAAAATAAAATATTGAATAATAACTACTGTAACAATTATTGAGTAGTGCCTTCTTACGTACGAATCAATAATTCAACTATACTGTGCAATCCGTGTGCTACTATGCAACCACGCGTTATTACTGTATTTTAACCACCGGGTATTTAAACAGTGTTAACGGTAACAACTACGCCATTATTAATAAACAACTTATACTTGTCGTTTTCTTCATCCAATCGCTTTCCGTTATGGGGCCCACACAAGGCTGCGTCGTCGTACGAATATTCCCCGACAGCAAGAATATTCCACGACCAACCGAATATTCACCGACAAAAAATAAATATTTTATAACCACTTGCTTATTTTGCAAAATTTGCACATTTCACCATAACCAAAGTATTATATCAAATTAACCCCTTATTATTCACAATAATATTTAGAGAAAATTTGATTTTATTCATTAATAAGTTGGGGTCTTACAACCTCCCCTCCTTATGAAATTTCGTCCTCGAAATTGACGTACGCACCTGATGTTTCAAAAAGGTGAGGATACCTCGCTTTCATTTCTGATTCCAACTCCCAGGTCATTTCTTCAATAGCATGGTTTCTCCACAAAACCTTAACTTGTGGTATAACCTTCGTGCGTAGGACATGCTCTTTCCTATCCAAGATCTTAACAGGTACCTCCTCGTACGTTAAATCTTCAGCTATCTCGTCTGGTTCTAACTCAATAATGTGGTTCGGGTCTTTAACATATTTACGAAGCATAGATATGTGAAAAACATTATGAACACGAGACATGCTTGGAGGTAATGCGAGTCTATATGCCACATTTCCTATTCGCTCAAGAATTTCAAATGGACCAACAAATCTTGGATTGAGCTTTCCTCTCTTCCCAAATCTTGTAACTCCCTTCCATGGTGCAACACGTAACAATACATGATCCCCAATATTAAATTCCACGTCCTTCCGATGAAGATCCGCATAACTCTTTTGTCGATCCTGTGCCGTTTGTATACGTTGTCGAATCGTTTGGATCTTCTCTGTAGTAATGCGTACCAATTCTGGTCCCAACAATGTTGCTTCACCCACCTCGTCCCAGCATACTGGAGAACGACATTTTCTTCCATACAACGCCTCAAATGGAGCCATACCTATGCTCGCCTGATAACTGTTGTTGTAGGAGAATTCCACCAATGGTAGGTACTTATCCCAACTCCCTTTGAGATCTAAGACACAAAGTCTTAATAGATCTTCAAGAGTTTGAATAGTCCTCTCTGATTGTCCGTCCGTTTGAGGATGGTATGCTGAACTGAATCGTAAATCCGTGCCCATAGCTTTCTGCAAGCTAACCCAAAATCGTGAAGTGAATCTTGGGTCACGATCCGAAACTATGGATACTGGCATGCCATGCAATCTCACAATCTCGTTCACGTACATACTAGCAAGACGTTCAAGGGAATAAGTCTCACGTATCGGCAAAAAATGAGCGGACTTGGTTAATCTATCAACAATAACCCAAATCGCATCTATGCCTTGAGAAACCTTGGGAAGACCTGTAACAAAATCCATAGTAATGTGTTCCCACTTCCATTTCGGGATCTCAAGTGGTTGCAATGGACCCTTTGGCACTTGATGCTCCGCCTTTACACGTTGACAAGTTAAACACCTCGAGATAAACTCCGCGATCTCTCTTTTCATATTGCTCCACCAAAATGTATGTCGAAGATCGTGATACATTTTGGTACTCCCAGGATGGATTGCAAACGGTGTGTTGTGTGCCTCCATCATTATTCTATGCTTCAAGTCAAAATCGTTAGGAACACAAAGTCTGGAGTTGACTCGAAGTATTCCTTCTTCATCGATTCTTGCTTCTGGAATAGCACCTTCTTGCACTTTCTTCTTCATACGCATCAGCTCTATATCCGTAGCTTGAGCAGCTTTAACTTTATCGATTAAAGTCGGTTCTACTCGTATATTTGATATCATCATGTGGGTACTTGGAGCCTTCATCTCTATCTCCATCCTTTGCAAGTCATACAAAATGGGCCTTTGTGTTAAAAACATTGCACTCGTACCCGCATATGATCTTCTACTCAATGCGTCAGCTACTACGTTTGCTTTTCCAGGATGGTATTGGATGGTATGATCGTAATCTTTCAACAGCTCAAGCCAACGTCGTTGCCGCATGTTGAGTTCCTTTTGGGTGAAGAAATATTTGAGGCTTTTATGATCTGTATAGATCTCCACTTTCTCCCCATACAGGTAGTGTCTCCAGATCTTCAACGCAAAAACGACTGCTGCCAACTCCAAATCATGAGTAGGATAATTCCTCTCATATTCTTTGAGTTGTCGTGAGGCATAGGCTATGACTTTCCCATGTTGCATGAGAACACATCCTAACCCTTTGCCTGAAGCATCGCTGTAGATAACAAATCCATCCGAACCAGATGGTATTGTCAAAACAGGTGCCGAAATGAGTCTCCTCTTGAGTTCTTGGAAACTCTTCTCGCATTCCTCACTCCATACGAATTTTGTATCTTTCCGAGTCAGCTGAGTTAACGGAGTAGCGATTCGAGAAAATCCTTCCACAAATCTCCGATAATAACCAGCTAAGCCCAGAAAGCTACGTACTTCGGTTACCGACTTCGGTTGCTCCCAACTTTGTATGGCTTCAATCTTCGCCGGGTCGACAGATACTCCATGTTTTGACACCACGTGCCCAAGGAATGCTACTTCCTCAAGCCAGAACTCGCATTTCTTCAGTTTGGCATATAGCTTGTTTTCACGAAGCCTTTGCAGTACCAGCTTCAAATGGCGCTCATGATCTTCACGGCTTTTGGAATAGATGAGGATGTCATCAATAAAGACAACAACGAACTGATCCAAATATTCTTTGAATACACGGTTCATCATATCCATGAAGGCAGCAGGAGCATTAGTCAATCCAAAAGACATTACTAAGAATTCATAATGCCCGTACCGAGTTCTGAAGGCAGTCTTTGGAATATCCTCAGTTTTAATCTTCAGCTGATGATATCCAGAACGAAGATCGATCTTTGAAAAGAATTGTGCTCCTTGCAACTGGTCAAACAGGTCATCAATGCGAGGTAGCGGATACCTATTCTTGATGGTGACATGGTTCAATTCTCGATAGTCAATACAAAGTCGCATACTCCCGTCTTTCTTCTTTACGAATAAAACAGGAGCACCCCAAGGAGACGTACTAGGACGAATAAAACCGATGTCCAACAACTCCTGTAGTTGGACTTTTAACTCCTGAAGTTCAATAGGAGCCATTCGATATGGGGTTTTAGAAATGGGCTTTGTACCGGGTTCAAGGTCAATAAAGAATTCAATTTCTCGTTCCGGGGGTAGACCGGGAAGTTCTTCAGGAAATACATCGGAAAATTCTCTAACAATAGAAATATTATTCAAATCTGACTTGTCTTTGTTCAAATCCATAACATGGGCTAAGAAAGCTTGACATCCGTTTTTCAATAAACGAATAGCTTTGTGGCTTGATATGACAGTGACTGATTTTAGTGGTTTAGTAGTTTGAATTCGTATGACAGGTTGGTTAGGAATATGAAAACTAACAACCTTACGAAAACAATCAATTTTAGCATGATGAGTGGTTAACCAATCAATTCCTAAAATCACATCAAAAGCAAGTATCTTTAAAGAGATAAGATCAACAGGTAATGTGATAGTGCCAACTTGGATCATGCAAGATTTATAAACTGTAGATGTAACGAAGGTTTCACCCAACGGAGTTTCAACAGATAAGTTAAAGTCCAATTTCTCCGGAGTCAAGTTTAAACGTTGAGCACAAGCAGGAGAGATAAAAGAATGGGTAGAACCGGTATCTAGTAAGGTATAAACTTCGCAAGAATTCAAGATTAGCTTACCCGTGATCACCTCGTTCGGGTTTCTCACGTTTTGGCCAGTTACGACAAACGCTCTTCCAGGAACCGCTGATTTCGCCTTATCCGGGACAGCCCTTGGAATCACCACTCCCGCTGAACTTGGTTTCGCTATAGTACAATCTCGAGCGATGTGGCCTTCCTTCCCACAGTTGTAACACACCTTGGATTGTTGTGGACAGTTTGGGCTGATATGTCCCTCTTTCCCGCATTTGTAACATCTAACTGGCGGTCGTTCTCCTCCCCTAAAATTTGTTGTTGGTGCTGGTGCTGATGTCTTCCCGTCATTGTTGAATCTCCTCTTTCTGAAATTTCCACTTGACTCACCTCTCCTATTATCATGGCCACGATGACCACCCGAGTGGTTACCGCCTTTGTTCGTATTTTTCCCTCCTCGTTGGTTATCATCGCTCTGATGATTGCTGTCACCGGTATGACCCTGGTTGTGGTCCCTCGGTTGAGTATACTCATTATCTCTCTCTAATAATTGGGCCCTGTTGACAACGTCTGAATACAGAGAAAATTTATGAGAGATAATGTATTGACGAATCTCAGGTTTTAAACCTCTCAGAAACATCCGCGTCATTCGTTCCTCATTTTCGACCAAATGAGGTGCAAACCTGGATAACTCTGCAAACTTCGCCTCGTACTGGGACACCGTCATGTTGTTTTGTTCCAGTCTAATAAACTCAACCTCCTTCATATGACGAATACTTTCAGGAAAGTACTTGTCATTGAACAGTTTTTGAAATGTTTCCCAGGACATGTTGAGTGCGTCAGGCTGGGTACGCTTCACAGACTCCCACCAGTAGTCTGCCTCACCGCGGAACATAAATGTGGCGAATGGAACCTTCTGTTCCTCCGTGCATCCCAAGACATCAAATATCTTGGTAATTTGCTTGACCCACGTTTCCGCCATGATCGGATCCGGCTTTCCCTTAAATTCTGGTGGTCCCAATTCTTTGAACTGCTTAGCTGTGACAAACCGCGCGTTGTTATCATTTCCACCCGTATTCTGCACACGAGTCTCCCTCGTCTGATTTTGCATGAACTGCAAAAAGCTCCTAAACATTCCATCATTCATCGTTTGCTCGGTAACGTTGTTTACAGGAGGAATATTGCCTTCCTGTTGCACGTTCCCCTGGGTAGTGATCAAAGGTGTCTCCACGGTCTGATTTACTCCATTATTAACGTTCTCAGCTGCCATTCTTAAATACTGCCATAAAACAAGGGTTAATAGTCATGTCATATATTATCCCTATACTCTGACCGACCAAATAAACACCAAATAAACTTAGTCAGGTCATACTAGCGAAGGAATTCCCCGTCTCTCCCCTCCTAGTTCTTGTCTCACATCTCAGCCAGGGATCATATCCCTAAGCTCTGATACCAACTGTGACGCCCCCAGAATAGGTATACAACACCCATTCTGAGTCGCCAAATACATGGTACAGAAAGCAAACTACAACTTCAATAATACAATTGTCGTGCAAAATACGACAACACATACTGTGAGTTTAAATACAAATATTGTCTTCTAGACAATATCCACACTCAAATAAATCCTCATTACAATTATTCAAACACTATTTTACAGAAATAGTGAGGACTGCTAATACATCTTTCTAGAACCATCACTCCATACCCCGACTAGATCCTGCTATGTTCTCACCTCCTGAGAAGAAAAATGGAACAAAAAGGAAAAGGGTGAGCTCAACTAGCCCAGTAAAGAATATTATGACTAAGATAATATACAACAAATTATCGTTAGTCTTCAACAGGGAAAAATCTGATAAAATATAATCGACAACAAGTTTTAGATCAACAACTGCAGCGGAAACAACAAACCATTAGAAGAGTCAAGTAGAGAAAGAATTCTACTATCTTCTAAGATTTAAAAGTCCATCATCAATATTTTATCCCTGTAACATCAATTAATAATCATCTTTAACCAAATATTCATCTTTGCACTACAGGCCAAAGATATTCATTTGTATCATCAGTCGGTCATGTTCATCTCAACACCTGTTCATCTTTGCACTACAGGCCAAAGATATTCATCAAGTAATTATACATCTTTGCACTACAGGCCAAAGATATTCAGTAATATCATCATTTAGGACTGAGGATGATGAAAAATATCTTAAAGAGAACGAATCCAATGAGACAGAAGGACAAATAGTAGGGATTCGTATAACAGTTTATCCAAGATCAATAATACTTCATAATAATCAATTGTGAAGCAGAATTCAAAAATAAAGATCAAAACATGGATACAATCAAAGATAGTAACCATAATAGACATCTTGGACAAAAAGGGAAAATTTTATTTTTCGGTGAATAGTGCCGTATTCGTGAATAGTGCCGTATACGTGAATAGTGCCGTATACGTGAATAGTAACCCCCGACACAAAAAGTTCCAAATTTGATAAAAACTCATATCAATATTTCAGCATAATGATATTGAAGAAAATAATATCATTAAGAAGAAAATAATATCCCTTACCTCAAAATATCAGTACTTCTGGTCGGAATACCGGTATAAGGCTGAAAGAAACTTGCTCTGATGAATAGAAACTCTCAAAGTATCTAAATACTCACAAAATACACTCAATAATCTAGAGAGAGAAAGAGAGAAAACTTGTTTCTGGTGTAATTTTCAATTCTAACTTAGCCCTCTATTTATAGGAAAATTTTGGTAGGTTTGACCTGCAACCTGATGGCTTTACCTGCTACTATTTCCACCTACCACATTTGAAATATAATTCAGCACATTTCTTCACCAACCACAAGTGGGGCCCACCAATTCTAGAATTTTCCATCAAAATGATAAACTCCGAAAATTCAACAATTTCTGAACCAGTCATCTTGTAAAATTCATAATAAATCATACGTTCATTTTTAACGGTTCAAAATTTGTGGGCATATACTCAACTTATATATGTATAACATATCCAAAATTTACCACGATCCAACGGTCGGATTAAAAATTATAACCCCCGCAAAATATCTCAAAAACCCTGATTTTTAATACCTCCATTCCGACAAAAATATGGATAAAAACCTCAACATTAACTCCTTCATTTTTAACCACAAAAATATATCCCTCATTTATATCCACATAAAATAAATATTTCCTTATCATATGAATCAATAATTAATTATTCAAATAATATTACAGAATCACATTTATGACAACCAGGCCGTTCCCAGGAAAGAGGGGGCTTTCCAATAAGGATTTCTCCTTACTGGCGCGCAATTAGATGACCAAACCTCTCCTTAGACAGAACTTTCTAGACATTGCCAATAATGTTATCTAATAATATTATTCAAATAATATGAATTATTGATCTGATAAATAAAAATACTGTGCAGCAACAATTATTGAAACAACAATAATATAAAATATCAACGCAGCAATTATTGAATCAATAAAATAAAATATTGAATAATAACTACTGTAACAATTATTGAGTAGTGCCTTCTTACGTACGAATCAATAATTCAACTATACTGTGCAATCCGTGTGCTACTATGCAACCACGCGTTATTACTGTATTTTTAACCACCGGGTATTTAAACAGTGTTAACGGTAACAACTACGCCATTATTAATAAACAACTTATACTTGTCGTTTTCTTCATCCAATCGCTTTCCGTTATGGGGCCCACACAAGGCTGCGTCGTCGTACGAATATTCCCCGACAGCAAGAATATTCCACGACCAACCGAATATTCACCGACAAAAAATAAATATTTTATAACCACTTGCTTATTTTGCAAAATTTGCACATTTCACCCATAACCAAAGTATTATATCAAATTAACCCCCTTATTATTCACAATAATATTTAGAGAAAATTTGATTTTATTCATTAATAAGTTGGGGTCTTACAGTACACCCTCGCGCCCGTAAGTTATGACGGTTTGCGGATGAAGTTCTGTTAAATCTATTCGAAAATTTAAAACAATGCTCATAGTATGTCAACTAAACCCCATATATAGTCATTACGTAGTTTTAAAAATTTGAGATAGAATTGTTATGTTATTATTATCGGTTCAGTTTACTTCACAACTATAGCTTTGTTGTAGAAGTGATGTATAAAGAAAATATTTAATTCTTTCAGCTAATTATATTTATAATTGTTATTACTTGCTGGGCACTCAAATGCTCACCCTTGCTTAATTTAAATGTTTTCAGCTAAGTGTGAAAAGCTAGAAGGTTCGGCCAAGAACAAGTGAAAAGGAAAGCAAACAAAATCTGTGTAGTGGTACCTTTTGTAATAGTTAGATTGTGTTAATATAATGATATGTATTATATATCATGTAAAGAATTATAGTAAAGGTTGCGTACTTGGGATTAGACTCTGATAAATGTAAGATAAGTTTGATATTTATGTTATTGTTATTATTATTAGTATTATTCTGCTCATAGAAATGGTATCGTAAAGCACCGAGTTCGGGTTTCAAGTACCTGAATTTAGGGGCGTTACAGATTTCAAAAGCAAGCTTGGATATCTTTCAAACCAAATGCATAAGTATGAGTAGTTAAGTTCTGAGAATCTAAAATGTTTACGTTTGTTGTGACGCCCCCAAAATAGGTATACAACACCCATTCTGAGTCGCCAAATACATGGTACAGAAAGCAAACTACAACTTTAATAATACAATTATCGTGCAAAATACGACAACACATACTGTGAGTTTAAATACAAATATTATCTTCTAGACAATATCCACACTCAAATAAGTCCTCATTACAATTATTCAAACACTATTTTACAGAAATAGTGAGGACTGTTAAAACATCTTTCTAGAACCATAACTCCATACCCCGACTAGATCCTGCTATGTTCTCACCTCCTGAGAAGAAAAATGGAACAAAAAGGAAAAGGGTGAGCTCAACTAGCCCAGTAAAGAATATTATGACTAAGATAATATACAACAAATTATCGTTAGTCTTCAACAAGGAAAAATCTGATAGAATATAATCGACAACAAGTTTTAGATCAACAACTGCAGCGGAAATAGCAAACCATTAGAAGAGTCAAGTAGAGAAAGAATTCTACTATCTTCTAAGATTTAAAAGTCCATCATCAATATTTTATCCCTGTAACATCAATTAATAATCATCTTTATCCAAATATTCATCTTTGCACTACAGGCCAAAGATATTCATTTGCATCACCTGTCAGTCATGTTCATCTCAACACCTGTTCATCTTTGCACTACAGGCCAAAGATATTCATCAAGTAATCATACATCTTTGCACTACAGGCCAAAGATATTCAGTAATATCATTATTTAGGACTAAGGATGATGAAAAATATTTTAAAGAAAACGAATTCAGTGAGATAAAAGAATAAATATTAGGGATTCGTATTACAGTTTGTCCAAGTTGAATAATACCCCATAATAACCAATGTTGAAGCAGAATTCAAAAATAAAGATCAAGACATGGATACAATCAAAGATAGTAACCATAATAGACAACTTGGAAAAAAGAAGAAAATTTTAATTTTCGGTGAATAGTACCGTATTCGTGAATAGTACCGTATACCTGAATAGTAACGTATACGTGAATAGTAACCTCGACACAAAAAGTTCCAAATTTGATAAAAACTCATATCAATATTTCAGCATAATGATATTGAAGAAAATAATATCATTTAAGAAGAAAATAATATCCCTTACCTCAAAATATCAGTACTTCTGGTCGGAATACCGGTATAAGGCTGAAAGAAACTTACACTGATGAATAGAAACTCTCAAAGTATCTAAATATTCACAAAATACACTCAATAATCTAGAGAGAAAGAGAGAAAACTTGTTTCAGGTGTGATTTTTAATTCTAACTTAGCCCTCTATTTATAGGAAAATTTTAGTAGGCTTGACTTGCAACCTGATGGCTTTACCTGCTACTATTCCCACCCACCACATTTGAAATATAATTCACCATATTTCTTCACCAACCAAGAGTGGGGCCCACCAATTCTAGAATTTTCCATCAAAATGATAAACTCCGAAAATTCAACAATTTCTGAACCAGTCATCTCGTAAAATTCATAATAAATCATACGTTCATTTTTAACGGTTCAAAATTTGTGGACATATACTCAACTTATATATGTATAACATATCCAAAAATTACCACGATCCAACGGTCGGATTAAAAATTATAACCCCCGCAAAATATCTCAAAAACCCTGATTTTTAATACCTCCATTCCGACAAAAATACTGATAAAAACTTCAACATTAACTCCTTCATTTTTAACCACAAAAATATATCCCTCATTTATATCCACATAAAATAAATATTTCCTTATCATATGAATCAATAATTAATTATTTACAAATAATATTACAGAATCACATTTATGACAACCAGGCCGTTCCCAGGAAAGAGGGGGCTTTCCAATAAGGATTTTTCCTTATTGGTGCGCAATTAGATGACCAAACCTCTCCTTAGACAGAACTTTCTAGATATTGCCAATAATGTTATCTAATAATATTATTCAAATAATATGAATTATTGATCTGATAATAGAAAATACTGTGCAGCAGCAATTATTGAAACAACAATAATATAAAATATCAGCGCAACAATTATTGAATCAATAAAATAAAATATTGAACAATAACTACTGTAACAATTATTGAGTAGTGTCTTCCTTCATAAGAATCAATAATTGGTGCAATACCGTGTGCTACTGTATTTTAACCACCGGGTATTCCAACAGTATTAACGGTAACAACTACGCCGTTATTTATAAACAACTTATACTTGTCGTTTTCTTCATCCAATCACTTTCCGTTATGGGGCCCACACAAGGCTGCGCCGTCGTACGAATATTCTCCGACAACAAGAATATTCCACGACCAAACGAATATTCCCCGACAAAATGAATATTTTATAACCACTTGCTTATTTTATAAAATTTGCACATTTCACCCATAACCAAAGTATTATATCAAATTAACCCCTTATTATTCATAATAATATTTAGAAAAAATTTGATTTTATTCATTAATAAGTTGGGGTCTTATATTTGTTGTGTCTCTAAACATGGTTATTATGTGTTTGATATAATGGAAGTAAAGTAAGCATGAGTAAACATATTTTAAAGCAATAATCAATGCTAACAATGAATGAATGATATGAACACTATGAGCATGAGTATTAACAGATTATGTAATATCCTTATGTTAAAATAAGGCTACTTAGTGCGCATGATGATTACATGACCCTATTTGGCCTTGATTTTGTGAAAATCATTAACTAAGACCGTGATATGTAAGAGTGAACTCAAGATGATCATACATTTATATAAAGTACTTTAGCATGTATGCATGTTAAGTATGATTGTTTAAATATACTAAAGGATGGGATAGAAACAGGAAATGTAAGGCTCAACCCTGGTCTGGCCAGGGGACAACGCAGCTGCGCCGTGCCTAAGCCTAGCCAGGGCGTAGCTGCGCCATCCTGTAGTCAATTCTGTATTCTATTTGTGGTCTGATGTTCAAGGCATGCTTATATGGTTACTTTAACTTGTATTATATGACCAGTATACTATCCAATGTGTTAAGAAGCATGCTAAGTGATATAATTGAATGTTTAATTATAAACTTTCAAATGATAAGTCTAAAAGATGTTTGCGAACTATAAAGCAATGATTAGAAATGATATTGTTTGACTTTGTGATGTCTTATAATCTGATTTGTGCTATAAGTACGCAAAAGTATGTGATGAAGTATGTGTAGAGTATACGATTAAGTTAGACGTATGTGTGCTTTTAAATTTACATATTATGTATGAGCATATGTAACTAATGAATATCCTATACGTGTAACTGTATTATATTAGGATTCGAAAGAGTATTGATAAGCTATACTTGGTAAACTACGCTTGAGGCAAGTACTCGAACCCTACTCTTTATTGAGTATTACTTAAACTTGTACTATTATTGATCGTACAAGTAGAACTTTGAAAGTATAATACTTCATAATCTAGAAATGAAATTGTTTACAAACCT
Organism: Panax notoginseng; assembly: GCA_016801055.1. Classification (NCBI taxonomy): domain Eukaryota; kingdom Viridiplantae; phylum Streptophyta; class Magnoliopsida; order Apiales; family Araliaceae; genus Panax; species Panax notoginseng. Next base: position 112,715,629 of record CM029015.1, read on the forward strand.
TGATTTCGAACAATAATTGTTCATATATATACAGTGAAAGAAAACTATCTAAGCCATTGCTTCAGCTAGACTATTGATATTTGATCGAAAGCCATCCAAACCAAATTAACTTGGTGCGGACTCTTATAACTGAGATGAACAACCCTCTTGGTAGGGGAATTATATATTGTCAGGAAACCGACGTGCGCACTTGAGAAAGATTAAATGTAATGCATGACATAGGGTACTTTATGCTGATCACCTGTTGTACTCGTTTTTAGAATTATCAGTTTATTACTGTTAATTCTAGGAGAAGTTCATAGTCCTTAGTGACTGCTCAATATTCATTACTTTGAAATCTTGAATTGATTAATCATTAAATAATATTGATATTTTCTGTCCATAACGACTATTGTTGATATTCATCGATACTTCTTGCTATCTTGAACTATCATTATTGTTAAACCCTTGAGAAATTAAAGCTACATTGATTTCTTTTTTTTTTTGCTATATTACTTGCTGGGCAAATTTATTGCTCATTGTTGCTTTCCTAAAAACATTTCAGTTAAGGCAGAGCAAGGCGGCCCCTCAGGCATTGATAAGGGCAAGGGCAAGGCTACTGAGTAGTTTATATTTAGTGAAGATTATTATATTCATGTAATGACATACGATGTGGTATGTATTAGTTATATCTAAATTATGTTTAATGACGTTGGAGGTATGTAAGACATGTTTAAGTTACAAACTCTTGGGACGAGAATAATTATATTATAGCAATGTAATTTATTCTATTATTCCGTTGTGATGATTTTAGTATGTTATTAGAGTTAGTATGTGACAACCAAATTTGAGACAAGTGTGGTCTGAATTTGAGGGCTTCACATGTTGGTATCAAAGCTGTAGTTATAAACCTTAGGAGCGAGAGTCCTTAGATTATAACGTAAGGGAACTTAGAAGATAGAGAGGGATGAAGACTCATGTAGAGTTTTCATAGAGAGAGACTTAGTGTGTTGTAGAATGTAACTTCATTCTATACAATGAACTTATGTTTGTTTAACATCTTAATGGAGTTGTTGTTTGTTTTGTCTTATGTTGGTGATTGTAGGATGACTGACATGGGAGGACCTAGCCGAGTAGTAGAGGAAGAGTCGCGTGACATACACGTGGTATATGAGGTGCCATTGATAGCGAAGCCTATATTGGCAATGACCCCTATCGATGATGATGATGATGAGGAGGAGATGGAGCCATTACCCGAGGAGCCTGATCCAGAGGAGGAGCCTATGGAGGAGGAGCCTGAGCCCATGGAGGACTCCGACAAGGCTACTTTTGAGGATCGGATATTGGGGGAGTATGAGGAGCATATTCTGGAGTTAAGATATAGAGTGGTGGAGTTAGAGGCTGAGGATAGAGAGAGGGAGTCCGAGCTCCAAAAACTGAGGGATGAGGACTATCAGAGAAAGTTTGTGATGCAGGAGATGGAGGTGGAGATTGCTCACCGAAAGGAGGCATGGATCCAGATGGGAACTTTGTTTCACTGATCGGTGGCTAGGAATGTAGAGCTGGCAGGAAAGTTGGAAGAGATGGAACAGAGAGAGTTGAGTAAGAGGACAGAGAAGGAAGCACTCCATACTCAGTTAGAGATGGAGGTGATGGATAGGATTCACTTCGAGGAGAAGTGGGAAAAAACTAATGATCGGGCTAATGACTTAGATGATGAGGTGAGATGTAAGAGAAGGAAGATGAACAAGATGAGCTATGCCTTGCGCACAGCCATTGAGAGATTGATCGATGGAGTAAATCACTACCCGGCAGAGTAGGGATAGACCCAGCACACCATAAGCCGAGATTTGGTGGTGCACATTACTCAGAAGGAATACCAGAGCGCCGTGGAGCGTGGAATGTTAGATTGAGTCTAGATGTAGAAGCTTAGTAGTTGTAGTGTTGTATTTATATCTGTTGTTGTAATCTCAGTTTTTTGTGTAAGATATGAGATAGTTGTAAACCACAACTTTTGAAAAATGTTATAGGGGTAGTATGTTGGTGTTGTCCCTGTCTTTTGTGATAAGGGGGGATATGTTGTTGTCATTTATAGAAGTATGCTAGAGAAGATCATGTAATTATAACAATTTGGCATATGAATATAAATGATCTTGTTCTAGGAATGTGTTATAAAATGTTATTCTTATTTGAGGAATGTTTAAATAATATATAAGATAATAATAAAAATAAAAATTTTGTGATGCAGAAAAATGCCGCCCAAACGTAGAATAACTGCACCAGAAGAGTCGGTTAATGATGAGAGAGGACCGGTAGATCCTATACAGAGGCTAGTAGATTTGTTAGGAGAAGCTCTTAGGGGAAGAAACGAATTAGTACCACCCATTCTGCAAGCAGCTCCCGTCACAAATTTTAAGGATTTTAGAAGTGTAGGACCTCCAGAATTCGTGGGTACTACTGACCCTATCGTAGCTCAGACGTGGATTAAAGAGATGGAGAAAGCTTTCACCATCGCTCGTGTGGGTAAAGACCAGAAGATGACTTTTGCAACCTACATGATGAGAGGCGAAGCGAACTACTGGTGGGAGGCGAATTGGCAGAGAACAGGAGAAGGAGTAGTAACATGGGAGAGATTTAAAACTCTATTCTTTGAGAATTATTTCTCGAAGAGCATGAAAAATAGGATGGAGGTGATGTTTTTGGAGCTTAAGCAAGGAGATATGACGGTGGCGCAATACGCGGCTAAGTTCAATGAACTAGCTCGCTTTGCAGAACACCAAGTGGTAGATGAAGAGAGAAAAGCTAGGCGTTTCAAACAAGGACTGAAGCCTTGGTTGTTTAACAAGGTATTGGTTCTTCAAATTGATTCTTTTGCAACATTATTGGAAAAGGCTATTATTACCAAGGGAGGAAGTGAAGCTTTGAGTTTGTTAAACAAAGAGAAGAAGAGTAAGAATTTAGGTGGAGATAGTCGCGGAGTAAGACGTAGCGGAGGGAGTAACTTAGGAAAGAGAAAATGGGAGAATAACAACAACAAGAATTTCAACAATCAAGTAGGGAAGTTTCGAGGAGAGTTTAAGAAGAAGGCGGAGGGATGCCCAAAGTGTGGAAGGTATCACCAGGGCAAATGTTAGAAGGGGCGCAGTGTTTGTTACAACTATGGCCAAGAAGGGCATATTGCGCCAAACTTCCCGAAGCCGAAAAAGATCAAAGGATGTTTCACTTGTGGTTCGGTGGACCATCTGATCAAAAATTTCCCGAAGAAAGGAAGTAGCGGTGGAAGCAGCCAGCAAGGGGGAAGCGACCGACTGATGATTGGAAGACCGACGCCATCCAACCGTCCAAGTGCCAGAATGTTTAATATGACCGTCTAGGACGCAGTGGCTGCCAAGGACGTTGTGTCAGGTATCATCCCGATCAATAATATAAATGCGTATGTATTATTTGATTCGGGTGCTACCTGTTCTTTTGTATCTAAGGAATTTGCTAGTCGACTAAATTTACCTCGAGAACGATTAAGAAATCCTTTGAACATAGAAGTTGCGAATACGGAAGTAATCCCTGTACAGTATATTTACCGAAATTATTGCGTAAATATTAGAAATCATGAACTAAGCGTAGATTTGGTCTCGATATGATTGGGAGAGTTTGATGTAATATTGGGAATGGATTGGTTGTATAACTATGCTGCGATAATTAACTGTTAGAATAAAAGTGTGAACCTTCAGACTCCGAATAAGTCCAAGGTGGTGTTTTATGGTAGCTCATCACTTAAGCAATCGTGTTACCTTACGATGATGCAGGCCAAGAGATTGATAAGAAAGGAGGTATAGGTTACTTAGCGTACATTGTTGATACTCATAAAAAGGGAGTAGAAATTCAGGGTATATTCGTAGTAAGGAAATTTTAAGATGTATTTCCAAACGATCTGCCTGGTCTTCCGCCAGACAGAGAAATCAAATTCGTAATAGACTTAGCACCGGGAACGACACCAATTTTGAAAGCTCCATATCGTATGGCGCTAGTAGAAATGAAGGAATTGATGATACAATTGTAAGAGTTGCTAGATAAGGGTTACATACGACCAAGTGTGTCTCCTTGGGGAGCACCCGTGTTGTTTGTAAAGAAGAAGAATGGATCGATGAGGCTCTGTATCGATTATCGGGAATTGAACATAGTAACAATGAAGAATAGATATCCGTTACCGAGGATAGACGACCTTTTCGATCAACTGAAGGGAGCAAAGTATTTCTCGAAGATAGATTTACGAACGGGTTATCACCAGTTGAAGGTACAGGAGGAGGACGTATCAAAGACGGTGCTTCGAACTCGTTATGGACATTTCAAATTTTTAGTAATGTCATTCGGGTTGATGAATGCTCCGGCAGCATTTATGGACTTAATGAACCGAGTCTTCAAGCCATTCTTAGATAAATTTGTAGTAGTTTTCATCGATGATATCTTGATTTACTCACAGACGGAGGAAGAACACGCCGAACATCTGAAGATGGTTTTGGAGGCACTAAGAAAAGAGAAGCTGCGTGACAACCCCAAAATAGGTCCATTCCATCCAACCTATTCTGAGTCGCCAAATACATGGTACAGAAAACAACTACAACTTTATTACAACAATTGTCGTGCAAAATACAACAACACATATGCTGTAAGTTTGGATACAAATACATACCAAATGTGACTCATATCCCAACCGTGGACAACACCTCACAATGACACCTTACATAAAGGTATAGTCAAAAACTGTTTTAAAAATTAGAATCTTTGGGAAGTGCTAAAGGAAACCTTTGTACATGGGAGGTCATGCTTCTAGGTTGTGATAGATATCATATGGCCACAGAATTATCCTTGGTTGACCCAATACACCCCAAAGAAAAACGAGAAGATTACTATCATATTCTTCCCAATGGTGAGTCTTCTCTTGACTTATCATTATCTCCACTGTTTCTAAATGAGAATTATACTTCAAACAAACACCAAGATTATATAGGTAGTGCTCGTAAATATACTCAGCAAGTGGATGAGCACAATCATGTCTTATGATGACACGAGGTTGTATGTCATTAGACATCTTGTATGATAGTGGCAAAACACCCTTACAACGTTGGGTTCGCCTCACCCTAGTTGATTCACCAAATATAACTACTAAATGATGACCGCCGTTCCATTCCCCTGTTACCCCCGCTCGACCCAGCTACACTTTTATTACCTGAAAGGAATTGTGAAGCAAAAGGGTGAGCACAACTAGCTCAGTAAAGAATATCATAACTAAAGATAATTAAATTATCAATAGCCTTCATCAATAATAAATTAGAGATTTAGAACATATGGTAGATGATAAAAAATTTCAACCATAGTTGTAACGGAACAAGCAATCCATTAGAAGAGTCAAATAGACTATAAAGTCTATTATCTTCTCCATGTTAAAAATCCACCAACAATGTTTTATCCCTGTAACATCAATCAACAATTCTGGTCCACAATCATATGAATAACTCACAATCATAATTGTAATTCTAAATTCCTCTTCGCATCCAGGACGAAGATAATTTTCATCACATGTCTTTACCTGAAACATCAAAGATCATGGTTATACCAAATCACAGTTCCTGTTTATAATCATACTAACAATTTCATCTTTGCACTACGGCCAAAGATATTCATCAACAGACCATCTTTGCACTACAGGTCAAAGATATTCAATCAAAAGATCATCTTTGCACTACAGGTCAAAGATATTCCTCAACAGTTCATATTTGCACTACATGCCAAATATATTCATCAACAGTTCATATTTGCACTACAGGCCAAATATATTCATCAACAGTTCATATTTGCATTACAGACCAAATATATTAATATCTCAAAGAAATATATAATCATTTCAGAATTTATATAAACAATAATTATAACCATGTTGATCATTTCACCTTTGCACTTAAGCTAATGATATTCAATTATAAATTCAATGGTCATGATCATACCAGTCAACAATTCAACTTTACACTACTGGCCAAGGAAAATCCATAGTCATGATCATACCAGAAATTTACCCATCTTTACACTCAAGTCAAAGAGAAATATCATCATTAGGGTTATAAAAATGTTATATATGATAATAAAAATAATATGATCAACATATAGTTTTAATCTCAAGGGTAATATTTATAAATCAACTATAATTTGGTCAGAAAAAGAAACCAATTTTGTCATGAATAGTAACTCGTGAATAGTAATTCATGAATAGTAACTTTGTGAATAGTAACTCATGAATAGTAACTCGTGAATAGTAACTCATGAATAGTAAACCCGACAAAAAAAGGTAAAAATTTCACAATAAAATCCATACTAATATTTCGGTATAATGATATTGAAATAATATTTCTTAAACTTATAAACAATTTATTTTAATTGTTTACACTTTATTAAATAATACATTTAATCATCATAAAATGCCAAACTCTTAAGATTTCATCACCAATACCCAAAACCCTCATCAAAAATCTGCATATAACTCATATATGATATTCAAGCCATAAAATCATATTTTCCAATTTTCTTACTTCACATAACATATTTAATTCATTTACTCATAATTAGACCATTTTCATAAAAAATACCAAATCAGTTCCAAAAATATTTCTTTCCTGAGATTTAGCAGAATATAGTCCCATATTGAACATATATTTTTCTCGGAATTTTTAAAATTCATTTACTATTTTTCATATGGCCAAAACCGTCAAATATTTAGATATTTATCATAAATTGTACTTTTATCCAAAAATTCTGAAATTCACAGAGTATACTGATATTATATAGATATACTTCCAATAAAAATTTCATTAATTTTGGAGTTAACCACAAGGAGTTATAAGTGGTTACTTTTAAAATAGTCTTTTCCCGTAAAATTCATAACTCTTAATTCATACATTCAAAAATCACCATTTTTGGGCACAATTAATAAAACTCATCAAAATATCATTTTAAATTTTTCTAAAATTTTCTGAAGGTCGAAAAAAGTACGAACTGAAAAACATAATAACCCTTAAAATCCCTTACTATCCCTTACCTCAAAAGAGCAGCACTTCTGACTGGATATCGGATATGACGTTGAAGGAAACTTGCACTGATAAATAGCAACTCACCAAGTATCTAAATACTCACAAAATACACTCGATAATCTAGAGAGAAAAAGAGAGAAAACTTATGAATTCTGGTGTGATTTTCAATTCTAACTTAGCCCTCTATTTATAGGAAAATGTTAGCACGCCGAAGCAGACTTAACCTGCAACCTGATGGCTTTACCTGCTACTATTTCCACCCACCACATTTGAATAAAAATCTCAGCACATTTCTTTACCAACCAAGAGTGGGGCTCATCAATTCTAGAATTTTCCACCAAAATGATTAACCCCGAAAATTCAACAATTTCTGAACCAGTCATCTCGTAAAATTCATAACAAATCATACGTTCATTTTTAACGGTTCAAAATTTGTGGACATATACTCAACTTATATATGTATAGCATATCCAAATATTACCACGATCCAACGGTCGGATTAAAAATTACAACCCTCGCAAAATATCTCAAAAACCCTAATTTGATTTTCAATACCTCCGTTCCGACAAAAAATACAGATAAAACACCTCAACATTAACTCCTTCATTTTTAACCACAAAAATATATCCCTTATTTATATCCACATAAAATAAATATTTTCTTATCATATGAATCAATAATTAATTATTCACAGATAATATTATAAAATCACATTTATGACAACCAGGCCGTTCCCATGAAAGAGGGGGCTTTCCAATAAGAATTTCTCCTTACTGGCGCGCAATTAGGTGACCAAACTTCTCCTTAGACAGAACTTTCTAGACATTGCCAATAATGTTATCTAATAATATTATTCAAATAATATGAATTATTGATCTGATAATGGAAAATACTGTGCAGTGACAATTATTGAACAACAATAATATAAAATTTCAACGTAGCAATTATTGAATCAATAAAATAAAATATTGAACAGTAATTACTGTAACAATTACTGAGTAGTGCCTTCTTACGTAAGAATCAATAATTTCAAAAATACTGTGCAATACCGTGTGCTACTGTTCAATAACGCATATTACTGTATTTTAACCACCGGATATTCTAACAGTGTTAACGGTAACAACTACGCCGTTATTTGTAAAAACTCAAATTTGTCGTTTTCTTCATCCGACAATTATTCTGTTATGGGGCCCACAAATGGCTGCGCCGTCGTACGAATATTCCTCGACAGAAAGAATATTCCACGACCAAACGAATATTCCCCGACAACAATGAATATTTTATAACCACTTGTGTATTTTGAAAAAAAAATTCATATATCACCCTTAACTTTAACATTTATCAATTTAACCATTTACTGAATAGTAATTATAAGAAAAATTGAATACTTTTATTTCATAAAATTCAAGGTCTTACAAGCTGTATGCGAAATTTTCTAAGTGTGAATTTTGGATGGAGAAAGTTCAATTCTTAGGACACGTGGTGGATAAGGATGGAGTTTCTGTAGACCCTGTGAAAGTAGATGCAGTGAGTAATTGGGAGCAACTGAAGATGCCAACTGAAGTAAGAAGTTTCTTAGGGTTAGCTAGGTACTATAGAATATTTATCCAGGATTTTTCTAAGATAGCAACCCCATTGACCAATCTAACGAGGAAGACGGTGAAGTTCGTGTGGACAGACAAATGCAAAGAGAGTTTCCAAGTGTTGAAGAAGAGGTTGACTGAGGCGCCTGTATTATCATTACCAAATGATACATGAGGATTTGTGGTGTATAGTGATGCGTCGTATAGAGGACTGGGCTGTGTGCTAATGCAACATGGCAAAGTTATTGCGTATGCGTCACGATAATTGAAGGTTTATGAAAAACGATACCCTACTCATGACTTAGAGTTAGCGGAAGTAGTTTTTGCATTGAAGATTTGGAGACACTATTTGTACGGAGAAAAATGTGAGATATACACGGACCACAAGAGTCTGAAATATATCTTCACATAGAAGGAGTTGAACATGCGTCAGAGAAGGTGGTTAGAATTAATTAAGGATTATGATTGCGACATTCTTTATCACCCGGGGAAGGCGAACGTAGTGGCCGACACGCTAAGTAGGAAAGGAAGGGAGAAGTTGTTTCAATTGACAACTTAAGAGGAGTTAATAATGGATATGGAGATATTGGAGATAGAAGTAAAGGGACTAGAAAGGTCTGAAGAGAGATTGTTTGCAGTAGAAGCTCGTCCAACCTTGTTGGATAGAGTAAGAGAATCACAAGAGAAGGATGAAGAGTGCGAGAGAATCAGGAAAAGGATCGTAGAAAATGAGGAAGAAAAGTTTAAGATAGATAGAGATGGTATTTTGATATTCGAAGGGAGAGTGTGGGTGCCAGCGATAATCGAGTTGAGGGAAGAAATTTTACACGAAGTACACAATAAGACATATTCCGTTCATCCAGGAGGTACGAAGATATACCAGGATTTGAGGCAACATTTTTTGTGGCCTAATCTGAAATGCGAAATCACGGAGTACGTTAGTAGATGTCTTACGTGTCAACGGGTTAAAGCAGAGCACTAGAGGCCGAGTGGTCTACTCTAACCGTTGGAAATACTAGAGTGGAAATGGGAGTACATTACGATGGACTTCGTGGTGGGACTTCCAGTCACGCAAAAAGGTTTTGACGCCATTTGGGTTATTGTATATCTGCTAACGAAGACGGATCATTTTCTACCGATCAAGATCTGATATAGTTTAAATCAACTAGAGAATCTGTACGTAAAGGAAATTATTTCGCGACATGGAGTGCCTGTATCGATTGTCTCAGATCGAGATCTGTGACACCCCCAAATCCGGGTTACCTGACCCCCGTGTTTGGTGCTCACAATCCACAATATAAATAACATTTAACTATCCATTTAATTATAAATAGGAACACACACACATCATTAACTGATATAGTTAATACATAAGTTCCAGGTCCTCTAACCTTAACATTACAAACATACCCTTTAGATATACAAAAAGGGTTCACAAATACAATATAATAATAATGTTATTCATAACTAATTTATCACTATGCCTTTGCCTTTGTCCTTCACAGTACCTCCTGCCACTTCGTTCCTAGTTGAAAAGTTTTATTTAGCAAGGGTGAGTAACAAATTTGCCCCACAAGTTAAGACATACAATAAATGTATACGAATTAATAAGAACAAACTATCTAATTTGATAGAATAATACCAAAGTTCAGGGAACTTTGAAATAGCTGAACAAAAGTCTTCTCGCATTCTATGCAACATAATAATCTGATAATGAAAGAGTACAACGCTTTCAAAGTTTTTACGATATTATAATGAATAATCAAGAATCAATTCTACGCAATAACAAAGTGGAATATTTTTTCAGATTTATGCTGAGTGATCCATTGGATTTTGAACTTCTCTTCTCGAGTAACTATCAAAGATTTGACTTTGATATACTCAGGTGTATTGGATAACCATAAAGATTAAATTATACCCCTCTGCAAGTACTTAGAGCGACCAACTCCTTATACCCTATATTATGCATAATACTCAAAATGCGCGCAAAAGCCGATATACAACCAAATATGTTCCCTTTATATAAAAAGTTATTCTTCTCAGTCTTAGAATCAAAATTTAATTTAACAACGAAATATTATGATTTCAATATTTAGTCACTTCTCGATCTAGTAGAAATAATTGACATTGATCTGTCAATAATAATTGAATTATCTTCTTGAATCTATCAAGTTCTAACAATTGTTCGTCTAGCTAGAATAATTAGCTCAGACATATCTCAACATAATTCGACAATAAACAGAAATTATCTGTACTGTCAATACTAGCTTCTACGGATGTAAGTATCCAACAATAGTTATTCTCTAATTATATTCTCAAAATTCACTAATTCAATTTGAATTAATAAACATACACTAACTGTGAATAATCAACAATAAATTATTGGACGTGATCTAATCAACAGTAATTAACCACCATAATAATTGAACAAATATAACTCAAGGTTGAGTTAGAAAACTTACCTTCTCCGTGGATTACTACTACACAATATATTTAATTGCGTTCGTAAGACCTATAATCAACAATATCGGTCTCACAATTAGCACCATAATTTATAACACGTAACACTGTAGTTCACAGTCAATCTTTCTCCTATACACATTACCACATAATCACATCAGTGTTTATAGCTTATATAAACACTCATTAAGTCTAACTAGTTTGGTTTGGTTGGACTTCGGTCTATTCTCGGTGTTCTGAACACCATATTCTACAATTAACACATTTATTGTCAATTAAACGTGATCTCTAAGTTTCAATATTATTTTAGATAAGTCAAATATCGTTTATAATATTTTTCGGAAGCTTTTAATAATTTATAAACAATTATTATAATTTATAATAATTTTTCAAACACTAGAATCATTTTTTAAATGATTTAAATATCAAATAATCTTATCACTATTAATACTTAATAATATAAAAATATTACTGACATACTTCTCAAAATATTAAAGTTATTATTAATAATTTAAAATATTTTTAAATCATCAATATTCTACCTAAATAATTTTTAAAATAATTAAAATTATTTTTAAATCATCACCATTAATACAGAAATATTAATGAAATTATTAGCAAAATATTAAAAGTCATTAATTATAACTTAAAATATTTTTATATTATTTTTCTCATTTTTAAATGATTTTTAAATCAATAAAACCATTTTAAATTCATTTATTTAATATAATAATTAAATAAATCAATTATCATTAATATTAAATTATTAATGAAAATTACTCAAAAATATTAAAAGTTACATTTTATAACTCAACATATTTTTAAACACTTTATTCTTATTTAAAATAATTTTTATAATATTAAAATCATTCTTCTATAATTTATTTAATACGCTAATTAAATAAATGAAATATCATTAATATTCAAATAATTATAAATATTAATGAAAAATATCCCAAATAATTAAAAGTTATTTTTCAGAATTTAAAATAATTTTTAAAACTATTTTTGTAATTTTTAGAATTTATTTTTTATTTTTAAGTTTTTTGTGACGCCCCCAAAATAGGTATACAACACCCATTCTGAGTCACCAAATACATGGTACAAAAAGCAAACTACAACTTCAATAATATAATTGTCGTGCAAAATACGACAACACATAATGTGAGTTTAAATACAAATATTGTCTTCTAGACAATATCCACACTCAAATAAGTCCTCATTACAATTATTCAAACACTATTTTATAAAAATAGTGAGGACTGCTAAAATATCTTTCTAGAACCATCACTCCATACCCCGACTAGATCCTGCTATGTTCTCACCTCCTGAGAAGAAAATTGGAACAAAAAGGAAAAGGGTGAGCTCAACTAGCCCAGTAAAGAATATTATGACTAAGATAATATACAACAAATTATCATTAGTATTCAACAGAGAAAAATCTGATAGAATATAATCGACAACAAATTTTAGATCAACAACTACAGCGGAAACATCAAACCATTAGAAGAGTCAAGTAGAGAATGAATTCTACTATCTTCTAAGATTTAAAAGTCCATCATCAATATTTTATCTTTGTAACATCAATTAATAATCATCTTTAACCAAATATTTATCTTTGCACTACAGGCCAAAGATATTCATTTGTATTACCAGTCAGTCATGTTCATCTCAACACCTGTTCATTTTTGCACTACAGGCCAAAGATATTCATCAGGTAATCATACATCTTTGCATTACAGACCAAAGATATTCAGTAGTATCATCATTTAGGACTGAGGATGATGAAAAATATTTTAAAGAAAACGAATTCAGTGAGATAAAAGAAAAATATTAGGGATTCGTATTACAGTTTATCCAATTTGAATAATACCCCATAATAACCAATGTTGAAGCAGAATTCAAAAATAAAGATCAAAACATGGATACAATCAAAGATAGTAACCATAATAGACAACTTGGACAAAAAGAAAAAAATTTTATTTTTCGGTGAATAGTGCCGTATTCGTGAATAGTGCCGTATACGTGAATAGTAACGTATACGTGAATAGTAACCCCGGCATAAAAAGTTTCAAATTTGATAAAAAGTTCATATCAATATTTCGGCAAAATGATATTGAAGAAAATATCATTTAAGAAGAAGATAATATCCCTCACCTCAAAATATCAGTACTTCTGGTCGGAATACCAGTATAAGACTGAAAGAAACTTACTCTGATGAATAGAAACTCTCAAAGTATCTGAATACTCACAAAATACACTCAATAATCTAGAGAGAGAAAGAAAGAAAACTTGTTTCTGGTGTGATTTTCAATTCTAACTTAGCCCTCTATTTATAGGAAAATGTTAGCACGCCGAAGCAGACTTAACCTGCAACCTGATGGGTTTACCTGCTACTATTTAAGCCTACCACATTTGAATAAAAATCTCAGCACATTTCTTCACCAACCAAGAGTGGGACCCACCAATTCTAAAATTTTTCACCAAAATGATAAACTCTAAAAATTCAACAATTTCTGAACCAGTCATCTCGTAAAATTCAAAATAAATCATACGTTCATTTTTAACGGTTCAAAATTTGTGGACATATACTCAACTTATATATGTATAACATATTCAAAAATTACCACGATCCAACGGTCGGATTAAAAATTATAACCCTCGCAAAATATATCTCAAAAGCCCTAATTTGATTTTTAATACCTCCATTCCGACAAAAATACTGATAAAAACCTCAACATTAACTCCTTTATTTTTAACCACAAAAATATATCCCTCATTTATATCCACATAACATAAATATTTCCTTATCATATGAATCAATAATTAATTATTCACAAATAATATTACAGAATCACATTTATGACAACCAGGCCGTTCCCAGGAAAGAGAGGGCTTTCCAATAAGGATTGCTCCTTACTGGCGCGCAATTAGATGACCAAGCCTCTCCTTAGACATAACTTTCTAGATATTGCCAATAATGTTATCTAATAATATTACTCAAATAATATGAATTATTGATTTGATAATGGAAAATACTGTGCAGCAACAATTATTGAAACAACAATAATATAAAATATCAACGCAGCAATTATTGAATCAATAAAATAAAATATTGAACAGTAACTACTGTAACAATTATTGAGTAGTGCCTTCCTTCGTAAGAATCAATAATTCAAAAATACTGTGCAATCCGTATGCTACTGTGCAACCACGCGTATTACTGTATTTTAACCACCGGGTATTCCAACAGTGTTAACGATAACAACTACGCCGTTATTTATAAAACTCATTTTTTGTCGTTATCTTCATCCAATCGTTTTCCGTTATGGGGTCCACAAATAGCTGCGCCGTCGTACGAATATTCCCCGACAGAAAGAATATTCCACGACCAAACGAATATTCCCCGACAAAATGAATATTTTATAACCACTTGTTTATTTTACAAAATTTGCACATTTCACCCATAACCAAAGTATTATATCAAATTAACACCTTATTATTCACAATAATATTTAGAGAAAATTTGATTTTATTCATTAATAAGTTGGGGTCTTACAACCTCCCCTCCTTATGAAATTTTGTCCTCGAAATTGACGTACGTACCTGATATTTCGAAAAGGTGAGGATACCTCGCTTTCATTTCTGATTCCAACTCCCAGGTCATTTCTTCAATATCATGGTTTCTCCACACAAATCTTAACTTGTGGTATAACCTTTGTGCGTAGGACATGCTCTTTCCTATCCAAGATCTTAACAGGTATCTCCTCGTACGTTAAATCTTCAGCTATCTCGTCTGGTTCTAACTCAATAATGTGGTTCGGGTCTTTAACATATTTACGAAGCATAGATATGTGAAAAACATTATGAACACGAGACATGCTTGGAGGTAATGCGAGTCTATATGCCATATTTTCTATTCGCTCAAGAATCTCAAATGGACCAACAAATCTTGGATTGAGCTTTTCTCTCTTCCCAAATCTTGTAACTCCCTTCCATGGTGCAACACGTAACAATACATGATCCCCAATATTAAATTCCACGTCCTTCCGATGAAGATCCGCATAACTCTTTTGTCGATCCTGTGCCGTTTGTATACGTTGTCGAATCGTTTGGATCTTCTCTGTAGTCATGCGTATCAACTCTGGTCCCAACAATGTTGCTTCACCCACCTCATCCCAGCATACTGGAGAATGACATTTTCTTCCATACAACGCCCCGAATGGAGCCACACCTATGCTCGCCTGATAACTGTTGTTGTAGGAGAATTCCACCAATAGTAGGTACTTATCCCAACTCCCTTTGAGATCTAGGACACAGAGTCTTAATAGATCTTCAAGAGTTTGAATAGTCCTCTCTGATTGTCCGTCCGTTTGAGGATGGTATGCCGAACTGAATCATAAATCCGTGCCCATAGCTTTCTGCAAGCTAACCCAAAATTGTGAAGTGAATCTTGGGTCACAATCCGAAACTATGGATACTGGCATGCCATGCAATCTCACAATCTCGTTCACGTACATACTAGCAAGACGTTCAAGGGAATAAGTCTCACGTATCGACAAGAAATGAGCAGACTTGGTTAATCTATCAACAATAATCCAAATCACATCTATGCCTTGAGAAACCTTGGGAAGACCCGTAACAAAATCCATAATAATGTGTTCCCACTTCCATTTCGGAATCTCAAGTGGTTGCAATGGACCCTTTGGTACTTGATGCTCCGCTTTTACACGTTGACAAGTTAAACACCTCGAGATAAACTCCGCGATCTCTCTTTTCATATTGCTCCACCAAAATGTATGTCGAAGATCGTGATACATTTTGGTACTCCCAGGATGGATTGCACACGGTGTGTTGTGTGCCTCCATCATTATTCTATGCTTCAAGTCAAAATCGTTAGGAACACAAAGTCTGGAGTTGACTCGAAGTATTCCTTCTTCATCGATTCTTGCTTCTGGAATAGCACCTTCTTGCACTTTCTTCTTCATACGCATCAGCTCCATGTCCGTAGCTTGAGCAGCTTTAACTTTATCTATTAAAGTCGGTTCTACTCGTATATTTGATATCATCATGTGGGTACTTGGAGCCTTCATCTCTATCTCCATCCTTTGCAAGTCATACAAAATGGGCCTTTGTGTTAACAACATTGCACTCGTACCCACATATGATCTTCTACTCAATGCGTCAGCTACTACGTTTGCTTTTCCAGGATGATATTGGATGGTATGATCGTAATCT
Organism: Panax notoginseng; assembly: GCA_016801055.1. Classification (NCBI taxonomy): domain Eukaryota; kingdom Viridiplantae; phylum Streptophyta; class Magnoliopsida; order Apiales; family Araliaceae; genus Panax; species Panax notoginseng. The sequence goes on from CM029015.1 coordinate 112,731,965, forward strand.
TTCAACAGCTCGAGCCAACGTCGCTGCCGCATGTTGAGTACCTTTTGGGTGAAGAAATATTTGAGGCTTTTATGATCTGTATAGATCTCCACTTTCTCCCCATACAGGTAGTGTCTCCAGATCTTCAACGCGAAAACGACTGCTGCCAACTCCAAATCATGAGTAGGATAATTCCTCTCATATTCTTTGAGTTGTCGCGAGGCATAGGCTATGACTTTTCCATGTTGCATGAGAACACATCCTAACCCTTTGCCTGAAGCATCGCTGTAGATAACAAATCCATTCGAACCAGATGGTATTGTCAGAACAGGTGCCGAAATGAGTCTCCTCTTGAGTTCTTGGAAACACTTCTCGCATTCCTCACTCCATACTAATTTTGTATCTTTCCGAGTCAGCTGAGTTAACGGAGTAGCGATTCAAGAAAATCCTTCCAAAATCTCTGATAATAACCAGCTAAGCCCAGAAAGCTATGTACTTCGCTTACCGACTTCAGTTGCTCCCAACTTTGTATGGCTTCAATCTTTACCGGGTCGACAGATACTCCATGTTTTGACACCACGTGCCCAAGGAATGCTACTTCCTTAAGCCAGAACTCGTATTTCTTCAGTTTGGCATATAGCTTATTTTCATAAAGCCTTTGCAATATCAGCTTCAAATAGCGCTCATGATCTTCACGGCTTTTAGAATAGATGAGGATGTCATCAATAAAGACAAAAATGAACTGATCCAAATATTCTTTGAATACACGGTTCATCATATCCATGAAGGCAGCAGGAGCATTAGTCAATCCAAAAGACATGACTAAGAATTCATAATGCCCGTACCGAGTTCTGAAGGCAGTCTTTAAAATATCCTCAATTTTAATCTTCAGCTGATGATATCCATAACTAAGGTCAATCTTTGAAAAGAATTGTGCTCCTTGTAACTGGTCGAACATGTCATCAATGCGAGGTAGCGGATACCTATTCTTGATGGTGACATGGTTCAATTCCCTATAGTCAATATAAAGTTGCATACTCCCGTCTTTCTTCTTTACGAATAAAATAGGAGCACCCCAAGGAGATGTACTAGAACGAATAAAACCGGTGTCCAATAACTCTTGTAGTTGGACTTTTAACTCCTAAAGTTCAATAGGAGCCATTCGATATGGGGTTTTAGAAATGGGCTTTGTACCGGGTTCAAGGTCAATAAAGAATTCAACTTCACGTTCTGGGAGTAGACCAGGAAGTTCTTAAGGAAATACGTCAGGAAATTCACTAACAACAGAAATATTATTCAAATCTGTCGTGTGTTTGTTCAAGTTCATAACATGGGCTAAGAAAGCTTGACATCCGTTTTTCAATAAACGAATGGCTTTATGGCTTGATATAACAGCGATTGATTTTAATAGTTTGGTTGCTTGAATTCGCATAACAGGTTGGTTAGGAATATGAAAACTAACAACCTTACGAAAACAATCTATTTTGGCATGATGAGTAGTTAACCAATCAATTCCTAAAATCACATCAAATGCAAGTATCTTTAAAGAAATAAGGTCAACAGGTAATGTGATGGTGCCAACTTGGATTAAGCAAGATTTATAAATTGTAGATGTAACAAAGGTTTCACCCAACGGAGTTTCAACAGATAAGTCAAAGGTCAATTTCTCCGGAGTCAAGTTCAAACGTTGAGCACAAGCAGGAGAGATAAAAGAATGGGTAGAATCGGTATCTAGTAAAGTATAAACTTCGCAAGAATTCAAGATTAGCTTACCCGTGATCACCTCATTCGGGTTTCTCGCGTTTTGGCCAGTCACGACAAACGCCCTTCCAGGAACCGCTGATTTCGACTTATCTGGGACAACTTTTGGAGTCAGCATCCCTGCTAAACTTGGTTTTGCTACAGAACACTCTCGAGCTATATGACCCTCCTTTCCACAGTTATAACATACCTTGGATTGTTGTGGGCAGTTTGGGCTGATATGTCCCTCTTTCCCACATTTGTAACATACGACCGGTGGTCGTTCTCCTCCCCTAGAAATAGTTAATGTTTGTGCTGACGTCTTCACGTTATCATTGTTGTACATTCTCTTCTTGAAATCTCCTCCCGACTCGCTCCTTCTATTATCACGACCATGATTACCACCAGAGTGGTTACCACTTTTGTCTGAATATTTTCCTCCGTGCTGGTTTTCATTCCTTCGATGACTGCCGCCACCAGTATGACCCTGGTTGTGGTCCCTCGGTTGCACATACTCATTATCTCGCTCTAATAATTGAGCCCTGTTTACAACATCTGAATATAAAGAAAATTTATGAGAGATAAGATATTGCCGAATCTCGGGTTTTAGACCTGTCAGAAACATCATTGTCATTCGTTCCTCATTTTCGACCAAATGAGGTGTAAACCTGGATAGCTCTGCAAACTTCGCCTCGTACTGGGACACCGTTATGTTGTTTTGTTCCAGTCTGATAAACTCCACCTCCTTCATATGACGAATACTTTCAGGAAAGTACTTGTCATTGAACAGTTTCTGAAATGTTTCCCAAGACATGTTGAGTGCGTCAGGCTGGGTACGCTTCACAGACTCCCACCAGTAGTCTGCCTCACCGCGGAACATAAAGGTGGCGAATGGAACCTTCTGTTCCTCCGTGCATCCCAAGACATCGAATATCTTGGTAATTTGCTTGACCCACGTTTTCGCCATGATCGGATCCGGCTTTCCCTTAAATTCTGATGGTCCCAACTCTTTGAACTGCTTGGCTGTGACAAGCAGCGCGTTGTTATCATTTCCACCCGTATTCTGCAGACGAGTCTCCCTTGTCTGATTTTGCATGAACTGCAAAAAGCTCCTAAATATTCCATCATTCATCGTTTGCTCGGTAACATTGTTTACAGGAGGAATATTGCCTTCCTGTTGCACGTTCCCCTGGGTGGTGATCAAAGGTGTCTCCACGGTCTGATTTACTCCATTATTAACGTTCTCAGCTGCCATTCTTAAATACTGCCATAAAATAAGGGTTAATAGTCATGTCATATATTATCCCTATACTCTGACCGACTAAATAAACACCAAATACACTTAGTCAGGTCATACTAGCGAAGGAATTCTCCGTCTCTCCCCTCCTAGTTTTTGTCTCACATCTCAGCCTGGGATCATATCCCTAAGCTCTGATACCAACTGTGATGCCCCAAAAATAGGTATACAACACCCATTCTGAGTCGCTTAATACATGGTACAAAAAGCAAACTATAACTTCAATAATACAATTGTCGTGCAAAATACGACAACACATAATGTGAGTTTAAATACAAATATTGTCTTCTAGACAATATTCACACTCAAATAAGTCCTCATTACAATTATTCAAACACTATTTTATAAAAATAGTGAGGACTGCTAAAAAATCTTTCTAGAACCATCACTCCATACCCCGACTAGATCCTGCTATGTTTTCACCTCCTGAGAAGAAAATTGGAACAAAAAAGAAAAGGGTGAGCTCAACTAGCCCAGTAAAAAATATTATGACTAAGATAATATACAACAAATTATCATTAGTATTCAACAGGGAAAAATCTGATAGAATATAATCGACAACAAGTGTGACAACCCCAAAATAGGTTCATTCCACCCAACCCATTCTGAGTCGTCAAATACATGGTACAGAAAATAACTACAACTTTATTACAACAATTGTCGTGCAAAATACAACAACACATATGCTGTGAGTTTGGATACAAATATATACCAAATGTGACTCATGTTCCAACCGTGGACAGCACCTCACAATAACACCTTACGTAAAGGTATAGTCAAAAACTGTTTTAGAAATTAGAATCTTTGGGAAGTGCTCAAGGAAACCTTCGTACATGGGAGGCCACGCGTCTAGGTTATGATAGATATCATATGGCCACAGAATTATCCTTGGTTGGCCTAATAGACCCCAAAGAAAAACGAGAAGATTACTATCATATTCTTCCCAATGGTGAGTCTTCTCTTGACTTATCATTATCTCCACTGTCTCTAATTGAGAATTATACTTCAAACAAACACCAAGGTTATATAGGTAGTGCCCATAGATATACTCAGCAAGTGGATGAGCACAACCCTGTCTTATGATGACACGAGGTTGTATGTCATTAGACATCTTGTATGATAGTGACAAAACACCCTTCCAACGTTGGGTTCGCCTCACCCTATTTTCTTCACCAAATATAACTACTAAATGATGACCACCGTTCTATTCCCTTGTTACCCCCGCTCGACCCAGCTACACTCTTATTACCTGAAAGGAATTGTGAAGCAAAAGGGTGAGCACAACTAGCTCAGTAAAGAATATCATGACTAAAGATAAATAAATTATCAATAGTCTTCATCAATAATAAATCAGAGATTTAGAACATATGGTAGATGATAAAAAATTTCAACCATAGTTGCAGCGGAACGAGCAATCCATTAGAAGAGTCAAATAGACTATAAAGTCTATTATCTTCTCCATGTTAAAAATCCACCAACAATGTTTTATCCCTGTAACATCAATCAACAATTCATGTCCACAATCATATGTATAACTCATAATCATAATTGTAGTTCAAAATTCCTTTTCTCATCCAGGACAAAGATAATTTTCATCACCTGAAACATCAAACATCATTGTTATACCAAATCACATTTCCTGTTCATAATCATACTAACAAATCCATCTTTGCACTACGGGCCAAAGATATTCATCAACAAACCATCTTTGCACTACAGGCCAAAGATATTCAACAACAGTTCATCTTTGCACTACAGGCCAAAGATATTCATCAACAGACCATCTTTGCACTACATGCCAAAGATATTCATCAACAATTCATATTTGCACTACAGGCCAAATATATTCATATCTCAAAGAAATATATAATCATTTCAGAATTTATATAAACAATAATTATAACCATGTTGATCAATTCACCTTTGCACTTAAGCTTAAGATATTCAATTATAAATTCAATGGTCATGATCATACCAGTCACAATTCAACTTTGCACTACAGGCCAAAGAGAACCCTAGTCATGATCATACCAATAATCTATCCATCTTTACACTCCAGTGAAAGAGAATTTCAACATCAGGGTTATAAAAATGTTATATATGATGATAAAAATAATATGATCAACATATAGTTTTAATCTCAAGAGTAATATTCGTAACTCATGAATAGTAAATCTTGAATAGTAACTCATGAATAGTAACCCCGACACAAAAGATAGAAATTCCACAATAAAATCCATACCAATATTTCGGTATAATGATATTGAAAGAATAACATTACTTAAATTTATAAACAATTTATTTTAATTGTTTACACTTTACTAATTAATGCATTTAATCATCATAAAATGCCAACTCTTACAATTTCATCATCAATAACCAAAACCCTCATAAAAAATCTGCATATACCTCATATAGGATTCTCAAGCCATAAAATCCTATTTTCCCATTTTCTTTCTTCACAAAACATATTTAATTCATTTACTCATAACTAGACTATTTTCATGAAAAATACCAAATCAGTTCCAAAAATATTTCTTTTCTGAAATTTAGCATAATATAGTCCCATAGTGAACATATATTTTTCTCAGAATTTTTAAAACTCAGTTACTATTTTTCATATGGCCAAAACCGTCGAATATTTAGACATTTATCATAAATTATATTTTTATCTAAAAATTTTGAAATTCACAGAGTATACTCCTATCATATACATGTACTTTCAATAAAAATTTCATCAATTTTAGAGTTAACCACAAAGAGTTATAAGCGATTACTTTTAAAATAGTCTTTTCTCATAAAATTCATAACTCTCAATCTATACATCCAAAAATCACCATTTTTGGACACAATCAAGAAAACTCATCAAAATATCATTTCAAATTTTTCCAGAATTTTTGAAGGTCAGAAAAATTACGAAACTGGAAAATATAACAACCCTTAAAATCCCTTACTATCCCTTACCTCAAAAGTGCAGTATTTCTGACTGGAATGCAAAGCCGAAGGAAACTTGCACTGAATAGCAACTCTCAAAGTATCTAAATACTCACAAAATATGCTTCATAATATAGAGAGAGAAAGAGAGAAAACTATGTTTCTGGTGTGATTTTCAATTCTAACTTAGCCCTCTATTTATAGGAAAATTTTGGTAGGTTTACCTGCAACCTGATGGCTTTACCTGCTACTATTCCCACCCACCACATTTGAAATATAATTCAGCACATTTCTTCACCAACCACAAGTGGGGCCCACCAATTCTAGAATTTTCCACCAAAATGATAAACTCCGAAAATTCAACAATTTCTGAACCAGTCATCTCGTAAAATTCATAATAAATCATACGTTCATTTTTAACGGTTCAAAATTTGTGGGCATATACTCAACTTATATATGTATAACATATCCAAAAATTACCACGATCCAACGGTCGGATTAAAAATTATAACCCCCGCAAAATATCTCAAAAACCCTGATTTTTAATACCTCCATTCCGACAAAAATACTGATAAAAACCTCAACATTAACTCCTTCATTTTTAACCACAAAAATATATCCCTCATTTATATCCACATAAAATAAATATTTTCTTATCATATGAATCAATAATTAATTATTCACAAATAATATTACAGAATCACATTTATGACAACCAGGCCGTTCCCAGGAAAGAGGGGGCTTTCCAATAAGAATTTCTCCTTACTGACGCGCAATTAGATGACCAAACCTCTCCTTAGACAGAACTTTCTAGACATTGCCAATAATGCTATCTAATAATACTATTCAAATAATATGAATTATTGATCTGATAATGGGAAATACTGTGCAGCAACAATTATTGAACAACAATAATACAAAATTTCAACGTAGCAATTATTGAATCAATAAAATAAAATATTGAACAGTAATTACTGTAACAATTATTGAGTAGTGCCTTCTTACGTAAGAATCAATAATTTCAAAAATACTGTGCAATACCGTGTGCTACTGTGCAATAACGCGTATTACTGTATTTTAACCACCGGGTATTCCAACAGTGTTAACGGTAACAACTACGCCGTTAATTATAAAAACTCAAATTTTTTGTTTATCTTCATCCGACAGTTATTCTGTTATGGGGCCCACAAATGGCTGCGCCGTCGTACGAATATTCCCCGACAGAAAGAATATTCCACGACCAAACGAATATTCCCCAACAACAATGATTATTTTATAACCACTTGCTTATTTTGAAAAAAAATTCATATTTCACCCATAACTTTAAACTTTTATCAATTTAACCATTTACTGAATAGTAATTATAAGAAAAATTGAATACTTTTATTTCATAAAATTCGGGGTCTTACAATCTCCCCTCCTTATAAAATTTCGTCCCCAAAATTTACGTACCTGGTATTTCAAAGAGTTGAGAATACCTTACTTTCATTTCAGATTTCATCTTCCCTGTCCTCATGATTTCTCCATTGCTCATCTCTTGTATTTCAGATATCATTTTAGAATACAGCTTCAAAACAAAGGTTAATTGAACAAATTAACATATCACATAATATCCCGATATTATGACTGACCAACAAATAAGCTTAGGTAGGACACACTAGCGAAGGATTTACTCATCTCTCCCCTCCTAGTTTTATTCCCCGATCTCCGCCAGAGATCATATCCCTAAGCTCTGATACCACCTGTGACTCTCATGGTGCTTCAACCACAGCACCTCACAATGGTACCTATCAGTTTGCCACCGCAGAACGGCGTCCCCTACGGAGAGTCTGGCTTCGGTGCATCCCCCATCAACAGAAAGTCACCAGCGAGAGGCTCGGGGCTCTTTACTTATAGCTCTGATACCACCTGTGACAACCCCAAAATAGGTTCATTCCACCCAACCCATTCTGAGTCGTCAAATACATGGTACAGAAAACAACTACAACTTTATTACAACAATTGTCATGCAAAATACAACAACACATATGCTATGAGTTTGGATACAAATATATACCAAATGTGACTCATGTTCCAACCGTGGACAGCACCTCACAATAACACCTTACATAAAGGTATAGTCAAAAACTGTTTTAGAAATTAGAATCTTTGGGAAGTGCTCAAGGAAACCTTCGTACATGGGAGGCCACGCGTCTAGGTTATGATAGATATCATATGGCCACAGAATTATCCTTGGTTGACCCAATAGACCCCAAAGAAAAACGAGAAGATTACTATCATATTCTTCCCAATGGCGAGTCTTCTCTTGACTTATCATTATCTCCACTGTCTTTAATTGAGAATTATACTTCAAACAAACACCAAGGTTATATAGGTAGTGTCCATAGATATACTCAGCAAGTGGATGAGCACAACCCTGTCTTATGATGACACGAGATTGTATATCATTAGATATCTTGTATGATAGTGACAAAACACCCTTCCAACGTTGGGTTCGCCTCACCCTATTTTCTTCACCAAATATAACTACTAAATGATGACCACCGTTCTATTCCCTTGTTACCCCCGCTCGACCCAGCTACACTCTTATTACCTGAAAGGAATTGTGAAGCAAAAGGGTGAGCACAACTAGCTCAGTAAAGAATATCATGACTAAAGATAAATAAATTATCAATAGTCTTCATCAATAATAAATCAGAGATTTAGAACATATGGTAGATGATAAAAAATTTCAACCATAGTTGCAGCGGAACGAGCAATCCATTAGAAGAGTCAAATAGACTATAAAGTCTATTATCTTCTCCATGTTAAAAATCCACCAACAATGTTTTATCCCTGTAACATCAATCAACAATTCATGTCCACAATCACGTGTATAACTCATAATCATAATTGTAGTTCAAAATTCCTTTTCTCATCCAGGACAAAGATAATTTTCATCACCTGAAACATCAAACATCATGGTTATACCAAATCACATTTCCTGTTCATAATCATACTAATAAATCCATCTTTGCACTACGGGCCAAAGATATTCATCAACAAACCATCTTTGCACTACAGGCCAAAGATATTCAACAACAGTTCATCTTTGCACTACAGGCCAAAGATATTCATCAACAGACCATCTTTGCACTACATGCCAAAGATATTCATCAACAATTCATATTTGCACTACAGGCCAAATATATTCATATCTCAAAGAAATATATAATCATTTCAGAATTTATATAAACAATAATTATAACCATGTTGATCAATTCACCTTTGCACTTAAGCTTAAGATATTCAATTATAAATTCAATGGTCATGATCATACCAGTCACAATTCAACTTTGCACTACAGGCCAAAGAGAACCCTAGTCATGATCATACCAATAATCTACCCATCTTTACACTCCAGTGAAAGAGAATTTCAACATCAGGGTTATAAAAATGTTATATATGATGATAAAAATAATATGATCAACATATAGTTTTAATCTCAAGAGTAATATTCGTAACTCATGAATAGTAAATCTTGAATAGTAACTCATGAATAGTAACCCCGACACAAAAGATAGAAATTCCACAATAAAATCCATACCAATATTTCGGTATAATGATATTGAAAGAATAACATTACTTAAATTTATAAACAATTTATTTTAATTATTTACACTTTACTAATTAATGCATTTAATCATCATAAAATGCCAACTCTTACAATTTCATCATCAATAACCAAAAACCCTCATAAAAAATCTGCATATACCTCATATAGGATTCTCAAGCCATAAAATCCTATTTTCCCATTTTCTTTCTTCACAAAACATATTTAATTCATTTACTCATAACTAGACTATTTTCATGAAAAATACCAAATCAGTTACAAAAATATTTCTTTTCTGGAATTTAACATAATATAGTCCCATAGTGAACATATATTTTTCTCAGAATTTTTAAAACTCAGTTACTATTTTTCATATGGCCAAAACCGTCGAATATTTAGACATTTATCATAAATTGTATTTTTATCTAAAAATTTTGAAATTCACAGAGTATACGCCTATCATATACATGTACTCTCAATAAAAATTTCATCAATTTTAGAGTTAACCACAAAGAGTTATAAGCGATTACTTTTAAAATAGTCTTTTCTCATAAAATTCATAACTCTCAATCTATACATCCAAAAATCACAATTTTTGGACACAATCAAGAAAACTCATCAAAATATCATTTCAAATTTTTCTAGAATTTTTGAAGGTCAGAAAAATTACGAAACTGGAAAATATAACAACCCTTAAAATCCCTTACTATCCCTTACCTCAAAAGTGCAGTATTTCTGTCTGGAATGCAAAGCCGAAGGAAACTTGCACTGAATAGCAACTCTCAAAGTATCTAAATGCTCATAAAATATGCTTCATAATATAGAGAGAGAAAGAGAGAAAACTTGTTTCTGGTGTGATTTTTAATTCTAACTTAGCCCTCTATTTATAGAAAAATTTTAGTAGGCTTGACCTGCAACCTGATGGCTTTACCTGCTACTATTCCCACCCACCACATTTGAAATATAATTCAGCACATTTCTTCACTAACCATAAGTGGGGCCCACCAATTCTAGAATTTTCCACCAAAATGATAAACTCCGAAAATTCAACAATTTCTGAACCAGTCATCTCGTAAAATTCATAATAAATCATACGTTCATTTTTAACGGTTCAAAATTTGTGGGCATATACTCAACTTATATATGTATAACATATCCAAAAATTACCACGATCTAACGGTCGGATTAAAAATTATAACCCCCGCAAAATATCTCAAAAATCCTAATTTTTAATACCTCCATTCCGACAAAAGTACTGATAAAAACCTCAACATTAACTCCTTCATTTTAACCACAAAAATATATCCCTCATTTATATCCACATAAAATAAATATTTCCTTATCATATGAATCGATAATTAATTATTCACAAATAATATTACAGAATCACATTTATGACAACCAGGCCGTTCCCAGGAAAGAGGGGGCTTTCCAATAAGAATTTCTCCTTAGTGACGCGCAATTAGATGACCAAACCTCTCCTTAGACAGAACTTTCTAGACATTGCCAATAATGCTATCTAATAATACTATTCAAATAATATGAATTATTGATCTGATAATGGGAAATACTGTGCAGCAATAATTATTGAACAACAATAATACAAAATTTCAACGTAGCAATTATTGAATCAATAAAATAAAATATTGAACAGTAATTACTGTAAAAATTATTAAGTAGTGCCTTCTTACGTAAGAATCAATAATTTCAAAAATACTGTGCAATACCGAGTGCTACTGTGCAATAACGCGTATTACTGTATTTTAACCACCGGGTATTCCAATAGTGTTAACGGTAACAACTACGCCGTTAATTATAAAAACTCAATTTTTTGTCGTTATCTTCATCCGACAGTTATTCTGTTATGGGGCCCACAAATGGCTGCGCCGTCGTACGAATATTCCCCGACAGAAAGAATATTCCACGACCAAACGAATATTCCCCAACAACAATGATTATTTTATAACCACTTGCTTATTTTGAAAAAAAATTCATATTTCACCCATAACTTTAAACTTTTATTAATTTAACCATTTACTGAATAGTAATTATAAGAAAAATTGAATACTTTTATTTAATAAAATTCAGGGTCTTACAAGAAGTTTTAGATCAACAACTGCAGCGGAAACATCAAACCATTAGAAGAGTCAAGTAGATAATGAATTCTACTATCTTCTAAGATTTAAAAGTCCATCATCAATATTTTATCTCTGTAACATCAATTAATAATCATCTTTAACCAAATATTCATCTTTGCACTACAGGCCAAAGATATTCATTTGTATCACCAGTCAGTCATGTTCATCTCAACACCTGTTCATCTTTGCACTACAGGCCAAAGATATTCATCAGGTAATCATACATATTTGCACTACAGACCAAAGATATTCAGTAGTATCATCATTTAGGACTGAGGATGATGAAAAATATTTTAAAGAAAACGAATTCAGTGAGATAAAAGAACAAATATTAGGGATTCGTATTACAGTTTGTCCAAGTTGAATAATACCCCATAATAACCAATGTTGCAGCAGAATTCAAAAATAATGATCAAAACATGGATACAATCAAAGATAGTAACCATAATAGACAACTTGGACAAAAAGAAGAAAATTTTATTTTTCGGTGAATAGTACCGTATTCGTGAATAGTGCCGTATACGTGAATAGTAACCCCGACACAAAAAGTTCCAAATGAACGTATGATTTATTATGAATTTTACGAGATGACTGGTTCAGAAATTGTTGAATTTTCGGAGTTTATCATTGTGATGGAAAATTTTAGAATTGGTGGACCCCACTCTTGGTTGGTGAAGAAATGTGCTGAGATTTTTATTCAAATGTGGTGGGTGGGAATAGTAGCAGGTAAAGCCATCAGGTTGCAGGTTAAGTCTGCTTCGGCGTGCTAACATTTTCCTATAAATAGAGGGCTAAGTTAGAATTGAAAATCACACCAGAAACAAGTTTTCTCTCTTTCTCTCTCTAGATTATTGAGTGTATTTTGTGAGTATTTAGATACTTTGAGAGTTTCTATTCATCAGAGCAAGTTTCTTTCAGCCTTATACCGGTATTCCGATCAGAAGTACTGATATTTTGAGGTAAGGGATATTATTTTCTTCTTAATGATATTATTTTCTTCAATATCATTATGCTAAAATATTGATATGAGTTTTTATCAAATTTGGAACTTTTTGTGTCGGGGTTACTATTCACGTATACGGTACTATTCACGAATACGATACTATTCACCGAAAAATGAAATTTTCTTCTTTTTGTCCAAGATGTCTATTATGGTTACTATCTTTGATTGTATCCATGTTTTGATCTTTATTTTTGAATTCTACTTCACAATTGATTATTATGAAGTATTATTGATCTTGGATAAACTGTTATACGAATCCCTAATATTTGTCCTTCTGTCTCACTGGATTCGTTCTCTTTAAGATATTTTTCATCATCCTCAGTCCTAAATGATGATATTACTGAATATCTTTGGCCTGTAGTGCAAAGATGTATGATTACTTGATGAATTTGTTTGGCCTGTAGTGCAAAGATGAACAGGTGTTGAGATGAACATGACTGACAGGTGATACAAATGAATATCTTTGGCCTGTAGTGCAAAGATGAATATTTGGATAAAGATGATTATTAATTGATGTTACAGGGATAAAATATTGATGATGGACTTTTAAATCTTAGAAGATACTAGAATTCTTTCTCTACTTGACTCTTCTAATGGTTTGCTGTTTCCGCTGCAGTTGTTGATCTAAAACTTGTTGTCGATTATATTCTATCAGATTTTTCCCTGTTGAGGACTAACGATAATTTGTTGTATAATATCTTAGTCATAATATTCTTTACTGGGCTAGTTGAGCTCACCCTTTTCTTTTTTGTTCCATTTTTCTTCTCAGGAGGTGAGAACATAGCAGAATCTAGTCGGGGTATGGAGTGATGGTTCTAGAAAGATGTTTTAGCAGTCCTCACTATTTCTGTAAAATAGTGTTTGAATAATTGTAATGATGATTTATTTGAGTGTGGATATTGTCCAGAAGACAATATTTGTATTTAAACTCACAGTATGTGTTGTCGTATTTGCACGACAATTATATTATTGAACTTGGAGTTTGCTTTCTGTACCATGTATTTGGCGACTCAGAATGGGTGTTGTATACCTATTTTGGGGGCGTCACAGTTGGTATCAGAGCTTAGGGATACGATCCCTGGCTGAGATGTGAGACAAAAACTAGGAGGGGAGAGACGGGGAATTCCTTCACTAGTATGATTTGACTAAGTTTATTTGGTCGGTCAGAGTATAGGGATAATATATGACATGACTATTAACCCTTGTTTTATGGCAGTATTTAAGAATGGTAGCTGAGAACGTTAATAATGGAGTAAATCAGACCGTGGAGACACCTTTGATCACCACCCAGGGGAACGTGCAACAGGAAGGCAATATTCCTCCTGTAAACAACGTTACCGAGCAAACGATGAATGATGGAATGTTTAGGAGCTTTTTGCAGTTCATGCAAAATCAGACGAGGGAGACTTGTGTGCAGAATACGGGTGGAAATGATAACAACGCGCGGTTTGTCACAGCTAAGCAGTTCAAACAATTGGGACCACCAGAATTTAAGGGAAAGCCGGATCCTATCATAGCTGAAACGTGGGTCAAGCAAATTACCAAGATATTTAATTTCTTGGGATGCACGGAGGAACAGAAGGTTCCATTTGCCACCTTTATGTTCCGTGGTGAGGCAGACTACTGGTGGGAGTCTGTGAAGCGTACCCAGCCTGACGCACTCAATATGTCCTAGGAAACATTTCAAAAACTGTTCAATGACAAGTACTTTCCTGAAAGTATTCGTCATATGAAGGAGGTGAAGTTTATCAGACTAAAACAAAATAACATGACGGTGTCCCAGTACGAGGCGAAGTTTGCAGAGTTATCTAGGTTTGCACCTCATTTGGTCGAAAATGAGGAACGAATGACAAGGATGTTTCTGAGAGGTCTAAAACCTGAGATTCGACAATATCTTATCTCTCATAAATTTTCTTTATATTCAGATGTTGTAAACAGGGCTCAATTATTAGAGCGAGATAATGAGTATGTGCAACTGAGGGACCACAACCAGGGTCATACCGGTGGCGGCAGTCATCGAAGCAATGAAAACCAGCAGGGAGGAAAATATTCGGACAAAAGCGGTAACCACTCTGGTGGTAATCGTGGTCGTGATAATAGAAGGAGCGAGTCAGGAGGAGATTTCAAGAAGAGAAGGTACAACAATGATAACGTGAAGACGTCAGCACAAACATCAACTGTTTCTAGGGGAGGAGAACGACCACCGGTCGTATGTTACAAATGTGGGAAAGAGGGACATATCAGCCCAAACTGCCCACAACAATCCAAGGTATGTTATAACTATGGAAAGGAGGGTCATATAGCTCGAGAGTGTTCTGTAGCAAAACCAAGTTCAGCGGGGATGGTGACTCCAAAAGTTGTCCTGGATAAGTCGAAATCAGCGGTTCCTGGAAGGGCGTTTGTCGTGACTGGCCAAAACGAGAGAAACCCGAACGAGGTGATCACGGGTAAGCTAATCTTGAATTCTTGCGAAGTTTATACTTTACTAGATACCGGTTCTACCCATTCTTTTATCTCTCCTGCTTGTGCTCAACGTTTAAACTTGACTCCGGAGAAATTGAACTTTAACTTATCTGTTAAAACTCCGTTGGGTGAAACCTTTGTTACATCTACAGTTTATAAATCTTGCTTAATCCAAGTTGGCACTATCACATTACCTGTTGATCTTATCTCTTTAAAGATACTTGCTTTTGATGTGATTTTAGGAATTGATTGGTTAACCACTCATCATGCTAAAATTGATTGTTTTCGTAAGGTTGTTAGTTTTCATATTCCTAACCAACCTGTCATACGAATTCAAACTACTAAACCACTAAAATCAGTCACTGTCATATATGCCAAAAGGCTATTCATTTATTAAAAAATGGATGTCAAGCTTTCTTAGCCCATGTTATGGATTTGAACAAAGACATGTCAGATTTGAATAATATTTCTATTGTTAGAGAATTTCCCGATGTATTTCCTGAAGAACTTCCTGGTCTACCCCTAGAACGTGAAGTTGAATTCTTTATTGACCTTGAACTCGGTACAAAGCCCATTTCTAAAACCCCATATCGAATGGCTCCTATTGAACTTCAGGAGTTAAAAGTCCAACTACAGGAGTTGTTGGACATCGATTTTATTCGTCCTAGTACATCTCCTTGGGGTGCTCCTGTGTTATTCGTAAAGAAGAAAGATGGGAGTATGCGACTTTGTATCAACTATCGAGAATTGAATCATGTCACTATCAAGAATAGGTATCCGCTACCTCGCATTGATGACCTGTTTGACCAGTTGCAAGGAGCATAATTCTTTTTAAAGATCGATCTTCGTTCTGGATATCATCAGCTAAAGATTAAAACTGAGGATATTCCAAAGACTGCCTTCAGAACTCGGTATGGACATTATGAATTTTTAGTCATGTCTTTTGGATTGACTAATGCTCCTGCTGCCTTCATGGATATGATAAACCGTGTATTCAAAGAATATTTGGATCAGTTCGTTGTTGTCTTTATTGATGACATCCTCATCTATTCCAAAAGCCGTGAAGATCATGAGCGCCATTTGAAGCTGATATTGCAAAGGCTTCGTGAAAATAAGCTATATGCCAAATTGAAGAAATGCGAGTTTTGGCTTGAAGAAGTAGCATTCCTTGGGCACGTGGTGTCAAAACATGGAGTATCTGTCGACCCGGTGAAGATTGAAGCCATACAAAGTTGGGAGCAACCGAAGTCCGTAACCGAAGTACGTAGCTTTCTGGGCTTAGCTGGTTATTATCGGAGATTTGTGGAAGGATTTTCTCGAATAACTACTCCGTTAACTCAGCTGACTCGAAAAGATACAAAATTCGTATGGAGTGAGGAATGCGAGAAGAGTTTCCAAGAACTCAAGAGGAGACTCATTTCGGCACCTATTCTGACTATACCATCTGGTTTTGATGGATTTGTTATCTACAGCGATGTTTCAGGCAAAGGGTTAGGATGTGTTCTCATGCAACATGGAAAAGTCATAGCCTATGCCTCACGACAACTCAAAGAATATAAGAGGAATTATCCTACTCATGATTTGGAGTTGGCAGCAGTTGTTTTTTGCGTTGAAGATCTGGAGACACTACCTGTATGTGGAGAAAGTGGAGATCTATACAGATCATAAAAGCCTCAAATATTTCTTCACCCAAAAGGAACTCAACATGCGGCAGCGACGTTGGCTCGAGCTGTTGAAAGATTACGATCATACCATCCAATATCATCCTGGAAAAGCAAACGTAGTAGCTGACGCATTGAGTAGAAGATCATATGCGGGTACGAGTGCAATGTTGTTAACACAAATGCCCATTTTGTATGACTTGAAAAGGATGGAGATAGAGATGAAGGCTCCAAGTACCCACATGATGATATCAAATATACGAGTAGAACCGACTTTAATCGATAAAGTTAAAGCTGCTCAAGCTACGGACATGGAGCTGACGCGTATGAAGAAGAAAGTGCAAGAAGGTGCTATTCTAAAAGCAAGAATCGATGAAGAAGGAATACTTCGAGTCAACTCCAGACTTTGTGTTCCTAACGATTTTGACTTGAAGCATAGAATAATGATGGAGGCACACAACACACCATTTGCAATCCATCCTGGGAGTACCAAAATGTATCACGATCTTCGACATATATTTTGGTGGAGCAATATGAAAAGAGAGATCACAGAGTTTATCTCGAGGTGTTTAACTTGTCAACATGTAAAGGCAGAGCATCAAGTGCTAAAGGGTCCATTGCAACCACTTGAGATCCCGAAATGGAAATGGAAGTGGGAACACATTACCATGGATTTCGTTACAGGTCTTCCCAAGGTTTCTCAAGGCATAGATGCGATTTGGGTTATTGTTGATAGATTAACCAAGTCTTCTCATTTCTTACCGATACGTGAGACTTATTCCCTTGAACGTCTTGCTAGTATGTACGTGAATGAGATTGTGAGATTGCATGGCATGCCAGTATCCATAGTTTCGGATCGTGACCCAAGATTCACTTCACGATTTTGGGTTAGCTTGCAGAAAGCTATGAGCACGGATTTACGATTCAGTTCGGCATACCATCCTCAAACGGACGGACAATCAGAGAGGACTATTCAAACTCTTGAAGATCTATTAAGACTTTGTATCCTAGATCTCAAAGGGAGTTGGGATAAGTACCTACCATTGGTAGAATTCTCCTACAACAACAGTTATCAGGCGAGCATAGGTGTGGCTCCATTTGAGGCGTTGTATGGAAGAAAATATCGTTCTCCAGTATGCTGGGATAAGGTGGGTGAAGCAATATTGTTGGGACCAGAGTTGGTACGCATTACTACAGAGAAGATTCAAACGATTCGACAACGTATACAAACGGCACAGGATCGACAAAAGAGTTATGTGGATCTTCATCAGAAGGACGTGGAATTTAATATTGGGGATCATGTATTGTTACGTGTTGCACCATGGAAGGGAGTTACAAGATTTGAAAAGAGAAGAAAGCTCAATCCAAGATTTGTTGGCCCATTTGAGATTCTTGAGCGAATAAGAAATGTGGCATATAGACTCGCATTACCTCCAAGCATGTCTCGTGTTCATAATATTTTTTACATATCCATGCTTCGTAAATATGTGAAACACCCTAACTACATTATTGAGTTAGAACCAGACGAGATAGCTGAAGATTTAACGTACGAGGAGGTACCTGTTAAGATCTTGGATAGGAAAGAGCATGTCCTACGCACAAAGGTTATACCACAAGTTAAGGTTTTATGGAGAAACCATGCTATTGAAGAAATGACCTGGGAGTTAGAATCAGAAATGAAAGCGAGGTATCCTCACCTTTTCGAAATATCAGGTACGTACGTCAATTTCGAGGACGAAATTTCATAAGGAGGGGAGGTTGTAAGACCCCAACTTATTAATGAATAAAATTAAATTTTCTCTAAATATTATTGTGAATAATAAGGGGTTAATTTGATATAATACTTTGGTTATGGGTGAAATGTGCAAATTTTGCAAAATAAGCAAGTGGTTATAAAATATTCGTTTGGTCGGGGAATATTCTTGCTGTCGGGGAATATTCGTACGACGGCGCAACCTTGTGTGGGCCCCATAACGGAAAGTGATTGGATGAAAAAAACGACAAGTATAAGTTATTTATAAATAATGGCGTAGTTGTTACCGTTAATACTGTTAGAATACCCGGTGGTTAAAATACAGTAGCACACGGTATTGCACCAATTATTGATTCTTACGTAAGAAGGCACTACTCAATAATTGTTACAGTAGTTATTGTTAAATATTTTATTTTATTGATTCAATAATTGTTGCATTGATATTTTATATTATTGTTGTTTCAATAATTGTTGCTGCACAGTATTTTTCTTTATCAGATCAATAATTTATATTATTTGAATAATATTATTAGATAATATTATTGGCAATGTCTAGAAAGTTCTGTCTAAGGAGAGGTTTGGTCATCTACTTGCGCGCCAGTAAGGAGAAATCCTTATTGGAAAGCCCCCTCTTTCTTGGGAACGGCCTGGTTGTCATAAATGTGATTCTGTAATATTATTTGTGAATAATTAATTATTGATTCATATGATAAGGAAATATTTATTTTATGTGGATATAAATGAGGGATATATTTTTGTGGTTAAAAATGAAAGAGTTAATGTTGAGGTTTTTATCAGTATTTTTGTCGGAAAGGAGGTATTAAAAAATATGGTTTTTAAGATATTTTGCGGGGGTTATAATTTTTAATCCGACCGTTGGATCGTGGTAATTTTTGGATATGTTATACATATATAAGTTGAGTATATGTCCACAAATTTTGAACCGTTAAAAATGAACGTATGATTTATTATGAATTTTACGAGATGACTGGTTTAGAAATTGTTGAATTTTCGGAGTTTATCATTTTGATGGAAAATTCTAGAATTGGTGAGCCCCACTCTTGGTTGGTGAAGAAATGTGCTGAGATTTTTATTCAAATGTGGTGGGTGGAAATAGTAGCAGGTAAAGCCATCAGGTTACAGGTTAAGTCTGCTTCGGCATGCTAACATTTTCTTATAAATAGAGGGCTAAGTTAGAATTGAAAATCACACCTGAAACAAGTTTTCTCTCTTTCTCTCTCTAGATTATTGAGTGTATTTTGTGAGTATTTAGATACTTTGAGAGTTTCTATTCATCAGAGCAAGTTTCTTTCAGCCTTATACTGGTATTCTGACCAAAAGTACTGATATTTTGAGGTAAGGGATATTATTTTCTTCTTAATGATATAATTTTCTTCAATATCATTATGCTGAAATATTGATATGAGTTTTTATCAAATTTAGAACTTTTTGTGTCGGGGTTACTATTCACGTATACGGCACTATTCACGAATACGATACTATTCACCGAAAAATGAAATTTTTTTCTTTTTGTCCAAGATGTCTATTATGGTTACTATCTTTGATTGTATCTATGTTTTGATCTTTATTTTTGAATTCAACTTTACAATTGATTATTATGAAGTATTATTGATCTTGGATAAACTGTTATACGAATCCCTAATATTTGTCCTTCTGTCTTACTGGATTCGTTCTCTTTAAGATATTTTTCATCATCCTCAGTCCTAAATGATAATATTACTGAATATCTTTGGCCTGTAGTGCAAAGATGTATGATTACTTGATGAATATGTTTGGCCTGTAGTGCAAAGATGAACAGGTGTTGAGATGAACATGACTGACAGGTGATACAAATGAATATCTTTGGCCTGTAGTGCAAAGATGAATATTTGGATAAAGATGATTATTAATTGATGTTACAGGGATAAAATATTGATGATGGACTTTTAAATCTTAGAAGATAGTAGAATTCTTTCTCTACTTGACTCTTCTAATGGTTTGCTATTTCCGCTGCAGTTGTTGATCTAAAACTTGTTGTCGATTATATTCTATCAGATTTTTACCTGTTGAGGACTAACAATAATTTGTTGTATATTATCTTAGTCATAATATTCTTTACTGGGCTAGTTGAGCTCACCCTTTTCTTTTTTGTTCCATTTTTGTTCTCAGGAGGTGAGAACATAGCAGGATCTAGTCGGGGTATGGAGTGATGGTTCTAGAAAGATGTTTTAGCAGTCCTCACTATTTCTGTAAAATAGTGTTTGAATAATTGTAATGAGAATTTATTTGAGTGTGGATATTGTCCAGAAGACAATATTTGTATTTAAACTCACAGTATGTGTTGTCGTATTTTCACGATAATTGTATTATTAAAGTTGTAGTTTGCTTTCTGTACCATGTATTTGGCGACTCAGAATGGGTGTTGTATACCTATTTTGGGGGCGTCACATTTGTGTTTTATATTCTAACCTGTGACTTGAATCTATAAAAGAAAACAATTCATAGTAATATCTAACCAATATTACTCGCGTAATTTAAGTATTAATCGAAATCATTACCTGACGCCACCTCCTAGACAGCTTCTGCATCTTGTGCCTTCATGTTGAATGTACGGGCCATTGGTCTTCCTGGCTGTGCAGGTCCTCGTATCGCCAAGGTTCCGCTACCGGGTCCCTTGTTGCCACTTTCCTTCTTCGTATTTCTATTTGGACAGTTCCGAACCAAATGATCAGCCGATCCACACGCAAAACAACCTTGTACTTTCTTCGGACTGGGACAATTGGGTGACATGTGCCCCTCTTAACCGCAATTATAACAAACTCCCTTCTTCTTCAAACAAACTCCAAAATGGTTCTTCCCACAAGTCGCACATGGCCCCCTCCCTTTCCTATTTTCTTCTGTCTTACTACCCGACTGGGTATTCTCTCTCCACTTTCTCTTGTTAGGGTTACTACCACCACTACTACCTCCATCATTTGTCTTCATCTTCTTCTCTTGGTGAAATCGAGATACAGCTTCGCTCCCTCCTTCAGCAATTAACGCTTTCTCCATTAAAGCCGCAAATGTATTGATTTGCAATACCGCTACCTTGTTGAATATCCCCGGCTTCAGTCCATTATCCAATCTTCTAACTTTTCTCACCTCTATGTCCACCTGATGAGGTGCAAATCTCACCAACTCGTTGAATTTGGCAGCATATTCCGAAACCGACATATTCTCCTGCTTTAGTTCTAAGAACTTGACTTCCATTCGAGCTTGTATACTTGGCAAAAAATAGTTCTCAAAGAACAACTCCTTGAATCTTGTCCAAGTCACCTCAGCTGTACCCGCTCTCGCTTGATTAGTCTCCCACCAGTAATTGGCTTCTTCCTTCATCAGATATGTTGCAAAAGCTGTCTTCTATTCTTCTGCCACACGCGCAATAATGAATGCTTTCTCCATCTCTTTCACCCAAGTTTGGGTTTCAATCAGATCCGTGGTTCCCTTGAATTCTGGCGGTTCTACTGCTTTAAAGTCCTTGAAATTATCTACTCTATCAGTTGGCTGTTCTCTCGCTCTTCCTCTTGCTGCTGGCGCTCTATTCCCCATAGCTTCTGCTATTATATTTGCAAAATTCTACATCGGGTCAGCTTGACCTCCTTCATTATTCACTGACCGTTCTTCTCTTTGGTTTCGATTCTGTCGTCTAGGCGGCATGATCTGATTTAAATAAAGATCTTACATTAATTCTCTTTCTTTACACAAATTCTTAACACAATAAGAATTCAACACATATTTCTTATATAATCACATACTTATTCAAATAGCACATTGTACATTTAGTACTTAACACATATTACTATCCCTTTTTTTTAAAATCATATCAGGATTAACCACACAACTTTACACAAAAAGTTACAATTCTCCATTCACATATAGCTATTACTAGTTTGTCAAACTTACCACACCTATGAGTTCAGGAACTTGCCACAATTATATGAGTGTATGAACTTATCCTAGTCAGACCTTTGGCGTCCATTCGCTGAGGGGTTCAAAACATTTCATATAATTATGAGTCATAAACTTACAATAAGTATGAGTTTTAAGAACACACAAATTAATCTTAATCTTATATTCATATAGAAAATAAAGATTTCATTCATACAAACATATTTATATTTACATATGCTTACACACCGTTCTCGATATTATAATCTTTAATATCATAACCTACTACCAAAAGATACTACTGCATATCTCTAAGTTATCTATCGCCCACTCCCTTCACCAGTCTTCTTCTTGCTGGGACACTTTTTGAATCTGTGACCCGTTCTTCCACATGAATAACACTTCCTCATATTCGGCTTATGACAATGTAGGGAAATATGTCCTTTCTACTTACAATTGAAGCACACGTTCTTCCACGTCATGCATTCTCCTACTTGAGTCTTCCCACACTTGCTACAGACTTGCTTATTCTTTGAGTTTGACTTTTTAGAATTAGGGCTATCATTGCCCCTCTTTCTCTTTTTCTTACCTTTCTGCTGCTTGATTGTTCCTTCAGACGATCCACCACCTTCAGTTCTTATCCTTTCCACCTGTGCTTTCAGCTCGTTCCGTTCTTCAGTCATTTCGTATAACTCTCGCTCGGTCTTCCACAACTCCTCCAAGAGAAACACTTTGCTCCAGAGTTCTTGAACTTCTGCAGATACCAGATCTTGTTCTCCAACTTTAGTCTTATTCTTTTTCTCCACCTTAGCTTCTTCAGACTTCGCCTCTTCATCATCACTCTGATACATCTCGGGATAATCGTCATGATCACTCCCCAGATTAATCATAGGTTCATCTTTTCCAACCTCTTCAACTGATTCACTTTGCGCTGGCACCTCAGCTACTGGCATTGGTGATATAGCCGCCATCATCTCCGCACTTATTTCATCTTCTCCAGACATCCTACAATCAGTTTAAACAACTTGGTTAGTACTTCACCAGTACGAACTTCTCACACTATGTGTCCACATATCTCACTATTGATGCACTTCGGCAATCCCTCACTTAGAACTCTAAATGAGTTTTCTCTATCTCGCTTATGGTTATAATCTTAGGGTTTTCCCCACCCCACTTAAGGTTTATAACCTACAGCTTTGATACCAACCTATGACACCCCCAAATCTGGGTTACCTGATCCCCGAGTTTGGTGCTCACGATCCACAATATAAATAACATTTAACTACCCATTTAATTATAAATAGGAACACACACATCATTAACTGATATAGTTAATACATAAGTCCCAGGTCCTCTAACCTTAACATTACAAACATACCCTTTAGATATAAAAAAAGGGTTCACAAATACAACATAATAATAATGTTATTCATAACGAATTTATCACTATGTCTTTGCCTTTGTCCTTCACAGTACCTCCTGCCAATTCGTCCCTAGCTAAAAAGTTTTATTTAGCATGGGTGAGCAACAAATTTGCCCCGTAAGTTAAGACATACAATAAATGTATACGAATTAATAAGAACAAACTATCTAATTTGATAGAATAATACCAAAGTTCAGGGAACTTTGAAATAGCTGAACAAATCTTTAATAACTAACAAGTCTTCTCGCATTCTATGCAACATAATAATCTGATAATGAAAGAGTACAATGCTTTCAAAGTTTTTACGACATTCTAATGAATAATCAAGAATCAATTCTACGCAATAACAAAGTGGAATGTTTTCCAGATTTATGCTTAGTGATCCATTGGATCTTGAACTTCTTTTCTCGAGTAACTATTAAAGATTTGACTTTGATATACTCAGGTGTATTAGATAATCATAAAGATTAAATTATACCCCTCTGCAAGTACTTAGAGCGGCCAACTCCTTGTACCCTATATTATGCATAATACTCAAAACGCGCGTAAAAGCCGATATACGACCAAATATGTTCCCTTTATATAAAAGGTTGTTCTTCTCAGTCTTTGAATCAAAATTTGATTTAACAACAAAATATTATGATTTCAATATTTAGTCACTTCTCGATCTAGCCGAAATAATTGGCATCAATCTGTCAATAATAATTGAATTATCTTCTTGAATCTATCAAGTTCTAACAATTATTCGTCTAGGTAGAATAATTAGCTCAGACATATCTCAACACAATTCGACAATAAACAGAAATTATCTGTACTGTCAATACTAGCTTCTACGGATGTAAGTATCCAACAATAGTTATTCTCTAATTATATTCCCAAAATTCACTAATTCAATTTGAATTAATAAACATGCATTAACTGCGAATAATCAACAATAAATTATTGGACGTGATCTAATCAACAATAATTAACCACCATAATAATTGAATAAATACAACTCAAGGTTGAGCTAGAAAACTTGCCTTCTCCATGGATTACTGCTACATAATATATTTAACTGCGTTCGTAAGACCTATAATTAACAAGATCAGTCTCACAATTAGCACAATAATTTATAACACGTAACACTATAGTTCACAGTCAATCTTTCTCCTATACACATTACCACATAATCACATCAGTGTTTATAGCTTATATAAATACTCATTAAGTCTAACTAGTTTGGTTTGGTTGGACTTTGATCTGTTCTCGGTGTTCTGGTCACCCTATTCTACAATTAACACATTTATTATCAATTAAACTTGATCTCTAAGCTTTAATATTATTTCAGATAAGTCAAATATCATTTATAATATTTTTCAGAAGCTTTTAATAATTTATAAACAATTATTATAATTTATAATAATTTTTTAAACACTAGAATCATTTTTTAAATAATTTAAATATCAAATAATCTTATCATCATTAATATTTAATAATATAAAAATATTACTGAAATACATGTCAAAATATTAAAGTTATTTTTAATAACTTAAAATATTTTTAAATCATCAATATTCTACCTAAATGATTTTTAAAATAATTAAAATTATTTTTAAATCATCACCATTAATATATAAATATTAATAAAATTATTATCAAAATATTAAAAGTCATTAATTATAACTTAAAATATTTTTAAATCATTTTTTTCATTTTTAAATAACTTTTAAATCAATAAAACTATTTTTAATTTATTTTTTTAATATAATAATTAAAAAATCTATTATCATTAATATTAAATTGTTAATAAAAATTACTCAAAAATATTAAAAGTTACTTTTTATAACTCAAAATATTTTTAAACACTTTATTCTTATTTAAAATGATTTTTATAATATTAAATTTTTTTTCTCTAATTTATTTAATACACTAATTAAATAAATTAAATATCATTAATATTTAAATAATTATAAATATTAATGAAAAATATCCCAAATAATTAAAAGTTATTTTTCAGAATTTAAAATAATTTTTAAAACCATTTTTGTAATTTTTAGAATTTATTTTCTATTTTTAAGTATTTTTCGAAAAAAACTTAGAAATTAGAAATAATTAAACCGTCGCTATAGCCCTTTAGCGACGCTTTCTGTCGTCTTAGGTGTTCTCGGCCTCAAGAACACTGACAGTTAGTGTTTCAACGTGCCATGTTTGACCGAATGTAATTCTCTTCTCAAATTGTTTCTAGGCCATGTTAAACATTGATAATGTAGTGTTTATGTAACACTACACAAATCAATAATCATTTATGTCATTCCATAACACATCAGCAAGATACGATCCTTCGAAGTTACTGTCAGACGCTACCAGGGTTTTCCAAAAACCCAGGCTGTTCGAGTGGCTATATTCTGGTTCAATTTAATCTGAGTTCTGATCATTATTTTGGTAGTTTTATGGTTCATACATGTAGTATACGTGACAAGGAACAACTAACTATCCTCGTCTCAGTCCAAATCTAAAACATTAGCCAAATTTAATTCAGTCAAATATTGTCAGAAGCTCATGCAAAACCATTTCTGGAAATTCCAGAATTTCAAGTCATGGCCGAATGGCCTACTTTGACCACTTGCTACAATCGATCTGTTGACTGTTTGTGGGTTCTTAAGGCATGGATCTACATTACAAACAACATGCTACAAATATGTTACAACAACATCATAAAATCACTTAATATCTGACAGATATGGGCCGTTCAAAAACTTGTCAGACGCTGTTTAACACTTTCTAGGTTACCCATAATTTGACTGGTCATGCCCGGTCAACGGGTTTTGACCGTTTATAACTCACAATCTAAACATGTGATAACCCGAGATTTCGAATAATCAAAAATTTGCGAATAAATTTTTTATTATTAATATTAATATTAATTATCAATTTTGTGACAAGTATCTGTGATACGAGTCTCGAGAAAGTCAATTTGGGTATTGACTAATAAATTTAGAGTAGAGTTTTGCTTAACAAGCTTTAGAAACCCTAACCCTAATTTCTGGATAGGAATTCGGTAGAAAATATAATTAAAATAATTATATTAATGAGTATGGGTTTGTACTGTATAAAGATTTTGATCAATGATTGATTGGATAAGGTTTGAAATTAATAAACCCTAATAAGGGATTAGAAACCCTAATCTCAAATTTAGAAAACTAATGGTACGGTTAAAAACCCTAATTGCACGCCGGGAAACCCTAATTTTATATTTAGGAATCCTAAACCCTAAATTAGGAAACCCTAATCCTAATTGGCAAGCCTATTACGTGTATTAAACTTAAATATGATTAGAAAACCCTAATTATATTTTTGTTATCTTAATTTCTAATTTACAAACCCTAATTGTAATTTAGAAAAATTATTTTTTAATTAAAACCCTAATTCGTGGGTTGTAAACCCTAATGATCATTTTGACCCTAATTGCTAATTTAAGCAATTTTAATTAGGAATATTAATCCTAATTAGCAAGATTGAATTTTATGATTAGGAAATATAAATATAATTATTGAATCCTAATTATAATTTTGGAAAATTAATTTTCTATTTTGGAAACCGAAATTTGAAAATTTTGGAAATTAAATTGCTAACCTAAAGGGTTTAAACCCTAAACCCTAAAGGGTCCAAACCCTAAACCCAAACCCAAATTCTAAATCCTAAGGGTTTGTACATTTATCAAGATTGCCCTTAAAATTATTTTGTAAATGACCAAAATACCCTTTTTACTTTCTTTAAATGGTAACTTGCATAATTCACCAACAACTTTAGTTGGTGAACCACCACATTGACTTGTGACTTATTAATCCAACAAAATCTGGCCAGCAAGATCAGATCTAGCAACTTATCATAATATATATAGGATCTAAGAGAGAGAAAGTTCATAAAATTGCTCCTTTAGACAAGTTGCTCTCACCAACTCTCTCTCTCTCTCTCTCTCTTAGCATACTAAATTTCTTAGGCAAATCAGTTCCATAAACACCAACTTGATCACCTAGATCAGATTTGGAGAGCAAGAATCAAAGATTGTTCAAGAAAGGTATAAAACCTATTTTTATTTTTGATCTTGTATGCTTTTAAAAATTTTGTGTTTATGTGTTTAGATTTATGTTAGAAGCTATTTTTAGATGATCTATGATGATCCATGATGGATCCATAACATCAAATGGCTTTAAAATAGTGTTTTTCAAAACCTGTTCTTGAACAATTTTTGTGGTCTGATAAGAAATGTCAGTCACCACAGATCCTTGCTCGTTTAATATTTTTGTTGTTTTAAGTTTTGGTTTTGTAGCCTAGTATGTGGGCTTTAAGTTTCAAGTGGTAGTATAGTCATTAGACGTATAGATTTGAAGATATAATCGGTCAAAACCCGTTGACCGGGCATGACCAAGCACAATCTGGGCAACCCAGAAATTGAAAATATCCGTCTGACAACGTTTTGTGGGCTTAATATCTGTCAGGTTGTTCGTGTTATGATATTGTTGTTGTGACGTATTTGTAGATAGTTATATGTACTATGTATCGGTTGCCTTATATCGTGTATTATATCAACAGAGCGAACGTAATAGTTGGTCAAAGTAGGCCATTCGGCCATGACTTCACTTTCTGGGAATTTCCAGAAAATTTATGAACTTAGTTTCTGACAATGTTTGACTGGATTAAATCTGGCTGTTGTGTTGTTTTTTATCTGATCTCTTACTTCGTCCTTGTTCCTTGACACAAGTAGTATGTAATGAAACCATTGTATTACATTAATCATGAACGGATCTTATAGAAAAATTAATTGGAAAGTGGTAACTCAGACTTCTGGGTTTCTGGGTAATCCCAGAAACTGTCTGACAATGAATTCGAAGGCATAGATCATCTTTCTGTGTTATTGTTTGATCAAAGTGTGAGTTGGATATTGTAGAGTTACATTTCAACTACACGATCAAGGTTCAAACTAATCCAAAACACGCCTGGGCTGTGAATACCGGTTGGTCAAACCATGAACCTTATCAAGCCGACTGTCAGTGTTCTTGAGCTCAAGAACACCAACAACGACGCTAAGTGTTGCTGTAAGCCATTAGCGACAGATTAATTAATTTATTTTCTGATTTTTCCGGTAATTAATTAAAATAGAAAATAAATTATAAAAATTATTTTAAATTATGAAAAATAATTTTTGACCAATTAGAATATTTTTCTTTAATATTTATAATTATTTAAATATTAAAAGTATTTAATTTATTTAATTAGTATATTAAATAAATTAGAGAAAAATGATTTAATATTATGAAAAATTATTTTAAATAAAAATAATGTATTTAAAAATATTTTGAATTATAAAATATAATTTTTAATATTTTTGGAGAAATTTCATTAATAAATTAATATTAATGATATTAGATTTATTTATTTATTAACTTAAATAAATAAGTTAAAAATGATTTTAATGATTTCAAAATCATTTTAAATAAGAATAAAATGTTAAAAAAATATTTTAAATTATAAAATATGATTTTCAATATTTTTAGAGAATTCTCATTAATAAATTAATATTAATGATATTAGATTTATTTAATTATGATATTAAATAAATGAATTAAAAATGATTTTATTGATTTAAAAATCATTTAAAAGTGAGAAAAATGTTTTAAAAATATTTTAAGTTATAATTAATGACTTTTAATATTTTGATAATAATTACATTAATATTTAAATATTAATGATGATGACTTAAAAATGATTTTAATTACTTTAAAAATCATTTAAGTAGAATATTGATAATTTAAAAATATTTTAAGTTATTAACAATAACTTTAATATTTTGAAAAATAAAACATTAATATTTCTATAGTATTAAATATTAATGATAATAAGATTATTTGATAATTAAATCATTTAAAAATGATTTAAGTGTGTGAAAAATTATTATAAATTATAATAATTGTTTATAAATTATTAAAAGCTTCCGAAAAATATTATAAATGATATTTGACTTATCTAAAATAATATTGAAGCTTAGAGACCGAGTTTAATTAACAATCAATGTGTTAATTATCGGATAGGGTGACCAGAACACTGAGAATGGACCGAAATCCAACCAAACCAAAATAGTTAGATTGGATAAGTGTTTATATAGGTTATAAACACTGATGTGATTATGTGGTAATGTGCCTAGGAGAAGTTTGACTGTAGAATACAGTGTTATGTGTTATAAATGATTACGCTAATTGTGAGACCGACATTGTTGAATGTAGGTCTTACGAACGCAGTTAATTATATTGTGTAGCTGTAATCAACGCGAAAGGCAAGTTTCCTAACTCAACCTTGAGTTATATTCATTCAATTATTTTAATGGTTAATTATTGATAATTATACCATGTTCAAGGAATTTAATGTTGATTATTCGCAGTTAGTGCATGATTAAAATTCAAATTGAATTACGAATTCAGAAAATATATATTCGTAGAATTACTGTTGTTGGATATTTATATATGTAGAAACTAATATTGACAGTACAGATAATTCCTGTTTATTGTCAAATTATATTGAGAAATGTCTTAGCTAATTATTCTGGCTAGATGAATATTTGTTAGAACTTGATAAATACGAGAAGAGAAATCAATTGTTATTGATAGATCGATGCCAATTATTTTGGCTAGATCAATAATTAGATAGAATTTGAAATCATAGTATTTCGTTGTTAAATCAAAAATCTTGATTCTGATACTGAGAAGAACAACCTTTTATATAAAGGAAACATTTTGGGCTGTATATTCGACCATTGCGCGCTGTTAAGTATTATGCATAATATAGGGTACAAGGAGTTGGCCGGCTCTAAGTACTTTCAG
Source organism: Panax notoginseng (assembly GCA_016801055.1). NCBI lineage: Eukaryota > Viridiplantae > Streptophyta > Magnoliopsida > Apiales > Araliaceae > Panax > Panax notoginseng. The sequence goes on from CM029015.1 coordinate 112,762,732, forward strand.
AGGGGTAGATTTAATCTTTATGGTTATTTAATACTCCTGCGTATGTATCAAAGTGAATCTTTGATAGATACCTGAGAAAATAAGTTCAAAGATCTGGTGAGATCACTCAGCACAAATTTGGAAAATATTCCACTTTGTAATTGCGTAGAATTAATTCTTGATTATTCATTGAATATCGTAGAAAACCTTGAAAGCTTTACACTCTTTCATTATCAGAGTATTGTTGCGGAGAATGTTAGAACAATTGATATTGATTTCTATATCTTTATTGTATGTCTTAACTTGCGGGGCAAACTTGTTGCTCACCCTTGCTATAAATCAAACTTTTCAGCTAGGGACGAAGTTGCAAAAGGTGCTGCTAAGAAGAACAAGGGAAAAGACATAGTTATAAATTAGTTATGATGAACAATATTATTATGTTGTATGGTATTGTAAGCCCTTTTTGTATATCTAAGGGGGTATTTTTGTAATGTTAAGGTTAGTGGACCTGGGACTTATGTATTAACAACTTATGTTAATGACTTATGTATTCCTATTTATATATGAATGGGTTGTTAAATGATATTATATTGTGGATCGTGAACACCAAACTCGGGGGTCAGGTAACCCGAATTTGGGGGTGTCACAGGTTGGTATCAAAGCTGTAGTGACCAAGGTGTCACCAGTTAGTAGAAGAGCTGTAGGATATAAACCTTAAGTGGGATGGAAGAAAACCCTAGGAATATAACCATACGCTAGATAGAGAAAACTCATTTAGAGTTCTAAGTGAGGGATTACCGGAGTGCATCAATAGTTAGATATGTGGACACATAGTGTGAGAATTTTGTACTGGTGAAGTACTAATCAAGTTATTTCAATCGATTGTAGGATGTCTGGAGAAGGTGAAAAGAGTGCGGAGATGCTAGAGGCTGTTGCATCAGTGCCAGAAGCCGAGGTGCCAGCGCAAAGTGAATCAGTGGAGAAGGTGGGAGAAGATGAACCCATGGTTAATCTCAGGAGTGATCATGATGATTATCCCGAGATGTATCTGAGTGGAGATGAGGAGGTAGAGTCTGAGCCAGCTAAGGTAGATTTAAAGAATAAGATCAAAGTTGGAGAACAAGATCAGCTATCTGCAGAAGTCCAGGAACCCCGAAGTAAAGTGTTTCTTCTAGAGGAGTTGTGGAAGACGGAGCGAGCATTACGCGAAATGACTGAAGAAAGGAACGAGCTCAAGGCGCAGGTTGACAGAATGAAGGCTGAAGGTGGTGGATCATCTGAAGGAACCAGCAAGAAGGACAATAAGAAGAAGAGAAAGAGGGAAAAAGACAGCCCTAAATCTAAAAAATCAAGCCCGAAGAAGAAGCAAGCATGTAGTAAGTGTGGGAAGACTCACGCGGGAGAATGCATGATGTGGAAGAACGTGTGCTTTAACTGCAAGCAGGAAGGACATATTTCTCTGCATTGTCCTAAGCCGAATTTGAGGAAGTGTTTTTCATGTGGGCAGAAGGGTCACAGATTCAGCAAATATCCCATCAAGAAGAAGATTGGTGAAGGGAGTGGTCGGTAGACAACCTAGAAATATGTAATAGTATCTTTTGGGTAGAAGTTTCTAATATTAAGTGTTGTAATATCGAGAACGATGTGTAAGCATATGTAAATATATATATATTTTATGGATGAAATCTTTATTTTCTATATGAATATAAGATTAAGATTAATTTGTTTGTTCTTAAAACTCATACTTATGGTAAGTTAATGACTCATAATTCTATGAAATGTTTTGAACCCCTCAGCGAATGGATGCCAAAGGTCTGACTAGGATAAGTTCATATACTCATATAATTGTGGCAAGTTCCTGAACTCATAAGTATGGTAAATTTGACGAACTGGTAATAACTGTGTGAGAATGGAGAATAGCAACTTTTTGTGTAAAGTTGTGTTGTTAATCCTGATATGATTTAAAAAGGGATAGTAATATGTGGTAAGTACTATGTGCTATTTGATTAAATATGTAATTACTTGAGAATTATGTGTTGAATTCTTATTGTGTTAAGAATTTGTGTAAAGAAAGAGAATTAATATAAGATTTTTATTTAAATCAGATCATGCCGCCTAGACGACAGAATCGAAACCAACGAGAAGAATAGTCGGTGAATAATAAAGGAGGTCAAGTTGACCCGATGCAAAACTTTGCAAATATGATAACCGAAGCTATGGAGAATAGAGTTCCAGCTGCAAGAGAAAGAGCGAGGAATCAGCCAGCAGAAAGATTAGCAAATTTTAAAGACTTTAAAGCAGTGGGATCGCCTGAATTCAAAGGGACCACAGATCCTATTGAAGCCCAAACTTGGGTGAAGGAGATGGAGAAAGCATTCGTCATTGCGCGAGTAGCGGAAGAGCAAAAGATAACTTTTGCAACTTATCTGATGAAGGGAGAAGCTAATTACTTGTGGGAGACAAACCAAGCGAGAGCTGGTACAGAAGTGGTGTTGTGGACAAGATTCAAGGAGTTGTTCTTCGAGAACTACTTCTCGCCAAGTATGCAATCCATGATGGAAGTTAATTTCTTAGAACTTAAGCAGGAGAACATGTCGGTATCTGAATACGCTGCTAAATTCAATGAATTAGCAAGATTTGCACCTCATCAGGTGGACACAGAGGCAAGAAAGGCGCGAAGATTTGAGAATGGGCTGAAGCCGGGAATATTCAACAAGGTAGCGATATTGCAGATCAACACGTTTGCGGCATTGATGGAGAAAGCATTGATTGCTGAAGGAGGGAGCGAAGCTGCGTCTCGATTCCATCAGGAGAAGAAGAAGAAGACAAATGACGGTGGAAGCAGTGGTGGAAGTAACCCTAATAAGAGGAAATGGAGCAAGAATACCCAATCGGGTACTAAAACAAAAGATAATAGGAAAGGAAGGGGGCCATGTTCGAATTGTGGGAAGAACCATGCAGGAGTTTGCCTGAAGAAGAAGGGAGTTTGCTATAACTGCGGACAAGAGGGGCATATGTCACCCAATTGTCCCAGTCCGAAGAAAATTTAAGGTTGCTTTGGATGCGGATCGACTGACCATATTGTTCGGAACTGTCCGAAGAAGAATGTGGAGAAGGAAAGTGTCAACAAGGGACCCGATGGCGGAACCTTGGCGATTCAAGGACCTACACAGCCAGGAAGACCAACAGCCCATACATTCAACATGACGGCACAGGATACAGTGGCTACTCAGGAGGCGGCAGTAGGTAATGATTTCGTTTAGAATTTTATTACGCGAGTAATATGAGTTAGATATTTCTGTGAACTATTTTCTTTTATAGATTTAAGTCACAGGTTAGAATTAGAAACACAATTTGATATTGTGTTGATAAAAATGAATTGATGATACAATTTTAAAAGATTGTAGAGAATAAGAAAGCGGTGATTCCGAGGACGAAATCCATTTAAGGAGGGGTGAATGTGATAACCCGATATTTCGAATAATCAAAAATTTGCGAATAAATTTTTTTTTATTAATATTAATATTAATTATCAATTTTGTGATAAGTATCTGTGATACGAGTCTCGAGAAAGTTAATTTGGGTATTGACTAATAAATTTAGAGTAGAGTTGTGCTTAACAAGCTTTAGAAACCCTAACCCTAATTTTTGGATAGGAATTCGATAGAAAATATAATTAAAATAATTATATTAATGAGTATGAGTTTGTACTGTATAAAGATTTTGAACAATGATTGATTGGATAAGGTTTGAAATTAATAAATCCTAATAAGGGATTAGGAACCCTAATCTCAGATTTAGAAAACCAATGGTACGGTTAAAAACCCTAATTGCACACCAGGAAACCCTAATTTTATATTCAGGAATCCTAAACCCTAAATTAGGAAACCCTAATCCTAATTGGCAAGCCTATTGCGTGTATTAAACTTAAATATGATTAGAAAACCCTAATTATATTTTTGTTATATTAATTTCTAATTTATAAACCCTAATTATAATTTAGAAAAATTATTTTTTAATTAAAACCCTAATTCGTGGGTTGTAAATCCTAATGATCATTTTGACCCTAATTGCTAATTTAAGCAATTTTAATTAGGAATATTAATCCTAATTAGCAAGATTGAATTTTATGATTAGAAAATATAAATATAATTATTGAATCCTAATTATAATTTTGAAAAATTAATTTTCTATTTTGGAAACCGAAATTTGAAAATTTTGAAAATTAAATTGCTAACCTAAAGGGTTTAAACCCTAAACCCTAAAGGGTCCAAACCCTAAACCCAAACCCAAATCCTAAATCCTAAGGGTTTGTACATTTATCAAGATTGCCCTTAAAATTATTTTGTAAATGACCAAAATACCCTTTTTACTTTCTTTAAATGGTAACTTGCATAATTCACCAACAGCTTTAGTTGGTGAACCACCACATTGACTTGTGACTTATTAATCCAACAAAATCTGGCCATCAAGATCAGATCTAGCAACTTATCATAATATATATAGGATCTAAGAGAGAGAAAGTTCATAAAATTGCTCCTTTAGACAAGTTGCTCTCACCAACTCTCTCTCTCTCTCTCTCTCTTAGCATACTAAATTTCTTAGGCAAATCAGTTCCATAAACACCCACTTGATCACCTAGATCAGATTTGGAGAGCAAGAATCAAAGATTGTTCAAGAAAGGTATAAAACCTATTTTTATTTTTGATCTTGTATGCTTTTAAAAATTTTATGTTTATGTGTTTAGATTTATGTTAGAAGTTGTTTTTAGATGATCTATGATGATCCATGATGAATCCATAGCATCAAATGGCTTTAAAATAGTGTTTTTCAAAATCTGTTCTTGAGCAATTTTTGTGGTCTGACAAGAAATGTCAGTCGCCGCAGATCCTTGCTCGTTTAATATTTTTGTTGTTTTTAGTTTTGGTTTTGTAGCCTGGTATGTTGGCTTTAAGTTTTAAGTGGTAGTATAGTCATTAGACATCTGGATTTGAAGATATAATCGGTCAAAACCCGTTGACCGGGCATGACCAAGCACAATCTGGGCAACCCAGAAATTGAAAATATCCGTCTGACAACGTTTTGTGGGCTTAATATCTGTCAGGTTGTTCGTGTTATGATGTTGTTGTTGTGACGTATTTGTAGATAGTTATATGTACTATGTATCGGTTGCCTTAAATCGTGTATTATATCAACAGAGCAAACGTAATAGTTGGTCAAAGTAGGCCAGTCGGTCATGACTTCACTTTCTGGGAATTTCCAGAAAATTTATGAACTTAGTTTATGACAATGTTTGACTGGATTAAATCTGGCTGTTGTGTTGTTTTTTATCTGATCTCTTGCTTCGTCCTTGTTCCTTGACACAAGTAGTATGTAATTAAACCATTGTATTACATTAATCATAAACGGAGCTTACAGAAAAATTAATTGGAAATTGATCACTCAGACTTATGGGTTTCTGGGTAATCCCAGAAACTGTCTGACAATGAATTCGAAGGCATAGATCATCTTTCTGTGTTATTGTTTGATCAAAGTGTGAGTTGGATATTGTAGAGTTACATTTCAGCTACACGATCAATGTTCAAACTAATCCAAAACACGCCTGTGCTTATAGACTCGCTTTACCGCCAAGTATGTCTCGTGTTCATAACGTTTTTCACATATCCATGTTACGCAAATATGTGGAAGACCCGAACCACATTATTGAGTTAGAACCGGACGAAATAGCGGAGGATTTGACGTATGAAGAAGTTCCTGTTCAAATCTTGGATAAGAAGGAACATATTCTACGCTCCAAGGTTATACCTCAAGTCAAAGTTTTGTGGAGAAACCACGATGTTGAGGAAATGACTTGGGAGTTAGAATCTGAAATGAAATCAAGGTATCCTTATCTCTTCGACATACCAGGTACGTACCCTAATTTCGAGGGCGAAATTTCATAAGAAGGGGAGGTTGTAAGACCCCAACTTTTATAAATAAAGATGAATTTTCTATAAATATCATTTTTGAATATTATGGAGTTAGTTTGATATAATGTTATAGTTGTGGGTAATATTTATAAATTTTGCAAAGTACGCAAGTTGTTATATAATATTCGATTGGTCGGGGAATATTCGTTTTAACAGGGAATATTCGTACAACGACACAATCATTGGTGGACCCCACAACGGAATTATTGTCGGACTGAGAAAACGACAAAAATATTTTATTAAAAATAACAGCGGAAGTTTTACCATTGTTACTGTTGAACTACTCGATAGTAAAAGTACAGTAATACGTGTGGTTGCATAGTAGCACACGGTATTGATTATTAATGCTTATGTGAGAAGTCACTCAGTTTGATTCAATTATTGTCAGTTAATAATATGAATTATTTAGCGATAATGATATTTTGTTTTATTCATATTATTAACGTAATAAAACAGAAACATCTTTTTATATAAAACAGAATACTTTATTAAAGTTATTCTATAAATAGAATATATTATATTTTATTTAAAAGATTTTTCTTTAAATATGGACCGTCAGATTAAAGTAATCAATCTGGACCGTTCATGGATTAGTTACTATGCATTCTATTTTTCTATAAATAGCAGCTCATTCCTTCATTATTTCTTACGAATTCACTGAACTCTAGAGAGAGAACCTATAGAGAGAAACTATAGAGAGAGAGAGAAGAAGAGTATTCTGCTACTTAACTACTTCCTTATTTCAGCTCTTCTTTAAAACGGTAAGGGGTGTTATTCTTTCTTATTCATGAAGAGAACTGTTGTTATTCCATTTCTTATTATTCTGTTGGAATAACCTGTATACGCGGTCTACCCTATACTTGGTGACATTCTTCTGTTATTCTGTTGGAACATCCTGTCTGTGTGTTTTACACCAGACCTGGTTCCGTTTTTATTATTATTCTGTTGGAACATCCTGTCTGTGTATTTTACACCGGACCTGGTTCCGTTTTTATTATTATTCTGTTGGAACATCCTGTCTGTGTGTTTTACACCGGACCTGGTTCCGTCTTGTTATTATTCTATTGGAACATCCTGTCTGTGTGTTTTACACCGGACCTGGTTCCATAATTTATTATTCTGTTGGAATATCCTGTCTGTGCGTTTACGCCGGACCTGGTTCCATTATTTATTATTCTGTTGGAATAACCTGTCTGTGCGGTCTATCGCATGCATGGTGATTTCTTTTGTTATTCCATTCTTTATTATACTCAGTTGGTTAAGTTTTGACTTCTATACTCCATGAAATTTGTGGAATATCCTTGATAATTGCGTTTCATCCAGTATCTTTTCATGAAAATATTCTTCTACGTATTCTTGAATTTTACTCCACAAAGCAGTATCATGTTGACAATTTGGACGTTGTTAATTCTTGGATAAATTAAATCTTGAACTTGTTTTATTGAATTCTTATATCATTGTCATCATCCTCATGTTTATAAAATGTTGAAAGTCATCTGTGGCCTGTAGTGCATAGATGGACTTGGTATGATTATGACCAGGGATTATTCGGTATAATCATGACCGTAATATTACAAATAATGTGGTAAAAGTCCTCATTGGCCCGTAGTGCATTGATGGACAGTTGTTGGCATGATCATGACCATTAATGAATACACGAATATCCTTGTCCGTAGTGCAGGGGTGATTCAATGATGTGGATTATTTTATTAAGCTGAGTCCCAGCGATAACAGTGTTGAAAAACCTTTTAAATCATAAAAGATAGTAGAATTTATTTTCTACTTGACTCTTTTAATGGATTGCTTGTTCCGCTGCAGTTAAACTTGCTGTCTATTATATTTTATCAGTTTAACATTGTTGAAGGCTAATGATAATTTATTCTGCATTATCTTAGTCATAATATTTCTTACTGGGCTAGTTGAGCTCACCCTTTCTTTCACTGTTCTCTTCAGGAAATGAGAACGTAGCTGGGGCAAGTCGGGGAACGGAGTGATGATTCGAATGATAGTATTAGTTAGTAGTCCTCACTATTCTATGTAATAGTGTGTTAATAAATGTAATGAGGACTCCTTTTGAGTATGAATACTCTCTAGAAGATAATATTTGTATTCAAACTCGCAGTTTATGTTTTGTCGTATTGTACACGACAGTTGTATTAGTAAGTTATATTTGTATCTGACGACCCAAGATGAGTGATGTATACCTAATTTTGGGGGCGTCACAAATAATGTATTTAAAAATATTTTAAATTATAAAATATAATTTTTAATATTTTTGGAGAAATTTCATTAATAAATTAATATTAATGATATTAGATTTATTTATTTATTAACTTAAATAAATAAGTTAAAAATGATTTTAATGATTTAAAAATCATTTTAAATAAGAATAAAATGTTAGAAAAATATTTTAAATTATAAAATATAATTCTCAATATTTTTGGAGAATTCTCATTAATAAATTAATATTAATGATATTAGATTAATTTAATTATGATATTAAATAAATGAATTAAAAATGATTTTATTGATTTAAAAATCATTTAAAAGTGAGAAAAATATTTTAAAAATATTTTAAGTTATAATTAATGACTTTTAATATTTTGATAATAATTACATTAATATTTAAATATTAATGATTATGATTTAAAAATGATTTTAATTACTTTAAAAATTATTTAAGTAGAATATTGATGATTTAAAAATATTTTAAGTTATTAACAATAACTTTAATATTTTGACAAATATAACATTAATATTTCTATATTATTAAATATTAATGATAATAAGATTATTTGATAATTAAATTATTTAAAAATGATTTAAGTGTTTGAAAAATTATTATAAATTATAATAATTATTTATAAATTATTAAAAACTCCCGGAAAATATTATAAATGATATTTGACTTATCTAAAATAATATTAAAGTTTAGAGACCGAGTTTAATTAACAATCAATGTGTTAATTGTCGGATAGGGTGACCAGAACACTAAGAATGGACCGAAATCCAACCAAACCAAAATAGTTAGACTGTATAAGTGTTTATATAGGCTATAAACACTGATGTGATTATGTGGTAATGTGCCTAGGAGAAGTTTGACTGTAGAATACAGTGTTACGTGTTATAAATAATTATGCTAATTGTGAGACCGACATTGTTGAATTTTGGTCTTACGAACGTAGTTAATTATATTGTGTAGCTGTAATCAACGCGAAAGGAAAGTTTCCTAACTCAACCTTGAGTTATATTCATTCAATTATTTTAATGGTTAATTATTGATAATTATACCATGTCCAGGGAATTTATTGTTGATTATTCGCAGTTAGTGCATGATTAAAATTCAAATTAAATTACGGATTCGGAAAATATATATTCCTAGAATTACTGTTGTTGGATATTTATATCTGCAGAAACTAATGTTGACTGTACAGATAATTCCTGTTTATTGTCAAATTATATTGAGAAATGTCTTAGCTAATTATTCTGGCTAGACGAACATTTGTTAGAACTTGATAAATACGAGAAGAGAAATCAATTGTTATTGATAGATCGATGCTAATTGTTTTGGCTAGATCAATAAGTAGATAGAATTTGAAATCACAGTATTTTGTTGTTAAATCAAAAATCTTGATTCTGAGACTGAGAAGAACAACCTTTTATATAAAGGGAACATTTTGGGTCGTATATTCGACCATTGCGTGCTGTTAAGTATTATGCATAATATAGGGTACAAGGAGTTGGCCGGCTCTAAGTACTTGCAGAGGGGTATGATTTAATCTTTATGGTTATTTGATACTCCTGCATATGTATCAAAGTAAATCTTTGATAGATACCCGAGAAAATAAGTTCAAAGATCTGGTGAGATCACTCATCACAAATCTGGAAAATATTACACTTTGTAATTGTGTAGAATTAATTCTTGATTATTCATTGAATATCGTAAAAAACCTTGAAAGCGTTACACACTTTCATTATCAGAGTATTGTTGCGGAGAATGTTAGAACAATTGATATTGATTTCTATACCTTTATTGTATGTCTTAACTTGCGAGGACAACTTGTTGCCCACCCTTGCTATAAATAAAACTTTTCAGCTAGGGACGAAGTTGCAGAAGGTGCTGCTAAGAAGAACAAGGGAAAAGGCATAGTTATAAATTAGTTATGATGAACAATATTATTATGTTGTATGGTATTGTAAACCCTTTTTGTATATCTAAGGGGGTATTTCTGTAATGTTAAGGTTAGTGGACCTGAGACTTATGTATTAACAACTTATGTTAATGACTTATGTATTCCTATTTATATATGAATGGGTAGTTAAACGATATTATATTGTGGATCGTGAACACCAAACTCGGGGGTCAGGTAACCCGGATTTGGGAGTGTCACAAAACATCAAATGACTGTACTACCACTTCCAGATCAAAGACCACATACCAGACTACCAATCCAAAACATAAAACAAGAAAAATAATAAATAGAGAAGAATCTGTGGCTCCTGACATTAGCTTGTCAGATCACATTTTAAGCTCAAGAACAGTTTTTGAAAAACACCATTTTAAGGCACTTTGATGCTATGGATCCATGATGGATCATAATAAAACACCTTCTAGCAAACATCTAAACACATAAACACCAACTTTATCTTATCATGTAAGATCAAACTCAAGTTAGAATTTTATACCTTCTTTGTCCAAGCTTTGATCTTGCCTTAACAATCTGATCAAGATGTTTTAGAGGGCTATAATGTGACTGATCTACTTAACAAATTCAAAGGTCTTGGTGAGAGAGAGAGAGAGTTGGTGAGAGCTAGAGAGGAAAATGAGTAAATTAATGGACTTTCTCTTTCTTAGATCTCTTATAATATGATACAATGCAAGGTGTCATGCAAATCAGATTGTGGCTGAGATTTTTAAGTCACCAAGTCAAATTAGTAGGTCACCAACTCTTGATTTGGAAAGATTTACAAGCTAGCTTATAAAAATAATAAAAAGGGGATTTTGGTCATTGTCCTTGTAATTTTAATGGCTTTCTTGGATTTTTACCCAAACCCTTAGGGTTTAACACTATGGTTCTAACCCTTAAGTTTTACACCCTTAGGTTTTAACCCTTAACTTTCTAAAATTTATTAAATTAAGGTTTAAAAATAGAAAATCAAGGTTTCAAAAATATAATTAGGATTTTAAATAGAAATTAATATTTCTAAAGTATAATTAGGGTTTTCTAATTATATTAACGTTTACTAATCACTTAAGGGCTTACTAATTAGGATTAGGGTTTCCTAATTAGGGTTTAGGATTTCCAAATTTAAAATTAAGGTTTCTCAGCTTTCGATTAGGGTTTCTAACGGTACGTTAGGGTTTCTAATATTGAGATTAGGATTTCTAATCTCATACTAGGGTTTACTAATTTTGTACATGTAACGACTCCAAAATTCATACAATTTGATTATTAACTTCGGTCGTTAATAATTTGTCTACCTTCTGATTTTTCATCATTATTCGATGTTAAACTTTATATAATGCGTAATAATTTAAACTTTTATGTCTTCTTACTTTAATTCCCTGAATCAAAACTTTTATCATCTACATGTCTTTGAATCAATCTTGTTTTATGATTCACTTTATCACTGTTATTATAAAATTTTACATTTTAATCTGATAACCGTTACATATCAAATAACTCTAACATTAGCTTTACAACTCAACATAAAACTAGCATCATAAAACATTTAGTACATCTCATGAATCTTAATCATGGTATAAAGAAATAACAACTTTAGCTAAAATATTAATATTCGTGTATTATTTTTGATCCACGTCATTCAAGTAGCACATAGTGTTACCTTCAATCCTTAACCTATAAAAATGATTATTTACAAGGTTAAGCTCGACAGCCTAGTAAAATCTAATAGTTTTCATGCATCACGTAGCACATAATAACACGCTCAACATATATCTCATAAACATTGGACTAACATAACATACATGTTATAGATCATATAACAAGTATAAAGATTGAGTTTCTTACTCAATTAGCATGCTTTATTCAATCAACGTAGTCATAAGTTGACTTTAACATTTCACACATTCAACATATATATAACACATCATGCTCTTTGCAATAAAGATTTAAAACAATCAAATTCACATAGCAAATAGGAACTGAAAGACTTGCCTTGATCATTGTTTACCAATAACAGGTTAACATCTTACAGCTATCTGCACTTCGCGTGTCCTACACAATTATATAATCATTCACACTAACTATTAGCCACATAGAAATGCGTAGTAGTTGTAATGTAAATTTTACTCTACATCTCATAACCCTTCCTATTATTAATACATAATGTTCAATTTTATTGTCTTAACTTTCGACTTATAGCTCACTATGTTTCATATTCGAAGTTCATTCAAGTGTTTAAGTCTTGTTAGGACTACTTATTGGTTTTATATTAACCCCCATATCATATCTTATAATATTCATTTCATTTGACTTAAAACACTTTTTACATTCATTAACACTTGGCACGACATTTTGACGTTTATTCGTCACACGCCCTATTTGTCTCTCTTGTGTATGCCTAGTATGCTTATACAACTTATCTAATACATCATTTATCAATGTTAAGTATCATTATTTTTACTAATATTCATGTTTTATAACTTAGAACGACATCTTTTATTATCAGAAGCACTACACTTGCATACGTGCATGCCCGACGCCTTCCGATTGCCTCCAAAAACACAACAGTCCCAAAAATGACTATTTTTACCCCTTTTCCAGACCTCAAATTGAAACACTTAAAGAATAAAAGTTGTAGGTCTATTCGTCCTAGTTTCGGATCATCTTGAATCGTCTCAATTGGAGTTTGTATGAAAAAGTTATGGCCGTTTTACCAGAACAGGTCAAAGCAGTCAAAGTTAGCACACATGGGGCGCGGCTGCGCCCCTTTTCCGCACGCCCGCGCCATCTAGCAGTGCTAGGCAGCGCGCCTGCGCTAGGCTTCGCCCAAATTACAGTGTTTTGTGATTTTTGACCATTTTCTCATACTAATCTTCATAACTTGAGTTATACACATCCAAATTGGTCCGTTTTTGATTCTATGGATTCGTAATTCATAGAACTACAACATACTAGAATTATAACAATTTATAAAAACATTAACCAATCTAAAATTTGACCCAAAATACATGTTCATACTCTATTTTCATCTTTTAAACACATTTAGCGAATTTGATCGCCACTGCTTCGTTACTTAACCGATTTACTAACATAAATCGTTTTCGTTTCTTAACCGATTTACTAGCATAAATTATTTTCGTTTCTTAACATACTAACATAATCCAACATCAATTTACAGATTATAACAAGTATTGACCACGGAATTTTGTACTTTCTTAAGCCATTTTTTTCATACATAACCATTGTTATTTCAATTCTTCCTACAATCCCAATTTCACGTGTTTGATACTCAAACAACACTCATATATGATAATTAACAGATTATACATACCCCATAATCTTTATAAACCAATTCTTTACTCAAATCATGCACCATAACTAATTAAAGAGAAGAAGTTTTGATAAAACACAACTAAGAACTAGGGCTATATTATTACCTTTTACTTTCTCCATAAGCTTAACTAGAGGATGAGAATGGCTTGATTATCCTTCCTCTCCCTTCTTTGATTCTCACAATCACCTGATTTTTCAATTTCCTAGAGAATATGTCTCTCAAATTCTTCCCTTCTTCTCTGCTCTCAAACTTAGGAAAATAATGAGCGTAACCCAAAATAACTGAATATTAGTCTTTACGTAATTTTATCAGTTATACAAACCAAGAGACCCAGCTGTTACAAAAGGTAAAGGGTCACAAGGCCGTGTTTGGCTAGACCCACAAACCCTTTTTAATTTATTTTGATAATATTATATTATATAGTTTTTATTTGTCACACCTGTAACCAATTTACATAACTTACAATAATAATTATAATTTTTATTATAATTATTCTAATGATTAATAAATAATTGTATATCTAATTTAATTAATAAATTAGACTTAAACATCACTTTATTTAATTACTTTAGTAATTTTTCTTTAATATTAAACAACTCATTTAATTTAATTAATTCATTAAATTAAATCCTCAAAGAATAAAAAATACCTTTGCTTTAATTTAATTATCATACACACGTAACTAAATTATTATACCTCAATTTCATAAATTATTTATTTTTCTCAATAAATAAATTATTTAAAATATTTATTTAATTCAATAAATATTTAAAATAAATTACAAAATTCATTTAATTTTTTTAATAGTTAACTTAACTATTGATCCTCACTTTTCCAATATATGATTATATATTTCTCTTCATACCAGATCACAAATTTCAAAATATATATATAACATGTATATATACATGCTCAAACTCAAAACATCTCATAATAAGAATTTTAAATATTAAATTCTTATTTAAATAATTTATAAAAATTCGGGTTGTCACAGTACCCTACTCGATCAATCATTGATCAAAAATTATAAACAATACAAACACGTACTCATTAATATAATTATTTTAATTATAATTTCTATCGAATCCCTATCCAGACTTAGGGTTAGGATTTCTAAATATATTAAGCACAACTCTACTCTTATTTTCTCAGTCAACACAAATTGACTACTTCTCGAGGCTCGTATCACAGATACTCGTCACAAAATTGATAATTAATATTAATATTAAATAAAAAAAAATTTATTCTTAAAATTAGGATTATTCGAAATCCCAGGTTATCACAAGATCCGCGCTTCATTTTAAAATTCTGGAAGAGCTTACAAGAGAGGATGGGAATGCAATTGAGGTTAAGTACCGCTTATCATCCGCAGACAGACGGGGCAAAGTAAGCGAACGATACAAATGCTAGAAGACATGCTTAGAACTTGCGTGATGGACTTCAAGGGAAGTTGGGACAATCACCTATCCCTAGTAGAATTTGCATACAATAATAGTTATCATGCGAGTATAGGCATGCCACCGTACGAAGCTCTTTATGGGTGAAAGTGCAGAACGCCATTATGTTGGGATGAAGTAGGAGAACGAAAGATGTTAGGGCCGAAATTAGTTCAACAAACCGCAGATGTGGTGACATTAATAAGAGCTAGATTAGTAGCTGTACAAGATCGCCAGAAGAAATACGCAGACTTGCATCTACAGGACCGCGACTTTGAAGTCAAAAGTCACGTATTCTTAAAAGTATCTCCCTGGAAGGGAAAAATACGATTCGGCAAGAAAGGAAAATTGAGTCCGAGGTTCATAGGACCATTTGAGATACTGAAGCGAGTGGGTGAAGTGGCGTACAAAGTTGCATTACCACCTGAGTTGGAGCACATTCATAACGTATTTCACATCTCCGTGTTGCGTCCGTACAAGCCTGACTACAAACACGTGATTTCTTACGAGCCTATTCAAGTAGAGAAGAATATGGCATATGAAGAAATTCCTATCCAGATATTAGATAGGAAAGAACAGACATTAAGAAATAAGAGTATATCTTCTATAAAAGTACTTTGGCGAAATCACGATGTCGAGGAGGCCACGTGGGGGTTAGAAGATAAGATGCGAAGGGATTATCCCCATTTATTCGTGTAACCTTATATCAATTTTGAGGAAATAATTTTTTTAAGGGGGGGGGAGGATGTAAGAACCATGAATTTCGTGAATAAATAGTTATTTTGATATAATAAGAAAATGAATATTTATTTGAATATAAATATTGATGTGTTGTGAGATGAGTAATTCAATTAATTTAAATTGAATGTATATGAAGATTGAGAATGGTGAAATGCCTTGTGTGGCATAATGTGTTTATTAAGAGGAAGATTAATTATGTGTAATTATATAATTCCATATAAGGAATGAATAAACTCTTTAACCAGTAATGTTACCTATATGAAAGTTAATTTGTGTCATGTAAAACTAGTGTGGAGATAGAGGCCGGAGCTGGCTTAGAGCTAAACCAGTTTGGCACTGCCAGGGACCAGCGCAGCTGCGCCCTCCCAACAGTACAAACTGGCGCAGCTGCGCTAGTGGCCAGTTTGGGATAACTTGATTATTACTGTAGAAATGGAATGGAACATTATTGTAATGTGTTACATTAATAAAATCATATGATAAGAATACATTCTAATGATATAAGGTACCAAGTAGTACAAAGAAATCATATGTGACATTTTAATACAAAAATAATTAAGTAACTGTATACTCCAGAAAGTGGGGAAGGAATTAAATGTTTAAAATAAACATTTAAAACTGAATAATGTTATAATATGGATATATGAGTAGTAAAAATATCTATGGGAGGCACCCGGACAATAATACCTAACTGCGTTATTTTATTATGTGTACTCAATGTACATGAATTATATGATGTGGGTATATAAATAATCCCTAATTTTCTTAATATGGTAACAATCGTACATTAAAATTATATTTTGGGAATTAAAGTAACAAAACTAAGCATTTTAATCACGTTGCTGAGAATTAAGCTCATTAGTTGCACAAACAGTACATGAACAGTAACCTACCCCCTATTTACGTAACAAAACAAGCAGTCAACATTGGCTATGGAGATGTCTGATGGTGGGTGGTTGAACAAACCTTTGTTAACCGTTGTTTTCTTCCTATACACTATGGATTACAACCTCAATATAAACTTATTAGCCAGTCCACCATTACTCTATAAATAGCAACTGCATTTTAATTTTTACGTTACTAAAATTATCTGTTGAAACTCTGAGAAATTGAGTCTGAGTGTTTGTGGTTCAAAGAGAAGTATAACAATCTTAGAAGGAAGAAATTAAGCAAACTAAGTTTTAAGAGGTATAAAATCCTAACTTTTGTTCTTAGTTGGGTTTTGTCAAATTCTTGAAATTTCTTGAAATTCTCTGTCAATCAATATGAATTAGCATGCTATCATGTGTATAGGAAGTATGTGTACTTATATGGAACCTTCAATGATGAATTAGAACATGTTTAAACCAAGAAAAATTGAAGTTAGTTGATGCCCTACAAAACAGAGTAAGTTACTGGAGTTGATCCAGGTAGAGCGCAGCTGCGCCCAGTTTGTACTAGGGTGCAACACAGCTGCGTCGGACCCCAGAACCAGATTCTGGTTTCTATTGGGTTAATTTGTTGCTAACTTGATTCTATGACTTATATATACATGTATAGGAGGTATAACATGTTTTATAAAGCTTTATTATGTGGTATGAAGTGATCAACATGATTAGTGAAAGATTTATAACAAAAACTTAAAGTTTTGAAAATGAACTTTGATGGGATTTATGTTCTGCAAGTTCTGAACTTGATGATATATATACATGACTGGTTTCGATCATAAAAGGGCATGATATAGTGTTTATAGTTCCTTTGTTCATGACCAACTCGTTAGGCTTTGTATTAGAGAACTTTTTCAAGAAAAGCTTGATATATTAAAGCAAATATGCATGAATAGTACACGATGTATGTTCTAATCTTGTGAAGATGTTAACATGCCTTAACTACATACGATAATAGCTTTAAAGTTGTCTTGTATATGTTGAATTGCATCGTTCAAGTTTAAAATAATTTTAAAGGCAAGCTTGGATATCTTTCAAACCAAATTGCATAAGTATGAGTAGTTAAGTTCTGAGAATCTAAAATGTTTATGTTTGTTGTGTCTCTAAACATGGTTCTTATGTGTTTGATATAATGGAAGTAAACCAAGCATGAGTAAGCATGTTTTAAAGTAATAATCAATGCTAACTATGAATGAATGATATGAACACTATGAGCATAAGTATTAACAGATTATGTAATATCCTTATGTTAAAATAAGGCTACTTAGTGCGCATGATGATTACATAACCCTATTTGGCATTGATTTCATGAAAATCCTTAACTATGACCGTGATATGTAAGAGTGAACTCAAGATGATCATACACTTATATAAAGTACTTTAGCATGTATGCATGTTACGTGTGATTGTTTAAGTATAATAAAGGATGGGACAGAAACAAGAAATGCAAGGCTCAAACCTGGTCTGGCCAGTGGACAGCACAACTGCGCCGTCCCTAAGCCTAGCCAGGGCGCAACTGTGCCATCCTATAGTCAATTCTGTATTTTGTTTGTGGTCTGATGTTCAAGGCATGCTTATATAATTACTTTAACTTGTATTATATGACCAATATATCCAATGTGTTAAGAAGTATGCTAAGTGATAGAATTGAATGTTTAATTATAAACTTTCAAATGATAAGTCTAAAAGATGTTTGCGAACTATAAAACAATGATTAGAAACGATATTATTTGACTTTGTGATGTCTTATAATCTGATTTGTGCTATAAGTACGCAAAAGTATGTGATGAAGTATATGACATTATTCAGCTATTGGCAATTAAACTCAGCGAAGCATCGGAGGTAGTCCGATGATGTTCACCGTTGAAGTACATTTCAATGAAGGTCAGACAGTCCTGACATCATTAGCCATTGGCAATTAAACCTAAGGAAGCATTGGAGGCAGTCCGATGATGGTACCCATTGAAGGATATTTCAATGAAGGGCAGGCAGCCCTGACAACACAAACTATTGGCAGTAACTCCAACAAAGCACTGGAAAAACCTGGTGATACAAACCAGGGAAAACCATCCTCATTCGGGAGGACCGATGATAGAATCTGTTATACAAGTCTTCATCAGACAAAACACAATTCCACGAGAGTCTCTTGCACATGAGAAGAACATATGCGATGGAAAGTCTGCACTGAGGGTTAAGGAACTTGGTGATAACCCCAATATCAACATCCTTTGGTCTCATCCATGGATCCGCCTCCATTTCATGCACTCATCATAACATTTGCATCATGTTGCATTACATTACATCATGATTATCTTATCACATTTCAAGCTTCTAGCGATCTTTATCCTATCCATGCCATTGCATTGCATAAATATGATAAAGAAGGGCATCTGTAGACACTCAAAGTTTTTTATTCCAATTACTAACCTTGCAGGAGGGCAGAATCATCTTCCAGAGATAACTTTGGAAGTCAAATCAGCTCAATCCTAGAGACAACCCCGGGATACTCAGTTTTTAATCTCTGAGATAACCCCGAGATACTCAGTTCCAATCCTAGAGACAACCCCGGGAGATTCAGTTCAAACCTCAGAGATAACCCCGAGGGATGCAGTTCAAGTTCCAGAGACAACCCCAAAATAGTCAGTTTTCAACCTCAGAGACAACCCCGAGGTGCTCTGTTCTAACCTCAGAGATAATCATGAGAGGTCAAGAAAAACTTCAGAGACAACCCTGAGGACAATTAGCACTCACAGCAGCCCAATCTCAGATATAACCCTGAGCAACGACTGCTACATCTACCCAAAGTTGGAGATAACCCCGGTGAGGGGCAAAATCATCATTTTGCTACCTCGATACTACATTTACGTTGTCTCGACATCATTTTAACCCATATTTCATACAGAAGTGTCCCACAAGAACCATAACTCAAACCCCGAGTGACTACTACACAAGACAGTACACCGGATAGAATTTGAAGACTTGAAGATCTAGTCATGGATCCATCTTCCCAGCTTCGTACAACCTCTTATCCTATGTCATTATTTAGCTCTCGACAACAACATTCCAAAAAGGTATTACACGCCTCAATCGGATGCCCGAATTGAAAGTTATGAAGTTTTAAACTGATAACGCATTGCACGCGTGCACGTTTTTTGAGACGGCGGGACCCACATGACCCGGGGTAACCCGGGCAGCCGCAGGTAGACCCGCGACTAGTTGGTCTATAAATAGTGGCCTTGGGGTGGCCATTTTAAAGAGAGAAAGAGCGAGGAAACCCTCTCCATTTCACTCTGTACACACTTCTATAGTACTCCAAATTGAGTGCTTCCTTTTTCTAAATACTTGAGAGCTCGTGTTTTACAATATACTGAAATTTACCCAGTGGAAACCGAGTTTTCAGGCATCAAAAGCTATCTGAAGTCTTCTTGGCAACCCATTATAAGATATATTAGATTGTTAAGCTTTTTCTCACTTCTATACATACATATCTACTCATGTTGAGAGTCGTGTTGTGTGGGTATGCCCGGATCATCGATTCGTGGTTTTTATTCCTTATATATATATATATATATATATATATATATATATATATATATATATATATATATATATATATATATATACTATTATCGAACTCTGTTTGATTGAGCCTGGATATACATCCGAAGCGTTTACTGCTTATATATATATATATAAATACTTATATATATATACTTATTGTCATCAAACTCTATTTGATTGAGCCTGGATATACATCTTGTGCGTTTACCGCTTATATATATATATATATATATATATATATATATATATATATATATATATATATATATATATATATATAACTGTTTATCAGTCTGCGGGTTAGATTTGCTTAAATCTGGCTATTTGTCACTTTAACCGGTTCATGGTGACTAAACTAGAACCGTTGAAGCTGGAATGCTTAGATTTACTCAAATCTAATTCGTTTTCTAGCTTTTGCTACGGGCTAGATTTGTCTCAATCTGACTATTTCTCACTTTAACCGGTTCATGGTGACTAAACTGGAACCGATGAAGCTGAAATAGTTTAGATTTATTTAAATCTAGTTCTTGTTTTAGCTTTTGTACATATTGCCTTGTCATGTGAGCCTAGGAATCATGTGATCACAAATTCAGTTCCTGAATCTAGATTCGGTTCCCGTGATGGACATTTTCAGCTGCAGCCAGCTTGTAAATTATTCATGGTGTTTGAATTTCCTTAAATTGCTCTTATGCCCACAAGGAGTTCGGCGCTGCTATGTATCTTATTTTCTCGAAGATGCTTTGCATCACAAAAATAATAAAAGCAATCCAGTCGAACACATAATAAAATAGACGTATCAAAGGCCTCAATTACTATTGAGCACAAGGGTTTGAAAACATGTTTTACAAATCATCATTGCCATATCTCGTCAAAACTGAACTTTTATACAATAGTCAAGCCCGTTGTATATAGGTGCAAATGAGGCATAACACTACTTTTAGACAACTGCACATAGACCTACACACACACATTCAGATAAAAGTTTAAATTGAAAAGTGGTAGTAACCATGTTATCACGGAAGTCGGGGGGTGCCTAACACCTTCCCTACGCTTAATCAAGCCCCAGACCCTAACGAATTTCGATTTTGCATACCAGTTAAATAGTGTCACATCACTAAGTCTTTGTGCAAACCTTTTCTCGGTTGAGTTGGTGCAACCATTTAAAAATAACTAACTGGCGACTCTTATAGTCAAATCATTGACATATACATGTCGGACCTTATTAAACTTGTTTTTTTCAAATAAATCTCACCTAACATGAGAACACCAAAAGATAAGAATAGAAAAGGGAAAATAAAAATCCCAACGTCGACAGTTTGCATAGTCCCGACGAGCCTGGGATCTTGCTTTTCTTGCAAGTTTTTCCTCCATAGTTTCATTCTCTTGGGCTTGTTGTTGATTCTTTGTGGTAAGGGAGAGGAGACTTGTATGCTCCTGATCGAGCAACTACCGTGTGACTTGGTGCTGATGTATCACCAGTTCTGCCAGTTTATTAACCCATTCACTGATAGACTTCATTTCCCGTTCTATCATAAACCGAAATTCTAAATAATCCCACTTATCAGAATTATCCTTCCTGGTTTGAGGAGAACCACCCACATATCTGAGGTAATTATAACTTTCTCCACTCCCTTTGTTGATCATGTTGACATTCTTTTCCTTGTGTTGAGGGAGAGGGTTATCTTGCACATGTAGTTAATCTGGCTTTGTTACCATAATCTCACCACTATCTATCAAATCCTAGATCTTATGTTTGAGGGCCCAACAATCTTGGGTGTCGTGACCCGGAGTTCCAGAATGATAAGCACATTTCTTGCTTGTATTAAAATTCTTTCCACTTGGATTGGCCGGTTGAAGGAGCTGGACAATTTTCTTCTGCGCTGTCAGAAGCTTGAATATGTTTTCCAATGAGTCCCCTAAGGGTGTGAAAAGTCTTGGGCGTCTGACTTCTCCACCTTTTTACAATGGAGGGTTTGAGGATTGTGCTTGAAAAGGGGAATAGTTTCTCCTTTGAATGGGCATGTTTTGATTGTCTCTCTGAGTTTTTCCTTGCAGCGCTAAGGAGACATCCTCTTCTTTCTTTTTATGGACCCTCCGGGGGTTGCTCCCATAATTTCCAGCTTAAACGTGCTCAGCCATGGCTTTTAAAGCAGTGAGGTCTTGAATCTTCCCAGATTTTAACCCCATCTCAGCCATTTCTCTGTGCTTGATCATTTTTGAGAACAGTTTTCCTATGCCTACTAGGACTCTCTCATAAAATGGAGCTTCTTGTATGTCAATGAAGGTCATTACCATCTCAGTTTCTATCATGGATAGGATTACTTGAGCAGCCAAACGCCTCCATCTTTGGGAATACTCTCTGAATGACTCAGTGTTCTGCTTTTTAACCTTAGAGATTTGATATCTATCTAGAGCCATTTTTGTTTGGAAACTATATTGGTTTAGAAAAGCATGGGCTAGTTCTTCCCAACTATGGATTTTGGAATTGTATAATCTAGCATACCATGCTCTGGCTTCTCCAGTTATACTCTTTTGAAATAACTGCATTCTTAGTTTTTCATCCTTGGCGTAGGATCCGAGTTCTCCAATGAAAACTTTTAAGTGAGTGTAAGGATCTCCCAATCTGTCATATTTCTCAAAATCGAGAGTTTTGAACTTGTCTGGATAATGAACCCCTAGGAAGATGCAAAGGTCTGAGTAAGTCACGCTTCCATGCGTTCCAGTCCCTTTGATTGATCGGATGGTTTCTTCCATTTGTTGGACTTTCTTCTGAATATCACCAGTTTCTTGATCTTCTTTAAGATGGGTGATTTCAAGGGGTTTGTTGGATTTTTCAATTTGAAACTCAGGTATATGTACTTCTTTGTCAATACCCTGGATTCCTCCCTATGCAGAGGATTCTGTTTGAATGGGCATTTGTGATCCCTGAGTTAGTTTGTTTAGTTCATTAAGGAAGACAGTCAATTCTGCTATCTGATTTCATAGTCCCTTGAACTCCTCTAGGGAAACAGGAGTAGGTTCAGGCCGGGCACTTGTAACCATGTTTGAAAGTGGGCTTAGTGCCTTTTTGGACTTTAAACGGGTAACAGGACCAATCGTTTCCCTACAAAAAGAATATGTAGTTTAGTCTGGATAAACATTAAAAGGTTTCATGTTATGCAATGTATCTGTTTGAGGAGTTTTTTAATGTTCTCCTGCAAAATAGATGTCAGTTATTTTGATGACAGGATAGCATGACAGGTCTTGATAGGGAAAGGAATGCATATTTACATCTTTCTCTATATTTTCTATTACATTGAGATTTACATGGAATTGAATTTACATGTAATGGAATTAAAAAAAGGAAAGGCATGAAGAGACTTCCCTTCGCGTTTCGTTTATCAGAGGCTGACCTATCTTAGGCTACTCTCACAATTTTTCGGCATGAAGGTCCCCAGATCATCGCAATTTACTAGATGGGAAGTTAATTCGATCTTTTAATTGGAGCGAATCTGGGTGGTGCCTTTCCTGAGCCTCGCGGGATTAGTCTCCCTTGAGTCCAGTAATCAAAAACCGATGATTTTGCCTCCTGGTGGAGGAATAACACAACATACATTACATACATCGTGTCTCATCGTATGAAATGATGACATTGTGCGAAGCACTAATATCACAGGCAGATATGGTGTGAGGCACTAAAGTGCAGTAAATAAAGCATTCTTACACATCCATTCAATGTAAATGCAGCATTCACACACAAGCAGATAAAAGAGTTTTTTGAAAAGGTTGAACAGCGGCTTAAGCCTTCTACTGTCCCCAATAGAGTCTCCACCCGTCGACGTCGGGAAAGTTTGACCCCTTTTTCTGTTCTTGCCCTTTTGTGTTCTCTATTTTGTTTAGTTTTGTCTAAAAAGGCTAGTTTGAAAAAGGTCCGACATAAAAATGTCGACAATTTGAAAGTCAGAGTCGCCAGTTGGTAGATTTGAAATGGTTATACCAACTCAACCGATTTTGAAAAGGTTTACACAAAGGCCCAATGGTTGGACTCTGTTTAACAAGCCTTGGAAACCGAGATTCATAGAGTTTGGGGGCTTGATTAAGCAGGAGAAATGTGTTAGGCACCCCCCAACTTTCGTGAAAACACGGTTACCGTAACTTTTCAATTTCCCTAATTTATTTGCATGTGTGTGTGTGTGTGTTTATTGGGCCTATGTGCAATTATCTGGAAGTAGTGTTATGCCTCGTTTGCACCTATATACAAAAGGTTTGATTTGTATAAATGTTCAATTTTAAGCAAGATATAGCAATGATGTTTTGGAAAATAGGTTTTCAAACCCTTATGCTAAATAGTAATTGAGGCCTTTTATACTTCCATTTTAATCCGTATTCGACTTGATTGATTTTATTTTCAACATACAAAGCATCTTCGAGAAAATAAGATACATAGTAGTGTCGGGCTCCTTATAGGAATGAAAGCCATCCAAGGATGTCTTGACACTATAGATAATTTACAAGCCGACTGCAGCTGAAAAGTGTCCATCGTGGGAACTGTATCTAGATTCGCAAGCTGAATCTTTGACCCCATGGCTCCTAGGCTCACATGATAGATTAATATGTACAAAATCAAGAAAGAAAACTAGATTTAAATAAATCTAAGCCATTCTAGCTTCAACGGTTCCAATTTAGTCACTTTTGAACCGATTAAAAGTTAGAGATGGCTAGATTTAGATAAATCTAGTCCACAGGCTGAAATATTAAATATCTACATTGTGAAAGCAGTTAAAGTAGATATTTAAAAGAAGTAAATATATATATATATATATATATATATATATATATATATATATATATATATAGACAATCAACTGTTACGAATTTGGAATCCAGACAGGACTTTGGAATGGAAATATATATGTATAAAAGCAGTAAAAGGCCACGAAATGAACTCTAGGCCAAACTGAAAATGTAGATATATATATATATATATATATAAGCGGTAGAAGCCATGAAATAAAGTCCAGGCTAGACAGGAAATGTAAATATATGTATAAATATAAGCGAGTAAAAGCCACGGATATTCGATCCAGGCTTAAATGTTCGAGTTTAGTTTATATATATAGAGAAACGAAGGAAAAAGTCATGGATCGACGATCTGGGCGTAACTAATTGGTGAGAATCTCGATATATATATATATATATATATATATATATATATATATATATATATATATATATATATATATATCAAAGCAGTAGATAGCTTAAAATTTTGAAAAATCTTACAGTGGATTGCTAATAAGACTTCAGACTGCTTTTGGAGCTTGAAAATTCGGTTTTCACCGGTTAAATTTTGATATGTCGTAGAATACGAGGTTACAAGTGTTTAGAAAGAAGAATCACAAAATTTGAAGCACTATAAAAGAGATTAAGGGCTGAAATGGATAAAGTTTTCTCTCTTTTCTTCTTCTTTTTTCAAATGAACTGATGGGGGGTCTATTTATAGACCAAATTGGTCGCGGGTCTACCTGCGGCTGCCCGAGTTTCCTCGGGCTTAGTGGGTCCTGTCGCCTCGAAGTATGTGCACTCAGACAACGTATTGTCCGCTCGAACCTTCATAACTTTTAATCCGTGCATCCGACGGAGGTGTGTTATACCTTTCCAAAAAGCCTTTGATGAGAGCTACACAACGACATAGGATTAGACATTTTCTGAATTTGGGAAGATGGGCTCATGACCAGATCTCTAAGTCTTCGCAGTTTATTCGTTAAGCTTTCTTGTGCAATTTTCACTCAGGATTTAAGCTATGGTTCTTGTGGGACTTCTTGTGAAGAAATGTGAGTTGAAATGATGTTGAGTTGGCAAAATGACCATTTTCCCCTCCCGGGGTTGTCTCTGGCTTTGATGTTGTTGTAGTAGTCTTTTCTCAGAGTTATCTCCGAGATTGGTCTGTTGTTGACTCTGACAGTCCTCAGGGCTATCTCTGAGGTTGGTTTGACCTCCTGAGGTTGACTCCGGGCTTTGAACTTGATCCCTTGGGGTTATCTCTGGGGTTGGAACTGAATATCCCGGGATTATCTCTGGCGTTTGAAATTGGGTCTCCTAGGGTTACCTCCGGGGTTGGAAACTGGATCTCCCGGGGTTATCTCCGAGGTTAGACTGGATCTCCCAGGGTTATCTCTGGGGTAGGAACTGGATCTCCAGGGGTTATCTCCGGGGTTGGAACTAAATCTCCCGGGGTTATCTTCGAGGTTGGAACTGGATCTCCTAAGGTTATCTCCAGGGTTTGGAACTAGATCTCCCGGGGTTATCTCCAGGGTTGGAACTGGATCTCCCGAGGTTATCTCTGGGGTTAGAAACTGGATCTCCTGGGGTTATCTCTGGGGTTGGAACTTGATCTCCCGGGGTTTTATCCGGGGTTGGAACTGGATCTCCCGGGGTTATCTCCATGGTTAGGAATTGGATCTCCTAGGGTTAGCTTTGGGGTTTGGAACTGGATGTGACTTCCAAGGTTGTCTCTAGAAGACAATTATGTCCTCCTACATGGTTAGTAACATGAATGCAAAATTTCTAGTGTCTACATCTCTAAATGAACTTAACAGACAATCTGGCAAGGTAAATTTGAGAAGAGGGCTTTCAATTTATAGAGTATCTAAAACCCATACAAAACCATTGCCCTAGAGTTTGAACAAAAAGAAGAAAAGAGAAGCTAATGGGCAAGAAGAATTTTGTGGAATAGTGATTAACTACTCCCATCAACCCATTCCCCTAGCCATCATTTTGATTTTGCTAAGTTTGAGAATGGAAGGTAAACTAGGCCAATGGTGGTTCACGTGAATGAAAAAATGAGACACTCAAAATGGGACACTCCCTCTAACTCTCAGCATTTGCAAAATGGCTACCAACAATACTAAGGTTTTAATTTCTTTTGGGTTTACAAATGTGACTTTAATGAGGTAATATTATTACATTATGATAAGTTGAGGGTATATATACATATAATCCATGAACATTGGGTTATTCTAAATAATATTTAAATATAATTCGGTTGGGTATTATTAACCCATTAGTTCCATAAAACTTATTATTTCAGTTACATATAAATATTGAAATAAATATTTAATAGTAAATATCTATTTACCTAAATTTATTTTCTCCCATATATTTAACATGCACATTTAAATTGATTTACCATACATCATGATGTCACATATAACTTAGAAAATTATTTAATTCAGCTTATTTTTATCACATAGTTTTATATGACAATTATTCACTTTCTAATGTCACACCCGTGACGCCCCCAAAATTAGGTACACATCACCTATCTTGGGTCGCCAGATACATGGTACAAAATTCAAATACAACTTACTAATACAAATGTCATGTACAATACGACAAAACATAACTGTGAGTTTGAATATAAATATTGTCTACTAGAGAGTATCCATACTCAAAAGGAGTCCTTATTACAATTATTACCACACTATTTCACATAATAGTGAGGACTACTAATGCTATCCTTTGGACCATCACTCCGTTCCCTGACTCGTCCCATCTATATTCTCATTTCCTGAAGAGAACAGTGAAAGAAAGTGTGAGCTCAACTAGTCCAGTAAGAAATATTATGACTAAGATAATGCAGAATAAATTATCATTAGCCTTCAACAGTGTTAAACTGATAAAATATAACGAACATCAAGTTTAACTGCAGCGGAACAAGCAATCCATTAAAAGAGTCAAGTAGAAAATAAAATCTACTATCTTCTATGATTTAAAAGGTTTTTCAACACTGTAATCGCGGGGACTCAGCTTAATAAAATAACCCACATCATCGAATCACCCCTGCACTACGGCCAAGGATATTCGTGTATTCATTAATGGTCATGATCATGTCAACAACTGTCCATCAATGCACTACGGGCCAATGAGGACTTTTACCACATCATTTGTAACATTACGGTCATGATTATACTGAATAATCCCTGGTCATAATCATACCAAGTCCATCTATGCACTACAGGCCACAGATGACTTTCAACATTTTATAAACATGAGGATGATGACAATGATATAAGAATTCAATAAAACAAGTTCAAGAATTAATTTATCCAAGAATTAACAACGTCCAAATTGTCAACATGATACTGCTTTGTGAAGTAAAATTCAAGAATGATTAGAATAACATTTTCATGAAAAGATACTGGATGAAATGCAATTATCAAGGATATTCCACTAATTTCATGGAGTATAGAAGTTAAAACTTAACCAACTGAGTATAATAAAGAATGGAATAACAAAAGAAATCACCCGGCATGCGATAGACCGCACAGACAGGTTATTCTAACAGAATAATAAATAATGGAACCAGGTCCGACGTAAATGCACAGACAAAATATTCCGATAGAATAATAAATAATGGAACCAGGTCCGGCGTAAACGCACAAACATGATATTTCGACAGAATAATAAATAATGGAACTAGGTCCGGTGTAAAACACACAGACAGGATGTTCCAACAGAATAATAATAAGACGGAACCAGGTCTGGTGTAAAACACACAGACATGATGTTCTAACAGAATAATAATAAAAACGGAACCAGGTCCGGTGGAAAACACACAGACATGATGTTCCAACAGAATAATAGAAGAATGTCACCAAGTATAGGGTAGACCGCGTATACAGGTTATTCCAACAGAATAATAAGAAATGGAATAACAAAAATTCTCTTCATGAATAAGAAAGAATAACACCCCTTACCGTTTTAAAGAAGAACTAAAATAAAGAAATAGTTAAGTAGCAAAATACTTTTCTTCTCTCTCTCTATAGTTTCTCTCTATAGTTTCTCTCTCTAGAGTTCAGTGAATTCGTAAGAAATAATGAAGGAATGAGCTGCTATTTATAGAAAAATAGAATGCATAGTAACTAATCCATGAACGGTCCAGATTGATTACTTTAATCTGATGGTCCATATTTAAAGAAAAATCTTTTAAATAAAATATAATATATTCTATTTATAAAATAACTTTAATAAAGTATTATGTTTTATATAAAAAGATGTTTTTGTTTTATTACGTTAATAATACGAATAAAACAAAACTTCATTATCGCTAAATAATTCATATTATTAATTGACAATAATTAAATCAAACTGAGTGACTTCTTACACAAGCATTAATAATCAATACCGTGTGCTACTATGCAACCACACGTATTACTGTACTTTTACTACCAAGTAGTTCAACAGTATCAATGGTAAAACTTCCGTCGTTATTTTTAATAAAATATTTTTGTCGTTTTTTTAATCCGACAATAATTCTGTTGTGGGGTCCACTAATGATTGTGCCGTTGTACGAATATTCCCTGTTAAAACGAATATTCCCCGACCAATCGAATATTATATAACAACTTGCGTACTTTGCAAAATTTATAAATATTACCCACAACTATAACATTATATTAAATTAACTCCATAATATTTAAAAATGATATTTATAGAAAATTCATCTTTATTTATAAAAGTTGGGGTCTTACAACCTCCACTTCTTATGAAATTTCGCCCTCGAAATTAGTGTACGTACCTGGTATGTCGAAGAGGTAAGGATACCTTGATTTCATTTCAGATTCTAACTCCCAAGTCATTTCCTCAACATCGTGATTTCTTCACAAAACTTTGACTTGAGGTATAACCTTGGAGCGTAGAATATGTTCCTTCTTATCCAAAATTTGAACATGAACTTCTTAATACGTCAAATCCTCCGCTATTTCGTCCGGTTCTAACTCAATAATGTGGTTCGGGTCTTCCACATATTTACGTAACATGGATATGTGAAAAACGTTATGAACACGAGACATACTTGGCGGTAAAGCGAGTCTATAAGCCACAGTTCCTACTCGATCGAGGATTAAAAATGGACCGATGAATCGAGGATTGAGCTTTCCTCTCTTTCCAAATCTCGTAACTCCTTTCCATGGAGCAACATGTAAGAACACATGATCTCCTATATCAAATTCCACGTCCTTTCGATGAAGATCAGCATAACTCTTTTGTCGATCTTGTGAGGTTTTTATACGTTGTCGGATCGTTTGAATCTTTTCTGTAGTCATACGTACCAACTTCGGTCCCAACAACGTTGCTTCACCCACCTCATCCCAGCATACTAGAGAACGACATTTTCTTCCATACAATGCTTCGAATGGAGCCATACCAACACTTGCTTGATAACTGTTGTTGTAGGAAAACTCCACCAATGGTAAGAACTTGTCCTAACTTCCCTTGAAATCAAGGACACAGAGTCTTAATAGATCTTCAAGTGTTTGAATAGTCCTATCTGATTGTCCGTCCGTCTGAGGATGATATGCCGAACTAAATCGTAAATCTGTGCCCATAGCTTGTTGTAAACTAACCCAAAATCGTGAAGTGAATCTTGGGTCTCGATCAGAAACTATGGATACTGGCATACCATGCAGTCTTACAATCTCGTTTATGTACATACGAGCCAGACGTTTAAGTGTATAAGTTTCTCGTATCGGTAAGAAATGAGCAGACTTAGTCAATCTATCAATAATGACCCAAATCGCATCTATACCTTGAGAAACCTTAGGAAGACCGGTAACGAAATCCATGGTAATGTGCTCCCACTTCCATTCTTGAATTTTAAGTGGTTGCAATGGACCTTTTGGTACTTGATGCTCCGCTTTGACTCGTTGACAAGTTAGACACCTTGAGATAAACAACGCTATCTCTCTCTTCATATTGCTCCACCAAAATGTATGACGAAGATCATGATACATTTTGGTACTTCCAAGATGGATTGCAAACGGTGTGTTGTGTGCCTCTATCATGATTTCATACTTTAAATCAGGGTTGTTAGGAACACAAAGTCTGGAGATGACTCGAAGTATTCCTTCTTTATCGATTCTTGCTTCCGGCATAGCACCTTCTTGCACTTTCTTCCTCATACGCATCAGCTCCAGGTCTGTAGCTTGAGCAGCTTTAACTCTATCGATTAAAATTGGTTCTACTCGTATATTTGCCATCATCACATGGGTCCCTGTAGTCTTTAACTCTATCTCCATCCTTTGCAAGTCACACAAAATGGGCCTTTGTGTTTACAATATCGCACTCGTACTTGCATATGATCTTCTACTCAATGCGTCAGCTACCACGTTCGCTTTTTCAGGATGGTATTGAATGGTATGATCATAATCTTTCAACAGTTCAAGCCAACGTCGTTGTCGCATGTTGAGTTCTTTTTGAGTGAAAAAATATTTGAGGCTTTTATGATACGTAAAGATCTCTACCTTCTCTCCATACAAGTAATGCCTCCAAATTTTAAGTGCAAAGACAACAACTGCCAACTCTAGATCATGAGTAGGATAATTCCTCTCATATTTCTTGAATTGTCTTGATGCATAGGCTATGACTTTTCCATATTGCATGAGAACGCATCCCAACCCTTTGCTCGAAGCATCACTGTAGATGATAAATCCCTCCGAGCCAGATGGTATTGTTAGAATAGGTGCTAAAATGAGTCTCCTCTTGAGTTCTTGAAAACTCTTCTCACATTCTTCGCTCCAATCGAACTTTGTATCTTTCTGAGTCAGCTGAGTTAATGGAGTAGCGATTCGAGAAAATCCTTCCATGAATCTCCGATAATAACCAGCTAAACCAAGAAAGCTACGTACTTCGGTCACTGATTTAGGTTGCTCCCAGCTTTGAATAGCTTCAATCTTTGCCGGGTCAACAGATATTCCACGACTTGGTACTACGTGCCCAAGGAATGCTACCTCCTCCAGCCAGAACTCGCATTTCTTCAACTTGGCATAAAGCTTTTATTCACGAAGCTTTTGGAGTACCAGCCTCAAGTGTTGTTCATGAACTTCATGACTTTTGGAATAAATAAGGATGTCATCAATAAAGACGACCACAAAGTGATCCAAATATTCCTTGAATACCCGGTTCATCATATCTATGAAGGCAACAGGAGCATTAGTCAATCCAAAGGACATGACTAGGAATTCATAATGCCCGTACTGAGTTCTGAAAGTCGTCTTTGGAATATCCTCAGTTCTAACCTTCAGCTGATGATATCCAGAACGAAGATCGATCTTTGAAAAGAATTGTGCTTCTTGCAACTGGTCAAACAGGTCATCAATACGTGGCAATGGGTACCTGTTTTTAATGGTGACATGATTTAACTCCCGATAATCAATACAAAGTCGCATACTTCCATCTTTCTTCTTCACGAATAGAACAGGAGCACCCCAAGGAGAAGTACTAGGACTAATAAAGCCAATGTCTAACAATTCCTGCAGTTGGATCTTTAACTCCTGAAGTTCAATAGGAGCCATTCGATACGGGGCTTTGTACCGGGTTCAAGGTCGATACAAAATTCAATTTTACGCTCTGGGGGTAGGCCAGGAAGTTCTTCAGGGAATACGTCAGGAAATTTATTAACAATAGGAATATCATTCAAAACTGACGTATTTTTGTTTAGATCCGTGACATGAGCTAAGAAAGCTTGACATTCGTTTTTCAATAAACGAATAGCTTTATGGTTTGAGATGACAGAGATTGATTTTAATGGTTTGGTTGCTTGAATTCGCATAATACGTCGATTAGGAATATGAAAGCTAACAACCTTACGAAAATAATCAATTTTTGCATGATGAGTAGTTAACCAATCAATCCCTAGAATCACGTCAAATGCAAGTATTTTTTAATAAAATAAGATCGACAGGTAATGTGTGGGTACCAACTTGAACCAAACAAGACTTATAAACCGTGGATGTAATGAAGGTTTCTCCCAGTGGAGTTTCAACAGATAAGTCAAAGTCTAATTTCTCCGGAGTCAAATTTAATCGATGAGCGCAAGTAGGAGAAATAAAAGAATGGGTAGAACTGGTATCAAATAAAGTATAGACTTCGTTAGAGTTTATGATAACCTTACCCGTGATGACCTCATTCGGGTTCCTTGCTTTCTGGGAGGTCACAACAAATGCTCTCCCTTGCACTACCGGTTTTGACTTTTTTGGGACGGCCTTTGGTGTCTCCATCCTGGCTGAACTTGTTTTTGGTAAACGACAAAATTGAGCTAAATGACATTCTCTTCCACAATTATAACATGCTTTAGACGACATCGCGTAGTTTGGACTGATGTGCCCCTCCCCTCCGCATTTGAAACATATGATAGGTGGTCATTTTCCTTCCTTAACAACGGGTGCTGATGCTGACGTCTTTCCATCATTATTGAATCTCCTCTTCTTGAAATGACCATTCTTATTGTTTTGGCCCTGATTACCACCGAAGTGGTTACCATTTCTGGCCTGTTGATTCCCTCCACGCTTGTTGTCACCGCTTCGATGACTGCTCTAACTGGTATTATCATTTTGCCGACTGCTCTGTTTTGGTTGCGTTGACTCATTATCGTGCTCCACTAACTGATCCCTATTCACAACATCTGAATACAAACACAGTTTATGAGAAATAAGATGTTGACGTATCTCAGGTTTCAAACCTCGCAAAAACATTCGCGTCATTCGCTTTTCATTATCCACCAAGTGGGACGCAAACCGGGATAACTCAGCAAATTTAGCCTCATGCTGCGACACGGTCATATTATTCTGCTCCAATTTGATGAACTCCACCTCCTTCATGTGACGAACACTTTCGGGAAAGTATTTGTCATTGAACAGCTCGTGGAACTTCTCCCAAGACATCTTCAGTGTGGCATGTTGAGTACGCTTAATCGATTCCCACCAGTAATCTGCCTCTCCTCGCAACATAAAGGCGGCAAAGGGAACCTTTTGCTCCTCGGAGCATCCCAAGACATCAAATATCTTGGTGATCTGCTTTATCCATGTTTACGCTACAAGTGGTTTTGGCTCTCCCTTAAACTCCGGTGGTCCCAGCTCCTTGAACTGTTTAGCGGTGACCGTCCGAGAGTTTTCAGTGTTTCCACCTACATTTTGAACAGGAGCCGCTCTCTCCTGCTGTTGCATGAACTGCATAAAGCTTCTGAATATTTCATCATTCATCATTTGGTCAGTATTGTTGTTTGCATGAGGATTGTCGCCTTCCTGATGCACATTATCCCGATTATTGATATGTGGTAAATCAACAGTCACCTGTGCTCCATTGCTATTCTCAACATTCTCGGATGCCATTTTCAGATACTGCCACAAAACAAAAGTTAATTGACATGTCATATATTATCCTTATATTCTGACCGACCAATTAAATACCATGCAAATAAACTTAGGTAGGTCATACTAGCGAAGGAATTTCCCGTCTCTCCCCTCCTAGTTCTATTCTCACATCTTAGCCAGGGATCATATCCCTAAGCTCTGATACCAACTATGACGCCCCCAAAATTAGGTATACATCACCTATCTTGGGTCGCCAGATACATGGTACAGAATTCAAATACAACTTACTAATACAACTGTCATGTACAATACGACAAAACATAACTGTGAGTTTGAATACAAATATTGTCTACTAGAGAGTATCCATACTCAAAAGGAGTCCTTATTACAATTATTACCACACTATTTCACAGAATAGTGAGGACTACTAATGCTATCCTTTAGACCATCACTCCGTTCCCCGACTCGTCCCAGCTATATTTTCATTTCCTGAAGAGAACAGTGAAAGAAATTGTGAGCTCAACTAGCCCAGTAAGAAATATTATGACTAAGATAATGTAGAATAAATTATCATTAGCCTTCAACAGTGTTAAACTGATAAAATATAACGAACATCAAGTTTAACTACAATGGAACAAGCAATCCATTAAAAGAGTCAAGTAGAAAATAAAATCTACTATCTTCTATGATTTAAAAGGTTTTTCAACACTGTTATCGCTGGGACTCAGCTTAATAAAATAACCCACATCATCAAATCACCCCTGCACTACGACCAAGGATATTCATGTATTCATTAATGGTCATGATCATGCCAACAACTGTCCATCAATGCACTACGGGCCAATGAGAACTTTACCACATCATTTGTAACATTACGATCATGATTATACCGAATAATCCCTAGTCATAATCATACCAAGTCCATCTATGCACTACAGGCCACATATGACTTTCAACATTTTATAAACATGAGGATGATGACAATGATATAAGAATTCAATAAAACAAGTTCAAGAATTAATTTATCCAAGAATTAACAACGTCCAAATTGTCAACATGATACTGCTTTGTGGAGTAAAATTCAAGAATGATTAGAATAACATTTTCATGAAAAGATACTGGATGAAACGTACTTATCAAGGATATTCCACTAATTTCATGGAGTATAGAAGTTAAAACTTAACCAACTGAGTATAATAAAGAATGGAATAACAAAAGAAATCTCCCGGCATGCGATAGACCGCACAGACAGGTTATTCTAACAGAATAATAAATAATGAAACCAGGTCCGACGTAAATGCACAGACAGGATATTCCGATAGAATAATAAATAATGGAACCAGGTCCGGCGTAAACGTACAAACATGATATTTCGACAGAATAATAAATAATGGAACTAGGTCCGGTGTAAAATACACAGACAGGATGTTCCAACAGAATAATAATAAGACGGAACCAGGTCTGGTGTAAAATACACAGACAGGATGTTCCAACAGAATAATAATAAAAACGGAACCAGGTCCGGTGGAAAACACACAGACAGGATGTTCCAACAGAATAATAGAAGAATGTCACCAAGTATAGGGTAGACCGCGTATACAGGTTATTCCAACAGAATAATAAGAAATGGAATAACAAAAATTTTCTTCATGAATAAGAAAAAAGAACACCCCTTACCGTTTTAAAGAAGAACTGAAATAAGGAAGTAGTTAAGTAGCAGAATATTTTTCTTCTCTCTCTCTCTATAGTTTCTCTCTATAGAGTTCAGTGAATTCGTAAGAAATAATAAAGGAATGAGCTGCTATTTATAGAAAAATGGAATGCATAGTAACTAATCCATGAACGGTCCAGATTGATTACTTTAATCTGACGGTCCATATTTAAAGAAAAATCTTTTAAATAAAATATAATATATTCTAATTATAAAATAACTTTAATAAAGTATTATGCTTTATATAAAAAGATGTTTTTATTTTATTACGTTAATAATACGAATAAAACAAAACTTCATTATCGCTAAATAATTCATATTATTAATTGACAATAATTAAATCAAACTGAGTGACTTCTTACATAAGCATTAATAATCAATACTGTGTGTTACTATGCAACCACACGTATTACTGTACTTTTACTACCAAGTAGTTCAACAGTATCAATGGTAAAACTTCTGCCTTTATTTTTAATAAAATATTTTTGTCGCTTTCTCAATCCGACAATAATTCTGTTGTGGGGTCCACCAATGATTGTGCCGTTGTACGAATATTCTCTGTTAAAACGAATATTCCCCGACCAATCGAATATTATATAACAACTTGCGTACTTTGTAAAATTTATAAATATTATCCACAACTATAACATTATATTAAATTAACTCCATAATATTTAAAAATGATATTTATAGAAAATTCATCTTTATTTATAAAAGTTAGGGTCTTACAACACCTCATTTTATATTGCATGCATGAAGTAACTTTATTACTCAATTATATGCAACTACACATAAAAACAATTAATTAAATAATATAATATTAATTAATCTTTCTCTCATTAAATCATTCCTTCATTAATTTAATTAGACCATCACTTAGTCCATCATCATGCCAGCAAAGGCATATCACATAAACTTAAATTAAGATTTTCATTATTTCCTCCATATTTCTCAATCATCATACTCAATTCAAGTTAATTGAATTATCACCACTCATGCCACGAATATATATATATATATATATATATATATATATATATATATATATATATTCACACAATAATTATTCTCAATATTAATATTATTTATTAAAATTTGCGGGTATTACAATTGTCATCAAATTATATTACCCTCACTTATATAGTTCGGTAAAATCTAATTAAAGACTTGCTAGTGAGAATAAGGATCTCATTTCAAATGTCTATAGCCTTGTGTGTGCACAACAAACTATATATAAATAAATAGGCAGACAACTCTTGTCAATTATATCAACATATAACTCCTATTCTTTTGCCTCTTAGATCATAATGGTCAAGTGTGTGCACATCCAAACTAAAATAATTCAAGTTAAGTCCAACCTAGCACTCAATATATTCAAAAGAAAAATGTTATCCTTGTGGTGACACAACAAAACGGCATCGTTCAATCTATTTATAAGCATCAAATATGATAAAAATAACATCTCAAAAAATTAAGATAAGAACACAGCAAACTTATAATAATTAATTGATACTCTATTATTTTTATAATACTAGAAGGCGACGTTCGATATTCTAAATATCTTTGAACGCTTAGGACTTTATATAAAATCTTTGAGGGATTTGTTATTATTTTGTCTCATCTCGTTTAGCGTGCACGCGCGCACACACACACACACACACACACACACATATATATATGGACTTTATTCTAGTTTGGTTCACTAGAGCCACCAAGTGAACCTGTGATGCCCCCAAATTCAGACCACACTTGTCTCAAATTTGGTTATCGCGTACTAACTCTAATAACATACTAAAATCATCACAACGGAATAATAGAATAAATTACATTGTTATAATATAATTATTCTCGTCCCAAGGGTTAGTAACTTAAACATCTCTTACATACCTCCAACATCATGAAACATAATTTAGATATAACTAATACATGTCACATCTCATGTCATTACATGAATATAATAATCTCCACTAAATATAAACTACTCAGTAGCCTTGCCCTTGCCTTATCAATGCCTGAGGAGCTGCCTTGCTCTGCCTTAACTGAAATATTTTTAAGAAAAGCAAGAATGAGTAATAAATTTGCCCAGCAAGTAATATGGCAAAAAAAAAAAAAGAAATCAATATAGCTTTAATTTCTCAAGGGTATAACAATAATGATAGTTTAAGATAGCAAGAAGTATCGATGAATATCAACAATAGTCGCTATGAACAGAAAATATCAATAATATTCAATGATTAATCAATTCAAGATTTCAAAGTAATGAATACTGAGCAGTCACTAAGGACTATGAACTTCTCCTAGAATTAACAGTAATAAACTGATAATTCTACAAAATGAGTACAACAGGTGATCAGCCTAAAGTACCCTATATTATGTGTGCGAACGAGAATTTTATAATTTATTTTAATATTTATTGAATTAAATAAATATTTTTCGATGATTTAATTATTGGATTAAATAATTAATTGATGCAATTGTGGTAGATTAATTTAATTTTATGTGTTGCATTTATTAAGTTAATGTGAAGAATAATTATTATTCAAATATATAATTATGTGAGCTTGCTGAAGTAAATGAATTATTTAATTAAGCATGATGTTATTTAATTAATGTAATTATTAATTAGAGATTTAATAAATTGTCATTATTTAGTAATGAGATATTTAATTATGTGACTATACGAAATTATGAGAAATTATTATATTTTATTAAATTAAATAAGATATATGGATTATTGTGCAAGTGGATGTGACATTGATTAAACTATATTGTAAAGGTTTTTATTAAATTAATTAGTTTTGTAATATATTAAGCATAGCCAAACATGGCCTTAGTGGGAGTTGCCACCAGTTAACCATGACTGGGTTAACTGGCCATGATGCGCGTCTGTTCTTGGCTATATTATGCGTATGCTCCTTCTTTTTTATTATTCTTCTAAGTCTGATAAAAACATCACAGAGACAAAGTTTGAGAAATTGTTGAGTGAGTTTGCTTGGTGTGTAAGAATTTTTGAGGAAGGCTTTAATTCATCTTCTATTACTTTATCTACGCTTGGGTAATCTCCTCAACCTAATTGTTATATTTACGTCTTTTAAAATTTCCATGAGTAATTGGTTTAGGAGTAATGTTTATGTGTGTTATGTTATATCAAATTGTGTTTAATTATGTATATGTTGTAAACCATAACATCAAATTCATGAAAACATGTCGTATATGATTTCTACAAAATTATAGAGTATGAGTTTTGGCCTTATGGCCTTATACGTGATATTTTATGTATTGATCGTATATTATCCCTAAAATTTACACTCCTATATTATTATGCATGTTGATACGAAGAGACCAAGCCTTAAACGAACGGATTCGGTGTTATAACGAATTTGTAGTGTTAAATTTATGATTTTGTTCATTAACTTCAAGAACAGTCAAATTTTACATAATTTAATTCTGTTTTTGGGTGTTTTAAATGGTTAAAATCACTTTACAAAGGTTGGGTTATGTTTATGTATAAATTATAACATATGGGTATGTGTAATTTGGTGAAATTAGTGTTAAAAATGTGTTGATTTCGCTGAATTCTGTGTTCTTCGCGAACTGGAAACTCAAAGTTTGGGGTTTCGCGCCGCGGCACCAACTCCCAGTTCATTTCTCGCGCTGCAACACCAAGTACCAGGTCGAAGCGCCAATACTCAGTATAAAAGTGGCGCCGCAGTGCCACTTAGCAGAATGTCCAGAAATGTATCTTTTTATGATAAGTCTAGCAATGTGTTAGTAACTTAATGTAATGAACATGTAAACATGTTAGAAATATAATGAAATGATGACATAGTTGTGTAACATGTAAATAACATAATTACATGTGAATTGAATTATTGAATACATAATTAGGTTGATTATTTATGAAGTGATATTATGTGATAGTTAATGTGATAAATTGATTAAGTATAGTCAATAATTAAATTAGACAAAAAGAAAGAGTTTGTGATGATTAATTAAGTTATAATTAACTGGTATTGTGTATGTGAATGGTATGTAGGATTTAATTCAAAGAACGAGTTTAGTTAAAGTATAATCTACGCACGAGGCAAGTTTCCTAAACTTAAACTCTTAAAGTTGAGCAAGTTCCCTAACCCTACTTGTCATTATTGTTCAAGCTTATTATTTACCTTGAATAAACTATCGTTACTATTATTCAAGTTCAAATGATTTATTAAAGATTGATTATCTTTTCAAAGTATGATTTAGTTATACAATAATTGTTCTATTGTATACTTATTGAGATTATTATTCAAACTGAATATCATTATTGTTGAACCTTATTAGACTAGTGAAACCTTAATGATTCAACTAGTCCATAGTTGATGAGCGTTCTAAATTTCAGAACCTTAATGAATTATCCAAACTAAACTTCCTTTGGTGCGGACTCGAATGTCAAACTGAGATGAACAACCCTGTATAGGGGATTATTTACGCTTAGCGTTAAGATATTGTGCACAGTATGGTACTAAGGGCTGATCCCCCTAAGTACGAGAAGAAGGTCCATAGTCTTATGACTGTTAAAGGTTTCAAGTAAAACCCTTGTTAACCTAGGACATAGTTCAAGGTCTTATGACCCTCAAAATTCTTTTGATTCTTGTTATTCACTCTTGATTCAAAAGTTGAGCTTTTATTCAGATGTCTTTGATTTATTCGCATGTTATTATACTGTTATTTTATTTTTATACTTGTGGGCATTTGTGCTCACTCTTGCTTAATAATAACATTGCAGTTAAGAACGAAAGAGCTGACGAACCTTCCACTAGTAAGGGCAAGGGCAAAGTTAGCAAATGATGGAGACTTGTTATTTGATATGACTTGTTATTTTATATTATGTATTTGTTTAAGACTTAAGTTAAAGATGTTGTTTAAGACTTATTTATTTATAATTCCGCACAGATGTTTAAGGTTAGTTTAACTTGGGATTGTATTATTATTCAGATGTTGTAACCCTTAAGGGAAAGATTTTATTTCTATTTAATGCATGGTTGCATTTATTATGGGTAGATAGAAAGATGATATTTGTATCGTGAACACCAAATCTTGTGGAAATGGAAGTACCAGATTTGGGGGTGTCACAGGTTGGTATCAGAGCTGTAGGTTATGAACCTTAGGTGGGGGATCAACCTTAGGTAGTAACCTTATAGAAAGAAGATAGTAAAGGAAAACTCTTATCGAGTCTTAAGAAATGAATTTTTGGGTAATTCATTGAAGATAATAAAATACATTAGGTGTTTATGTGTTAATTTATGTGCTCGTTAGTACGACTTAGTAACTAAAACTTAAAATTTTGTTGCCAGGATGACGAATGTTGGAGAAGCTAGTCAAGTTGGGGAGGAAGAACCCCGATTACCTATAGTACCTACAGAGGAGGAGCCCCGAGACATACATGTTGTTAGGGAACAGTTAGTTCAGAGGGAGTCATCTCCATTGATCACCATTGTTGGTCAGGAGCATGAGCCTGAGACTGATCTTGAGGAGGATCCTGAGGAGGAGTTTGATGAGGAAGAAGAAGAAGAGGAGTTACCACGGTACACCGTTGATGCAGAGATGTATGACACATTATACGACCGTAACGTGGATTTACAAGACGAGGTTCAGGAATTGACTGAGCGAGCGACTGTTCAGCAATCTACTTTAGAGGAGAAGGAGAGGGAGATTTCGACTCTTCACACACGATTGGGAAATGTAGAATGGGATTTGGTCAATGAAAAGGGTCAAACCGAAGATAAGACTGAGAAGATAGAGAAGCTGAAGAAGGAACTGAAAGAAACCTCCGGAAGACTGAAAATAGCAGAGGAAGAATGGGTAAGAGAATCACGTCGAGCTGATCATGCAGAAGATGATAGTCGTGCAAAGAAGGCAAAGCTTGAAGAGACATACTCCGCATTTAATCATGCAATGGATGCGGCTCAGGAACAAGTTTTGAGATACCCCATCCAGTTCGAAGGACTTCCGTCGTATATGCTGGATCGCAGGACGATATCTCGTATCATGGATGAGGAGCGTGGCAAGGCTATTCAGCACCTTGATAGACAGGACTAGAATCTATTTAATTATGTGAAAGACTTAATTAGTTTTTATATGTAAATTCCGATGTGTTTATGAACGAAGGAATATGTTAATATTTTAAATCATGTGAATTCTTTATTCCATGATAGTTGATGTAAATAGCAGTTATGCTATAGTTTGATGTTAGAATTTTGAGTTGAATTAAATATATTAAGTTGTTTGAGATGATGTATTAAATTGTTGAGTAATGCCTTAACTACTTAGAGAAATAAATAAAGTCTTAATAAGCGTTTATTTTATCAGAAATATGCCGCCAAGGAGAAGATAACAACGTCAACCGGCTCAGGAAGAGTCAACCAATAATAACAACAACGCCAACTCTAATCCTGTTCAGCAGTTGGTGAACTTACTGACGGGAGCAATGAACAATCAACCTCAAGCTCCACCAAACACAACGTTTAAAGACTTTAAGGCGGTGGGACCGCCAGAGTTCAAAGGTTCCAGGAACCCAATCGAGGCTCAAACGTGGGTCATGGAAATGGAGAAAGTATTCGACATTCCTAGGGTTAGAGAAGACCAGAAGACTGCTTTCGCAACGTTTATGCTGAAGTCTGAGGCTAGCTACTGGTGGCAAGCAAACAAAGTGCGACGAGGTGAAGGTGTAATTTCGTGGGAGAGATTTAAAGAAATATTTTTCGAAATGTACTTTCTAACTAGTTCGCAGAATCAGATGGAGATTCAATTTCTGAAACTGAAGCAAGGAAACATGAGCGTACCTGAATACGTGGCTAAATTCGATGAGTTGGCAAGGTTTTCCCCGTACCAAGTACACACTGACGAAAGAAAGGCCAGCTGATTTGAACAAGGACTAAAGCCTTGGGTTTACAGTAAGGTGTCAATGTTTCAGATAAACACATTTGCCGGAGTACTAGAAAAGGCCATCCTCGCTGAAAGTGGAAGCGATGCGGTGACCAAGTACAATCAAGAGCAGAAGAAGAAGAAGAGTGAAGGTGAAGAAAATAACAAGACTGGTGGAAGTAACACTGGGGGTAGTCATAATCAGAAGAGAAAGTGGATGGATAACTCGTCAGCTGGAAGTCATCAAGGAGGGCAGAAGAAGAAAATTGAAGCGTGCTCAAACTGCGGAAAAGCTCCTCTGGGAGTTTGCATGAAAGGGAAGCGAGTGTGCTACAATTGTGGTCAGGAAGGTCACATAGCACCAAACTGTCCAAACCCAAAGAAGGGTGCTTGTTTTAACTGTGGTTCTAAAGATTATCTAGCAAGAGACTGCCCCAAGAAGGGTTCAGGAGGAGCAGTGCAAGGAGGTAACCGTGGAAATAGTAGTGAAAATACCTTAACCATCACCGGACCAGCTGCAACAAACCGACCGACCGCCAGAACTTTCAATATGACAGTGCAGGACGCAATCCAGTCTCATGAGGTGGTGTCAGGTATCATTCCGATCAATGAAATTAATGCTTATGTTTTATTTGATTCAGGTGCTACTTGTTCCTTTATATCCAAAGACTTTGCTAATAGTTTAGATTTACTTATGGATGAGTTGGAATATCCCATGAGTATAGAAATTGCGAATAGAGAGATAATTCCTGTTAAGTACGTGTTTAAGAACTGTAGGGTGGATATTAAGGGTAATATCATGAATGTAGATCTAATCCCTATTCGGCTTGGGGAATTTGACGTTATTTTGGGTATGGATTGATTATCCAATTATGGGGCGGTAATTGACTGTTAGAAGAAGCGTATTAACCTTATGACTCCATCAAAGGTTATATTTTATGGTAGCAAGTCGCCTAGACAAGCGAGTTGTCTGACGATGATGCAGGCCAGGAGGTTGTTAAGACAAGGCTGTGTAGGATATCTAGCTTACATAGTCGGCAGTCGAAAAGAGAATCTAAAGGTAGAAGAGATACCGATTGTGAGGGACTTTGTCGATGTATTTCCAGACGATTTGCCAGGACTTCCACCAGATAGAGAGGTAGATTTCGTGATCGATTTGGCACCCGGAACCGCTCCAATATTGAAGGCACCATACCGAATGGCACCAGTAGAGATGAAAGAACTGATGGTCCAACTACAAGAATTGCTGGACAAGAAGTACATTCAACCGAGCGTATCACCACGGGGAGCGCCGGTATTATTCGTGAAAAAGAAGAATGGATCGATGCGGCTCTGCATTGACTACAGAGAACTGAACAAGGTCACGATTAAGAATAGATATCCATTACCAAGAATTGA
Source organism: Panax notoginseng (assembly GCA_016801055.1). Classification (NCBI taxonomy): domain Eukaryota; kingdom Viridiplantae; phylum Streptophyta; class Magnoliopsida; order Apiales; family Araliaceae; genus Panax; species Panax notoginseng. The sequence goes on from CM029015.1 coordinate 112,807,009, forward strand.
CGATTTTTTTGATCAATTAAAGGGAGCAGGATACTTTTCCAAGATAGACTTGAGGAGTGGTTATCACCAACTGAAGGTGAGGCCAGAGGATGTACCGAAGACATCGTTCAGAACGCGATACGGTCAATACAAATTTTTAGTAATGTCGTTTGGTTTAACGAATGCTCCTACAGCATTTATGGGACTAATGAATAGTGTGTTCAAGCCATTTCTGGACAAATTCGTGGTGGTATTTATAGACGACATTATGGTATATTCCAAAACCAAAGAAGAACATGAAGAACATTTGAGGTTAACGTTAGAAGTATTGAGAAGGGAGAAGTTGTACGCTAAATTTTCAAAATGCGAATTCTGGATCGAGCGAGTACAATTTCTTGGTCACGTGATTGATAAAAATGGGATTTCGGTAGATCCATCCAAAGTAGAAGCCGTGATTAACTGGGATCAACCGAGAACGCCGTCAGAAGTAAGAAGTTTTCTTGGATTAGCGGGATATTATAGAAGATTCATTCAAGATTTTAACAAGATTGCAACTCCGTTAACGAATTTAACTCGAAAAGCTGTGAAATTTGTTTGGACGGAGAAGTGTGAGGAGAGCTTTCAATAATTAAAGAAGAAGTTGAGTACGGCACCTGTGTTATCTCTTCCGGATGATACAGGAAATTTTGTTGTTTTTAGTGATGCATCGCATAAAGGACTTGGCTGTGTGCTAATGCAAAACGGCAAAGTCATCGCGTATGCATCACGACAGTTGAAGGATTACGAGAAGAGATACCCGACCCATTATTTGGAGTTAGCTGCAGTTGTTTTTGCTTTAAAAATTTGGAGGCACTATCTCTACGAGGAGAAGTGTGAAATATATACGGACCACAAGAGTCTAAAATATATTTTCACACAGAAGGACTTAAATATGTGTCAGAGAAGATGGTTGGAATTAATCAAGGATTACGACTGTGAAATTTTATACCATCCGGGTAAGGCGAATGTGGTTGCCGATGCCTTAAGTAGAAAGGGTCGTGAGAAAGTGATGATGTTAACTGCTCAGGAAGAGCTAATTGTGGAAATGGAGAAACTGGAATTGAAAGTGAAGTATCTAATGGAGATTGATGAGAAGCTATTTCATATGCAATCTGGTACAACTCTACTAGATAAAGTGAAGGAGGCTCAGCTTCAGGATGATGAATGCAAAAAGGTGACAAAGAAGATATCTGAAGGAATCGAACCGAGATTTAAGATGGATAAGGAAGGAATACTGAGATTTGAAAGTAGAATTTGGGTACCACCAGTACAAGAGATTAAGGATGATATTTTAAGTGAGGCTCGTAGTTCACGATATTCGATTCACCCTGGTAGTACCAAATTGTACCAAGATCTTCAACAACATTTTTGGTGGCCGAATTTGAAATGTGATGTTGCAGAATGTGTTGCCAAGTGTCTGACCTGTCAGAAAGTAAAAGCAGAACATCAGAGACTAAGTGGTTTACTTCAACCGTTAGAGATCCCAGAATGAAAATGGGAACACATTACAATGGACTTCGTGGTTGGCCTTCCGACGACTCAGAAAGGCTATGACGTAGTATGGGTTATCGTTGACCGACTGATGAAATCTGCACACTTCCTTCCAATCAAAATAAGATTCAACTTAGATCAGTTGGCTAGGCTATACGTAAAAGAGATTGTTTCGAGGCATGGAGTACCGGTATCAATTGTTTCAGATAGAGATCCGCGCTTCACATCAAATTTCTCGAAACGTCTTCAGGAATGCTTGGGTACACAATTGCGAATGAGTACAGCTTACCACCCTCAAACAGACGGACAGAGTGAGAGAACGATTCAAACATTAGAAGATATGTTAAGAGCCTGTGTGATGGACTTTAAAGGAAATTGGGATGATCACCTACCATTAGTAGAGTTCAGCTACAACAACAGTTACCACGCTAGTATAGGCATGCTGCCGTACGAAGCGTTATACGGCAGAAAGTGCAGAACTCCGTTTTACTGGGATGAAGTTAGTGAAAGACAATTGCTAGGGCCAGAACTGGTACAGCAGACAGCAGAAATAGTTAAAGTAATCCGAGCACGACTGGTAGCGGCTCAAGACCGACAGAAGAAATACGCTGATCCACATCGTAAAACTATCGAGTTTGAATCAGGTAGTTATGTTTTCTTGAAGGTCTCTCCCTGGAAAGGAAAGATCAGATTCGGAAAGAAAGGAAAATTGAGCCCAAGATTCATTGGATCCTTTGAAGTACTGAGAAGAATCGGAGAAGTTGCGTATGAGGTAGCCTTACCTCCAGTACTAGAGACTATCCATAACGTCTTCCATGTTTCTGTGTTACGACCCTACAAGCCTGATTACAAGCATGTAATCGAATACGAACCCCTATATTTTGAGAAAGACTTATCTTACGAAGAAATTCCTGTCCAAATTGTCGACCGAAAAGAACAAGTTCTGAGAAATAAAGTTATACCTTCAGTTAAGGTAATTTGGAGAAACCACAACGCTGAATAAGCTACGTGGGAACTGGAAGAGAATATGATGAAGAATTACCCTCATTTATTTACTTAATTATTTGTAAGCGATTTTGGGGATAGAATCTTTGTAAGGGGAGGAAGAATGTAACGGGTCGAGATTTATTGAGTCGTGATTCTGGGGACAGAATCCTTTTAAGGGGAAAAGATGTGACGAACGAGAATTTTGTAATTTATTTTAATATTTATTGAATTAAATAAATATTTTTTGATGATTTAATTATTAGATTAAATAATTAATTGATGCAATTGTGGTAGATTAATTTAATTTTATGTGTTGCATTTATTAAGTTAATGTGGAGAATAATTATTATTCAAATATATAATTATGTGAGCTTGCTGAAGTAAATGAATTATTTAATTAAGCATGATGTTATTTAATTAATGTAATTATTAATTAGAGATTTAATAAATTGTCATTATTTAGTAATGAGATATTTAATTATGTGACTATACGAAATTATGAGAAATTATTATATTTTATTAAATTAAATAAGATATATGGATTATTGTGCAAGTCGATGTGACATTAATTAAACTATATTGTAAATGTTTTTATTAAATTAATTAGTTTTGTAATATATTAAGCATAGCCAAACATGGTCTTAGTGGGAGTTGCCACCAGTTAACCATGACTGGGTTAACTAGCCATGATGCGCGTCTGTTCTTGGCTATATTATGCGTATGCTCCTTCTTTTCTATTATTCTTCTAAGTCTGATAAAAACATCACAGAGAGAAAGTTTGAGAAATTGTTGAGTGAGTTTGCTTGGTGTGTAAGAATTTTTGAGGAAGGCTTTAATTCATCTCCTATTACTTTATCTACGCTTGGGTAATCTCCTCAACCCAATTGTTATATTTACGTCTTTTGAAATTTCCATGAGTATGGCTTAAGTCTTCTGTGAAACTCTGTAATTGATTTAGGAGTAATGTTTATGGGTTATATGTGTGTTATGTTATATCAAATTGTGTTTAATTATGTATATGTTGTAAACCATAACATCAAATTCATGAAAACATGTCGTATATGATGTAAGACCCCAACTTATTAATGAATAAAATCAAATTTTCTCTAAATATTATTGTGAATAATAAGGGGTTAATTTGATATAATACTTTGGTTATGGGTGAAATGTGCAAATTTTACAAAATAAGCAAGTGGTTATAAAATATTCATTTTGTCGGGGAATATTCGTTTGGTCGTGGAATATTCTTGCTGTCGGGGAATATTCGTACGACGACGCAGCCTTGTGTGGGTCCCATAACGAAAAGCGATTGGATGAAGAAAACGACTAGTATACTTTATTTATAAATAACGGCGTAGTTGTTACCGTTAATACTGTTGGAATACCCGGTGGTTAAAATACAGTAGCACACGGTATTGCACCAATTATTGATTCTTACGAAGGAAGACACTACTCAATAATTGTTACAGTAGTTATTGTTCAATATTTTATTTTATTGATTCAATAATTACTGCGTTGATATTTTATATTATTGTTGTTTCAATAATTGCTGCTGCACAGTATTTTCTATTATCAGATCAATAATTCATATTATTTGAATAATATTATTAGATAACATTATTGGCAATGTCTAAAAAGTTCTGTCTAAGGAGAGGTTTGGTCATCTAATTACGCGCCAGTAAGGAGAAATCCTTATTGGAAAGCTCCCTCTTTCCTGGGAACGGCCTGGTTGTCATAAATGTGATTCTGTAATATTATTTGTGAATAATTAATTATTGATTCATATGATAAGGAAATATTTATTTTATGTGGATATAAATGTTGGATATATTTATTGTGGTTAAAAATGAAGGAGTTAATGTTGAGGTGTTTTATCAGTATTTTTATCGGAATGGAGGTATTAAAAATCAAATCAGGGTTTTTGAGAAATATTGCGGGTGTTATAATTTTTAATCCGACCGTTGGATCGTGGTAATTATTGGATATGTTATACATATATAAGTTGAGTATATGTCCACAAATTTTGAACCGTTAAAAATGAACGCATGATTTATTATGAATTTTACGAGATGACTGGTTCAGAAATTGTTGAATTTTCGGAGTTTATCATTTTGATGGAAAATTTTAGAATTGGTGGGCCCCACTTGTGGTTGGTGAAGAAATGTGCTGAATTATATTTCAAATGTGGTGGGTGGGAATAGTAGCAGGTAAAACCATCAGGTTGCAGGTCAAACCTACTAAAATTTTCCTATAAATAAAGGGCTAAGTTAGAATTGAAAATCACACCAGAAACAAGTTTTCTCTCTTTCTCTCTCTAGATTATTGAGTGTATTTTGTGAGTATTTAGATACTTTGAGAGTTTCTATTCATCAGAGCAAGTTTCTTTCAGCCTTATACCGGTATTCCGACCAGAAGTACTGATATTTTGAGGTAAGGGATATTATTTTCTTCTTAAATGATATTATTTTCTTCAATATCATTATGCTGAAATATTGATATGAGTTTTTATCAAATTTGGAACTTTTTGTGTCGGGGTTACTATTCACGTATACGGCACTATTCACGTATACGGCACTATTCACGAATACGACACTATTTACCGAAAAATAAAATTTTTCCTTTTTGTCCAAGATGACTATTATGGTTACTATCTTTGATTGTATCCATGTTTTGATCTTTATTTTTGAATTCTGCTTCACAATTGATTATTATGAAGTATTATTGATCTTGGATAAACTGTTATATGAATCCCTAATATTTGTCCTTCTGCCTCACTGGATTCGTTTTCTTTAAGATATTTTTCATCATCCTCAGTCCTAAATGATGATATTACTAAATATCTTTGGCCTGTAGTGCAAAGATGTATGATTACTTGATGAATATCTTTGGCCTGTAGAGCAAAGATGAACAGGTGTTGAGATGAATATGACCGACAGGTGATACAAATGAATATCTTTGGCCTGTAGTGCAAAGATGAATATTTGGATAAAGATGATTATTAATTGATGTTACAGGAATAAAATATTGATGATGGACTTTTAAATCTTAGAAGATAGTAGAATTCTTTCTCTACTTGACTCTTCTAATGGTTTGCTGTTTCTGCTGCAGTTGTTGATCAAAAACTTGTTGTCGATTATATTCTATCAGATTTTTCCCTGTTGAAGACTAACGATAATTTGTTGTATATTATCTTAGTCATAATATTCTTTACTGGGCTAGTTGAGCTCACCCTTTTCCTTTTTGTTCCATTTTTCTTCTCAGGAGGTGAGAACATAGCAGGATCTAGTCGGGGTATGGAGTGATGGTTCTAGAAAGATGTTTTAGCAGTCCTCACTATTTTTGTAAAATAGTGTTTGAATAATTGTATTGAGGACTTATTTGAGTGTGGATATTGTCTAGAAGACAATATTTGTATTTAAACTCACAGTATGTGTTGTCGTATTTTGCACGACAATTGTATTATTGAAGTTGTAGTTTTCTTTCTGTACCATGTATTTGGCGACTCAGAATGGGTGTTGTATACCTATTTTGGGGGCGTCACAGTTGGTATCAGAGCTTAGGGATATGATCCCTGGCTGAGATGTGAGACAAGAACTAGGAGGGGAGAGACGGGGAATTCCTTCGCTAGTATGACCTGACTAAGTTTATTTGGTGTTTATTTGGTCGGTCAGAGTATAGGGATAATATGTGACATGTTAATTAACCTTTGTTTTGTGACAGTATTTGAGAATGGCAGCTGAGAACATTAATAATGGAGTAAATCAGACCGTGGAGACACCTTTGATCACCACCTAGAGGAACGTGCAACAGGAGGGCAATATTCGTCCTGTAAACAACGTTACCGAGCAAACGATGAATGATGGAATGTTTAGGAGCTTTTTGCAGTTCATGCAAAATCAGACGAGGGAGACTCGTGTGCAGAATACGGGTGGAAATGATAACGCGCGGTTTGTCACAGCTAAGCAGTTCAAAGAATTGGGACCACCAGAATTTAAGGGAAAGCCGGATCCGATCATGGCAGAAACGTGGGTCAAGCAAATTACCAAGATATTCGATGTCTTAGGATGCACGGAGGAACAGAAGGTTCCATTCGCCACCTTTATGTTCCGCGGTGAGGCAGACTACTGGTGGGAGTCTGTGAAGCGTACCCAGCCTGACGCACTCAACATGTCCTGGGAAACATTTCAAAAATTGTTCAATGACAAGTACTTTCCAGAAAGTATTCGTCATATGAAGGAGGTGGAGTTTATCAGACTGGAACAAAACAACATGACGGTGTCCCAGTACGAGGCGAAGTTTGCAGAGTTATCCAGGTTTGCACCTCATTTGGTCGAAAATGAGGAACGAATGACAAGGATGTTTCTGAGAGGTCTAAAACCTAAGATTTGGCAATATCTTATCTCTCATAAATTTTCTTTATATTCAGATGTTGTAAACAGGGCTCAATTATTAGAGCGAGATAATGAGTATGTGCAACCGAGGGACCACAACCAGGGTCATACCGGTGGCGGCAGTCATCGAAGCAATGAAAACCAGCAGGGAGGAAAACATTCGGACAAAAGCGGTAACCACTTTGGTGGTAATCGTGGTCGTGATAATAGAAGGAGCGAGTCGGGAGGAAATTTCAAGAAGAGAAGGTACAATAATGATAACGTGAAGACGTCAGCACAAACATCAACTATTTCTAGGGGAGGAGAACGACCACCGGTCGTATGTTACAAATGTGGGAAAGAGGGACATATCAGCCCAAACTGCCCACAACAATCCAAGGTATGTTATAACTGTGGAAAGGAGGGTCCTATAGCTCGAGAGTGTTCTGTAGCAAAACCAAGTTCAGCGGGGATGGTGACTCCAAAAGTTGTCCCCGATAAGTCGAAATCAGCGGTTCCTGGAAGGGCGTTTGTCGTGACTGGCCAAAACGCGAGAAACCCGAACGAGGTGATCACGGGTAAGCTAATCTTGAATTCTTGCGAAGTTTATACCTTACTAGATACCGATTCTACCCATTCTTTTATCTCTCCTGCTTGTGCTCAACGTTTAAACTTGACTCCAGAGAAATTAGACTTTGACCTATCTGTGGAGACTCCGTTAGGAGAAACTTTCATTACATCTACAGTTTATAAATCTTGCTTAATCCAAGTTGGCACAATCACATTACCTGTTGACCTTATCTCTTTAAAGATACTTACTTTTGATGTGATTTTAGGGATTGATTGGTTAACTACTCATCATGCCAAAATTGATTGTTTTCGTAAGGTTGTTAGTTTTCATATTCTTAACCAACCTGTTGTACGAATTCAAGCAACTAAGCCATTAAAATTAATCGCTGTCATACCAAGCCATAAAGCCATTCGTTTATTAAAAAACGGATGTCAAGCTTTCTTAGCCCATGTCACGGACTTGAACAAAAATACGTCAGTTTTGAATGATATTTCTATTGTTAGTGAATTTCCTGACGTATTTCTTGAAGAATTTCCTGGCCTAACCCAGAGCGTGATATTGAATTTTTGTATTGATCTTCAACCTGATACAAAACTCATTTCTAAAATCTCATATTGAATAGCTCCAATTGAACTTCAGGAGTTAAAAACCCAACTATAGAAGTTGGTACCCGAGCCTCTATCTGGTGACTTCCTTTGTGGAATGTACCAAAGCCAGACTCTCCGTAAGGGACTCTATATTTGTGTGGTGGTAAAACAATAGGTGCCATTGTGACGTGATATCCAAGATTGGGATATGAATCACAATTGAGAGCAACCGAAGTCGGTGACCAAAGTACGTATCTTTCTAGGCTTAGTTGGTTTTTATCGGAGATTCGTTGAAGGATATTCTCGAATCGCTATTCCATTAACGCAGCTGACTCGTAGAGATACAAAATTCGCATGGAGTGAGGAATGTGAGAAGAGTTTTCAAGAACTCAAGAGGAGACTCATTTCGGCACCTGTTCTGACAATACCATCTGGTTCGGATGGATTTGTTATCTACAGCGATGCTTCAGGCAAAGGGTTAGGATGTGTTCTCATGCAACATGGGAAAGTCATAGCCTATGCCTCACGACAACTCAAAGAATATGAGAGGAATTATCCTACTCATGATTTGGAGTTGGCAGAAGTCGTTTTCGCGTTGAAGATTTGGAGACACTACCTGTATGGGGAGAAAGTGGAGATCTATACAGATCATAAAAGCCTCAAATATTTCTTCACCTAAAAGGAACTCAACATGCGGCAGCGACGTTGGCTCGAGCTGTTAAAAGATTACGATCATACCATCCAATATCATCCTGAAAAAGCGAACGCGGTAGCTGACGCATTGAGTAGAAGATCATATGCAGGAACGAGTGCGATGATGTCAAGTATACGAGTAGAACCGACTTTAATCGATAAAGTTAAAGCTGCTCAAGCTACGGTCATGGAGCTGATGCGTATAAAGAAAAAAGTGCAAGAAGGTGCTATTCCAGAAGCAAGAATCGATGAAGAAGGAATACATCGAGTCAACTCCAGACTTTGTTCCTAACGATTTTGACTTGAAGCATAGAATAATGATGGAGGCACACAACACACCGTTTGCAATCCATCCTGAGAGTACCAAAATGTATCACGATCTTCGACATACATTTTGGTGGAGCAATATGAAAAGAGAGATCGCGGAGTTTATCTCGAAATGTTTAACTTGTCAACGTGTAAAAGTGGAGCATCAAGTACCAAAGGGTCCATTGCAACCACTTGAGATTCCAAAATGGAAGTGGGAACACATTACTATGGATTTTGTTACGGGTCTTCCCAAGGTTTCTCAAGGCATAGATGCGATTTGGGTTATTGTTGATAGATTAACCAAGTCCGCTCATTTCTTGCTGATACGTGAGACTTATTCCCTTAAACGTCTTGCTAGTATGTACGTGAACGAGATTGTGAGATTGCATGGCATGCCAGTATCCATAGTTTCAGATCGTGACCCAAGATTCACTTCACGATTTTGGGTTAGCTTGCAGAAAGCTATGGGCACGGATTTACGATTCAGTTCGGCATACCATCCTCAAACGGACGGACAATCAGAGAGGACTATTCAAACTCTTGAAGATCTATTAAGACTTTGTGTCCTAGATCTCAAAGGGAGTTGGGATAAGTACCTACCATTGGTAGAATTCTCCTACAACAACAGTTATCAGGCGAGCATAGGTGTGGCTCCATTCGAGGCGTTGTATGGAAGAAAATGTCGTTCTCCAGTATGCTGGGACGAGGTGGGTGAAGCAACATTGTTGGGACCAGAGTTGGTACGCATTACTACAGAGAAGATCCAAACGATTCGACAACGTATACAAACGGCACAGGATCGACAAAAGAGTTATGCGGATCTTCATCGGAAGGACGTGAAATTTAATATTGGGGATCATGTATTATTACGTGTTGCACCATAGAAGGGAGTTACAAGATTTGGGAAGAGAGGAAAGCTCAATCCAAGATTTGTTGGTCCATTTGAGATTCTTGAGCGAATAGGAAATGTGGCATATAGACTCGCATTACCTCCAAGCATGTCTCGTGTTCATAATATTTTTCACATATCTATGCTTCGTAAATATGTTAAAGACCCGAACCACATTATTGAGTTAGAACCAGACGAGATAGCTGAAGATTTAACGTACGAGGAGGTACCTGTTAAGATCTTAGATAGGAAAGAGCATGTCCTACGCACGAAGGTTATACCACAAGTTAAGGTTTTGTGGAGAAACCATGCTATTGAAGAAATGACCTGAGAGTTGGAATCAGAAATGAAAGCGAGGTATCCTCACCTTTTCGAAATATCAGGTACGTACGTCAATTTCGAGGACGAAATTTCATAAGGAGGGGAGGTTGTAAGACCCCAACTTATTAATGAATAAAATCAAATTTTCTCTAAATATTATTGTGAATAATAAGGGGTTAATTTGATATAATACTTTGGTTATGGGGGAAATGTGCAAATTTTACAAAATAAGCAAGTGGTTATAAAATATTCATTTTGTCGGGGAATATTCGTTTGGTCGTGGAATATTCTTGCTGTCGGGGAATATTCGTACGACGGCGCAGCCTTGTATGGGTCCCATAACAGAAAGCGATTGGATGAAGAAAACGACAAGTATACGTTATTTATAAATAACGGCGTAGTTGTTACCGTTAATACTGTTGGAATACCCGGTGGTTAAAATATAGTAGCACACGGTATTGCACCAATTATTGATTCTTACGAAGGAAGATACTACTCAATAATTGTTACAGTAGTTATTGTTCAATATTTTATTTTATTGATTCAATAATTGCTGCGTTGATATTTTATATTATTGTTGTTTCAATAATTGCTGCTGCACAGTATTTTCTATTATCAGATCAATAATTCATATTATTTGAATAATATTATTAGATAACATTATTGACAATGTCTAGAAAGTTCTGTTTAAGGAGAGGTTTGGTCATCTAATTGCGCGCCATTAAGGAGAAATCCTTATTGGAAAGCTCCCTCTTTCCTGGGAACGGCCTGGTTGTCATAAATGTGATTCTGTAATATTATTTGTGAATAATTAATTATTGATTCATATGATAAGGAAATATTTATTTTATGTGGATATAAATGTTGGATATATTTATTGTGGTTAAAAATGAAGGAGTTAATGTTGAGGTGTTTTATCAGTATTTTTATCGGAATAGAGGTATTAAAAATCAAATCAGGGTTTTTGAGAAATATTGCGGGTGTTATAATTTTTAATCCGACCGTTGAATCATGGTAATTTTTGGATATGTTATACATATATAAGTTGAGTATATGTCCACAAATTTTGAACCGTTAAAAATGAACGTATGATTTATTATGAATTTTACGAGATGACTGGTTCAGAAATTGTTGAATTTTCGGAGTTTATCATTTTGATAGAAAATTCTAAAATTAGTGGGCCCCACTTGTGGTTGGTGAAGAAATGTGCTGAATTATATTTCAAATGTGGTGGGTGGGAATAGTAGCAGGTAAAACCATCAGGTTGCAGGTCAAACCTACTAAAATTTTCCTATAAATAGAGGGCTAAGTTAGAATTGAAAATCACACCAGAAACAAGTTTTCTCTCTTTCTCTCTCTAAATTATTGAGTGTATTTTGTGAGTATTTAGATACTTTGAGAGTTTCTATTCATCAGAGCAAGTTTCTTTCAGCCTTATACCGGTATTCCGACCAGAAGTACTGATATTTTGAGGTAAGGGATATTATTTTCTTCTTAAATGATATTATTTTCTTCAATATCATTATGCTGAAATATTGATATGAGTTTTTATCAAATTTGGAACTTTTTGTGTCGGGGTTACTATTCACGTATACGGCACTATTCACGAATACGGCACTATTCTCCGAAAAATAAAATTTTTCCTTTTTGTCCAAGATGACTATTATGGTTACTATCTTTGATTGTATTCATGTTATGATCTTTATTTTTGAATTCTGCTTCACAATTGATTATTATGAAGTATTATTGATCTTGGATAAACTGTTATACGAATCCCTAATATTTGTCCTTCTGTCTCACTGGATTCGTTTTCTTTAAGATATTTTTCATCATCCTCAGTCCTAAATGATGATATTACTGAATATCTTTGGCCTGTAGTGCAAAGATGTATGATTACTTGATGAATATTTTTGGCCTGTAGAGCAAAGATGAACAGGTGTTGAGATGAATATGACCGACAGGTGATACAAATGAATATCTTTGGCCTGTAGTGCAAAGATGAATATTTGGATAAAGATGATTATTAATTGATGTTACAGGAATAAAATATTGATGATGGACTTTTAAATCTTAGAAGATAGTAGAATTCTTTCTCTACTTGACTCTTCTAATGGTTTGCTGTTTCTGCTGCAGTTGTTGATCTAAAACTTGTTGTCGATTATATTCTATCAGATTTTTCCCTGTTGAAGACTAACGATAATTTGTTGTATATTATCTTAGTCATAATATTCTTTACTGGGCTAGTTGAGCTCACCCTTTTCCTTTTTGTTCCATTTTTCTTCTCAGGAGGTGAGAACATATCAGGATCTAGTCGGGGTATGGAGTGATAGTTCTAGAAAGATGTTTTAGCAGTCCTCACTATTTCTGTAAAATAGTGTTTGAATAATTGTATTGAGGACTTATTTGAGTGTAGATATTGTCTAGAAGACAATATTTGTATTTAAACTCACAGTATTTGTTGTCGTATTTTGCACGATAATTGTATTATTGAAGTTGTAGTTTGCTTTCTGTACCATGTATTTGGCTACTCAGAATGGGTGTTGTATACCTATTTTGGGGGCGTCACATATGATTTTAACAAAATTACAGAGTATGGGTTTTGGCCTTATGGTCTTATATGTGATATTTTATGTAGTGATCGTATATTATCCCTAAATTTTACACTCCTATATTATTATGCATGTTGATACGAAGAGACCAAGCCTTAAACGAACGGATTTGGTGTTATAACGAATTCGTAGTGTTAAATTTATGATTTTGTTCATTAACTTCAAGAACATCAAGAACAGTCAAATTTTACATGATTTAATTCTGTTATTGGGTGTTTTAAATGGTTAAAATCACTTTACAAAGGTTGGGTTATGTTTATGTATAAATTATAACATATGGGTATGTGTAATTTGGTAAAATTAGTGTTAAAAATGTGTTGATTTCGCTGAATTCTGTGTTCTTCGCGAACTGAAAACTCAAAGTCTGGGGTTTCGCGCCGCGGCGCCAACTCCTAGTTCATTTCTCGCGCCGCAGTGCCACCACGCTGCAACACCAAGTACCAGGCCGTAGCGCCACGGCGCCGCAGTGCCAATACTCAGTACAAAAGTGGCGCCGCAGCGCCACTTAGCAGAATGTCCAAAAATATTTTTTTTTATGATAAGTCTAGCAATGTGTTAGTAACTTAATGTAATGAACATGTAAACATGTTAAAAATATAATGAAATGATGACATAGTTGTGTAACATGTAAATAACATAATTACATGTGAATTGAATTATTGAATACATAATTAGCTTGATTATTTATGAAGTGATATTATGTGACAGTTAATGTGATAAATTGATTAAGTATAGTCAATAATTAAATTAGACAAAAAGAAAGAGTTTATGATGATTAATTAAGTTATAATTAACTGGTATTGTGTATGTGAATGGTATGTAGGATTTAATTCAAAGAACGAGTTTAGTTAAAGTGTAATCTACGCACGAGGCAAGTTTCCTAAACTTAAACTCTTAAATTTGAGCAAGTTCCCTAACCCTACTTGTCATTATTGTTCAAGCTTATTATTTACCTTGAATAAACTATCGTTACTATTATTCAAGTTCAAATGATTTATTAAAGATTGATTATCTTTTCAAAGTATGATTTAGTTATACAATAATTGTTCTGTTGTATACTTCTTGAGATTATTAATCAAACTGAATATCATTATTGTTGAACCTTATTAGACTAGTGAAACCTTAATGATTTAACTAGTCCATAGTTGATGAGCGTTCTAAATTTCAGAACCCTTGATGAATTATCCAAACCAAACTTCTTTTGGTGCGGACTCGAATGTCAAACTGAGATGAACAACCCTGTATAGGGGATTATTTACACTTAGCGTTAAGATATTGTGCACAGTATGGTACTAAGGGCTGATCCCCCTAAGTACGAGAAGAAGGTCCATAGTCTTATGACTGTTAAAGGTTTCAAGTAAAACCTTTGTTAACCTAGGACATAGTTCAAGGTCTTATGACCCTCAGAATTCTTTTGATTCTTGTTATTCACTCTTGATTCTTGTTATGACCCTCAGACTTGTTATTTGATATGACTTGTTATTTTATATGATGTATTTGTTTAAGACTTAATTTAAAGATGTTGTTTAAGACTTATTTATTTATAATTCCAAACAGATGTTTAAGGTTAGTTTAACCTGGGATTGTATTATTATTCAGATGTTGTAACCCTTAAGGGAAATATTTTATTTCTATTTAATGCATGGTTCCATTTATTATGGGTAGATAGAAAGATGATATTTGTATCGTGAACACAAAATCCTGTGGAAATGGAAGTACCAGATTTGGGGGTGTCACATTATGCATTACATTTAAGATTTCTCAAGTGCGCACGTCGGTTTCCCGATAATATATAAATCCCCTACCAAGAGGGTTGTTCATCTCAGTTATAAGAGTCCGCACCAAGTTAATTTGGTTTGGATGACTTTCGATCAAATATCAATAGTCTAGCCGAAGCAATGGCTTAGACAGTTTTCTTTCACAGTATATATATGAACAATTATCGTTTGAAATCAAGGTTTGTAAACAATTTCGTTTCTAGATTACGAAGTATTATACTTTCAAAGTTCTACTTGTACGATCAATAATAGTACAAGTTCAAGTAATGCTCAATAAAGAGTAGGGATCGAGTACTTGCCTTATGCGTAGTTTACCAAGTATAGCTTACCAATACTCTTTCGAATCCTAACATAATACAGTTATACGTATAGGATATTCATTAGTTACATATGCTCATACATAATATGTAAATTTAAACGCACACATATGTCTAACTCGCTGGGTTTAATTGCCAACGGCTGAATAACGTCAAAGTTGCTTGACCTTTATTCAAATGTGCTTCAACGGTGAACATCATCGGACCATCTTCGATGCTTCACTAGGTTTAATTGCCAACTGCTGAATAACGTCAAGGTTGCTTGACCTTCATTAAAATGTGCTTCAACGGCTGACATTATCAGACTGTTTTTGATGCTTCGCTGGGTTTAATTGCCAATGGCTGAATATCGTCAAGGTTACTTGACATTCGCTGAAATGTGCTTTAATAGCTAACATCATCGGACCATCTCTGATGCTTCACTGGGTTTACTTTCCAATGGTAGATGACGTCAGGGCTGCCTGACCTTCGTTGAAATGTCCTTCAATGGCTGAAGTTTGTACGAAGTCTCCACTGGGGAGATGTTTGAAAGGTATGGTTGTAATTGGAATCACAACCTTCAAGTTAATTGCATCGGACCTTTGTGAGGTATTACCAAATGTAGTTTGCAACAGCTGTGATCATCAGCTTTGTGCACCCTGTGTTTGGGTGAATACCAATGAGTGATATGTAGACCTGCAGTTTGGTCTTTGAAAACCAGGATTTCAGGCTTTTCCGCTTAATCGCGTAGCGTCTTTTTTCCTGATTTAACTTTTTAGCTTATGGGACCTCCTTTGAAACTCAAATTGGATCGAGTTGGAGGGGGTGGTGACCACATGGGATTGCCATAGGTGGACCCTAGTTGGGCGACTGTGCCCTATTTTCCTGTATTTTTCAGCTGTACACAGAGATGATGTATTTAGATGATGATGTACTTAGGAATGTATGTATACTATTTTCCATTCCCTACATCATATTGTCATCTATTGTATATCATGCATACATTATGTTTATGGACATGCATTTCCAGAGATGAGTTTAGCATTGACCCCTGGATGGTCTTATGACACGACCTTACACATGTCTTCATCGACAGTTAGCCGCATTAAGCATTCCCCACCAGTATTGGTGACATCTTCTCTAAGATTGTGGTATGACAGTTTGTTTTCCCTAGATCGGGTGACAGTTGATCAGCTGTTGCGTCACTCCATGACCCTCCTGATGTTCTCGGTTCTATTGGGTTTTGTAGAGGGAATGCTGGAGCATTGGGTATTGGATATACAAATGTTCTAATTTGAGACCCAACAGTTGACCCCTACTTTAGAGGAGTATGAGCGTCTGACAGATTTGCCACTGGACAAGCCTTGCACTCAGATGGCTGTACGAGATATGAGCTGACAGTTTATAACCCTCACTGGTTTGAGGCATAGGGTTGCCCTGGATGAGATCTCCTCAGGGCATGTAGTGTCCATGCATTTTTTGATAGACAGATTTTGCTCCTTGGACAGTTATGTACAACACTCTAGGGATTTCACCACGTCAGAGGATGATTAGCGTGTTGCCAGATGTACTTTTGATGTGTGTAGTGGCTTATCTGTACATGCCACTATACATGGATCATTTAGACATCGTCGTGGTTATGGCAGTGCGGGCTCTCCGGGAGGGACATAACATTATACTAATGATTATGGCAAAGACCTTGAGGTCGGCCACATATTGCCACACCCATTCTGCGGGGGAATTTACAGGCAGTTTGGTCTTGCTGTACGTGTGGTTTATGACACACTTGAGACCAATTGGCACATTTCGACACCATGGGTATTGTTTTTCCCATGAGATAGCCATGTCTTCCTCCTTTCAGTCGGCAGAGTGTCCAGACGCTGCTTCTTGGTCATTTTTCTTGGCAGGGATCGAGGATCCATTTGAAATTTTGTCGTGTTTAGGGCTTAGTTCTCCCTACAGTTTCATTACTCATGCATCTGGCATGGATTATCTTCCTCTGGCTAGTTTGAGGGGTATAACCACTTATCATCCACTGGCTGTGATGGCTCAGTTCGACTAGTTTCAGGATGTTTATCCCTTTGATGTGGCATTGGGTCAGCATATGTCATCTCGACTTTTGTCAGTGGAGGATTTGTCTAGGGTTTATGCCTGTTGGGCCCAACGTGAGAAGGCTGATTTTACTACTAGCCATCCAAGTCGTTCCATAGAATGTTTTGCATGGTTGGAGGCAGAGATTACATCGACTGGGGTTGTATCCACAGAGCCATGTGTGGATTTCGATTGTGGGGAGCTCATGAAGGACACTAATTTTCCCACTAAGGATGAGCTATTCGTTTTGTTGACAACAACTCTGATTGATTCTCCCAGTATTTCTGCTACTGTGATCCCACATTCTGTAGAGTATTTATAGCAGAGTCTACATCTGATGACATATGAGAGGGATCAGGCTAGGGCCTTGATGCTAATAGCTCTTTCTGGGAGAGATGCCACTCTAGTTGAGAGAGATGATGCTTTAGCTCATAGAGATACCGCTGCTGCTGAGCGGGACGAGGCTAGATCATCTAGAGATGCAGTTGTTACTGAGCGGGATGACGCTATATCTGTCCGAGATGCTGCTATTATAGATATCATCGCAGAGATGAGCACGTTCATTGATGATCATAGTGTCACCATGCAGATGGCTATAGATCTCTTGGCTCGCGTTGATACCATAGGGAAGGAGCTCATAGAGTTACCCCCTTCTTCTGAGAGGGATGCCATGTTAGATCTCTTAGCCCTCTATTTATAAGAAAATGTTAGCACGCCGAAGCAAACTTAACCTGGAACCTGATGGCTTTACCTGCTACTATTCAAGCCTACCACATTTGAATAAAAATCTCAGCACATTTCCTCACCAACCAAGAGTGGGGCCCACCAATTCTAGAATTTTCCACCAAAATGATAAACTCCGAAAATTCAATAATTTCTGAACCAGTCATCTCGTAAAATTTATAATAAATCATACGTTCATTTTTAACGGTTCAAAATTTGTGGACATATACTCAACTTATATATGTATAACATATCCAAAAATTACCACGATTCAACGGTCGGATTAAAAATTATAACCCCAGCAAAATATCTCAAAAACCCTGATTTTTAATTCCTCCATTCCGACAAAAATACTGATAAAAACCTCAGCATTAACTCCTTCATTTTTAACCACAAAAATATATCTCTCATTTATATCCACATAAAATAAATATTTCCTTATCATATGAATCAATAATTAATTATTCACAAATAATATTACAGAATCACATTTATGACAACCAGGCTGTTCCCAAGAAAGAGGGGGCTTTCCAATAAGGATTTCTCCTTACTGGTGCGCAATTAGATGACCAAACCCCTCCTTAGACAGAACTTTTTAGACATTGCCAATAATGTTATCTAATAATATTATTCAAATAATATGAATTATTGTGAGGGCCCCGAATCCAGGTCCTAAATCACCTCGGATCCGGTTCGATCATTCTATACAACTATTACTATTTGCGAAAGATATAAACATAAATTGTTTATACAATACATATACTCACTATTCCCCAAGGTCGAGTAACCTTAACTTAATCACATTCATAACTTTTCTAACATATAACAACATTATTATCATACAACACTATTACAAAACTAATTGCATACTTATACTAAAGCTTGAACTGTCTTTGACCTTTTCTTGAATCCGACGCGTTCGTCTTAATCTGCAATATTTTATCATGATATAGCAAGGGTGAGCATAAGGATTGCCCAGCAAGTTTAAATTCAACAATATAACGATATATCATGATTGAAGAGTTTGAATAATAAGCTGGCTACAATTCAACAATATAATTGTGAACTAGCAGGAACAAGTTTATGACTGAACAAGTATTATACATGAACAAATATATTTTGACCAACTGGTAATGAAGGTGATCAGCCTTTCATACCTGACTTATACATGCAATATGTACAGAGTACAATTTATACATGGCAATCAGCAATGATTAACCATAAGCTTATCCGAATGAAACATCTCTTATTAGAGTTAGTAAAAATAAACTTGCCTGAACCGTTGATTACCGCAACGCAATATATAACGCTTTATCCGAAGACCTAATATTAGTAATATAGATCTCCAATATTAGAATAATATCATCATAATATAATACTATTATATATATAGACATACATAGAATAACCTAAACACATAGCACATAACCCTATCAGTCTATTCATCATATAAAACTTAGTATCAAATCAGACTATTTAAGTCCGAGTTGAAATCGACACAATTCTAACATCCCGACGGTCTAGTCGGACTTTTATCGAGTCTAAGTTCAATTAAACTCTGACTTAACACTTAACAATTATCTCAGATAATTTTATTTTCAGTCAAAATAATTTTTCTAAGTCTCATAATAATTTTCACATAATTATTATCATTTATCGCAAATTTTAAATCATTAAAAACGTATTTAAATGAATTAAATACCACATAATTCTTTTATCATTAATATTTTTTTATCAAATATTAATGAAATACATGTCATAATATTATAATATATTTATAATATATCAAAGTATTTTTAATACTTTAAAATCATATTTATATAATTTTTAAATAATTAAATTCATTATCCGATAATCGCTTTTAATATTAAAATATTAATATTTTCATGGCAAAATATCAAAAGTTATATTTTATAACTTAAAATATTTTTTTATAACACTTAAATCATTTTCATATGCTTTTTAAATCATTTATTCTATTTTTCCATAATTTATTTAATATAGTTATTAAATAAACTAATTATCATTAATATTGATTACTTAGTGAAATTAGTCATAAAATATTAAAAGTCACTCAAAATAACTTAAAATATTTTATTATACCATAATATTATTTTTCATGATTTTTCATGAATTAAAACCATTTTTAAATCATTTATTTAATATTAGAATTAAATAAATTAAATACCATTTATATTCCAAAAATATTAAATATTTATGAAATATACTCTAAATAATTAAAAACTATTTTTCAGCATTTAAAATAATTTTTCGGAATTTATTTTGTATTTTTAATAATTAAAAACCATTTTATCAATTTTTAATTAATTTCCAGAAATTAGAAAATAAAACTGTCACTAAAGGGCCCTATAGCGACAGAACCGTCGCTATAGGTGTTCTTGAGCTGTTCTTGAGTTCAGCCCAGAAACCGTGTCAGAGATCGAGGTTGCCAGTTTGACCGTGGATAACTTTCTTTCTAGATTGTTTCTGTCCCATCTAAGCCTTATATCGTGTAGCAGGAATGTAGTACTACAATATTTAACCATAACTTCGGTCAAAACACATCACAAATAGGAGATCAGAGCCTCTAATATAGTTGTCAGACGTGTTCTTCGGTTTCTGGATTTTCCAGAATTGAAGGCACCTACTTTGAATCGTTAAATCTTAGCTTCCCAGACTCGGTTTGTGTAATATAATGATTTTATTATATAGAACACATTTCATAGTACACGTTTATTACATCATAACATAATAACATCATAACACAAGAACGATTAAGGCTGGTCAAACCTCTGACAAAAACTCGTACATGAAGATTTCTGGGTTTTCCAGAAATCTTCAAGAACAGTCGGTCAACCCTACTTTGACCCTACTTATCTCAGATTCTATACATAATATGTGAGTTATATAAGCAGGAACATGAAGCCTAAATGTCAGTCTATAATTACATTACACACACATGGCCAGATCGCTTAACAGAAGGAAGATCAGAGGCCATCAAAAGGTTGTCAGAGTTACCTGGAAATTCTGGGTTTGCCCAGAAACTCTATTTCGTGACGGGTCAATGCTGTTTGACCGCTTGTATCCCTTAATTTACTAAAGATCTGGACTTGTTTCTTGTTTTAGATCATAGTACTTACAACATAGAATGGATTAAAAACATTAAACACATAAAACATCAAACACATAAACATCTAGGTTTATGTCAGGCCACTTTTCAACCTTTTCCCAGAATTTTTAAAATGCTTGATTCGTGCATCTAAGTGTTATAGATTCATGATCTATCAACCCAGATCAATTATTAACACCCTAATACATAACTTTAAACAATCAATTACAACAACTAACATCAAATCAAAAGATTTTAAAATTTAGGGTTCTTTACCATTTTGAGCTTTGATTCTGATTTCTGATCCTTGAATCTGTTCCGGCCAAGTTAAGGAATGATATTGACTTATCTCATCACTCATTATCACTCTTGGTCACGAATTTTAGAGAGAGAAAAGAGGTTGGCTAGTTTGCTAAGTAAAGTGAGTTTTCTCTCACTTTATTCTACAAATTATTTGATGCAATAATGTGGCTGAGATGTTAGCTGATATGTATGTATATCTCAGTCAAATGGTGAGTCATGGAGTAGTTGAGCAACTCAATCTTGGCTAGATTTACAAGAAACCTTCAATTATGCATTAAGGGCATTTTAGTCTTTTCCATTTTAATTTTAATGGCATTTTAGAAAATTGCCAAACCCTTAGGGTTTAGGGTTTGATTAGGGTTTAGGGTTTGAGCCAATTTAGTGCTTAGGGTTTGAAACACTTAGGGTTTACACATTTAATTTTCTAAAATTTCCAATTTAGGTTTTAAAAATAGAAAATTAATATTTCTAAATTATAATTAGAATTTTCTAATTATATTAAAATTTCTTAATCATAATTTAAATCTTACTAATTAGGATTAGCATTTCCTAATTAAAATTGCTAATTACGCAATTAGGGTCAAAATGGTCATTAGGGTTTATACCCCAAAATTTTAGAGTTTCTAATATAAAATAAATTTCTAATTTAAAACTAGATTTCGTAATTAGATTAGGACTTTCTAATTATTATAACTTGAAAATTAGAATTAATATTTTCTTATTAACATTAAATTATTACATTAACACTTAGGTTTTCTCGAATTATAAATTAGGGTTTCTAACCCCAAAATTAGGGTTTAACAACTATTAGGGTTTGCTAACTAATTAAGCATTACCCTAAATTATTTACACTTACGCCATTAAGTTCCCAATTTAGGATTTCATACACCAAATTAGGGTTTTGGATTCCCGGAACTGAAATTAGTGTTTCCAGAACCGATTTCTAGAGTTTCTTATTAAACACTAGGGTTTTCTAACCAAACGTTGACGTTCTTAATATATACTTAGGGTTTGTTACAGATATCGTTTATCTGGTCAACCCTTGACCCTTAACCACATACTGTACACATATACACAGAACATAATCACGTATTTCCTTAATCCTGAATAATTCACCTAAATCCTTCACAGAATTTTGAAATCCTCAAAATTCCTTTTTAAAAATAACAAACGCATACACTTATTTTCTGTCTAGGTTCTAATTTTGAACCTTAAATCAAATAATAAAAATTTTAAAAATATTCAAAATTCTCGGGTTGTCACATTCACCCCTTCTTCTAAAAAATTTCGTCCCCGAAATTTACCCTACACCTTACACCATACATCATACACCATACACCATACATACCCAGCATCTCATGCTACCCAATACACCACTCACAAGAGTAAAAGTTTTCAAATTGTACTGAGGGGTCATATAGACCATGAACTACTGAGGTTTATAGGTATTACTACCTGCTACCTATTTCAATTAAGAAAAAGGTATTCTACCCCATACAAAGGTTAACAGTATGTTTACAATCACAAAGAAGGTAAACTACCGATGCTGGTACTTTAGATGATCAATCTATTGTACCTTAGTAATCGGAACGACTATATGCGTATCATCTCTGCACCAGGTTACATGGTACATGAGTGATAAATAAAATAAATTTTTGATATTTCAAATCATTTGCGTCTAGCTGAAATAAGTAGCATAGACTATACCTTGAAACCGTTTCAAAAATAATTACGAGTCTACATATTTTTTTTAAAGGCACATAGTGCGTATTTAGCTTGATGTCAATCATTTCGAAGTTTAGCATAGCTAGGAGTTTTAGAAAACTTATGTCTCCACTAATAATCATTTGCTTAACAATCTATCTGTTCCTATTATCCTCAATATTCTGTTTATACACAACTATACCCAGTTCGTCACACCACACTTATGAGTTCATGAACTTGCCACAATCATATGAGTTTAAGAACTTGTCCTAGTCTGACCTTTGGCGTCCGTTCGCTGAGGGGTTCATAAACATTTCATATAACTATGAGTCAAGTATGTCACATAAGTATGAGTTTTAAGAACTCGTACTTAACCTTATATCCTCTACCTATGACCTATCTATCTGTTATACACATGAGAAAGGAATCACCCTCTTAACATGCATATAGCAAATAGCGCGACACAAATATTTCAATGATTATCATTGCCAGAAACTAAGTAGTTTTTACACCAAGTACAATTCCCCGCCCATACAAGGAATCATACAACTCAGCTGCTGACATGAATCCTCAATTGAATCCCCACCTAACACTAACACCCTTCTCAATACGAATTTCATTTAATCCGTATCCATAATCCTTAACTCTTTTATGAGTTTTTATAGTACAATTTCATAGTACCACTTACAGACAATATCTTGCTGTAAACTTTTCAATCATTAGATTGATTCTTATCCATGCTATCACTTTATCAGATCACGGAGTGATCTCATCGTATATGTTACGATTTATTTCAATGTCTTGATCGTTTTGTTTTACGATCTTCTATCACTGCACTATTAGTCTTTTAGACTTTATCTATTCACCATTACTGTTCAACTTTATTATCAGAGTTAGGGAACTCTTGTATCTTATAACTAGCCGAGATTCGTCTTTGAATCTTACCTACCCAACTAACTCTATGTGAGTTAGTAATTATCTTAATCACTGCGGTTATTAGTCTCAAGTATTCCTACCTAAGCTTCATAACCAACAGCTCTGATACCAGCTGTGAGGGCCCCGAATCCAGGTCCTAAATCACCTCGGATCCGGTTCGATCATTCTATACAACTATTACTATTTGCGGAAGATATAAACATAAATTGTTTATACAATACATATACTCACTATGCCCCAAGGTCGAGTAACCTTAACTTAATCACATTCATAACTTTTCTAACATATAACAACATTATTATCATACAACACTATTACAAAACTAATTGCATACTTATACTAAAGCTTGAACTGTCTTTGACCTTTTCTTGAATCTGACGCGTTCGTCTTAATCTGCAATATTTTATCATGATATAGCAAGGGTGAGCATAAGGATTGCCCAGCAAGTTTAAATTCAACAATATAACGATATATCATGATTGAAGAGTTTGAATAATAAGCTGGCTACAATTCAACAATATAATTGTGAACTAGCAGGAACAAGTTTATGACTGAACAAGTATTATACATGAACAAATATATTTTGACCAACTGGTAATGAAGGTGATCAGCCTTTCATACCTGACTTATACATGCAATATGTACAGAGTACAATTTATACATGGCAATCAGCAATGATTAACCATAAGCTTATCCGAATGAAACATCTCTTATTAGAGTTAGTAAAAATAAACTTGCCTGAACCGTTGATTACCGCAACACAATATATAACGCTTTATCTGAAGACCTAATATTAGTAATATAGATCTCCAATATTAGAATAATATCATCATAATATAATACTATTATATATATAGACATACATAGAATAACCTAAACACATAGCACATAACCCTATCAGTCTATTCATCATATAAAACTTAGTATCAAGTCAGACTATTTAAGTCCGAGTTGAAATCGACACAATTCTAACATCCCGACGGTCTAGTCGGACTTTTATCGAGTCTAAGTTCAATTAAACTCTGACTTAACACTTAACAATTATCTCAGATAATTTTATTTTCAGTCAAAATAATTTTTCTAAGTCTCATAATAATTTTCACATAATTATTATCATTTATCGCAAATTTTAAATCATTAAAAACGTATTTAAATGAATTAAATACCACATAATTCTTTTATCATTAATATTTTTTTATCAAATATTAATGAAATACATGTCATAATATTATAATATATTTATAATATATCAAAGTATTTTTAATACTTTAAAATCATATTTATATAATTTTTAAATAATTAAATTCATTATCCGATAATCGCTTTTAATATTAAAATATTAATATTTTCATGGCAAAATATCAAAAGTTATATTTTATAACTTAAAATATTTTTTTATAACACTTAAATCATTTTCATATGCTTTTTAAATCATTTATTCTATTTTTCCATAATTTATTTAATATAGTTATTAAATAAACTAATTATCATTAATATTGATTACTTAGTGAAATTAGTCATAAAATATTAAAAGTCACTCAAAATAACTTAAAATATTTTATTATACCATAATATTATTTTTCATGATTTTTCATGAATTAAAACCATTTTTAAATCATTTATTTAATATTAGAATTAAATAAATTAAATACCATTTATATTCCAAAAATATTAAATATTTATGAAATATACTCTAAATAATTAAAAACTATTTTTCAGCATTTAAAATAATTTTTCGGAATTTATTTTGTATTTTTAATAATTAAAAACCATTTTATCAATTTTTAATTAATTTCCAGAAATTAGAAAATAAAACTGTCACTAAAGGGCCCTATAGCGACAGAACCGTCGCTATAGGTGTTCTTGAGCTGTTCTTGAGTTCAGCCCAGAAACCGTGTCAGAGATCGAGGTTGCCAGTTTGACCGTGGATAACTTTCTTTCTAGATTGTTTCTGTCCCATCTAAGCCTTATATCGTGTAGCAGGAATGTAGTACTACAATATTTAACCATAACTTCGGTCAAAACACATCACAAATAGGAGATCAGAGCCTCTAATATAGTTGTCAGACGTGTTCTTCGGTTTCTGGATTTTCCAGAATTGAAGGCACCTACTTTGAATCGTTAAATCTTAGCTTCCCAGACTCGGTTTGTGTAATATAATGATTTTATTATATAGAACACATTTCATAGTACACGTTTATTACATCATAACATAATAAAATCATAACACAAGAACGATTAAGGCTGGTTAAACCTCTGACAAAAACTCGTACATGAAGATTTCTGGGTTTTCCAGAAATCTTCAAGAACAGTCGGTCAACCCTACTTTGACCCTACTTATCTCAGATTCTATACATAATATGTGAGTTATATAAGCAGGAACATGAAGCCTAAATGTCAGTCTATAATTACATTACACACACATGGCCAGATCGCTTAACAGAAGGAAGATCAGAGGCCATCAAAAGGTTGTCAGAGTTACCTGGAAATTCTGGGTTTGCCCAGAAACTCTATTTCGTGACGGGTCAACGCTGTTTGACCGCTTGTATCCCTTAATTTACTAAAGATCTGGACTTGTTTCTTGTTTTAGATCATAGTACTTACAACATAGAATGGATTAAAAACATTAAACACATAAAACATCAAACACATAAACATCTAGGTTTATGTCAGGCCACTTTTCAACCTTTTCCCAGAATTTTTAAAATGCTTGATTCGTGCATCTAAGTGTTATAGATCCATGATCTATCAACCCAGATCAATTATTAACACCCTAATACATAACTTTAAACAATCAATTACAACAACTAACATCAAATCAAAAGATTTTAAAATTTAGGGTTCTTTACCATTTTGAGCTTTGATTCTGATTTCTGATCCTTGAATCTGTTCCGGCCAAGTTAAGGAATGATATTGACTTATCTCATCACTCATTATCACTCTTGGTCACGAATTTTAGAGAGAGAAAAGAGGTTGGCTAGTTTGCTAAGTAAAGTGAGTTTTCTCTCACTTTATTCTACAAATTATTTGATGCAATAATGTGGCTGAGATGTTGGCTGATATGTATGTATATCTCAGTCAAATGGTGAGTCATGGAGTAGTTGAGCAACTCAATCTTGGCTAGATTTACAAGAAACCTTCAATTATGCATTAAGGGCATTTTAGTCTTTTCCATTTTAATTTTAATGGCATTTTAGACAATTGCCAAACCCTTAGGGTTTAGGGTTTGGTTAGGGTTTAGGGTTTGAGCCAATTTAGTGCTTAGGGTTTGAAACACTTAGGGTTTACACATTTAATTTTCTAAAATTTCCAATTTAGGTTTTAAAAATAGAAAATTAATATTTCTAAATTATAATTAGAATTTTCTAATTATATTAAAATTTCTTAATCATAATTTAAATCTTGCTAATTAGGATTAGCATTTCCTAATTAAAATCGCTAATTACGCAATTAGGGTCAAAATGGTCATTAGGGTTTATACCCCAAAATTTTAGAGTTTCTAATATAAAATAAATTTCTAATTTAAAACTAGATTTCGTAATTAGATTAGGACTTTCTAATTATTATAACTTGAAAATTAGAATTAATATTTTCTTATTAACATTAAATTATTACATTAACACTTAGGTTTTCTCGAATTATAAATTAGGGTTTCTAACCCCAAAATTAGGGTTTAACAACTATTAGGGTTTGCTAACTAATTAAGCATTACCCTAAATTATTTACACTTACGCCATTAAGTTCCCAATTTAGGATTTCATACACCAAATTAGGGTTTTAGATTCCCGGAACTGAAATTAGTGTTTCCAGAACCGATTTCTAGAGTTTCTTATTAAACACTAGGGTTTTCTAACCGAACGTTGACGTTCTTAATATATACTTAGGGTTTGTTACATATATCGTTTATCTGGTCAACCCTTGACCCTTAACCACATACTGTCCACATATACACAGAACATAATCACGTATTTCCTTAATCCTGAATAATTCACCTAAATCCTTCACAGAATTTTGAAATCCTCAAAATTCCTTTTTAAAAATATCAAACGCATACACTTATTTTCTGTCTAGGTTCTAATTTTAAACCTTAAATCAAATAATAAAAATTTTAAAAATATTCAAAATTCTCGGGTTGTCACAATTATTGATCTGATAATGAAAAATATTATGCAGCAACAATTATTGAAACAACAATAATATAAAATATCAACGCAGCAATTATTGAATTAATAAAATAAAATATTGAACAATAACTACTGTAACAATTATTGAATAGTGCCTTCTTACGTAAGAATCAATAATTGGTGCAATACCGTGTGCTACTATATTTTAACCACCGGGTATTCCAACAGTATTAACGATAACAACTACGTCGTTTATTTATAAACAACTTATACTTGTCGTTTTCTTCATCCAATCGCTTTTTCGTTATGGGGCCCACATAAGGCTGCGCCGTCGTACGAATATTTCCCGACAGTAAGAATATTCCACGACCAAACGAATATTCCCCGACAAAATGAATATTTTATAACCACTTGCTTATTTTACAAAATTTGCACATTTCACCCATAACCAAAGTATTATATCAAATTAACCCCTTATTATTCACAATAATATTTAGAGAAAATTTGATTTTATTCATTAATAAGTTGGGGTCTTACAACCTCCCCTCCTTATGAAATTTCGTCCTCGAAATTGACGTACGTACCTGATATTTCGAAAAGGTGAGGATACCTCGCTTTTATTTCTGATTCCAACTCCTAGGTCATTTATTCAATAGCATGGTTTCTCCACAAAATCTTAACTTGTGGTATAACCTTTGTGCGTAGGACATGCTCTTTCCTATCCAAGATCTTAATAGGTACCTCCTCGTACGTTAAATCTTCAGCTATCTCGTCTGGTTCTAACTCAATAATGTGGTTCGGGTCTTTAACATATTTACGAAGCATAGATATGTGAAAAATATTATGAACACGAGACATGCTTGGAGGTAATGCGAGTCTATATGCCACATTTCCTATTCGTTCAAGAATCCCAAATGGACCAACAAATCTTGGATTGAGATTTCATCTCTTCCCAAATCTTGTAACTCCCTTCCATGGTGCAACACGTAACAATACATGATCCCCAATATTACATTCCACGTCCTTCCGATGAAGATCCGCATAACTCTTTTGTCGATCCTGTGCCGTTTGTATACGTTGTCGAATCGTTTGGATCTTCTCTGTAGTCATGCGTACCAACTCTGATCCCAACAATGTTGCTTCACCCACCTCGTCCCAGCATACTGGAGAACGACATTTTCTTCCATACAACGCCTCGAATGGAGCCACACCTATGCTCGCCTGATAACTGTTGTTGTAGGAGAATTCCACCAATGGTAGGTACTTATCCAACTACCTTTGAGATCTAGGACACAGAGTCTTAATAGATCTTCAAGAGTTTGAATAGTCCTCTCTGATTGTCCGTCTATTTGAGGATGGTATGCCGAACTGAATCGTAAATCCGTGCCCATAGATTTCTGCAAGCTAACCCAAAATCGTGAAGTGAATCTTGGGTCACGATCCGAAACTATGGATACTGGCATGCCATGCAATCTCACAATCTCGTTCACGTACATACTAGCAAGACGTTCAAGGGAATATGTCTCACGTATCGGCAAGAAATGAGCGGACTTGGTTAATCTATCAACAATAACCCAAATCGCATCTATGCCTTGAGAAACCTTGGGAAGACCTGTAACGAAATCCATGGTAATGTGTTTCCACTTCCATTTCGGGATCTCAAGTGGTTGCAATGGACCCTTTGGCACTTGATGCTTCGCTTTTACACATTGACAAGTTAAAATCCTCGAGATAAACTCCGCAATCTCTCTTTTCATATTGCTCCACCAAAATGTATGTCAAAGATCATGATACATTTTGGTACTCCCAGGATGGATTGCAAACGGTGTGTTGTGTGCCTTCATCTTTATTCTATGCTTCAAGTCAAAATCGTTAGGAACACAAAGTCTGGAGTTGACTCGAAGTATTCCTTCTTCATCGATTCTTACTTCTAGAATAGCACCTTCTTGCACTTTCTTCTTTATACGCATCAGCTCCATGTCCGTAACTTGAGCAACTTTAACTTTATCGATTAAAGTCGGTTCTACTCGTATATTTGATATCATCATGTGGGTACTTGGAGCCTTCATCTCTATCTCCATCCTTTGCAAGTCATACAAAATGGGCCCTTGTGTTAACAATATTGCACTCGTATCCGCATATGATCTTCTACTCAATGCGTCAGCTACTACGTTTGGTTTTCCAGGATGATATTGGATGGTATGATTGTAATCTTTCAACAGCTCGAGCCAAACGTCACTGCCGCATGTTGAGTTCCTTTTGGGTGAAGAAATATTTGAGGCTTTTATGATTTGTATAGAGATCCACTTTCTCCCCATATAGGTAGTGTCTCCAGATCTTCAACGCGAAAATGACTGCTGCCAACTCCAAATCATGAGTAGGATAATTCCTCTCATATTCTTTGAGTTGTCGCGAGGCATATGCTATGACTTTTCCATGTTGCATGAGAACTCATCCTAACCCTTTGCTTGAAGCATCGCTGTAGATAACAAATCCATCCGAACCAGATGGTATTGTCAGAACAGGTGCCGAAATGAGTCTCCTCTTGAGTTCTTGGAAACTCTTCTCGCATTCCTCACTCCATACGAATTTTGTATCTTTTCGAGTCAGCTGAGTTAATGGAGTAGCGATTCGAGAAAATCCTTCCACAAATCTCCGATAATAACCAGCTAAGCCCAGAAAGCTACGTACTTCGGTTATCGACTCCGGTTGCTCCCAACTTTGTATGGCTTAAATCTTCGCCGGGTCGACAGATACTCCATGTTTTGACACCACGTGCCCAAAGAATGCTACTTCCTCAAGCCAGAACTCGCATTTCTTCAGTTTGACATATAGCTTATTTTCACGAAGCCTTTGCAATATCAGCTTCAAATGGCGCTCATGATCTTCACGGCTTTTGGAATAGAAGAGGATGTCATCAATAAAGACAACATCGAACTGATCCAAATATTCTTTGAATACACGATTCATCATATCCATGAAGGCAGCAGGAGTATTAGTCAATCCAAAAGACATGACTAAGAATTCATAATGCCCGTACCGAGTTCTGAAGGCAGTCTTTAGAATATCCTCAGTTTTAATCGTCAGCTGATGATATCCAGAACGAAGGTTGATCTTTGAAAAGAATTGTGCTCCTTGTAACTGGTCGAACATGTCATCAATGCGAGGTAGCAGATACCAATTCTTGATGGTGACATGGTTCAATTCCCTATAGTCGATACAAAGTCCCATACTCCCGTCTTTCTTCTTTACAAATAAAACAGGAGCACCCCAAGGAGATGTACTAGGACGAATAAAACCGATGACCAACAACTCATGTAGTTGGACTTTTAACTCCTGAAGTTCAATAGGAGCCATTCGATATGGGGTTTTAGAAATGGGCTTTGTACCGGGTTTAAGGTCAATAAAGAATTCAACTTCACGTTCTGGGGGTAGACCAGGAAGTTCTTTAGGAAATACGTCAGGAAATTCACTAACAACAGAAATATTATTCAAATCTATCGTGTTTTTGTTCAAGTCCATAACATGGGCTAAGAAAGATTGACATCCGTTTTTTAATAAACGAATGGCTTTATGGCTTGATATAACAGCGATTGATTTTAATGGTTTGGTTACTTGAATTCGCATAACAGGTTGGTTAGGAATATGAAAGCTAACAACCTTACGAAAATAATCAATTTTGGCATGATGAGTAGTTAACCAATCAATTCCTAAAATCACATCAAATGCAAGTATCTTTAATGAAATAAGGTCAACAGGTAATGTGATGGTGCCAACTTGGACTAAGCAAGATTTATAAACTGTAGATGTAACAAAGGTTTCACCCGACGGAGTTTCAACAGATAAGTCAAATGTCAATTTCTCCGGAGTCAAGTTCAAACGTTGAGCACAAGCAGGAGAGATAAAAGAATGGGTAGAGTATCTAGTAAAGTATAAACTTCGCAAGAATTCAAGATTAGCTTTCCCGTGATCACCTCGTTCAGGTTTCTCGCGTTTTGGCCAGTCACGACAAACGCCCTTTTATGAACCGCTGATTTCGACTTATCCGGGATAACTTTTGGAGTCACCATCCCTGCTGAACTTGGTTTTGCTACAGAACAATCTTGAGCTATATGACCCTCCTTTCCACAGTTATAACATACCTTGGATTGTTGTGGGCAGTTTGGACTGATATGTCCCTCTTTCCCACATTTGTAACATACGACCGGTGGTCGTTCTCCTCCCCTAGAAACAGTTGATGTTTGTGCTGACGTCTTCACGTTATCATTGTTGCACCTTCTCTTCTTGAAATCTCCTCCCGACTCGCTCCTTCTATTATCACGACCACGATTACCACCAGAGTGGTTACCGCTTTAGTCCGAATGTTTTCGTCCTTGCTGGTTTTCATTGCTTCGATGACTGCCACCACCGGTATGACCCTGGTTGTGGTCCCTCGGTTGTACATACTCATTATCTCGCTCTAATAATTGAGTCCTGTTTACAACATCTGAATATAAAGAAAATTTATGAGAGATAAGATATTGCCGAATCTCGGGTTTTAGACCACTCAGAAATATCCTTGTCATTCGTTCTTCATTTTCGACCAAATGAGGTGCAAACCTGGATAACTCTGTAAACTTCACCTCGTACTGGGACACCATCATGTTGTTTTATTCCAATCTGATAAACTCCACCTTCTTCATATGATGAATACTTTCAGGAAAGTACTTGTCATTGAACAGTTTTTGAAATGTTTCCTAGGACATGTTGAGGGCGTCAGGCTGGGTACGCTTCACAGACTCCCACCAGTAGTCTACCTCACCGCAGAACATAAAGGTGGCGAATGGAACCTTCTGTTCCTCCGTGCATCCCAAGACATCGAATATCTTGGTAATTTGCTTGACCCACGTTTCCGCCATGATCGGATCCAGCTTTCCCTTAAATTCTGGTGGTCCCAATTCTTTGAACTGCTTGGCTGTGACAAACCGCGCGTTGTTATCATTTCCACCCGTATTCTGCACACGAGTCTTCCTCGTCTGATTTTGCATGAACTGCAAAAAGCTCCTAAATATTCCATCATTCATCTTTTGCTCAGTAATGTTGTTTACAGGAGGAATATTGCCTTCTTGTTGCACGTTCTCCTAGGTGGTAATCAAAGGTGTCTCCATGGTCTGATTTACTCCATTATTAACGTTCTCAGCTGCCATTCTTAAATACTGCCATAAAACAAGGGTTAATAGTCATGTCATATATTATCCCTATACTCTGACCGACCAAATAAACACAAAATAAACTTAGTCAGGTCATACTAGCGAAGGAATTTCCCGTCTCTCCCCTCCTAGTTCTTGTCTCATATCTCAGCCATGGATCATATCCCTAAGCTTTGATACCAACTGTGACGCCCCCAAAATAGGTATACAACACCCATTCTGAGTCGCCAAATACATGGTACAAAAAGCAAACTACAACTTCAATAATACAATTGTTGTGCAAAATACGACAACACATAATGTGAGTTTAAATACAAATATTGTCTTCTAGACAATATCCACACTCAAATAAGTCCTCATTACAATTATTCAAACACTATTTTACAAAAATAGTGAGGACTGCTAAAACATCTTTCTAGAACCATTACTCCATACCCCAACTAAATCCTGCTATGTTCTCACCTCCTTAGAAGAAAAATGGAACAAAAAAGAAAAGGGTGAGCTCAACTAGCCTAGTAAAGAATATTATGACTAAGATAATATACAACAAATTATCATTAGTATTCAACAGGAAAAAATCTGATAGAATATAATCGACAACAAGTTTTAGATCAACAACTGCAGCGGAAACAGTAAACCATTAAAAGAGTTAAGTAGAGAATGAATTCTACTATCTTCTAAGATTTAAAAGTCCATCGTCAATATTTTATCCCTCTAACATCAATTAATAATCATCTTTAACCAAATATTCATCTTTGCACTACAGGCCAAAGATATTCATTTGTATCACCAGTCAGTCATGTTCATCTCAACACCTGTTCATCTTTGCACTACAGGCCAAAGATATTCATCAGGTAATCATACATCTTTGCACTACAGACCAAAGATATTTAGTAGTATCATCATTTAGGACTAGGGATGATGAAAAATATTTTAAAGAAAACGAATCCAGTGAGATAAAAGAACAAATATTAGGGATTCGTATTACAGTTTATCCAAATTCAATAATACCTTATAATAACCAATTTTGAAGCAGAATTCAAAAATAAAGATCAAAATATGGATACAATCAAAGATAGTAACCATAATAGACAACTTGGACAAAAAAGAAGAAAATTTTATTTTTCGATGAATAGTGCCGTATTCGTGAATAGTGCCGTATACGTGAATAGTAACGTATACGTGAATAGTAACCCCGACACAAAAAGTTCTAAATTTGATAAAAAGTTCATATCAATATTTCGGCATAATGATATTGAAGAAAATATCATTTAAGAAGAAGATAATATCCCTTACCTCAAAATATCACTACTTCTGGTCGGAATACCGGTATAAGGCTGAAAGAAACTTGCTCTGATGAATAGAAACTCTTAAAGTATCTAAATACTAACAAAATACACTCAATAATCTAGAGAGAGAAAGAGAGAAAACTTGTTTCTGGTGTGATTTTCAATTCTAACTTAGCCCTCTATTTATAGGAAAATGTTAGGACGCCGAAGCAGACTTAACCTGCAACCTGATGGCTTTACCTGCTACTATTCAAGCCTACCACATTTGAATAAAAATCTCAGCACATTTCTTCACCAACCAAGAGTGGGGCCCACCAATTCTAGAATTTTTCACCAAAATGATAAACTCTAAAAATTCAACAATTTCTGAACCAGTCATCTCGTAAAATTCATAATAAATCATACGTTCATTTTTAACGGTTCAAAATTTGTGGACATATACTCAACTTATATATGTATAACATATCCAAAAATTACCACGATCCAACGGTCGGATTAAAAATTATAACCCCCGTAAAATATCTCAAAAATTTTGATTTTTTATACCTCCATTCCGACAAAAATACTGATAAAAACCTCAACATTAACTCTTTCATTTTTAACCACAAAAATATATCCCTCATTTATATCCACATAAAATAAATATTTCCTTATCATATGAATCGATAATTAATTATTCGCAAATAATATTACAGAATCGCATTTATGACAACCAGGCCGTTCCCAAGAAAGAGGGGGCTTTCCAATAAGGATTTCTCCTTACTGGCGCGCAATTAGATGACCAACCCTCTCCTTAGACAAAAATTTCTAGACATTACCAATAATGTTATCTAATAATATTATTCAAATAATATGAATTATTAATATGATAATGGAAAATACTGTGCAACAACAATTATTGAAACAACAATAATATAAAATATCAACGCAGCAATTATTGAATCACTAAAATAAAATATTGAGCAATAACTACTGTAACAATTATTGAGTAGTGCCTTTTTACGTAAGAATCAATAATTGGTGCAATACCGTGTGCTACTGTATTTTAACCACCGGGTATTTCAACAGTATTAACGGTAACAACTACGCCGTTTATTTATAAAAAACTTATACTTGTCGTTTTCTTCATCCAATCGATTTCCATTATGGGGCCCACACAAGGCTGCGCTGTCGTACGAATATTCTCCGACAGTAAGAATATTCCACGACCAAACGAATATTTCCCGATAAATTGAATATTTTATAACCACTTGCATATTTTGCAAAATTTGCACATTTCACCCATAACTAAAGTATTATATCAAATTAACCCCTTATTATTCACAATAATATTTAGAGAAAATTTGATTTTATTCATTAATAAGTTCGGGTCTTACAACCTCCCCTCCTTATGAAATTTCGTCCTCGAAATTGACGTACGTACCTGATATTTCAAAAAGATGAGGACACCTCACTTTCATTTCTGATTCCAACTACCAGATCATTTCTTTAATAGCATGATTTCTCCACAAAACCTTAACTTGTGGTATAACCTTTGTGCGTAGGACATGCTCTTTTGTATCCAAGATCTTAACAAGTACCTCCTCGTACGTTAAATCTTCAGCTATCTCGTCTAGTTCTAACTCAATAATGTGGTTCAGGTCTTTAACATATTTACGAAGCATAGATATGTGAAAAACATTATGAACACGAGACATGCTTGGAGGTAATGCGAGTCTATATGCCACATTTCCTATTCGCTCAAGAATCTCAAATGGACCAACAAATCTTGGATTGAGCTTTCCTCTCTTCCCAAATCATGTAACTCCCTTCCATGGTGCAACACGTAACAATACATGATCTCCAGTATTAAATTCCACGTCCTTCCGATGAAGACCCGCATAACTCTTTTGTCGATCCTGTGCCGTTTGTATACGCTATCGAATCGTTTGGATCTTCTCTGTAGTCATGCGTACCAACTCTGGTCCCAACAATGTTGCTTCACCCACCTCATCCCAGCATACTGGAGAACGACATTTTCTTCCATACAACACCTCGAATGGAGCCACACCTATGCTCGCCTGATAACTATTGTTGTAGGAGAATTCCACCAATGGTAGGTACTTATCCAACTCCCTTTGAGATCTAGGACACAGAGTCTTAATAGATCTTTAAGAGTTTGAATAGTCCTCTTTGATTGTCCGTCCATTTGAGAATGGGGCCCACACAAGGCTGCACCGTCGTACGAATATTCCCCGACAAAATGAATATTTTATAACCACTTACTTATTTTGCAAAATTTGCACATTTCACCCATAACCAAAGTATTATATCAAATTAACCTCTTATTATTCACAATAATATTTAGAGAAAATTTAATTTTATTCATTAATAAGTTGGGGTCTTACACCGGATGTGAAATCCAGGCTCATCGAACAAAGTTTGACAACAGTTTATATATATGTATATACATATAAAAGCAAATAAACACTCTGGACGTGCGTCCAGGCTCAATCAAGGCATAACTCGATAATGTTAGTCCATATATATAAATATATAATATATATATATATAAAAGAAATAAAAGCCACGGACCGAAGTCTGGGCAAACACACGCTACACGACTCTCAACGTGAAGAACTATTTGTGCACAGTAGTGGAGAAAGGCTTTAGAAAGTGTAAGACGGCTTACAGTGGACGACTAAAGAAGACTTCAATAGCTTTAGATGGATGAACACTCGGCTCCTGCCGGTAAAAATATAGCCAAATATAAGCTCACAAGTGTTTAAAATGAGAAAGCACTCAATTTAGGGTGTGTACAAAGCAAATTGAACAGGGCTTCCTCGCCTTTTCTCTATAAAAAATGACTGCCCCAAGCCCTCTATTTATAGAGGGTGGAGCCGCAGGTACATGCGGCTATCGTAGATGCACCTGCAGCTGCTCGGGGTGCCCCAGGTTCTGCGGGTCCTGCCTTCTCGAAGTACGTGCATGCGTGCAACGTGTTATCCGATTGAACTTTTAGAACTTTAATCCGGGCTCCGATTGAGGTGTACAAGACCTTTTAGGGCATGCTGTGTTCGAGTGCTACACAATGACATAGGATTAGAGGTGGTACGAAGTTAGGAAGATGGGACCATGCCCTTGGTCTTCAAGCTTCAAATTCTATCCGGTGTGCTGTCTTATGCAGTAGTCACTCGGGATTGGAGCTCTTTGATTCTTGTAAGACATTTCTATATACAATGTATGTTGAATGTTGTTGAGACGGCGTAATGTGGGATCGAGATGGCAAAATAATGATTCTGCCCCTCACTGGGGTTATCTCCGGTTTAAGTTGATTTAGTAGTCGTTGCTCAGGGTTATATCTGAGATTGGGCTGCTGTAGGTGTTGACCGTCCTCGAGGTTCTCTCTGAGGTGTGCCTGATCTCCCGGGGTTATCTATAAGCTTGGGGATTGAGTGCCTCGGGGCTATCACCGAGTTTCAAGCTGACTGCAAGGGTTGGAATGAGCATCTCCGGGGTTATCTCCGGTACTGCAACGACACTCCTCGGGGTTATCTTCGAGGTAGATACTATCTCTCCCAGTGTTGTTTCTGGGACTGAGACTGATTATCTCGGGGTTATCTTCGAGATGAAACGACCTTCTCTGGTGTGATTTCTGGTATTTAAACTGCATTTCTCGGGGTTATCTCCGAGGTTGAGACTGAAACTCCCGGTGTTATTTTCGGTACTGAGCTAGATGTCTCAAGGTTATCTTCGAGATGGTAATAACTGAATATCCTAGGGTTGTCTCCAGGATTGAACTGAGCTGTCTTCCAGGGTTATCTCTAAAAGATAATTCTGCTTTCCTGCAAGGTTAGTAACAGGTATGCAAAAAATTTCGAGTGTCTACAATCACCTCTGGTTGTCTATATCTATAAATGACATTGTTTTTGATGAAACTAATGATAACTTCTTTAGTAACCCTGGGGGAAAATGATGCTTCTACCCACTTGGTGAAGTAGTCGATCATGGTGAAGATAAACCGACAACCATTGCTGGCTTTGGGCTTGATGGGCCCGATCACGCCCATTCCCCACATTGAGAAGGGCCAGGGCGAACTCATATTGTGGAGCTCCCTTGGAGGGGCGTGAATAACATTCCCATGAATTTGGCATTGGTAACATCTTTTGACGTGATCATCACAGTCATCCTTGAGAGAGAACCTATAATGCCCTTTTTAGAATTTTCTTAACAAGTAGAGGGCCGCTCATGTGTGGGCCGCATACTCCACCATGGATTTCATCCATGAGCATCTTAGCTTGGTCTTTGTCTAGACATCTGAGAAGACTAATCCTGCATCTCTTTTATAGAGTGCGTCTCTACTTAGGTAGAATTTCATGGCCATTCGATGGATCCGCTTTCTCTCAGCTTGACTCGCCTCAGTGGGTGTAGATCCATCTCACAGATACTCCTTGATATCTTGATACCCAGGGTGTTGGATGGGAGGTAGTTCATCCGATACTTCTCCAATGTAGTTTCCATTGGCTGGAGCCTTTTGAAGGGAAAATATGATATTTGACATATCTTCCTTATCAAGTATGTTGATCAAGGAGGCCAAAGTTGCTAGTGCATCCACAAAGTCATTCCTATTCCGAGAAATGTGGAAGAAAGTTATTTCTTCAAACTCCGAAGCCATTTGGATAACCTGCCGATGGTAAGGCAGTAAATATAGTTTTTTGGTGTGATAGTTCCTAGTGGTTTGTCTAAATAAAAATTCAGAATCTCCAAAGACAGTTAACCATCTGAGGCCCATGGATTGGGTAAGTTTCAACCCCATGATATAACCTTCATACTCAGCTGTGTAGTTGGTGCTAGCAAACTGTAATTTAACGGTAACGGGATACTGGTCCCTCAAAATGGATACTAGAACTGCCCCAGCTTCAGAGCATTCCATGTTTACAGCTCAATCAAAATACATCTTCCATGGTTGGTGTGTATTGTCCTGATGGTGTTACTGAACTGTTATTACCCCTTTATCGGGGAAGTATGTTTCCAAGGGTTTGAAATCCCCTGAAGGTGCGGAGGCCAGTTGATCCGCAATTCCTTGACCTTTGATAGACTTTTAAGTCACGTAGATGATGTCAAATTGCTGTAGGATCAACTACCATTTGGACAGTCGATAATTCAATATGGGTTTGCTGAACACGTACTTGAGAGGATCCATGTGGGATATAAGATGGGTTGTGTGACCATAGAGATAATGCTGTAATCTCATAGAAGCCCATGCTGAAGCACAAAAAGTTTTCTCAATCGGAGTGTACTTGTGTTCACTGATGCTGAATCTTTTACTGAGGTAATAGATATCTCTTTCTTTGCCTCTATCGTCTTTCTGTCCCAGCATGTAGCCCATGTCATTGTCATTAATTGACAGGTACATAAACAGGGGAACACCATCCCTAGGAGGTACCAAAACATGAGCTTTGATTAGCTGCTCTTTGATGAGAAGGAAGGCTTTCTAACACTCATCATTCCACTTTATGGTGGAGCTCTTCCTTAACAACTTGAAGATGGGTTCACAGGTTGCTGTGAGTTGGGAGATGAATCGGCTAATGAAGTTGATTCTTTCCAAAAATCTCCTTATTTCCCTCTTTGTCTAGGGTATGGTAATTTCTGTGATGGCCTAGATTTTTGTATATAGGATCCAACTCAATGCCTTTATGGCTTACTAGGAATCCTAGTAATTTACCGGTTTTAACACCAAAGGCGCACTTGACCGGGTTCAGCTTCAAGTTGTACTTATGCAACCTATTGAAGAGATTTTTGAGATGATCTAGGTGGTCTTCCTCCCTTCGGGACTTGACAATGATGTCATCCACATTGACTTCTATCTCTTTGTACATTAGATCATGGAAAAGAGCCATCATGGCTTGCTGATAATTAGCTCAGGCATTGATGAGGCCGAATGGCAACCGTCTGTAGCAAAAGGTTCCCCAAGGAGTGATGAATGCAGTTTTATCATGATCCTCTTCAGCAACCATGATTTGATGGCACCCCGCAAAACAATCATCAAAGGAGTAGATGTCATACTGAGCTGTATTATCAATGAGTACGTGGATGAATGGCACGGGAAAGTAATCTTTGAGACAAGCTTTGTTTAGATCTCTGTAGTCCACGCAAACCAGCACCTTTCCTCTAGGTTTAGGCACGGTGACTATGTTGGATAGCCACTCAAGGTAAGTTGACACTATGATGATGCCGGCTTGAAATTGTTTCACAATTTCTTCTTTAACTTTTAAACTCCACTCAGGTTTTAATCGCCTGAGTTTCTGCCTGCCTGGCTTGAATCCCTATTTGATGGGAAGGTGATGAATGATGATATCAGTGGAAAAACCAACCATATCTTTAGGAGACCATACAAACACATCCTGGAATTGGGTCAATAGAGTAACCATGTCATTCCTTTGGTTTGGAGTAAGGTCTGTACCAATCTGGATTTGTTTAAGGTTTTCTGAGGTTCCAAGGTTAAAAGAGATGGTTTGATCAAGATTTGGCTTGGATTAATCTTCGACCCATTCTTTGATCTCCTGAGGTATCTCATAGTTCTCTTGTTCAATCTCCATTAAGTCTGAGTCCAACTTTACATCAAAGTTACAGTCATTGTGAAGAATAAGCACTTCATCAGCAAGTTTAGGCACATCTAACTTTAGAGTCCTGAAATAAAATGCTTTCATTTAATATATAAAAATGTTCAATCATACAAAGTGTTAGCATGAAATGACAAAAACAACTGCTAATACTGTATAACAAAAGTAAGCAGTTATTGTTATCTAACAAGGCAGAGGGAGTTTCTGCCCTTTTTACCTTTGTCGGCAAATGCAAGGAATGTTATTCCAATTGCCAAGGGTCAAGTCCTGGTGGACAGCTATAATGAAGGGGCTGTTATCGTCCTCCTTCTCTTGAATAATTACCATGATGTTTGGACAATCATCATCTGGGATATCTCTGTTCATACCCTCCGTATGGATCATGACACATGTTTGACATATGTCTATTTATCTCTTGTTTGCGCCTTTGATTCCTTTCCTCCGCCTCCGGGTCTGGAATCAGGACTTCTTTTCCTTTAACCGATATCGGCTTAGGAAACAACATGGCTACCATAGGGGTAAGAACCTTTAATAAAGGTCGTACATGATTATCACCTGTAGGTTTAGGCAGCAGCCTTGTGGATGAAGGAACCGGTTTATGCTTGTGAGGGTTCTTGTTACTGGACCCAAAAGAGTAGCCTAATCTGACTGTCCATGTCTGGCTGGGAACTTGAATTAGGTATTTGATTCCCTGATGATCCTTTCCTAACCCCTATCCAGGTTGAAAACCCAAGGATATAATCTCTTGACTTGCCGACATTACCTCGACAGAAACTCTGAGTTTTAGAGGTGGCGCCCCAATGGGTTGATAGTGAGTGTTGCTCACCTCATGGGCTTGGAAGCTGACATGCTCAACTTCTGCATTGAAACTGATGAGGGGTATATCACTTTAAATAGGACATTCTAGCTCAACATTGACAGTGAACAGTCTACTGGTAATGATATATTTGAGTTGGTGACGAAGAGTGGATGGGACGGCTCCTGCCACATAATTCCACGATCTTCCCAAAAGTAGGTTGTATCCTGTAGTGATTTTAAGCACTTGAAAGGATACGTAAAATGTATGTGGACTGATCTTCACAGGTAATTCAATCTCTCCGACAGCATTTCGCCGAGATCCATTAAAGGCTTTGATGATTGTATGGCTTCTTCGAATCCTATTGAGATTGATGTTCATTTTTTCCAATGTGGCATAGGGGCAGATGTTTAGGGATGATCCTCAATCTATTAGCACTCCTCTTACCACATATCCAAAAGACATAACCGCTATGTGCAACGATTTGCAATCACCCATCCCTTCGGGAGGTATGTCATCATTAGTGAATGATATCACATTGCTATTGAAGATGTGATTAATCAAAGGATGGATTTTTTTAACATCCACTGTCTTCGGAAAGTGGGCTTCTTTTAATACATTCAGTAAGACCTTCCTATGATCTTCTGAAGAGAAAACCAAGTCCAGAATAGAGATATGTTGTGGAGCTTCTTTCAAGCTTTAAACCACCTTGGCTTCATTGTGTCCCATCTTGCGGAGGAATTCTTCAATCTTCTCCCTGTGCACTTTCCCCTTAGATCTGATGATAGGCTTCATCACTCGTTGAGGAAGATATAATGGATATTCTTTATACACTGCAGCAGTTGTATTTAATGTTGATCCTTCAGCCTCTCCATAGTTCCATGGCACTTTCTTGAGGCTGACGACATGATACTGTTGGTTGATTTCACAATCAATGAATTTGTGCAAGTGTACACAGTCAACAAGTAATAAAGTGATAAGATAAAGTGTCGATCCCACATAGAATTCTAATCAATAAATTCCAACTACTAGCACTATATCAATCCAATTTTATTTAAATAACCATAAAGTGTGATTTTTCAAATTAAGAAAACTAAATTAAGCAATTAAAAGAGATTATTCTAAAATTAAATCAAACAAATAAAAACTAAGATTTGACGAATGAATTCAGATAATTAAGGTTAAGACTCCATTATCCCCAATTATAAAC
The DNA here is from genome assembly GCA_016801055.1 of Panax notoginseng. NCBI lineage: Eukaryota > Viridiplantae > Streptophyta > Magnoliopsida > Apiales > Araliaceae > Panax > Panax notoginseng. Next base: position 112,850,004 of record CM029015.1, read on the forward strand.
TATAAACCAATTATCCAATTATCCCAATTATTATGCCTACTGAATTTTTAACAAGAATTCTAAGTGTCAAAAGCCCTTTTCCAAGTGATCAATTAACTTTTATTTAATCCAATTAATCTTGCGATATTCCTATGCAAAACAATTAAATTAAACTCATTTAGTTTGAATTCCCAAATTGTTACATGCAGTGAACATATATTCCTATTCAATTCACGACCTTCGTCATGCAAATAACTGAGCATACATGTTATCATGTCCAGTTCTAACCCTAGATCTCCTCTCCCGAATCCTTCTAGAGTAACAAGGTAATTACTGGCCAAATAATTAATCAATAAGCACAAGACAAGATAAACAATTCACTTTGACATAAATAATTGGAATAAATCGAATAAATAATTTATAGACATAAAAGGTTCAATTGTAGTCTTAATGAAAGAACTAGTTCTTAACAGAATTTAAAACCAACAATCTTTAAAAAAACATCCTTAAGGAATTACACAGATTGAAAATAAGGAGAAGAGGAAACTCTAAAGTAAATCCTTCAATCTTCAAGTAATCCCTTGCTCAGCCTTCAATTATTGTAGATCTGCCCTTTAATTCAGCCAAAATAGTCTTTATATACTCTTCTCATCTCACGACAATCCTTTCTCAAATCAACCTCTCAATTAGCTCCAAAATCCATGGTCAAACCGTTAGTCAACACGCGCGCCCAGTCAACAAAAGTCAAGCTGGACTTCAAGATAATTACCAAAATGCCATTTTCAGCTCAAAAATTCCTCAATTTCCCCTTCAGCTCCCGAATCTGCAAAATAACAACTAAACACAGTAAAAATTCTTCAAAAAGACTAAAGGATACACAAATGTAAGCCCAAGTATATCCAATTCATGGGTATATTACCCAATCATCAAATACCCCCAAACTTAAATCCTTGCTTGTCCTCAAGTAACAAAACACAAAATAACATGACAAACTAAACAAAAATGCAAATGCACCTAAAACTAACTACATGTTCGTAATTCCAGTAATCAAATAGCACACCGTATATTTATCAGGCCTTAGAAAAATCGCAATAACATGCTAATACATCATTTTAAGGCAAATCAATATTATCCCAACAATCAATAAATCTAAATCTGTTATTACTGATATCGTGTGTGTGTGTTCAACAACTATGCTTGTGACGCCCCCAAAATTAGGTATACATCACCCATCTTGGGTCGTCAGATACATAGTACATAATACAAATACAACTTACTAATACAACTGTCGTGTACAATACGACAAAACATAAACTGTGAGTTTGAATACAAATATTATCTTCTAGAGAGTATTCATACTCAAAAGGAGTCCTCATTACATTTATTAACACACTATTACATAGAATAGTGAGGACTACTAACTAATACTATCATTCGGACCATCACTCCATTCCCCGACTTTCCCCAGCTACGTTCTCATTTCCTGAAGAGAACAGTGAAAGAAAGGGTGAGCTCAACTAGCCCAGTAAGAAATATTATGACTAAGATAATGTAGAATAAATTATCATTAGCCTTCAACAATGTTAAACTGATAAAATATAATAGACATCAAGTTTAACTGCAGCGAAACAAGCAATCCATTAAAAGAGTCAAGTAGAAATAAACTCTACTATCTTTTATGATTTAAAAGGTTTTTCAACACTGTGATCGCTGGGACTCAGCTTAATAAAATAATCCACATCATCGAATCACCCCTGCACTACGGTCAAGGATATTCGTGTATTCATTAATGGTCATGATCATGCCAACAACTGTCCATCAACGCACTACGGGCCAATGAGGACTTTTACCACATCATTTGTAACATTACACTCATGATTATACCGAATAATCCCTGGTCATAATCATACCAAGTCCATCTATGCACTATAGGCCACAGATGACTTTTAACATTTTATAAAAATGAGGATGATGACAATGATATAAGAATTCAATAAAACAAGTTCAAGAATTAATTTATCCAAGAATTAACAACGTCCAAATTGTCAACATGATACTGCTTTGTTAAGTAAAATTTAAGAATGCTTAGAAGAATATTTTCATGAAAAGATACTGGATGAACCGCAATTATCAAGGATATTCCACTAATTTCATGGAGTATAGAAGTTAAAACTTAACCAACTGAGTATAGTAAAGAATGGAATAACAAAAGAAATCACCCGGCATGCGATACACCGCACAGACAGGTTATTCCAACAGAATAATAAATAATGGAACCAGGTCTGGCGTAAACGCATAGATAGAATATTCTGACAAAATAATAAATAATAGAATCAGGTTCAGTGTAAAACACACAGACATGATGTTCCAACAGAATAATAATATGATGGAACCAGGTCTGGTGTGAAACACACAGATAGGATGTTCCAACAGAATAATAATAAAAACGGAACCAGGTCCGGTGTAAAACACACAGACATGACATTCCAACAGAATAATAATAAAAACGGAACCAGGCCCGATGTAAAACACACAGACAGAATGTTCCAACAGAATAATAATAAAAACAGAACCAGGTCCGGTGTAAAACACACAGATAGGATGTTCCAACAGAATAATAGAAGAATGTCACCAAGTATAGGGTAGACCGCGTATACAGGTTATTCAAACAGAATAATAAATAATAAAATAACAACAGTTCTCTTCATGAATAAGGAAGAATAACACCCCTTACCGTTTTAAAGAAGAGCTAAAATAAGGAAGTAATTAAGTAGCAGAATACTCTTCTTCTCTCTCTCTATAGTTTCTCTCTTTAGAGTTCAGTGAATTCGTAAGAAATAATGAAGGAATGAGCTGGTATTTATACAAAAATAGAATGCATAGTAACTAATCCATGAACGGTCCAGATTGATTACTTTAATCTGACGGTCCATTGATGAGTGAGTTTTATACACATGAATTGGATACATTCGGGCTTAATTCATTGTTGTTCTCAAGTCTTTTAGAATAGTTTTTAAGTGTTTGTGTCCATTCATGCATGTTTTACATTGTTTTGTAGGAATTGGGACAAAGTTACTTGGATCGACGTTTGGGGTGGCTAGATTCGTGTTTTCGGCTTGCCATTTACATAGTAGTCACTTCAGAGCTAATTTGAGTATTGCTACATACCTTAATTCGATAAACTTAAAGAATGAAAGCTGTAGATCTACTTCTCCTCTTTCCGGAACATCTTGAATCATCGAAATCGGAGTTTGGACGAAGAAGTTATGGCCATTTTCCCAAAGGACGTCGGAGCAGAACATTTCCAAAAAAGCACCAGCGCCAGGGCGCCCATTTCAAGGCAATTTCCAGCGCCGGGGCGCTATAAGGCAGTGTCTGAGCGTCGTGCCCAGCGCTGGGGCACTGAGGGAAGGGTTTGGTGCGGCCTGGACGCGTTTTGGGCGAATTTTGACACCTTTTTGACTCCAAATTGGATTAGATTTGTTCCTAACCTAAAAATTGGACTTGTAACCTATAAATACATGATGTAAGGCATAAAATAAAAGGGGGATTACATAGCTTAGATTAGAAATACACTCCATTAGATTAGACATTAACCCTAGTTCTTATTAGTTTTAGAGATTGAAACAACTTGGAGATCATTGAAGATCAAGAGCAGGAGCAAGAGGGGAGCATTAGATTTGCTGACAACAGATTCTATTATCTTCTCTTATCATACTTTTATCTTTTAATATCTATTCAATTGTGGATTCTTGGTTTTAATTCATTAATTATGAACTAACTCTTTTATTAAGATTTCAATTGAACTTTTTATGGTTTTGAATTGATTATTTAATTTATTCTAATTATTTGTGTTGAAGTGAATTGTTCATCTTGCTTTGAGCTTATTGATTAATTATCTGATCAATAATTACCTTGTTACTCTAGAAGGAATTGGGAAAGAAATTCTAGGGTTAGAACTGGGCTTGGTGACATGTGACTTAGTTATTTGTACAGTGAATAATTAGGTTTGTGAATAGAATGAGAATATCTATTTGCCGCATGTAACATAAAAGGAATTGGGTTTGTAACGAGTTTAATTCAATTATTTTGCATAGAGATATAGCAAAATTAATCTGGGTTAAATAGAAAGCAATTGATCACTCGAGAGAGGGCTTTTGGCATTTGAGAATTTCTGTTAACAATTCAGTAGATATAATAATTGGGATAGTTGAATAATTGATTTATAATTCATAATTGGGGATATTAGAGTCTTAATTCTTATTTATCTGAATTCCATCAATTCTTAGTTGTTTATTTGCTTTCTTTTAGAATATTCTTTTTGTTTTGTTTAATTTAGTTTTCTTAAATCTAGAAATCACAATTATTGGTTGTTTAAATAAAATTGATTTGGTTAAGAATTAGTACTTGGTGATTTTTATTAAATAATTCCTCATGGGAACGATACTCTACTTTTACTTTATTACTTGTTGACCGTGTATACTTGCACGTATTCATTGATTGCGAAATCAATCAACATCCATATTTAAAGAAAAATCTTTTAAATAAAATATAATATATTCTATTTATAGAATAACTTTAATAAAGTATTCTATTTTATATAAAAAGATGTTTCTGTTTTATTACGTTAATAATACGAATAAAACAAAACGTCATTATCGCTAAATAATTCATATTATTAACTGACAATAATTGAATCAAACTGAGTGACTTCTCACATAAGCATTAATAATCAATACCGTGTGCTACTATGCAACTACACATATTACTGTACTTTAACTACCGAGTAGTTCAACAGTATCAATGGTAAAACTTCCGCCGTTATTTTTAGTAAAATATTTTTGTCGTTTTCTCAATCTGACAATAATTCCGTTGTGGGGTCCACCAATGATTGTGTCGTTGTACGAATATTCCCCGTTAAAACGAATATTCCCCGACCAATCGAATATTATATAACAACTTGCATACTTTGCAAAATTTAAAAATATTACCCACAACTATAACATTATATCAAATTAACTCCATAATATTCAAAAATGATATTTATAGAAAATTTATCTTTATTTATAAAAGTTAGGGTCTTACAACCTCCCCTTCTTATGAAATTTCGCCTTCGAAATTAGGGTACGTACCTGGTATGTCGAAGAGGTAAGGATACCTTGATTTCATTTCAGATTCTAACTCCCAAGTCATTTCCTCAATATCGTGATTTCTCCACAAAACTTTGACTTGAGGTATAACCTTGGAGCGTAGAATATGTTCCTTCTTATCCAAGATTTGAACAGGAACTTCTTCATACGTCAAATCCTCCACTATTTCATCCGGTTCTAACTCAATAATGTGGTTCGGGTCTTCCACATATTTGCGTAACATGGATATGTGAAAACCGTTATGAACACGAGACATACTTGGCGGTAAAGTGAGTCTATAAGCCACAGTTCCTACTCGATCGAGGATTAAAAATGGACCGATGAATCGAGGATTGAGCTTTTCTCTATTTCCAAATCTCGTAACTCCTTTCCATGGAGCAACACGTAAGAACACATGATCTCCTACATCAAATTCCACGTCCTTTCGATGAAGATCAGTATAACTCTTTTGTCGATCTTGTGAGGTTTTTATACGTTGTCGGATCGTTTGAATCTTTTCTATAGTCATACGTACCAACTTCGGTCCCAACAACGTTGCTTCACCCACCTCATCCCAGCATACTGGAGAACGACAATTTCTTCCATACAATGCTTCGAATGGAGCCATGGCAATACTTGCTTGATAACTGTTGTTGTAGGAAAACTCCACCAATGGTGAGAACTTGTCCCAACTTCCCTTGAAGTCAAGGACACAGAGTCTTAATAAATCTTCTAGAGTTTGAATAGTCCTCTCTGATTGTCCGTCCGTCTGAGGATGATATACCGAACTAAATTGTAAATCTGTACCCATAGCTTTTTGTAAACTAACCCAAAATCGTGAAGTGAATCTTGGGTCTCGATCAGAAACAATGGATATTGGCATACCATGCAGTCTTACAATCTCGTTTATGTACATACGAGCAAGACGTTCAAGTGTATAAGTTTCTTGTATCGGTAAGAAATGGACAGACTTGGTTAATCTATCCACAATGACCCAAATCGCATCAATACCTTGAGAAACCCTAGGAAGACCGATAACGAAATCTATGATAATGTGCTCCCACTTCCATTTTGGAATTTCAAGTGGTTGCAATGGGCCTTTTGGTACTTGATGCTCCGCTTTGACTCGTTGACAAGTTAAACACCTTGAGATAAACATCGCTATCTCTCTCTTCATATTGCTCCACCAAAATGTATGACGAAGATCATGATACATTTTGGTACTTCCAGGATGGATTGCAAACGGTGTATTGTGCGCCTCCATCATGATTTCATACTTTAAATCAGGGTTGTTAGGAACACAAAGTCTGGAGTTGACTCGAAGTATTCCTTCTTCATCGATTCTTGCTTCCAGCATAGCACCTTCTTGCACTTTCTTCCTCATACGCATCAGCTCCAGGTCTGTAGCTTGAGAAGCTTTAACTTTATCGATTAAAGTCGGTTCTACTCGTATATTCGCCATCATCACATGGGTCCCTGGAGTCTTCAACTCTATCTCCATCCTTTGCAAGTCACACAAAATGGGCCTTTGCGTTGTTAATATTGCACTTGTACCCGCATATGATCTTCTACTCAATGCGTCAGCTACCACGTTCGCTTTTCCAGGATGGTATTGAATGGTATGATCATAATCTTTTAACAGTTCAAGCTAACGTCGTTGTCGCATGTTGAGTTCCTTTTGAGTGAAGAAATATTTGAGGCTTTTATGATCCGTAAAGATCTCCACCTTCTCCCCATACAATTAATGCCTCCAAATTTTAAGTGCAAAGACAACAGCTGCCAACTCTAGATCATGAGTAGGATAATTTCTCTCATATTCCTTAAGTTGTCTTGATGCATAGGCTATGACTTTTCCATGTTGCATGAGAACGCATCCCAACCCTTTGCTCGAAGCATCACTGTAGATGACAAATCCATCCGAGCTAGATGGTATTGTTAGAACAGGTGCTGAAATGAGTCTCCTCTTGAGTTCTTGAAAACTCTTCTCACATTCTTTGCTCCAACCGAACTTTGTATCTTTCCGAGTCAGCTGAGTTAATGGAGTAGCGATTCGAGAAAATCCTTCCACGAATCTCCGATAATAACCAGCTAAACCAAGAAAGCTACGTACTTCGGTCACTGATTTAGGTTGCTCCCACCTTTGAATAGCTTCAATCTTTGCCGGGTCAACCGATATTCCACGACTTGATACTACGTGCCCAAGAAACGCTACCTCCTCCAACCAGAACTCGCATTTCTTCAACTTGGCATAAAGCTTGTATTCACGAAGCTTTTGGAGTACCAACCTCAAGTGTTGCTCATGATCTTCACGACTTTTGGAATAAATAAGGATGTCATCAATAAAGACGACCATAAAGTGATCTAAATATTCCTTGAATACCCGGTTCATCATATCCATGAAGGAAGCATGAGCATTAGTCAATCCAAAGGACATAACTAGGAATTTATAATGCCCCTACCGAGTTCTGAAATCCGTCTTTGGAATATCCTCAGTTCTAACCTTCAGCTGATGATATCCAGAACGAAGATCGATCTTTGAAAAGAATTGTGCTCCTTGCAATTGGTCAAACAGGTCATCAATACATGGCAATGGGTACCTGTTTTTGATGGTGACATGATTCAACTTCTGATAATTAATACAAAGTCGCATACTTCCATCTTTCTTCTTCACGAATAGCACAGGAGCACCCCAAGGATAAGTACTAGGACGAATAAAGCCAATGTCTAACAATTCCTACAGTTGGATCTTTAACTCCTGAAGTTCAATAGGAGCCATTCGATATGGGGCTTTAGAAATGGGTTTTGTACCGGGTTCAAGGTCGATACAAAATTCAATTTCACGCTCTGGGGGTAGGCCAGGAAGTTCTTCAGGGAATACGTCATGGAATTTATTAACAATAGAAATATCATTCAAAACTGACGTATTTTTGTTTAGATCCGTGACATAAGCTAAGAAAGCTTGACATCCATTTTTCAATAAACGAATAGCTTTATGGCTTGAGATGACATCGATTGATTTTAATGGTTTGGTTGCTTAAATTCGCATAATAAGTCGATTAGGAATATGAAAGCTAACAACCTTACGAAAATAATTAATTTTTACATGATGAGTAGTTAGGTAATCAATCCCTAGAATCACGTCAAATGCAAGTATTTTTAATGAAATCAGATCGACAGGTAATGTGTAGGTACCAACTTGAACCAAACAAGACTTATAAACCGTGGATGTAATGAAGGTTTCTCCCGATGGAGTTTCAACAGATAAATCAAAGTCTAATTTCTCCGGAGTCAAATTTAATCGATGAGCGCAAGTAGGAGAAATAAAAGAATGGGTAGAACCGGTATCAAAAAAAGTATAGACTTCGTTAGAGTTTATGATAAGCTTACCCGTGATGACCTCATTCGGGTTCCTTGCTTTCTGGGAGGTCACAACAAACGCTCTCCCTTGCACTACCGGTTTTGACTTTTCTGGGACGGCCTTTGGTGTCTCTATCTTGGCTGAACTTGTTTTTGGTAAACGACAAAATCGAGCTAAATGACCTTCTTTTCCACAATTATAACATGCTTTAGACGGCATCGCGTAGTTTGGACTGATATGCCCCCCTCTGAATTTGAAACATATGATAGGTGGTCGTTCTCCTTCCTTAACAATGGGTGCTGGCGCTAACGTCTTTCCATCATTGTTGAATCTCCTCTTCTTGAAATGACCATTCTTATTGTTTTGGCCCTGATTACCACCGAAGTGGTTACCATTTCTGGCTTGTTGATTCCCTCCACGCTTGTTGTCACCGCTTCGATGACTGCTCTCACTGGTATTATCATTTTACCGACTGCTCTCTTTTAGTTACGTTGACTCGTTATCGCGCTCCACCAACTGAGCCCTATTCACAACATCTGAATACAAACACAGTTTATGAGAAATAAGATGTTGACGTATCTCAGGTTTCAAATCTCGCAAAAATATTCGCGTCATTCGCTCTTCATTATCCACCAAGTGGGACGCAAACCGAGACAACTCAGCAAATTTAGCCTCATACTGCGACATGGTCATATTATTCTGCTCCAATTTGATGAACTCCACCTCCTTCATGTGACGAACACTTTCGGGAAAGTATTTGTCATTGAACAGCTCTTAGAACTTCTCCCAAGACATCTTCAGTGCGGCAGGTTGAGTACGCTTAATCGATTTCCACCAGTAATCTGCCTCTCCTCGCAACATAAAGGCAGCAACGGGAACCTTTTGCTCCTCAGAGCATCCCAAGACATCAAATATATTGGTAATCTGTTTTATCCATGTTTCCACTATAAGTGGTTTTGGCTCTCCCTAAAACTCTGGTGGTCCCAGCTCCTTGAACTGTTTAGCGGTGACCGTCCGAGAGTTTTCAGTGTTTCCACCTATATTTTGGACAGGAGCCGCTCTCGCCTGCTGTTGCATGAACTGCATAAAGTTTCTGAACATTCCATCATTCATCATCTGGTCAGTGTTGTTGTTTGCATGAGGATTGTGACCTTCCTGATGCACATTATCCTGATTATTGATATGTGGTGAATCAACAGTCGCCTGTGCTCCATTGCTATTCTCAACATTCTCAGATGTCATTTTCAGATACTGCCACAAAATAAAAGTTAATTGATATGTCATATATTATCCTTATATTATGACCGACCAATTAAATATCATGCAAATAAACTTAGGTAGGTCATACTAGCGAAGGAATTCCCCGTCTCTCCCCTCCTAGTTCTATTCTCACATCTTAGCCAGGGATCATATCCCTAAGCTCTGATACCAACTGTGACGCCCCCAAAATTAGGTATACATCACCCATCTTGGATCGTCAGATACATAGTACAAAATACAAATACAACTTACTAATACAACTGTCGTGTACAATACGACAAAACATAAACTGTGAGTTTGAATACAAATATTATCTTCTAGAGAGTATTCATACTCAAAAGGAGTCCTTATTACATTTATTAATACACTATTACATAGAATAGTGAGGACTACTAACTAATACTATCATTCAGACCATCACTCCGTTCCTCGACTTGCCCCAGCTACGTTCTCATTTCTTGAAGAGAACAGTGAAAGAAAGGGTGAGCTCAACTAGCCCAGTATGAAATATTATGACTAAGATAATGTAGAATAAATTATCATTAGCCTTCAACAATGTTAAACTGATAAAATATAATAGACATCAAGTTTAACTGCAGCGGAACAAGTAATCCATTAAAATAGTCAAATAGAAAATAAACTCTACTATCTTTTATGATTTAAAAGGTTTTTCAACACTGTGATCGCTGGGACTCAGCTTAATAAAATAATCCACATCATCGAATCACCCCTGCACTACGGCCAAGGATATTCGTGTATTCATTAATGGTCATGATCATGCCAACAACTGTCTATCAACGCACTACGGGCCAATGAGGACTTTTACCACATCATTTGTAACATTACGGTCATGATTATACCGAATAATCCCTGGTCATAATCATACCAAGTCCATCTATGCACTAAAGGCCACAGATGACTTTTAACATTTTATAAACATGAGGATGATGACAGTGATATAAGAATTCAATAAAACAAGTTCAAGAATTAATTTATCCAAGAATTAACAACGTCCAAATTGTCAACATGATACTACTTTGTGAAGTAAAATTTAAGAATACTTAGAAGAATATTTTCATGAAAAGATACTGGATGAACCGCAATTATCAAGGATATTCCACTAATTTCATGGAGTATAGAAGTTAAAACTTAACCAACTAAGTATAGTAAAGAATGGAATAACAAAAGAAATCACCCGGCATGCGATAGACCGCACAGACAGGTTATTCCAACAGAATAATAAATAATGGAACCAGGTCCGGCGTAAATACACAGACAGAATATTCTGACAGAATAATAAATAATGGAACCAGATTCGGTGTAAAACACACAGACAGGATGTTCCAACAGAATAATAACAAGACGGAACCAGGTCCGGTGTGAAGCACACATACAGGATGTTCCAACAGAATAATAATAAAAATGGAACCAGGTCCGGTGTAAAACACACAGAGAGGATGTTCCAACAGAATAATAATAAAAACGGAACCAGGTCCGGTGTAAAACACACAGACAGGATGTTCCAACAGAATAACAGAAAGAAATGTCACCAAGTATAGGGTAAACCGCGTATACAGGTTATTCCAACAGAATAATAAATAATGAAATAACAACAGTTCTCTTCATGAATAAGAAAGAATAACACCCCTTACCGTTTTAAAGAAGAGCGGAAATAAGGAAGTAGTTAAGTAGCAGAATACTCTTCTTCTCTCTCTCTATAGTTTCTCTCTATAGTTTCTCTCTCTAGAGTTCAGTAAATTCGTAAGAAATAATGAAGAAATGAGCTGCTATTTATAGAAAAATAGAATGCATAGTAACTAATCCATGAACGGTCCAGATTGATTACTTTAATCTGACGGTCCACATTTAAAGAAAAATCTTTTAAATAAAATATAATATATTCTATTTATAGAATAACTTTAATAAAGTATTCTGTTTTATATAAAAAGATGTTTCTGTTTTATTACGTTAATAATACGAATAAAACAAAACGCCATTATCGCTAAATAATTCATATTATTAACTGACAATAATTGAATCAAACTGAGTGACTTCTCACATAAGCATTAATAATCAATACTGTGTGCTACTATGCAACCACACGTATTGCTGTACTTTAACTACCGAGTAGTTCAACAGTATCAATGGTAAAACTTTCGCCGTTATTTTTAATAAAATATTTTTGTCATTTTCTCAATCCGACAATAATTCCGTTGTGGGGTCCACCAATGATTGTGTCGTTGTACGAATATTCCCCGACCAATCGAATATTATATAACAACTTGCGTACTTTGCAAAATTTAAAAATATTACCCACAACTATAACATTATATCAAATTAACTCCATAATATTCAAAAATGATATTTATAGAAAATTCATCTTTATTTATAAAAGTTGGGGTCTTACAATGCTAACCAATAAAAAGCAAAATATGAAACATAATAGATTTCTTAGAAGGCATCATACAGTGCAATTTTAGAAACTCCTCAAATAAACTAGATTTGGCCAAAATCAAACATTTACCAAAGTCTAAGGGTCAACATGGAATACTTGTGCTTTACTAATTTTTTTTATTAACGGGGGCTTTTTGCACTTTTCCCGTTTTATTATTATTTTTTTCTCATGGCTATGCATTGTCCTATTCCCTTAGGCTTTCCAGTGCTACCTTAACTAGCTTTCGACCAACGACTCCCAAGCCATTAAGACCTAGGGTGCTAGGTGTAAAGACAATCCCCTTGGGCTTACTTACTCAAGTAACAAAGGCCACAAAACTAGACAAACATGCCACAATGTTTTTTTAAAGCTTATATACTCCAAATATATCCCCCCAAACTTCAACAATAAAAACACAAAAAATTAACTTCCCCCAAACTTATCAAGAGTAATGTCCTTATGCAAAAAATTTAGCAATAAAAAATAATAGAGGACTTCCCTGACGAGCTCATTCCTCTGGTGCAGCATCATCATCCTCGCTCATCTCTTGATCGAAAGGGAGAAACACAGGCAGAACAAGAGCAGTAGGGAACTGGCTAAGATTAACGCCGGGGTATAGTTGAGCATACATCGTCTTCTGGGCGTGGAAGAAGTCGACCAAAAACTTGTTGATCACATCTTGGCGTTCAGATAGGCGGACATTCTGGGAGTCAATTTCACGCTGGACAGCCTCAGGAACAACACCACGATGAGTTGTAGAGGAAGGACCATATGTGGGTGGAGCCGAAGGTTGTGGAGCTTCAACTTGGGGAATTATAAAACCCAATCCCCTAGGGTGGTTCTCCCCACCAGTCCATACTCTATATCGACTGATAAGCTTGTGGTCTAATACCGACATGGGGGTTTGAATCATCTCATTCGACTTCCATTTAACCCCAAATTTTGCACATAAAATGCAAATAAGTGATGGATGGGGTAAACCTCCTGTGGTTCCTCCTCGTGCAGCACGCAGAATTGATTACTGAATGACGTGGCCGATATCTATCTTCAAGGCTTGAATAATTGAATACAGCAGTACAACCCTCTCTTTGGTGACATGGCCCACATGTGTAGATGGCATGAGTTTGGTGCAGATAAAGGCATACCACGCCTTTCCATATAAACTGAGGTGAGAAAGAGGGAAGGTCATGCTGCCACGTTCATGTAATGTCCACGTGGTGCCCGGTTGACAAAGCTCACGGATTATTTTTTCATAGTCTGGCCCTTGACTCACAAGACTAGCATATTCATCGTTGTGTCCCTCTAACGATAGTTGGTAGCAACCGTTAATGTCTTCTTTTCCAAATTCAACAGTCTTGCCTCTCACATACACCCCATAGTGGAAGTGTTCGGAAACATTGGCATAGAACTCTTTGACGACTGCAATCACTGCTAGATCGGATTGTTCGGTGAGTGTGAACCAATTCCTCTCAGCTATCATGACCGCTATGTCCCCGTCTTTGGATTGATCTGGCCTTAAACCTCGTTCAGGGATGAGAGAGATGGTGGCCATCTTATTGTAGCATTACTGTGCCTCGGCGCTGACAAACCTTTGGCTATCAAATTTTGGAGGAGCCGAGGCGGTTCCAGAACCCTCTCCTCGTTGACGCTTCGATACCATTGAGAAAAATCTGCACGAAAGTGCATTCACGTGTATTAAAATTGGACAGAAATTGAATATGTATAAACATACCCATATCACAACCCCCAAACTTCAAAATAAGTTCATGTTGGTACTTGATTGGGGGTGGAATGAGACATATAATAACAGGAAAGTTAAAATTGGACCAAGTAGTCTCATTTTATGTCTTTATAGCATGATTGGTCAAAGTATTGTATGGAAAAAGGATGTGACATGTACAAATATTATGGCAAACGACTGTATACATTCGGTGCATGGGTGTTGTAAAACTATGTAGGCTAAAATTTTGAGCGATTACAATCAAATAGGCAATGGATGTGCAAATTCATCAAAACAATAGTCCCATAGAAATATGACCCTTAGTAATTATCAATCCAGTGTAGCCCCCTCCCACACTAACGATATATCCATTTAACAGTAGTCCTATGGCCTGGGATGGCAAAAATGCAAGTAAAGTCGGTGTTGGGTATGGTGTTGTGCGAATTTAACCATGAACTTTGAGTCAGGTGAAATATCAAACACCTTATGGGCAATTCATATTTTGCTTTGAATCACCACTAGCTTCCTATCAATTCAAACCACTAGCCTTCAATCACCACATATGTGTGATATCCCAATCAAAAGTGATTCACATACATGCAATGTGAGATATTCAAAATCAGAAGAATGAAAATCTGCACTTTAGATGTAGGAGAATGTGAATCAAGATGAATCTTAACTTACCATTTTCACAATTAACAAGATTTGGTTCCACAATAATTTTAATGTAATTCAGTACATACCTTTGCACTAGAGATACTAGATGAAAAGTACTTCGCAGACTGAAAACCTGAATGTGAGATATGGAATTGCGTTAGATATTATGAAGCTATATAAAAGTTTCAAGATCAGTTACCATATGATAGCAGGTTGTGTGTAGTAGTGGAGACGTATGAAGAAGTTGGAAGGTAAGAGTTGGAACCGAATGGTTGTTAAATTGAAATAGGACTCTACATCTAGCCCCAGCATTGGGGCGCTGTAATGTGCTGTGTAGGGAGCGCCGGGGCGCTTAAAGTCAGTGTCTAGGCACAAAGACTAGCATTGGGGCGCTAAAAAAGGCTTGTTATAGAGCGCCGGGGCGCTAGGCTTCAGTAGGCACAGATGGGGTCGAGCGCCGGAACGTTGTGTTCCTATTCATTTTGGATGCCTGGGCGCTGGACACTGCTCCTTTATATGGCCTCTTACTCAACTTTTGACTTATCTGGTATCAACAAAACAATAATTGCATGAAGACTATTATGATAGAGTATATACTATCAGCTACAGAACAAAATTAAATAAAATAAAATGAAAAATTTTAAGTGAACTAAAACAAAATAACTAAAACTCATGGGGTTGCCTCCCTCTAGCGCTTGGTTTATAGTCGTCAGCCCGACTTTGCTTTGTTGCTCAATTGTCCACCAAATCGGAAAGGTACATAGCCGTAGATTGTCATTCGATAGGCCCACTCCAATAATACTTAAGTCGTTGGTCGTTCACCTTAAAGGTTCACTTCGAGTTAGGTTCCTTGACTTCGATGTTTTCGTGTGGTGCGACAGATATAACCACGAACGGCCTGGACCAGCGGGATTTCAACTTACCGGGGAATAACCGCAATCTTGAATTGAAAAGCAAGACCTGTTGGCCAGGTTCAAATTTCCAATCAAGGATTTTCTTATCGTGCCAGGTTTTAACTTTCTCCTTGTAAAGTTTTGCGTTCTCATAGGCATTGAACCGGAATTCATCCATCTCGTTTAATTGAAGTAACCTTTTCTCACCCGCTGCTTGTAGATCAAAATTAAGTTTACGAATGGCCCAGAGTGCATTATGTTTAAATTCGACCGGGAGATGACACGCCTTTCCATAGACCATTCTGTAGGGTGACATGCTGATAGGATTCTTGTACGCTGTTTGATATGCCCATAATGTATCATCTAGTCACATGGCCCAACTTTTCGTGACGGATTAACCACCTTCTCCAGGATTCTCTTAACTTCTCGATTTGAAACTTCCGCTTAACCATTGGTTTAAGGATAATACGCGGCTGCAATTTTATGACGGACCCCATACTTTATAAGCAATTTAGTGAACTGCTTATTACAGAAATGAGTTCCCTCATTACTGATTATCGCTTTCGGCGTCCCAAATTGTGTGAAGATAGTTTCCTTCAAAAACTGTAGGACTACGTTGGCGTCATTCGTGGGTAAAGTTTCCCCACACATCGAATAGCTCAACCTCCAAAATTTTGTTAAGTGGCATTTCATTGTGCTTGGAAATATTACCTACTCGTTGACACCGATCACATTTTAGCATGTAGAGATACGCGTCCTTGAATAGAGAAGGCCAGAAAAATCCTAACTGCAATACTTTGGCCGCTGTCCTATCACCAGCGTAATGACCTTCGTAATCAGATGAGTGGCAATGACCTAATATGCTATCCATCTCTTTGTGTGGCACACATCATCTAATCATTTGATCCGCACAAGTCTTAAACAAAAATGGTTTGTCCCAATAATATTATCTAACATCGTGGAGGAACTTTTTTCCTTGCTGCAAATTCAAATCCGGGGGTAACACCTTACTAACCAAATAATTCATGTAATCTGCATACAATGGTTAAGTCATTGTTACTCGAAGAAGCTGTTCATCAGGGAACCTCTCATTAATCATGACGTTATCTTTTTGTTGAACCTCCGTATTTTCCAACTGAGAAAGATGTTCTGCCACCTGGTTCTCGGTAACTTTTCTATCTCAGATCTCCAAATCAAATTCTTGTAGCAACAGTACCCACCGTATTAACCGCGGTTTGGCATCCTTCTTCTCAATTAAATACTTGATAGCAGAATGATCACTGTATACAATTACCTTGGTCCCTATGAGATATGCTCTGAACTTGTTGAAGGCAAACACCACCGTAAGTAATTCTTTTTTGGTGGTCATGTAGTTCAACTGAGCATCTGTCAATGTCTTGTTGGAGTAGTAGATAGTGTGAAAAATTTTATCGCGACGTTGTCCCAATACTGCTCCAACTGCGTAGTCACTGGCGTCGCACATCAATTCAAATGGTAAAGACCAATCGGGCGCCACTATAATTGGAGCTGAAACCAATTTCTTCTTTAATACTTCAAAAGCCTCGATGCATGAATGATCCATCTTGAATGGTACATCTTTCTCCAAGAGGGAACATAAGGGTTTTGAAATTTTAGAAAAATGTTTAATAAAGCGTCTGTAGAAACCCGCATGTCCTAAGAAGCTCTGTATTCCCTTCACCGATGCCGGAGGAGGTAGTTTCTCAATCGTCTCAATCTTTGCTTTATCCACTTCTAACCCTGCTACAGAAACCTTATGCCCTAAAATTATCCCTTCTTGCACCATGAAGTGACATTTTTCCCAGTTAAGAACTAGGTTAGTCTCCACACAGCACTTCAATACTAAGACCAGATTTTTCAAGCATAAGTCAAAACTATTACCGAACACGGAGAAGTCATCCATGAATACTTCCAAATTCTGCTATACCATATCTGAGAATATCGCCATCATGCACCGTTGAAAAGTTGCCGGTGCATTACATAGACCAAAAGACATACGACGGAAGGAAAACATACCATAAGGGCATGTGAATGTAGTTTTTTCTTGATCTTCCGGGGCTATGGCAATTTGATTGTACCCAGAATATCCATCCAAGAGACAGTAGAACTGATGTCCTGCTAACCTATCCAACATCTAATCAATGAACGGCAAGGGGAAGTGATCCTTGTATGTGGCTTTATTTAGTTTGCAGTAATCCATGCATACTCTCCATCCTGTAATAGTTCTAGTGGGGATGAGCTCATTAGCTTCGTTCTTCACCACTGTCATACCCCCTTTCTTTGGTACGCACTGTACATGACTTACCCATGAACTGTCTGAGATTGGATAAATAATGCCGGCATCCAACCACTTTATGATTTCTTTTTTCACCACATCCTTCATGATGTGGTTTAGCCTTCTTTGCTGCTCAATGGTTGGTTTTGCTCTCTCCTCCAATAAAATCTTATGCATACAAAAGGACGGACTAATTCCTCGAATATCTGCTATAGTCCATCCGATTGCCGTTTTGAACTCTCGCAATACCCTTAGCAGTTTCTCTTTTTTCATATTAGTTAAATCTATCAAAACAATGACTGGTAGGGTAGCATCTTTTCCCAAATAAGCATAATGTAGATGAGATGGTAGCGATTTTAACTCCAACACTAGTGGCTCTTCTATCGAGGGTTTGAACTTTTTAACTTCCGTTTCAGGCCTATCAAGAGTGTCGAAGGATTGATTACTTTTCCTGGCGGTAGGTAATGCATCTAGCCATTTGACATACTTAATGTCACCCTCACTCTCATAGTCGTCCATCCAAAATAAAACAGATTCTAGTGGGTCCTCTGAATAATTTCTGCTGAACTTGTGATTAACTAATTCATCCATGACATCCACCCGCATAAATTCACCATTTTCTTTCGAATAAGTCATCGACTTGAATACATTAAAGGTGACCTGTTGATCTTCAACTCACATCGTCAATTCACCTTTTTATAAGTCTATCAATGTCCTCCCCGTTGCTAAAAATGGTCGCCCAAGAATGATAGGAATTTCCCTATCTACTTCACAATCCAAGATAAAGAAATCTGATGGGAAGATGAATTTATCCACTTTTACTAACACGTCTTCAACGATACCTCGTGGATATGTAACGGACCGATCCACCAGTTGTAAATTGACATTCGTCGATTTTGGTGCTTGAAGTCCAAACTGACTGTAGACGAATAGTGGCATCAAGTTTATACTGGCCCCCAAATTACACAATGCTCGTCCTGAAAATTGATTTCCAATTTCACATGGAATAGTGAAACTACCTAGATCCTTGAGCTTTGGAGGTAACTTATTCTGGATAATTGCGTTTCACTCTTCGATCAATGCCACTATCTCAAAATCACCCAATTTCCACTTTTTCGATAAGACTTCCTTCATAAACTTGGCGTAACTCAGCATTTGTTCTAAGGCTTCGACAAATGGGATATTGATATGCAGTTTTCTAAAAATATCCAAGAATCTTGAAAACTGCTTATCTAATTTGGATTTCTGAAACCTCTGCGGATATGGTATGGGAGGTATTGTGAGGGTTTGTTCTGGGGCTTTCTGCTCTAACTCCTCATCTTGACGTTTTTTGATTTCTGAAACTTCCTCTTTTTCCACTGTTACGTTGCCCCTCTTTTCCTTATCCTTAGTTGTCTCTTGAAAATCCTTTCCACTACGTAAAGTCATAGCCTTGCAATGCTCATCTCTGCTCAGATTTATCTCTGTATGACTAGGGAGTGTTCCATGTGGACTGCTATTCAACGCATGTGCTATCTGCCCTAATTGATTTTCCAGATTCTTTATCGAAGCACCTTGGCTTTTCACATTCATATCTACTTGACTCAATAACTTTTCTTGTTCACCGATCCTTTTGTCAGTATCTAAAATGAATTTTTCCAAAGCTTCTTTGAAACTTTTTTTTCTCTCTGGCTGTTGTTGAGTCTGATTTTGAAATCTGGCTGTATTTTGCTGTCTAGGTGCTTGAGCTTGATTGTTACTCCATGACAATTCCGAGTGATTTCTCCAACCTGGATTATATGCATTTTGATTCGGATACGGTTTGGCTGATCGATTATAGCTCCCTATGAACTGAGCTGATTCAGAATTTATGGCACACTGATCTGTAGCATGACTCCCAGCACATAACTCACAAACTATTACTACTTGCTGCGTGGATGGTGGACTCCACGTTTCCATTTTCTTAGCTATTGCGGACACCTGTGCTGCCAATGCTATCACTGGATCCACTTCAAACTTTCCCGGTGTTTTTGGAGGATTAGACTTAGTCATGGGCCACTGATAGTTGTTATTAGCCATCGTTTCTAGCAGTTGATAAGCCTCATCAAAGTTTTTAGACATGATCGCTCCACCTGCTGCTGCATCAATACCGTCTCTTATGGGCGCGTGCAATCCATCACAAAATATCCCAACTTGCATCCACTGTGGGATTCCGTGATGTGGGCATTTACGGAGCATATCCTTGAATCTTTTCCACGCCTCATATAACATTTCTGAGTCGAACTGTGCAAAGGTGTGAATATCGTTCCGTAGTTTTGCCAACTTCGCTGGTGGGAAAAACTTAGCTCGAAATTTTTGAGCTAAGTCGTCCCAAGCTGTGATTAAACCAGAAGGCAAAGAATGTAACCTACTCCGAGCTTTATCTTTCAACGTAAATGGAAACAACCTCAACCTTATAGCATCTTTCGAAACATTATTGAACTTGAAGGTGTTGCAAACTTCCAAGAAACTTAAGATGTGCTCGTTAGGATCATCTGTCGAACTACCCCCAAACTGGTATGCATTTTGGAGAATCTGAATTATTCCCGGTTTTATCTCGAAATTGTTTGCATTAATTACCAGCCTCCTAATACTCGACTGTATATCTATGACATTCAACATAGCATAATCCCTAAGTGATTTTTGTTATTCCCTTGCCATGTTCACTGGTATATCCTCCGCCAGATCTTCTTCCTTAGGTGACACCGCACTAGTCAACTTCAATTTCTGAAACTTCCTTTCGATATCATCTGTATAAGGAAAAGTACCTTTTTATCCCTTGATCTAGTGTGCATACACTCGCAAAGAGTTCCTGCAAATACAAGAAGAAAAATAAATAACGTTTAAATTAAGACCGAATTGATTATAACTAATATAGAATTAATATTAATAAAGAATTTCCCGACAGCGGCGCCAAAAACTTGTTGGTTGATTTCACAATCAATGAATTTGTGCAAGTGTACACAATCAACAAGTAATAAAGTGATAAGATAAAGTGTCGATCCCACAAAGAATTCTAATCAATAAATTCCAACTACTAGCACTATATTAATCCAATTTTATTTAATTAACCATAAAGTGTGATTTTTCCAAAATAAGAAAACTAAATTAAGCAATTAAAAGAGATTATTCTAAAATTAAATCAAAAAAATAAAAACTAAGATTTGACGAATGAATTCAGATAATTAAGGTTAAGACTCCAATATCCCTAATTATGAACTATAAACCAATTATTCAATTATCCCAATTATTATGCCTACTGAATTTTAACAAGAATTCTAAGTGTTAAAATCCCTTTTCCAAGTGATCAATTAACTTTTATTTAATCCAATTAATCTTGCGATATTCCTATGCAAAACAATTAAATTAAACTCATTTAGTTCCAATTCCTAATTTGTTACATGTAGTGAACAGATATTCATATTCAATTCACGATCCTAATTATTCGTCATGCAAATAACTAAGCATACATGTTATCATGTCCAGTTCTAACCCTAGATCTCCTCTCCTGAATCCTTCTAGAGTAACAAGGTAATTACTGGCCAAATAATTAATCAATAAGCACAAGATAAGATAAACAATTCACTCTGACATAAATAATCGGAATAAATCGAATAACTAATTTATTGACATAAAAGGTTCAATTGTAGTCTTAATGAAAGAATTAGTTCATAACAGAATTTAAAACGAACAATCTTTTGAAAAACATCCTTAAGGAATTACACAAATTGAAAATAAGGAGAAGAAGAAACTCTAAAGTAAATCCTTCAATCTTCAAGTAATCCCTTGCTCAGCCTTCAATTATTGTAGATCTGCCCTTTAATTCAGCCAAAATAGTCTTTATATACTCTTCTCATCTCACCACAATCCTTTCTCAAATCAATCTCTCAATTAGCTCCAAAATCCCTTGTCAAACCGTTAGTCAACACGCGCGCCCAGTCAACAAAAGTCAAGCTCCAGCGCCCCGGCGTTGGACTTCAAGTTAATTACCAAAATGCCATTTTCAGCTCAAAAATTCATCAATTGCCCCTTCAGCTCCCGAATATGCAAAATAACAACTAAACACAGTAAAAATGCTTCTAAAATACCAAAGGATACACAAATTTAAGCCCAAGTATATCCAATTCATGGGTATATTACCCAATCATCAGATATTGTGGCCTGAACGACAATATGATTGCCTTTGGTGCAGCCACTTTCAAAGGGTTTTTAATGCCTTTGAGTTGAATTGGTTGAATTGCAAGTGGTGTGGCGACCAAATCTCCCTCAGAGGATATAACTGCTATAAATTCCTTCCATCTTGAAAGAAATGTGTCCCCACTCTTAGATGATACAACGTCGTTATATGCCATTTACAGGTCACCGCTGTCAATCATGTTTTGAATAAGATGGCTGAGTGCCCATCATTCCTCAGTGCTGTGACCGCAAGAGTGAGATGTAACAATCTAAAATTTTAAATTGTAATTCCAAATATTTGTTGGATTATATAAATATTTTAATTTATGTATTTAATGTTGAATTGATATTTGTTGAATTTGATTTGATTTGATTATTTATTTGTTAAATAAATAATTTATGAGTTAAGGAAATTAATTATTATGCGGTAATATTTTAATTTAATTTAATAATTAAATTAGAGAGTTGATAGGAATTAAATGAATTATTATAATATTTTTAATTTAATTTAATAATTAAAGTGGTGTATTAATTTATTAAAATTATTAAATGAAATTATAATAAAGATTATAATTTTGTAGTAATATGATTATGTGACAAATGGATTTAATAAGTTATTATTGGCTTTAGTTGAATTAAATTTGAATATGAGAATTTAATTGAATAAAGTGTAACAATAAACTATATTATAAATGAGTTACTAAAATAAATTAAAAGAGTTTTAATTTGGTTTTACCAAATCAAGCCTTAGGACTTTGAAATTCTTTTTTGCATCTTGTTTTGCCAAACAAGACTTAAGGGTTTTAAGTTTTGTTTTTAAAAGTGTTTTATCAAACAAAGCCTTATGGCTTTAGAATTTGAAATTGATTTTAATAAAATAATTAATTAATTTTTGTAAATGCTAATTAATTATTATAATCATTACAACGTCAGTTTTAGACGTTTAGTTTATTTTGTGCGTTAGATTTAATCTATGTTACGTAAAAAGGGTTTGGCCTAAGCCTGAGAAAGAGAAAAGAAGAGAGTTACAGAGAAGTTTGTGAGAGTTGAGAGAGAATTCCTGAGATTTTTAAGCAATTCTCTATGTTTTATCAAAGATTATCTCCAAGCAAGTGAATGTATAATTTCTAAAACTCAAGTTCATGTTTATGAAAAGTTTATGTTCCTTCATGAGTTTTAATTTTTCTGTGAATCCAAATTAGATGAATTGTTGTTATATAAAGTGTTAATTGTGTTTGTGTATATTTATGATGTTAGAATTAACATCTAGACAAGGAATTAGTGTGCTAATTACGTTCAAAAGAAAGAAAAGTGGTTTACAGTGCATGTGCATATATATGTCTCGTGAAAGTACAAAACTTGGAAGTTAGTTTGTGAACTAATCTGTAAATTTAGCTCTGAATATGCTAATTTAGTAAATTACAAAGAGAATGCAATTTGAATGAGTTAATTTGGTGTATTATTGAGACTCGGTGTTAATTTTTGTCAAGGATGACAAAAATGGAGTTTTTGCATAAAACATGGAATTCAAAGGTTTTTAATTTGATGTTTATATTGTTTATATGGGTAAAATCATGTTAGAGACCTTAAGTTATGTTTCTATGAGATCTTTGTATATTATAAGTGTTAAATTGGTCGCCAGAAAGTAAATTATAAGCCAAATTGTCTTTGTTTGTGTTCTTCGTGAAACTGGTCGCCTAAAACTATACTTTGGCGCTGCCGCACTACCTCGTAGTATAGTTCTTGCGCCGCAGCGGCAAGTCTCGCACCGCAGAGCCTATTATATGCATGTGTCTCGCGTCGCAGCGCCAACTCTGCTCTGCAGCACCATTCATAGTACAAACGGGGGCGCTGCAGTTCCGGCTAGCAGTGTTGGCCAGAAAGTTTATTTTAATTATACAATTCAGTAATTTTTGCTAAAGAGTATGCTATGACTATTAAAATGTGATTTTGTTAATTGTGGTGTTATAGTTCCAAGTGTGAGAACATTATTAGCAATTAATGAGTTATGTTATTGCATTAATAGTGTGGCTTGACTATATGATTAAAACCAAGCCATACATAAAATAGGTACTTAATTGTGTACGAAGTACATGTAGTAACTAATTATGTCATGATGACATGTGTATAAGATATTGAGAATCGAGTTATTACGGCATAGTTTACACGCAAGGCAAGTTTCCGAACTCTAACCTTTATTTGAGTTTGTTCTATTTACCTTTATATTGAGTAAGTAATTCTTAATCCTATTTATACAACTTAATTATACTCACGCAAGCTCTTTAACCTAACTCTTACTTTGAGAAGGTTTCCTACTTTTAACTTGTTTCTTAGTATGCGAGTTTCTAAATTCTGATACACTTATGCTGGCAAGTTTTATCGTTCAACTTGCTATTGATTATGCATGCTCAGTAACTCAATTTTGTTACTAAATAAAATTCTAGCCTTAGCTTAATATTGTTTAAGCAAGGTATGTTACGTTATTCAATGCTTATGCTTTTAGTTCATTTCTAAAGCATAATCTTAATATACAATGTTGATTCATTTATGACTTATTCTATAGCATATTGTTATTACATTTTTATTCAACTAATCCTTAGTTGATGTTCATTAAACTCTAAATTACCTTTAAACTTAACCAAACCAAACTTACTTTGGTGTGGACTTGTATTCTAAATACTGAGATGAACAACCCTATTACAGGGGATAATTTACGCAAAGTGTTTAGATGTTTGTTCACAATCATTGTACGAAGGGTTGATCCCCCTAAGTACGAGAAGTTCCTACAGTTTTATGGCTGTTTAGGTTTAAGTTGAAAGAATACTTATAACTTTGGACATAGTTCGTGGTCTTGTGACCCTCAGATACATATATTTCAAATTATGTTCATGATTATCATTAATAGAGAATATTATTCAATTCTATTAAGCCTATTTATTTGGAAGTTGTTATGATATTATTATTCATTGTCACTTCAAGTGAGCATTTGTTTGCTCACTCTTGATTATATAACCATTACAGCTAAAGTTGAGAAGGTCAATGAACCTACCACCAGTAAAGGAAAAGAAAAGATGAACAAGTGTTGAAGACTTGTAAATCTGTGATTTCTATATTGTCAGACTTTGTTTTAATTATTGAGATGTAATTATTTAATTTTCCGCACTTGATGTTTGTATTTAAAGGTTAGATAAGCTGGGAGATTTTATTGAACTTATTGATGTAATCCTTTAAAGGGAAGGTTTATTGTTAAATTTTATTATATTTGGGTAGCTAGAAATGAATGTTTAGACAGTGAACACCAAATCTTGTGGGAATGAAGTACCCGGATTTGGGGGTGTCACAAGTTGGTATCAAAGCTTTAGGTTATGAACCTTAGGTGTGGGAAAAGCATTAGGAAGTAACCTTTGAAAAGATAGTGGTGATAAACTCTTATCGAGTTTTAAGAAAGAAATAATAAAACACTTATGTGCTTATGTGGCTGTAACATATGTGGTCGTGAGTGTCGAGTAGTAATGATTAGTAATTAAAACTTAATATTTTGTTGTCAGGATGGCTAATGTAGGAGAATCCAGTTAGGCTTGGGAGGAAGGACCCCAGATGCCTAGAGAAGAGGAGCCTCGGGACATTCAGGTGGTCTGGGAACAACTACTACCACGGGAGTTGTCTCCGTTGGTTTCAGTGGTTGAGCAGGAGGGTTTAGCTGATGAGGATGATGAGGTAGAGATGGATGAGGAGGACCCCGTTGAGCTGCCATAGTCGGATGGGGATGAGGATGATAAGGAAGAAGAGTTTCTACCAAACTCGATTGCAGCCCGTATGTACGACGAAGTATACGACCGCAATGTGGAACTTCAGGATAGAGTCGAGGAGTTGGAAGAGATAGAAACTGAACAACAGACCTCGATGACACATAAGGACGGTGAGATCTAGGATTTAGATGGATGTTTGAGTAATGTCGAATGGAAGCTGATTCACACTGAATGAGAGAATGAGAAAATAGCATAGGAGATCGCGGAGCTGAAGAACAAATTAAAAGAAGAATCCGGCAAGAGAGCAAGAGTCGAAGACGCATATGAGAAAGCTTCTCAGCGTGCAGGAGTAGAAGAGGGGGAAGCACAAACAAAGAAGATCAAGATGGAGGAGATGAATATCGTATTCAACACCATGATTAACTGAGCTCAAGATCGAGTTATGTATTATCTGATTCAGTTCAAGACGCTGCCACCGTACATGTTAGATCGTAGAACAATGTTTCGTATTATGGAAGAGGAGCGTCGTAAGGCTATGTGGCATTTTAGTAGGTCATCGTAGGGAATGTACTTGATATGTGATTAATAAAATGATAAATTAGATGTAAATCCCAAGGGTTATGTAACCAATGGGATATAATGATTATGTTATCCTGAAACTTTAGTAGTTCAGGAAAGTAATGTAAATAGCAGTGATGCTATTGTTCTTATGCTTTCTAAAGATGATAAATGAATAAAATATTAATTTTATTCAAGATGCTATGTGTTATGTGATGATCTTTTATGATGTGCAAGTTAAGTAGAAAATACTTAAAAGAAATTGAGTAATAATCTAATAAGTGTATTTCAATCAGAAAATGCCTCCAAGAAGACGTCAACCACGACAACAAACCCCTGAGGGATTTACCAACAATAACAACGCTGAAGCTAACCAAGTTCAGCAGTTGGTGACACTTTTGACAGGAGCACTGCAGAATCAACCGCAGAATCAAGCTACAACTTTTAAGGATTTCAAGGCGGTTGGACCACCAGAATTTCGTGGAACCATGAATCCAGTTAACGCACAGACCTGGATCATGGAAATAGAGAAGGTATTTGATGTTGCTAGGGTTAGTGAGAACCAGAAGACTGCTTTTGCAACATTCATATTGAAAGCAGAAGCCAGTTATTGGTGGTAAGCCAATAAAACTAGAGGTGGTCAGGGGGTGATGACTTAAGAAAGGTTCAAGGAAATATTCTTCGAGACCTATTTCCCAGAGAGTTCAAAGAATCAGATGGAAGTGCAGTTTCTAGAGCTAAGGCAAGGCACAATGACAGTGTCGGAGTATGCAGCAAGGTTCAATGAGTTGGCGAGGTTTGCGCCATATCAAGTGAACATAGATGAGCATAAGGCGAGGTGGTTTGAACAGGGACTGAAGCCCTGGTTGTATTGCAGAGTCTCCCTATTCCAGTTAAAGAAGTTTGCAGCGGTGCTTGAGAAGGAAATTCTCATTGAGGGTGGAGGCGAGGCTGTGACAAAGTATAATCAAGAATAAAGAAAGAAGAAGAATGAGGGAGAAGGTAGGAATGGTGGTAGTAGTGGTGGAAATGGTAGTAGTAACTTGAAGAGGAAGTGGAATACGAGTGTTGGTGCTGGAAGCCAACAAGGTAGCCAGCAGAAAAAGAAGTTTAAAGCATGTGCTACATGCGGAAAGAATCACACTGGCATGTGCTTAAGGGGTAAGAGAGTATGCTTCAACTATGGCCATGAGGGTCACATTACCCCAAATTGCCATCAACTAAAGAAGAATGTTTGCTAGACATGCGGGTCAAAAGATCATTTTTCTCACGAGTGCCCTAAGAAGAAAGCTGGAGAGACAACGAGAAGCAAAGGGGGTAGCAGTGGAGGTACATTGACCATTGCTGGACCTACGTCATCAAGTAGACCCACAGTCAGAACCTTCAACATGACTGTGCAGGATGCTATACAATCTAAAGATGTTGTGTCAGGTATTATCCCAATCAATGATATAGATGCTTATGTATTATTTGATTCGGGTGCTATTTGCTCGTTTATATCTGATGAATTTGCTAAGAGGTTAGGATTGCCTAGTGAAGAATTAAATTTCCCTTTAAACATAGAAATTACGAATAGGGAGGTAATTCTTGTTAGGTTCGTATACAAGAAATGTAGGGTGAATATTAAGGGGAATGTTATGTTAGTAGATTTAATTCTGATTAAACTTGGAGAGTTTGATGTTATATTGGGAATGGATTGGCTATTCAATTATGGAGCGATAATTGATTACCAAAAGAAATGCGCAAACCTTATGACTCCGTCAAAGGTAGTCTTCTATGGTACCAAGTCACCTAGACAGGCAAGGTGTCTGACGATTATGCAAGCCAAGAAATTGTTGAGTCAAGGTTGTGTAGGATATTTAGCTGACATAGTCGATACTCAGAGGAAGGGGGTGAAACTGTAAGAGATACCAGTGGTTAGGGAATTTGTAGATGTGTTCCCGGAGGATTTGCCAGGACTTCCGCATGTCCGATAGATCAAGTTCGTTATCGATTTGACGCCAGGAACTGCTCCAATATCGAAGGCCCTATATAGGTTGGCTCTGGTAGAGATGAAGGAACTGATGGTATAGTTGTAAGAGCTGTTGGACAAGAAATACATTCAGCTAAGTGTAGCACCGTGGGGAGCACCAGTGTTATTCGTGAAGAAGAATGATGGGTCAATACGTCTTTACATTGATTATAGGGAATTAAACAAAGTCACTATTAAGAATAAATATTCGTTGCCAAGAATAGATGACTTGTTTGATCAATCGAAGGGTGCTAGATACTTCTCGAAAATAGATTTGAGAAGTGGGTATCATCAATTAAAGATAAGGAAGGAGGATGTACCTAGAACGGCGTTCAGGACTCGGTATAGACATTACAAGTTTCTGGTGATGTCTTTTGGTTTGACCAACGCCCCTTCTGCATTCTTGGATTTGATGAACATGGTGTTTAAACCATTTTTAGATAAGTTTATGGTGGTATTTATCGATGATATTCTGGTGTACTCCAAATCTCAAGAAGAACACGTGGAACATTTACGTTTGACGTTGGAGACGCTAAGAAAGGAAAAGTTATACACGAAATATTCTAAATGTGAATTTTGGCAAGAACGTGTACAATTTCTTGGACATGTGATTGACAAAGACAGGATTTCAGTGGATCCATCAAAAGTCAAAGCCGTAATTAATTGGGAACAACCAAGGACACCATCAGAGGTGAGGAGTTTCTTGGGATTGACTGGCTATTATAGACGGTTTATTCAGGACTTTTCCAAGATTGCCACCCCGTTAACAAATTTGATAAAGAAAGCTATAAAATTTGTTTGGACAGAGAAGTGTGAAGAGAGCTTTCAAGACTTGAAAAAGAAGTTAAGTGTGGCACCTGTGTTGTCATTACCAGATAATACATGAAACTTTGTGGTGTATAGTGATACATCACATAAAGGATTAGGTTGTGTCCTTATGCAGAACGACAAAATCATTGCGTATGCATCAAGGCAACTGAAGGACTATAAGAAAAGATACCCGACTCATGATTTAGAGTTGGCTGCGGTGGTATTTGCTCTGAAGATATGGAGACACTATCTTTATGGAGAGAAATATGAGATATATACATACCATAAGAGCCTGAAGTATATTTTCACACAGAAGGACCTGAACATGCATCAAAGGAGACGGATGGAATTAATAAAAGATTATGATTGTGAGATCTTTTATCATCCGGACAAGGCAAATGTGGTTGCAGATGCTTTGAGCACGAAAGATCGGGAAAAATTGATGCTGTTAACCACCCAGGAGGAACTTATTTTAGCAATGACAAGGCTAGAATTGGAAATAAAATTTCCAAATGAATCTGATGAACGACAATTCCAGATGGAAGCTAGCCCAACGTTGGTGGACAAGGTAAAGAATGCTTAACTACAAGACGAAGAATGTGGAAAAATCAAAGAGAAAGTGGTTGAGGGTAGTGAAGTGAAAGATAAGATCGATACCGAAGTACTGCTAAGATTTGAGGGAAGAATTTGGGTTCCTGTAGTACCATATATTAAAGATGAAATCTTGACCGAAGCTCATAACTCAAGATTCTCGATTCATCCAGGAAGTACGAAAATGTATCAAAATTTACGACGGCATTTTTGGTGGCCAAACATGAAAAGAGATGTTGCAGAATGTGTCGCGAAATGCTTGACATGTCAAAGAGTCAAAGCCGAGCATCAGAGACCAAGAAGATTACTTCAACCATTGGAAATACCGGAATGGAAGTGGGAACATATCACAATAGATTTTATGGTAGGTCTTCCAACTACTCAGACAGGATACGATGCGATTTGGGTGATAGTGGACGGGCTGACAAAACTAACCCACTTTTTACCAATAAAGATTAGATTCAATCTGGATCAGTTGACAAAGTTGTACGCTAAAGAGATCGTTTCAAGACATAGAGTTCCAGTGTTGATTGTGTTAGATAGAGATCCGCGATTCACGTCAAACTTCTGGAAGAGACTACAAGAATGCGTGGGAACACAATTAAGAATGAGTACGTCGTATCATCCGTAAACAGACGGCCAAAGCGAACGTACAATCCAGACATTGGAAGATATGCTTAGAGCATGCATCATAGATTTTAAAGGGAACTGAGATGAATATTTACCAATGGCAGAATTTTCCTACAACAACAGTTACCGCGCAAGCATCGGCATGCCGCCTTATGAAGCATTGTACGGAAGAAAGTGCAGAACTCCACTGTGCTGGGATGAAGTCGGTGAACATCAACTATTAGGACCAAAACTGGTACAGAAAACTACTGAGGTTGTCAAAATCATCAGGACAAGATTGGTAGTTGTTCAAGACAAACAGAAGAAGTATGCTGATCAACACAGACAAGATAGTGAGTTCGATGTAGGAAATTTCGTGTTCTTAAAAGTTTCTCCTTGGAAGGGGAAAATTCATTTTGGTAAAAAGGGGAAGCTAAGCACGAGGTTTATTGCACCCTTCGAGATGCTACGAAGAGTAGGTGAAGTGGCTTACGAGGTAGCTCTACCTCTAGAGTTAGAACATGTTCACAATGCTTTTCATGTTTCGATGTTACAACCGTATAAACCCGATTACAAGCATGTGATCGAGTACGAACCATTACAGTTCGATAAGGACTTATCTTATGAGGAAGTTCCTATCCAGATAGTTGACAGGAAAGAACAAGTGCTCAAGAATAAAGTAATACTTTATGTGAAGGTTATATGGAGGAACCACAATGCTGAAGAAGCTAGGTGGGAACTCGAAGATAAAATGATGAAAGATTATCCTGAATTATTTGTTTAATTGTGTCTTTGATTCTGGGGACAAAATCCTTACAAGAAGGGAAGAATGTGACGAATGATTTATTTGAGTTATGATTCTAGGGACAGAATCCTTGTAAGGATGGAATGATGTAACAATCCAAAATTTTAAATTGCAATTCTAAATATTTATTGGATATTAGAAATATTTTAATTGATGTGTTTATTGTTGAATTAATATTTGTTGAATTTGATTTGATTGAATATTTATTTGTTAAATAAATAATTTATGAGTTAAGAAAATTAAATATTATGAGATAATATTCTAATTTAATTTAATAATTAAATTAGAGAGTTGATAGGGATTAAATAAATTATTATAATATTTTTAATTTAATTTGGTAATTAAAGTGATTTATTATTTTATTAAAATTATTAAATGAAGATTATAATGAAGATTATAATTTTGTAGTAATATGATTATGTGACAAATGGATTTAATAAGTTATTATTGGCTTTAGTTGAATTAAATTTGAATATGGGAATTTAATTGAATAAAGTATAACAATAAACTATATTATAAATGAGTTATTAAAATAAATTAAAAGAGTTTTAATTTGGTTTTACCAAACAAAGCCTTAGGACTTTGAAATTCTTATTTTAATCTTGTTTTGCCAAACAAGGCTTAAGGGTTTTAAATTTTGTTTTTAAAAGTGTTTTGCCAAACAAAGCCTTATGACTTTTGAATTTGAAATTGATTATAATAAAATAAAAATAAAATAAATAATTAATATTTGTAATTGCTAATTAATTATTATAATCATTACAACGTCAGTTTTAGACGTTTAGTTTATTTTGTGCGTTAGATTTAGTTTATGTTACGTAAAATGATAAGAGAGTTTACAAAGAAATTTGTGCGAGTTGAGAGAGGATTCCTGAGATTTTAAAGCAATTCTCTGTGTTTTATCAAAGATTATCTCCAAGCAAGTGAAGGTATAATTTCTAAAACTCAAGTTCATGTTTATGAAAAGTTTATGTTCCTTCATGAGTTTTAATTTTTCTATGAATCCAAATTAGATGAATTGTTGTTATATAAAGTGTTAATTATGTTCGTGTGTATTTGTGATATTAGAATTAACATCTAGACAAGGAATTAGTGTGCTAATTACGTTCAAAAGAAAGAAAAGTGGTTTACAGTGCATGTGCATATATATATCTCGTGAAAGTACAAAAATTGGAAGTTAGTTTGTGAACTAATCTGTAAATTTAGCTCTGAATATGCTAATTCAGTAAGATACAAAGAGAATGCAATTTGAATGAGTTAATTTGGTGTATTATTGAGACTCGGTGTTAATTTTTGTCAAGGATGTCAAAAATAGAGTTTTTGCATAAAACATGGAATTCAAAAGTTTTAAATTTGATGTTTGTATTGTTTATATGGGTAAAATAATGTTAGAGACCTTAAGTTATGTTTCTATGAGATCTTTGTATATTATAAGTGTCAAATTGGTTGCTAAAAAGTAAATTGTAGGCCAAATTGGCTTTGTTTGTATTCTTCGCGAAACTGGTCGCCTGAAACTATACTTCGGCGCTGTCGCGTTGCCTCGTAGTACAGTTCTCGCGCCGCAACGCCTATTACTTGTTAAACCCAATTTGACAAAAATATGTGATTTTGCTTCTAGCATGTAATTAAATTGTTCCTAATGTCTAGATCATCTATACTCATATAAATACACATGTTACAACAATTGAACTCACTAAATTTCCATGATATGATCAAATTAGCATCATTGAGTCATATTATCAAATATTTGGCATGCATGACATAATTCCTGGAATTTTTACGATATTAAGGCATGATTAAACCAGAACTTTCCTTCCTACATCCACATAACATCAACTAACAGTAGCGTGTCATCACAAAGTCCAAAACAAATTGTTTGCAAAAAGTCACATAAGCATATTCTCTCATTTTTATTAAAGAACATGGAAAAGAGAGTTCATGGCTTACGTCTTTGATGAATTCTACTTGCTCGAACTCCTCCAATGATTCTCCTTGCTTGATTAGTCTCTGTAAACTCCAAAATTCGCCACTCTTTCAAGCTCCTTCTTATCTCGCTCTCAACTTCACTCACGATAGGATTCTTTTACAAAGAGGACGAAGAGACTTGGATTGGGAGTATATATAAAATATGTTATCAATTGATTTTCCAGCCCTTCCATCTCCAATATAAGTTATATGTATTAAGTATATTATATAAATTCAATTTAGTTTGGGGTGGGGGTTAGAGAAAAGAAAGGTCTTGGATTTGTAAGGAGTTTGTAACTCCCTCCCCCCTCATTACCTTATAATATGAATACTCCCTCTCTTGTCCCAATTTGGTTGTCACGTGGGCCCCACGACTGTTGCACTTTTTTATTAAAATATTACTATAATTAATTTAATCGCTTAATACACTATTTTAACCATTTTGCCCTCCGTAGCCAAACGTTTCGATAATAATGTCAATTCCTACTATTTCGACGTTCCGGACGTCATGGGACTATCCATTTTGTCAAATTGGCCTCCAAAATTCATGGTTGACTTTGACCAAAAAGTCAACCACGACACATTTTGTGGTTACAATATAACTTGATTAATTTCGACGTTCCGGGCTCAAATACGCAGTCCATGTCTCTAAATTTCGCTCCAAAATCAATCTCATGTTTTAATCCCCTCCCACACAATTAATCAATTTAATTACATAATTAACTCAAATAGTTAAATTAATCTAAACAAACAATTTACACATATCTCATCACATAACTTAAAATTAAACATGTATGCATAACACATATACATCTAATAATAGAAATCACACAAGAGTTTCACATAAATTTATTTATTGATAATTAGTAAATTACATAATAATCTCAGATATTACAGTGTGGTTCCTCCACCAGAAGGCTATCCTGTCGGTGTTTGATTACTGGACTCGTAGGAAGACTAATTCCAATGAAGCTCAGGAAAGACACCACCCAAATCCGCTCCAGTTGAAAGACCGGATTAACTTCCCGTCGAGTAAATTGCGATGATTTGGGAACCTTCATGCCAAAAATCAACAAGACTAGCCTAAGATAGGTCAGCCTCTGATTAACCAAAATGCGGAGGAAAGTCTCTTCATGTTTTCACATTTTAATTACTTGTAATTTCATTTCCATGTCAATCTCAATGTAATGGAAAATATGAGGACAATGTGGAATTGCATTCCATTTATATCAAGACTTGACATACTATCTTGTCAAATTGACATTCGTTTTGTAGGACAATACTCCTAAACGGACACATCATATAATATTTCTACATTCACTAAGACTAAACTACATAAGTCTTTTTGTAGGGATATAATTGGTCCATTAACCCGTTCCAAATCCAAAAAGGCAACGAGCCTACAGCCAAGCAGGCTTCATCTGGCCAGTCTAGTCCTACTCCTGTCTCTCGTGAGGAGTTCGAATGACTAAGCAACAAAATTATAGAGTTGGCTATTCTGCTTAAAGAACTACACAAGTCCACTCAAGGTCCATGAATGCACGCACATACAAAATCCTCTGCACATGGAGGAAATCATGGTCCGGATAAAGAAATTCCCACACCTGAGTTGGATACAGCCAACAAAAATCCTGAAAACACCCATCTCAGAGAAGATTCAAACACCGGTGATATCAGGAAAAAGGTCCTACAAATGGAAGAGACCATTCAGTCTATTAAAGGAGTTGGAACACATGGGAGTGTTTCATATGCAGATCTTTGTATATTCCCTGGTGTACATTATCCAGAGAAATTCAAAACTCCTGACTTTGAAAAGATTGACGGGTTGGGATATCTTTACACGCATTTGAAGGTCTTCATTGGAGAACTCGGATCTTATGCCGAGGATGAAAAGCTCAGAATGCAGCTATTTCAGAAGAGTCTAACTGGTGAAGCTAGATCATGGTACACCAGATTGGACAACTCAAAAATTCATAGCTGGGAGGAGCTAGCTCATGCTTTCCTTAGCCAATACAGCTTCCAAACTCAAATGGCTCATGACTGGTACCAAATTACCAAAGTCAAGAAACAAGCTAGTAAGTCTTTTGGAGAGTATGCCCAAAGGTGGTGGCACCTAGCTGCTCAAGTTATTCCCTCTATGACCGAGTCTGAGATGGTTATGACCTTCATAGACATTCAAGAGGCTCCTTTCTATGAGAGAGTTTTAGCTGGAATTGGTAAACCATTCTCTGAAATGATTAAACATGGAGAAATGGCTGAGATGGGATTGAAGTCTGGAAAGATTCAAGACCTCGCCGCTCTCAAAGCTTTAGTTGAGCACATCTAGTCTAGAAGTTATAAAAACAACCCCCGGAGGGTCCATAAGAAGAAAGAGGAGGATATTTCCTTAATACTGTAAGGGCAAAAAGGAAGTCAAAACCTGCTATTCAGAGGAGAAACTACTCCCCTTTTCTAGCTCAGTTTTCAAACCCTCAATTGCCAAAAGGTGGAGAAGTCAGACGCATTCGAGTGTTCACACCCTTAGGGGACTCGCTCGAGAACATTCTCAATCTTATGATAACTCAGAAGAAAATTACCCATCTTTTTCCACCAGCCAACCCGAGTGGGAATGGTTTCAATGCTAGCTAAAAATATGCTTATCATGTAGGAGCTCCCGACCATGATACTCAGGATTGCTGGGCCTTGAAGCACAAGATCCAGGATTTGATTGATAATGGTGAGATCGTGGTGACTAAACCTGACCAACCCCATGTGCAAGACGACCCTCTTCCTCAACACAAAGAAGAAGAGGTTAACATAATTAATTGGAGTAGTGGACATACATCCCATTCTATTATTGGATCTTCCCAAACCAGCAAGGATAGTGCTGATAAGTGGGATTATGCACAGTTCCAATTTATGATGGAACAAAAAATGAAGGCTCTGAGTAAGCAAGCCAACCAATTGGCAGAACTGGTGATCTATTAGCACCAAGTCACACGTCAATTATTCAGCTAGGAGCATGCTGGCCTCCTCCCTCTTGTTACAAGTACTCCACCACGGACTCCAGAAAATGAAACACTGGAGGATAAAATTATAAAAAGAGCAAATGCTAAAGCCCGTCGGGACTTCGCCAATAAAAGGGAATTTACATACCTAGGCCAACCGATGGAATAGATATTTCAGATGTTGATCAATGAAGGAAGAACCACAACTCTGCTACCTCCAATCAACCCGTGTTCAAGACGGTTTGATTTCAATAGAGTGTGCTAATATCACTCCCATTCTCGCGATCACACCACAGAAGAATGTTGGGCACTCTGCCACCTTCTTTAGAGCCTAATTGACAGCGGTGTCCTGCAATTGGCAGACGCTAACACTGTATTACTAGAAAGTGGGGACGTATTTTCTACAAAGTGGAAAGAGGTCGTAGCTGTTATATCTTCTGAGACAGATTCAGCTACCCCCTCACATACAATTTAACCTTTTCAACTCAAAGGTGTTGAAAATCCTTTGAAAGTGGTTGTGTCAAAGCCCATCATCTTACCATTTAGACCACAATATCCTGTTGTATGCCTACAAAAAGTTGCATGGAATTATGAAGAGGTTGAAGGATCCACATCCCACACAACTACTGCAGTGTCGAAAGAGAATCCACTGTATCTTCCCCAACGGGTTATGAAGCCCACTATAAAATCAAAGGGGAAAGTTCCCATGGAGAAGATTGAACAATTCCTCAGTACTATGGGACATAATGAAGCCAAGGTGATTTTAAGTTTGAAAGAAGCTCCACAACAGGTTTCCATACTGGATTTGGTATTCTCCTCAACGGGATCACTTGAAGGTATTACTGAGAGTGTTAGAAGAAGCTCATTTACCAAAATCAGTGGATGTCAAAAAGTTATATCACTTGGTTGATCACATTCTTAACAACAATGTGATATCTTTCACTGATGATGACAAACCGCCCAAAGGGACTGGTCATTACAAGTCGTTGCACATAGCGGTTATGTCCTCCGGATACGTGGTCACAGGAGTATTGATAGATGGAGGGTCCTCCTTGAATATCTACCCTTATGCCACCTTGGAAAAGATGAATATCAATCTCAACAGAATCTGAAGAAGCCATACAATTATCAAAGCTTTCGACCGATCCCGACGAAATGCTATCGGTGAGATTGAACTATCTATGGATATTAGTCCATATACATTCTGCGTATCCTTTCATGTGCTCAAAATAGCTACAAGATACAACCTGCTATTGGGGAAGACCGTGGATTCATATGGCTGGAGCCGTCACGTCCACCCTTCATCAACAGCTTAAATACATCATTAACAATAGCCTAGTCACTGTTAATGCTGAGCCAGAATGTCCTGAATAAGGTGACATCCCGCTCATCAGTTTTAATTCAGAAGTTGAGCCTGTCAGCTTCCACGCCCTGGAGGTGAACAACACTCACTACCATCCCATTGACACTCACTACCATCCCATTAGGGCACCACCTCTGATACCTAGAGTTTCTGCCAAAGTAATGTCGACAAGCCAAGAAATGTTATCTTTGGGTTATCAACCTGGACAAGGGTTGGGCAAAGATCATCAGGGTATTAAGCGCCCAATTCAAGTTCCCAGTCAAACTGGGACAACTTGGCTGGGCTATTCTGCTAGCTCCAGTCACAGGAATCCTCACAAACACAAATAGGTTCTTTCATCTTCAGCCATATAGCGATTATCTACACATATAGGAGCTAAATCTATACAAACTTCAGTAAAGGTTCCTGCACATGTGATGACTATGTTATTTCCTAAGCCGATATCGGTCAAAGGAAAAGAGGTCTTAATACTAGATCCGAAGACTGGGGAAAAGGATCAGCGGCGTAAGCTGGACATTGCCAGACACTTATCAAATATACGCATCATCGTCCATACGGACAGTAAAAACAGAATCACCCCAGACGATGATTGCCTAGATATCAAGGTCATCATTCGGGATAAGGAGGACGACAACAACCCCTCCGTCACAGCAGTCCACCAGGACTTCACCCTTAGCAATTGGAGCAACACTCCTTGCATTTGCTGACGAGGGTCAAAAGGGCAAAAACTCACTCTGCCCTGTAGATAACAATAACTGCTTACTTTTTCTTTATAGTATTAGCAGTTGTTTTGTCATTACATGCTAACACTTTGTATGATTGAACATTTTCATATATTAAGTGAAATCATTTTGTTTCAGGACTCTAAAGTTAGATGTGCATATACTTGCTGATGAGATGCCTTTCTCTACAAGGATTGTAACTTTGATGAAAAGTTGGACTCAAACTTGATGGAAATACAAGAGGACTATGAGATACCTCAGGATAAAAGAATGGGTCGAAGACAAACCAAAGCCAAATCTTGATCAAACCACCTTTTTTAGCCTCGAAACCTTAGAAAAACCCAAACAAATCCAGATTGGTACGGACCTCACTCCAAACCAAAGGAATGACATGGTTACTCTATTGACCCAATTCCAAGATGTGTTTACTTGGTCTCATGAAGACATGGTCGGTTTGTCTACTGACATTGTTATTCATCACCTCCCCATCAAAGAGGGATTCAAGCCAGTCAGGCAGAAGCTTAAGCGATTAAAACCTGAGTGGAGTTTAAAAGTTAAAGAAAAAATTAGGAAACAATTTCAAGCTGACATCATCATGGTGTCAACATACCCTGAATGGCTATCGAACATAGTCCCCGTACCTAAACTGGGAGGGAAAGTGTGAGTTTACGTGGATTACTGGGATCTGAATAAAGCTTACCTCAAAGATAACTTTCCCGTGCCATTCATCCATATACTCATTGATAATACAGCTCAATACGACATGTACTCCTTTGCTGATTACTTTGTGGGGTACCATCAAATCATGGTTGCTGAAGAGGATCGTGAGAAAACTGCATTCATCACTCATTGGGGAACCTTTTGCTACAGACAGTTGTCATTCGGCCTCATCAATGCTAGAGCTATATACCAGCGAGCCATGATGGCTCTTTTCCACGACTTAATGCACAAAGAGATAGAGATCTATGTGGATGACATCATTGTCAAATCCCAAAGGGAAGAAGACCACCTAGACCGTCTCAAAAAGCTCTTCGATAGGTTGCGTAAGTATAACTTGAAGTTGAATCAAGCTAAATGCACCTTTGGCGTCAAAATAGGCAAGTTTCTAAGTTTCCTAGTCAGCCACAAGGGGATTGAGCTGGATCCCACCAAAATCCAGGCCATCACGGAAATGCCCATTCCTCAGACAGAGAAGGAAATACGGGGATTTTTGGGAAGAATAAACTTCATTAGCAGATTCATCTCTTAACTCATAGTAACCTGTGAGCCTATCTTCAAGTTGTTAAGAAGAACTCCTCCATGAAATGGAATGATGAGTGCCAGAAGGCCTTCCTTACAATTAAAGAGCAGCTAGTCAGAGCTCTTGTTTTGGTACCACCCAGGGATGATGTTCCCCTATTTTTGTACCTGTCCATCAATGACAATGCCATGAGCTGCATGCTGGGACCAAAAGACGATAGAGGCCAAGAGCAAGCTATCTATTACCTCAGCAAAAGATTCAATAGCAGTGAACACAAGTACACTCTGATTAGGAAAACTTGTTGTGCTTTAGCATGGGCTTCCATGAGGTTACATCATTACCTTCATAGTTACACAACCCATCTCATATCCCTTGTGGATCCTCTCAAGTACGTGTTCAATAAACCCATGCTGAATTGCCGACTGTCCAGATGGAAGTTGATCCTACAACAATTTGACATCGTCTACATAACACAAAAGTCTGTCAAAGGTCAAGGAATTGCGGATCAACTGGCCTCCGCACCTTCAGGGGATTTCAAACCCTTAGAAACATACTTCCCCGATGAAGGGGTAATGACAGTTTAGCAACACCATCAGGATGATACACACCAATCATGGAAGATGTATTTTAATGGAGTTATAAACATGGCATGCTCTGGAGATAGAGCAGTTCTAGTATCCATTACGGGGGAGCAACATCCCGTTGGCGTCAAATTACAGTTTGCCAACACCAACAATACAGCTGAGTATGAAGGTTGTATCATGAGACTAAAACTTTCCCAATCAATAGGCATCAGACGGTTAACTATCTTTGGGGATTCCGAATTGGTAATCAGACAAACCACAAGAATCTATCACACCAAAGAGCAACATTTATTGCCTTACCATCGGCAGGTTCTACAGATGGCGTCAGAGTTTGAAGAAATATCTTTCCTCCACATTCCTCGGAATAGGAATGACTTTGCTGATACGCTAGCAACTTTGGCCTCCTTGATCAACATACTTGACAAAGAAAACATGCCAACCATCACATTTTCCTGACAAAAGGCTCCAGCCTATGGGAATTATATTGGAGAAGTATCAGATGAGCTACCTCCCATCCAAGACCTTTGGTATCAGCATATCAAGGAGTACTTACAAGATGGATCTACACCCGCTAAGGCGAGTCTGACTGAAAGAAGGCAGATCCATCAACTGGCTATGAAGTTCTATTTGAGCAGAGACACACTCTACAAAAGAGATGCATGACTAGGTCTCCTCAGATATCTGGACAAGGACCAAGCTCAGAGGCTCAAGGATGAAATCCATGGTGGAGTATGTGGCCCACACATGAGCGGTCCCCTACTTGTAAAGAAGATCCTAAGAACAGGGCATTACTAGCTCTCTCTCAAAGCTAACTGTGATGATCACATCAAGAGATGTTACCAATGCTAAATCCATGGGAATGCTATCCACGCCCCTCCAAGGGAGCTCCACAATATGAGTTCGCCCTGGACCTTCGCAATGTGGGGAATGGACGTGATCGTGCCCATCGAGCCCAAAGCCTGTAATGGACATCGGTTTATCTTCACCATGATCGACTACTTCACCAAATGGGTAGAAGCATCCTCCTTCTCTAGGGTCACAAAAGAAGTTATCATTGCTTTCATTAGAAATAGTGTCATTTGTCGATATGGACAATCAGAGGTAATTGTATCAGATAATGCTAAGAACCTCAACAACAAAATGATGGAGGAGTTATGTAGTAAATTCTACATCAAACACCTCAACTCTGTCATCTACCATCCAAAGATGAATGGTGATGTTAAAGCCACTACAAGAAAATGGGCTATCTACGACCGCCTATCAGCAGCTGCATGCGGTCACAGATCCTTATCAACGACCGAATGTGGTCGCTGATAGGCGTCGCATAAAATTTGGTCACTGGAATGCACATCAGCGACCACTTTTAGCGACTGAATTATCTGCAACCGATAGTAGAGACCGAATTCGTCGCTAAGCTGAGTCAGCATGGTTCAGGGCAAAGTCTGACGTGGGCCACATGGCAGTGACCACTATTAGTGACCGAACGCAGACATTGATACCCTCGAATGTTTAGCAGTCGGTAATAATTATTAGCGACCGCATGCTGTCGCTGATTTTTAAAAATTGAAAACTGGATTTTTGTTGTTTTGTAGAATTCCCAAAAAACTATACTTGTTTTGTACCTGTTTTATCCCAACACACATACACAACAATATAAATTATGTGTACAACAATACAAACATATATCGTCCACCGACACATACACCAAACTAGTATATTAACTATATAAACCTTTAAAAATCAATATATGAATTGAATAAATATAAACAAATATAATGTTTAAGTAACATACAAACATCCAAAGAATGAATATAAAAGTACAAGATTCTCAAAGAACTACAAAATAACACTAAATCGGTCGTCAAGTATCATTGTCTGGATCCGCTTCTCCTCTATCACCCTGTAATTAACAAAATAAAAAAACAAGTTACAAATATAGTAACTATGTTGATATTGGTATTACGAAAATATACAAAAAATTAATTAGCTCATTGCCATTCCCATGCTGTGCTGCTACTGCTGCCGCCACTACATTAGCTAACTCATCAGGACTCAGAGCCGCCAGATGCCAGCCCAGTATCTTTAGAAGATAGCGATCTCGACATATAGCTCTCACACAGTCAGCATGAGTATGAAAAGCTGGATAACTCGATGACTGTGAAGACTAGGTAGCAGAGCTGCCTGAGTCACTGAAGGATGGGCGTCGTCGTTGTCCTTGACCTTTAATGTAGTTCTTCTTCACAATAGACGCCCTCTCCCATAACTCTTGATCAATTGGATGACGCGGAGTGCCTTCAGGATAGCGCTCATTCACTAAACGCTTATAAGTATCATGTCATCATGTTAACAATTAAATAGTTAAAAATAAATTCTGTAAGCATTGATAAATAACATGAAGTTGTTAAAACTTATTACCGCTATCTTGATAGCATCAGGCAGACCATCACGGGTGGCCACGTACACATCCAGCCAATGGATAGGCTGACCTTGAGACTGAGACTCCTATACAAAAAATATTCCAGTATTACTAAGTAAATGTGATATATAATCTACAATTCATGATTGTAAACATATTAAAACTTGTAAATACGTACACTGGCAGTGATATGCTGCAACTGTGAAATACTGTCGCCCTTGTATGTTCCTTTGGCTTTTTTACCATCGGGTACACCCGAGGATCTGTTGGTGGTGGCAGTCTTTCGTCTTTTCACCCAGCTCTCAATTCTCCATTGGTCGCACATCTCTGCCCATATGTACTGGGTGCACCACCAGGGGCTATGCTAGTGCATGTAATCCTCTCCCTGGCCTGGATGGTCGATCGACGCATTGTGAAGGACTTTTTGTCGTTCTTTGTTCAAATTGTCTTTGGCGCGGACAACGCACTTCTGCCAAAATAATGTCTATATCATTGAAGCCTGTACGTCATCCCATCTATACCGCTTATGCAAATAAAATAACAATAGTAACATTACTAAACAATTATCCTTAAAATATTATATTATCTCTCATAATTAAAAAAAACATACCTAAAATTTAGCCCAAACAGCATCCTTGTGGGCGATAGGTGTGCTCGCCCATGTAATCACAGGTGTAGGCCAATTCTGTAAGCACAGCTGTGATATGCACTTGACGATCTTATTATCTAAAAAATCACTATAATATACAACAATTTACATCAACGATAAGTAGATATATTAAAGCAATTTACATCTAAGTTCTATATATCTTGTATAAATAGATTCTAAAATGCTTATATATAAATGATGCGGGACTTACATGCTATTCGGAGGAGGATGAATCTGAATAAGAATCTAATCATCAGGATTAGTAGGGGCCTTGGGCACATGATTAGGCCCCCTACCCAAGCCGCGCTTTTTTTGTGCTGCTTCGGAAGCCATTTATATATTACAAATTTCAAGATGTTATTATGAGTTATATAAAATGACAATAATGACAGGAAATTGTATTTAAATAGTAACAATCATAAACATGAGCGACTCATATAAAGATGTTGGTATGAGTTATATTTGATTACATGTATGTATATATTACAAATTCCATGTTTGTTAACATGTATCCCTTTTTCTGAATCAAACCAACGATAGTTGAACAAGTTAATATGACCCCCGTGCGTGCCCTTGTACGACAACTCTACGATTTCCTCCAACTCCCCATAAAAGGCACGACCAAGCTCATTGTAACAATCTCCTTGGACACACACATTTATTGCCTTTGTATGAAATTCACAACCATTTATTTTGTAACCATTGCCCTAAACCGATCATGACTGCAAAACATGCACCTTGTCATCTGTTCATTTTTCTTATAAAATAACATGCAATCGTTGGGATATGCATCGATCTTTTGGTATCCAAGACCCAACTTCTTCACCATTTTCTTACAAAAGTAATAGTTACCAGGTAATTTCTCACCGTCAGGCAACATACTCTTAATGGCCTTCAAGAGCGACTCAAAACACTCGTGGCTCATGTTGTGATCAGCCTTGATGCTAAGTAATGTCGCCACTGTAGACAATGTAGTGTGTTTGGTGCAACGATGCCACAATGGCTCGCTACCCTCGTCTAATAACTTAAAGAAGCCTTTGGCATCAGAATTCATAGGTTGCTCTCTGCCTTGTTCCCAATCAAAATCTGGCCCTGCAATATCATGAACCATTTCATTCATACGATGAGTACTACTACCCGAATTGTGTACTTCTGTGATTCAACCATCTCTTCTCTGCCCATGTGCCCATCAGCATTCTTTGTAATTTTTCATGAACCCAGAAACAAATAAATGATAGTTTACCACGTCTCTGTCCATATAATTTACATTCTTACACTTCAAACATGGACATCGTATCTGCGACTGACCATTCATACATTCCGGATGACTATATGCATACTCCACAAACACTTGGCAACCAACTCTAAATTCAGCGGTAGCACCTATCTGGGCACTTGACTTTCGTCGTGCCATCCAACTACAGTCTGAATAGAGGTCCATGATTCCACGGTACCTACTACAGACAACATGAGCTTATTAATCATATGAC
Source organism: Panax notoginseng (assembly GCA_016801055.1). Taxonomy (NCBI): domain Eukaryota; kingdom Viridiplantae; phylum Streptophyta; class Magnoliopsida; order Apiales; family Araliaceae; genus Panax; species Panax notoginseng. Next base: position 112,894,470 of record CM029015.1, read on the forward strand.
TTAAGCATACTTGTACCCATATGACTTGAGCATACTTGTAAACATAAGATTAACATTTAAGCATACTTGTAAACATATGACTTGAGCATACTTGAAACCATATCACTTAAGCATACTTGTACGCATATGATTAATATTTAAGCATACTTGTAAGCATATGACTTGAGCATACTAGCCAGTAAGCATGTGACTTGAGTATACTAGTAAGCACATAAATAGCTCGTTAATATTATAAATGTTCGCAACTACCCAACCAATAAAAAAGTTTTCCAGAGTCTCCCCTATAATATGGACTAGCCACATGGACGACGACATGTATATATGGTCATTTCTAGGCACCCAAGACACAAACCACGAGAAATATACAAATTCCTAATATAATAAAACCAAAACAATAACGATTGAATGCAAATTAAAGCAGTAAAAAGTTCAGGAGTATACTACAAATTCAAAGTTCCAAAAACTCGCGCTTTCATTTTTGCAAGCTTCTATCTTTACTTTACGTATGAGCTAAATAATTAACTTACTTCTGATTAGAGCACTTATCTCTTAGTTCTTTAACTTCAGAGTATGATATTACTTTTGTTCATTAATATCTTTATGGGTTCGATGAGAAACTAAGCACGCGTTACTTAGTTTATTTTAGTAGTGAATATGTAACGAAATTGAAATTAGTTTATTTTAGCAATGGAAAACTTCCTAATGGATAGATCTAAAGAATGAACTACAATCTTCAGAGTGTCTAGCTTGGATATCTTGGATACATCAGTAATTATATTCTATTATTTTTACTATATTTAGTAGTGGAACTAAGTAAATGTTATTTAGTTATATTTTATTTTAATTTAATTATATATATAATCATATTGTATTTAATATGATATTATATTTATATGATATTATATTTTAATTTTATTATATCACCACCATCATATTTAATCATATTTGCATATGGGTTTTTGTTTGGATGGTAAAGCTTCAATTTGCTGCTTGAAAGTATCTTTTCAAAAATAGATATGGTTCACCTGTTGCTCCTCATTTTGTATATGATAGTTATTTTACTAGATATTTTTAGTAAAGAGTATAACTTATACCTATTGTTTGTAAAAGACATGTTTATGATCTTGCGTAGTTTTTGTAATGCTAATACATGTTTCTAAGTCAAATAGTAGGCAACCTTATAATTTTAAACCAAGTTTATCTCTGAATGTGGTTGATTGATTGTTTTACATTTTTGGTGGCAAGCAAGGTCATATTTTTCATGAATGGCCCTGACAATTGGTATATCCATACATAAGTTCAACTGAACATTTAAGTTATATGCAAAGCTCAAGTACAAAGTGATCGAAAAGAACCAACTGCAAGTTTTCTATTTTAAAGTACATTAGTACTAGATCCATCAACAATTCAATCCCCAAATATAATTCCCCAGCTTACACTTTCGATACATATCTACCAACATACTTTTAGACTACTTTTTCATAGTAACTTTATAAGATTTTAGCTAACAAAAGTATATTCCAATAATAAATCTTGAATTTTAAAGTGGAGAATACATCATTAAACCACTACAACTGAATAAGAATACATTTGTAATAAAATACAACAAACCACTACAAGAGCATACGTTTGCAAGAAAATATAATAAAATGACAACATTGAGCCTAGTTTACAAAGAGCCAAAAGTAAGGTGAGAGCACATCACTTCCCAAATCACAGTGATCCTAATGACTTAGAACTTACTACAGATGATAATTTCGACAAACAAGGTAGAGACTGAAAAAAGAGAGGATACTAATGTATAGTGTAATACATCATAAACAGTAAACAATTTTAGTTCACAAAGGAATAATGCAAAATACACAATGAATTTTGGGTAATATTCATATCAGAATACTTAACATATCAATAAACATAATCATATACCTGAACTGAAGGTGGCAGCGACGTGGGCGGCGGTGGTGGCGATGGCGTCCGACGGCGTGGCTCCCTCTTCTCCCTTTTCTTTCTCCCTCTTTTTTCCCTTCTGCTACTGTCGAGCGAGATGCTTGAACCTGATACATTAAAAGGATCAGCAACCGACATCTGCGACCGCAGGCGGTCGCTAACTTTTAATGATGTGGAATTATCAGCGACCGAATGCGGTCGCTGATTGTGAGAGGTCACAAAAAACAAGCGCGCAAACAGTTCCAGCCAATTTTTTGGAGGGTAAAATTGAACAAGCGACCGTATGCGGTCGCTATAATAATCTAGTGACTATATTCAAGAGCGATCGCTAAGGTCGGTCGCTAATAATCATATCAGGGACCGGAAGTGCGGTCACTAATATTATTGGTCGCTGTTAAAACATTTTCTTGTAGTGAGCGGCTAACAAAAACATCAAGAAGATCATGCAAAAGATGTCTGTCAATCATAAAGGATGGCTTGACTTGTTGCCTCTGACTCTATTAGCCTATAGAACATCAATGCGCACTTCCACTGGGAAAACCCTCTACTCATTAACCTATGGGATGGAAGCAATACTCCCTATAAAGGTGGAAATGGAATTCCTCAGAGTATTGATAGACGCTAAGCTAGATGAGGTCCAATGGTTACAAGATAGGTATCACTAATTGTCTCTAATAGATAAAAGGCGAACCGCTGCTATCTTCCACGGTCAATTATATCAACAAAGGATCGCCAGATCCTACAACAGAAAAGTCCGGCTAAGGCAATTTAGACAACATGACTTGGTTTTGAAGAAGATCATTAACAACCAAGATCAGTCCAAAGGAAAATTAGCCCCGAACTGGGAAGGCCCATTTGTTGTCAATGAGGTATTGACAAGAGGCACTCTCAGATTGCAGGAGATGGATGGCGATGAATTTTTGCAACTCATTAACTCAGACACCGTGAAATGGTACTATGAAGTTACCATCAAGTAAACATCCTAGTTTTGGATCACCAGATCCCCAATCACTTTAGGTTTTCTAAAACCTCACTACATACAACCTTTATTCTCAACCATATGCCCCATCAGGGACAATTACACTTTCCAACTAGCAGCCTATTTTCAGATCAACAGATCATCTACTTAACTTTGATTTCAAAGCATTTCACACCTGCAGTTTGTCCCACCAGGGATAAGACTTTTTTATACCTGCAGTTTTGTCCCACCAGGGATAAAACTTTTCACACATGCAGTTTATCCCACCAGGGATCAAACTTTTCACACCTTCAGTTTATCCTGTAGAGGGGATTAAACCTTTGGGCTGCAAACCGTCCTGAACATGGGGTGAACTACACCGACCTGATCTCCTCGATACACGGGAGTACGTAGGCAACCATTCTATATGGTCCGGTCACAATAAAATAAAAACAACAAAAACATTTCTACACCCTTCTCACTACAAAAATAAAAAAGAAAAACATCTTTACACCACTTTTCCACATACAACGTTGAACCATCACACCAGGTTCGAACTACGCAGACCTGATCTCCTCTTCAATAGGAGTACGTAGGCAGCCATTCATGGTTCGGTCTTACCCCCTACCAAAACATAAAAACTTGTCAACGGTACTGTGATCATCCTTCAATCTATCACACTTCATCGGCTTCATACCAAAGGGATAGAACTATCTGATCTCTGATAAGGAGGTTTTATACCTACTTATCCGGTATTTATTACTTGAATTAGTTGCTTAAACTCATGTTTCTTAGTTACTTTTCATGCATTTTGTGTTCATTTTGTAGATTATATGCTTGAGAGCTGTGTGAGCGACTATTGGTATGAAATCGCAAAGAATTGGTATGAAATCGTAAAGAAAAGCAATACGGACATCGTATGGGCTTTCATTTTTATTTCATGTTCTTGGCATGGAACTTAGATTATATTGTAGAGATTCTTCTTAGCTTTCTGGAACATCTTGAATCATTCCAATCGGAGTTCGGATGCATGAGTTATGACCTTTGTACCAACGGACGTTGAACTTCACTGTTTTGGGTAAGTATTTACGTAGTGGGCACTTCAGAGCCAATTTCAATAATTCTCCAGTCCTTATTTTGAAAACCTCAAAGAAATGAAAGTTGTAGATCTATATCTCCTCTTTTCGGAACATCTTTAATCATCAAAATTGGAGTTCAGATGAAGAAGTTATGGTCATTTTCCCAAAGGAGGTCAGAGCAAAAAATTTCCAAAAGGGACCCCCACCGGGGCGGGCCTATCAGTACAAATACCCCCACCGGGGCGGGGGTACAAGCTGCAAAACAGTGGGTATGCCATCTGGGGCGGGTCCTTTAAGCCTTATACTCCCCGTCGGGGTGGGGGTACGTGTAGAAAAGTCATTTCTTGTTCGAATTTGAGTTCGAGAAGGATTGGTTCGATTCGATTGACTCAAGAACTTCCAAGATGACTTAAAAACATATAAAGAGGCATATAAAAGGAGAAAAATCACATAGATTAGAAGGGAGAGAGGATTCCATTAGAATAGATTAAAGTAGATTAGGATCAAAACCCTAGTTCTAATGAGTTTTAGAGAATGAAGCGACTTGGAGACCATTGAAGATCAAGAGCAGGAGCTTGAGGAAGACGGAAATTTGCTGACAATAGATTCAATTCTTTTCCTTAATCTTATTCTTATCTTTTAATGTGTATTCAAGTGTGGATCCTTAGTTTTAATTCAATGAACTAATTCTTTGTTTCAGATTACAATGGATCTTATTGTGTTGTTTATTTTAATATGCTTCGCTATAAATTATTATGTTCTATTGTGAAGATTATCTATTGTGATTTGGACTTAATTATTTAATTTATTGGCCATCAATTACTGTGGTAATCTATATGAACTCGAGAGATAAAGTATAGATTTAGATTTGATCATGATAGCATGTGTTTGTGATTTCTGCATAGATAGAATTCATGATTCTTGTTTAGGATAGATATATGCCTTTACGCCATATGTAATCTTATAGAGAACTTGTGCTTTAAATCCTTTTTAATTATAATTCATATAGAGATATAGTGAATTAGTTAAACTAAGGTATTTTAACTAATCGGGTGTCTTGTTTAATTCTATCATCTGTAGATTTAAGTGAGTGTGAGTATTATGCATCGAGAGGTGGTTTTATCTGCTTTAGTGTTCTAAATTAACAATCCATGATAGATAATAATTGATGAGAACTGTATTAATTTAAATGAAGCAATAAGTGAAGTTGTGATCTTAAATCTTTGTAATCTTAATTTAACTAGTAGAATTTAATAGTAGTTTAATTATATAATTTTGAAATTCATTCGTTTAAATAAGATTGAGTTGGTTACGGGTTAGTACTTGGTGAGTTTTATTAAATAATTCCTCGTGGGAACGATACTCTACTTTCACTTTATTACTTGTTGACCATGTATACTTGCGTGTTGTGCGTAATTAGATTTTACCCAACAACCTCCCCATGTAAACGGGAGAATCGGCGACCATCTAAGTTACGGTTGATTCCTCAAAGAAAAACACTAATCCATAAGAGATGGAACTAACTGGGCTCCCCCATACAAAGGAGTACCGGCGACCATCTGTGGTGCGGTCAACCTTAGAGAGGAAAGCCAAATTCCTCTCCACATCTACATACAGAAACCAGTCCCAAGACACTAAAGATGGTAGGGAATATATACAGATCAACGATCCATTCTAAAAGATCCTGAGACATCTCGATGTCCGTCCATCAAGGAGGAGTTCAAAATACATCAAGTTCACAAGCCCTGGTGAAACAGGCAAATATAAAGCAACCAATAAGGCATAACTAAAAAGGGAAGTGATAAAGATATGTTTCCCTACTATATATAATGTTGTTTAATATATACAATGTGTACTATACATGATAAAATGGCTAAGCTAGTCTATGCAGGAAAATACCAGCCCATCTATAAGTCAGTGTGTATATTGGCTATCAAGCCTAACATGGCATCCCTCTCAGAAGAAGGAGGTAACACTGTGATCTCCTGCCCAAGGGTCTCTACATGAGTTAACAGATCTACAGCCAACTTTATGGTGGCACTGTCGACGTCGGGTTTTTTATTTGTCCCTTTTTCGTTACCTGTTCTTTTGTGTTCTCATTTTATGTGAGATTTATTTAAAAAAACACGTGAAAAAGGTCCGACATGTGTAATGTCGACGATTGGACTATAAGAGTCGCCAGTTGGTTTTTTAACTGGTTGTACCAACACAACCGAGAAAAGGTTTGCACATTGACCCAGTGATGTGACACTGCTAAACGGGTAGGTGAAACCGAGATTCATTTACAGTCCGGGGACTTACTTATGCGGAGGGAAGGTGTTAGGCACCCCCTGACATCCGTGTTACCACGGTGACCGCCACTTTTCGTGAAATTGTTATATGAATGTGTGTGTGTGTGTATGTGTGTGGGTCAATGTGCTGTTATTTGGAAGTAGTGCTATGCCTCGTTTGCACCTATATACAAAGTGTTTGAATTTATGTAAAAAATTCAGTTTTAAACAAGATATAGCAGTGATGTTTTAGAAAAGAGGTTTTTTAAACCCTTGTGCTCAATAGTAATTGAGGCCTTTGATACTTTCATTTTATTTCGTATTTGGCTTGATTGATTTTATTTTACAGATGTGAGGCATCTGTATGAAAATAATGTACCAAAAAGATGCCGAATTCCTCGTGGGTATGAAAACCATATGAGAAAATCCAAACATCACAGATAAATTTAAAAGCTGCTTACAGCTGAAAAGGTCCATCACGGGAACCGAATCTAGATTCAGTGGACTGAATCTGTGATCACATGATTCCTAGGCTCACATGATGCCGCAATTGATAAAAACGTAGTAAGCAGGTATATATATAAAAACTGTAAATATATATATATACAAACATGATCACCAACCACGAAGCACCTCCATGGGGGATCAGAAATGTAAATAAAGCTGTAAAAGCTATCAACCACCACGGAGGAAACTCCAGGCGGGACGAAATGTAGAGAAAGCTGTAAAAATGGTCAACCACCACGAAGTAAACTCCAGGTGGGATGAAATATAATATATATATATATATATATATATATATATATATATATATATATATATATATAAAAGCGATAAACGTACCAGAAATAAAATCCAGGCTCATCGGACCAAGTCTGACAACAGTTAGTATATATAAGTATATATATTTTTAAGTAGTAAACGCACCAGATGTAAAATCTAGGCTCATCGAACATAGTTCGACACACAGTTCATATATAATAAGTATATATATATATATATATATATATATATATATATATATATTAAAGCAGTAAACGCTCCAGACCGAAGTCTAGACTCATCGAATAGAGTTCGACATGCAGTTCATATATGTAAATGTATATATATATATATATATATATATATATATATATATATATATATATATATATGTATATACAAACTGAAATAAAACCACGGACCGAAGTCCGGGCAAACACACGCAACATGACTCTCAATGTGAAGAACATTGTGTGCAAAGATGAAGAGAAAGGCTTTAAAGTGTGTGAGAAGACTTACAGTGGACTGCCAAAGAAGACTTGTATATCTTTAAAGTAGATAAATACTGACTTCAGCAGGTACAAAAGTAGCTATATGTGAGCTCACAAGTGTTTAACATGAGAAATCACTCACTTTAGGGTGAGTACAGAGCAAATTGGGCAGGGCTTCCTTGCCATTTTCTCTTACAAAATGGCCACCCCAAGCCCTCTATTTATAGAGGGTGGAGCCGTAGGTGTACCTGTGGCTGGGCCGCAGGTGTACCTGCGGCTAGGCCGCAGGTGTACCAGAGGCTGCTCGAGGTGCCCTGGGCATCGCGGGTCCTGCCGTCTCGAAGTACGTGCACGTAGGCAACGTGATGTCTGCTCAAACTTTTAGAATTGCAATTCGGGCATCCGACTGAGGTATATTGGACCTATTTCAGACCGCCGTTGTCGAGAGTTACGCAATGACATGGGATTAGAGGTTGTACAAAGTCATGAAGATGGGACGATGCCATCCGGTCTTCAGCTTCAAATTCTATCTGTTATCCTGCACAATAGTCACTCGGGATTGGTTCTTCTGAGCTTTTGAGGGACATCGTTGTGTAGAAATGTATGTTTGAAATGTTGAGACGGCGTGATATGGCGTCAAGTTGGCGAGATGCTGACTTTGGCCCTCACCGGGGTTATCTCCAATTTGGGCAGATAAAGCAGACGTTACTCAGGGTTATCGCTGAGATTAGACTGTTGTAATGGTGGAAGGTCCTCAGTGTCATCTTTGAGGTGTTCCTGTCTTGTACTGAGTGCCTCGGTGTGAGCGCCGAGGTTGAAGCTGATGGCATGCATTTGAAACAAGCATTTTTTGGGTTATCTCCGGAAGTGCAACTGCCTTCCTTGGGGTTATATCCAAGTTTGGAATCTGCTATTCCCAGTGTTGGGACTGAGATGAAACATCTCGAGATTATCTCCGGGATGAAATGGTCTTCTCCGGTTTGTGTTCTGGTATTGTAACTGCAGGCCTCGGGGTTATCTTCGAGGTTAGAATTATTACTCCCGGTGCGTGTTTCGGGGTTGAGGATGTTACTCCCAGTGGTATCCGGGGTTGAGTTGTTCCTCCCGGTGGTATTCGGAATGGATATGAACCGTCTTCTAGGGTTTCCTCTTAAAAGATGAATCTGCGCTCCTGTGATGTCAGTAACAGATATGTAAAAAATTTTGAGTGTCTACAGATGCCCCTCTTTATCATATTCATGCAAGGCAATGCATGGATATGATAAAGAATCCTAGACACTTGAAATATAACATGAGCATCTGGGTGATGCAGGTGTATGGGGTTGTCACCCAACATGCTGAGGATGATTGCTATCTCCCTGTAGCTTCTACTGGGGATTTGGCAATGATGACCAAATTGGATGTGCGATCCAACTCTTTAAGGATGTTGACGTTGGGGTTATCACCAAAGTCCTGAATCCTTAATACAAACTTGATTCCAAAGAAGTGCCTCTTATGTGTAAGAGATCTGTGGGGATAAAACTTTGTCTGTTTGAGGATGTGCATAATATATTCCGTCATCAATCCTCCTTGATGACGTTTCCCTCTCCTGGTTTGTATCGCCAGAGTATGTCAATGTTCTACTGGTTTTACTGCCAACAACAAATGTTGTCAGGGCTGCCTGACCTTCGTTGACGTGTGAACCAACGGTTTACCACTCGTTGTAACCCCGCCGGGGATACATTTGATCCTCTGTTGATGTGTAGATCAACGGATGAACTCCCTACTGGGGATAAATGCGAAGGCTGCTTGGACTTTGTTGATATGTGTATCAACTGATGAAATCACGAAATGGTTTCTGATGCGACGTTGGGTTTACTTTCCGATGGCTGAACTGATGTCAAGGTTGCTTGACCTTCATTGATACGTACATCAATGGATGGCAATGCGTTGTGATCCTCGTCGGGGTTGTTGTATCATCGTTGATGTGTGTGTCAACGGAACATGTGTTGTAACCCCCGCCGGGGATACGTGTTGGATCATCGTTGATGTGTGTGTCAACAAAACATACGTTGTAACCCCCGCCGGGGATACACTGGGGAATATAAGTACCCGATTATGAAATCCTCGAATAGCTCTCAATGCTTCGATGGGTTTACTTGCCATCGACTGAAATAACGTCAAGGCTGCTTGACCTTCATTAATACGTACATCAATGGATGACAATGCGTTGTGACCCCCGCCGGGGTTATGTACTTTGACATATGTACCGCGTTGTGACCCCCGCCGGGGTTGTTGTGGCAAAGTAGGATGTGAGAACCTAGATTTTCACATTATTTATAAAAGAAAGTACTTGAATCATATAAGTGTATATGATAATTAAGCTATATAGTTAATTTTTTTTAACTAAGAAGTATACTTAATCATTTTCAAGGAAGAGTAATGAAAGTTATGTAAGAAATTAACATAGCTTGAATGTTAGCCTTGATTACTAAATTAAAAGGATTTACAATCCTTAAGTAATTGATTATTGATATGAGTATGTATGTGTTTATAACTTATTAAGTCAATTTGTGATAATAAGTTAATAAACTAGGAGAAATATGTTAGGACATATGTGGATTAAGTACGTGATCGCGTAAATATGTATTTTATAATGTGTGTACATTTATTTTGTAAAGAGATGAAGAATAAAGTTATGTAACCTAATGCATATGTTAGGTATGATAATTAAATAACCTAATGGGTTATGATTTAAGAGAATGATAGTATATAAAAGCATATACTAATCCTTAGAGATTTATTTTATATGTTTCTATTAATTAATTTTATAACCTAGGAATAGCAAGTCTAATTGGATTATGAAATTAAAGATATATGAGTAAGAAATTAACTTACTAATGTGTGTAAGGGAACCCTAATTAAATAATGGAGAATGAATTAATTATTTAATAAGTATTGGATTATGTTGATTAACATGGCCCAAAGAATTAAATTTTAAGTCCAATAGAGTATTTATTGTTAGCCCAATGAATTAAGGAGTGGCCCAACTTTTAGCCAAGTGGGAGGGGACATGTTGGACATTAAGCAAGTTAAATAAGGCATAAAAGGAAACAATATTTTGGCAAAAGAAAGGCTACATGGCCGGAAGTTGAAGAGGAGAAAAAAGGGGGGAGTGATGTAATTGTAAGACCCCAACTTTTATAAATAAAGATGAATTTTCTATAAATATCATTTTTGAATATTATGGAGTTAATTTGATATAATGTTATAGTTGTGGGTAACATTTATAAATTTTGCAAAGTACGCAAGTTGTTATATAATATTCGATTGGTCGGGGAATATTCGTTTTAACAGGGAATATTCGCACAACGACACAATCATTGGTGGACCCCACAACGGAATTATTGTCGGATTGGAAAAACGACAAAAAATATTTTATTAAAAATAACGACGGAAGTTTTACCATTGTTACTGTTGAACTACTCGGTAGTAAAAGTACAGTAATACGTGTGGTTGCATAGTAGCACACGGTATTGATTATTAATGCTTATGTGAGAAGTCACTCAGTTTGATTCAATTATTGTCAGTTAATAATATGAATTATTAGCGATAATGACGTTTTGTTTTATTCGTATTATTAACGTAATAAAACAGAAACATCTTTTTATATAAAATAGAATACTTTATTAAAGTTATTTTATAAATAGAATATATTATATTTTATTTAAAAGATTTTTCTTTAAATATGGACCGTCAGATTAAAGTAATCAATCTGGACCGTTCATGGATTAGTTACTATGCATTCTATTTTTCTATAAATAGCAGCTCATTCCTTCATTATTTCTTACGAATTCACTGAACTCTAGAGAGAGAAACTATAGAGAGAAACTATAGAGAGAGATAAGAAGAGTATTCTGCTACTTAACTACTTTCTTATTTCAGCTCGTCTTTAAAACGGTAAGGGGTGTTATTCTTTCTTATTCATGAAGAGAACTGTTGTTATTCCATTTCTTATTATTCTGTTGGAATAACCTGTATACGCGGATTTACCCTATACTTGGTGACATTCTTCTATTATTCTGTTGGAACATCCTGTCTGTGTGTTTTACACCGGACCTGGTTCCGTCTTGTTATTATTCTGTTGGAATATCCTGTCTGTGTGTTTTACACCAGACCTGGTTCCGTTTTTATTATTATTCTGTTGGAATATCCTGTCTGTGTGTTTTACACCGGACCTGGTTCCGTCTTGTTATTATTCTGTCGGAATATCCTGTCTGTGCGTTTACGCCGGACCTGGTTCCATTATTTATTATTCTGTCGGAATATCCTGTCTGTGCGTTTACGCCGGACCTGGTTCCATTATTTATTATTCTGTTGGAATAACCTGTCCGTGCGGTCTATCGCATGCATGGTGATTTCTTTTGTTATTCCATTCTTTATTGTACTCAGTTGGTTAAGTTTTGACTTCTATACTCCATGAAATTAGTGGAATATCCTTGATATTTGCGCTTCATCTAGTATCTATTCATGAAAATATTCTCCTAATCATTCTTGAATTTTACTCAACAAAGCTGTATCATGTTGGCAATTTGGACGTTGTTAATTCCTGGATAAATTAATTCTTGAACTTGTTTTATTGAATTCTTATATCATTGTCATCATCCTCATGTTTATAAAATATTAAAAGTCATCTGTGGCCTGTAGTGCATAGATTGACTTGGTATGATTATGACCAGGGATCATTCGGTATAATCATGACCGTAATGTTACAAATGATGTGGTAAAAGTCATCATTGGCCTGTAGTGCATTGATGGACAGTTGTTGGCATGATCATGACCATTAATGAATACACGAATATCCTTGGCCGTAGTGCAGGGGTGATTCGATGATGTGGATTATTTTATTAAGCTGAGTCTCAGCGATCACAGTGTTGAAAAACTTTTTAAATCATAAAAGATAGTAGAGTTTATTTTCTACTTGACTCTTTTAATGGATTGCTTGTTCCGCTGCAGTTAAACTTGATGTCTATTATATTTTATCAGTTTAACATTGTTGAAGGCTAATGATAATTTATTCTGCATTATCTTAGTCATAATATTTCTTACTGGGCTAGTTGAGCTCACCCTTTCTTTCACTGTTCTCTTCAGGAAATGAGAACGTAGCTGGGGCAAGTCGGGGAACGGAGTGATGGTTCGAATGATAGTATTAGTTAGTAGTCCTCACTATTCTATGTAATAGTGTGTTAATAAATGTAATGAGGACTCCTTTTGAGTATGAATACTCTCTAGAAGATAATATTTGTATTCAAACTCGCAGTTTATGTTTTGTTGTATTGTATACGACAGTTGTATTAGTAAGTTGTATTTGTATTCTGTACTTTGTATCTGACGACCCAAGATGGGTGATGTATACCTAATTTTGGGGGCGTCACAGTTGGTATCAGAGCTTAGGGATATGATCCCTGGCTAGGATGTGAGAATAGAACTAGGAGGGGAGAGACGGGAAATTCCTTCGCTAGTATGACCTACCTAAGTTTATTTGTTATTTAATTGGTTGGTCAGAGTATATTGCTAATATGTGACATGTTAATTAACCTTTGTTTGTGGCAGTATCTGAAAATGACATCTGAGAATGTTGAGAATAGCAATGGAGCACAGGAGATCGTTGATTCTCCCCAGATCAATAATCAGGACAATGTGCAACAGGATGGCGATAATCCTCCTGTAAACAACAACACTGATCAATTGACGAATGACGGTACGTTTAGGAGTTTTTTAGAATTCATGTAACATCAGGCGAAGGCGGCTCCTGTTCATAATGCAGGAGGAAACAATTGCAACCCACGGTTGGTCACCGCTAAGCAATTCAAGGAGCTAGGACCACCGGAGTTTTTAGGAAAGCCAGAACCACTTAAGGCGGAGACGTGGTTAAAGCAGATCACCAAGATATTTGATGTCTTGGGATGCTCCGAGGAGCAAAAGGTTCCCTTTGCCACCTTTATGTTGCGTGAAGAGGCAGATTACTGGTGGGAATCTGTAAAACGTACCCAGCCTGACGCACTCAAGATGTCTTGGGAGAAGTTCCAAGAGCTGTTCAATGACAAATACTTTTTCGAGAGTATTCGTCACATGAAGGAGGTGGAGTTCATCAAATTGGAGCAGAATAATATGACCGTGTCGCAGTACGAGGCAAAATTTGTGGAGTTATCCCGGTTTGCGTCCCACCTGGTGGATAATGAAGAAAGAATGACGCGGACGTTTTTAAGAGGTTTGAAGCCGGAGATACGTCAACACCTTGTTTCTCATAAACTGTGTTTGTATTCAGATGTTGTAAATAGGGCTCAGTTGGTGGAGCGCGATAACGAGACAACGCAACCAAAAGAGAGCAGCCGGCAAAATGATAATACCAGTGAAAGCAGTCATCGAAGCGGTGACAACAAGCGTGGAGGGAATCAACAGGCCAGAAATGGTAACCACTTCGGTGGTAATCAGGGCCAAAACAATAAGAATGGGCATTTCAAGAAGAGGAGATTCAACAATGATGTAAAGACGTCAGCACCAGCACCTGTCGTTAAGGAAGGAGAACGACCACCTATCATATGTTTCAAATGCAGAGGGGAGGGGCACATCAGTCCAAACTGCGCGATGCCGTCCAAAGCATGTTATAATTGTGGAAGAGAATATCATTTAGCCCGATTTTGTCGTTTACCGAAGACAAATTCAGCTAGGATGGAGGCACCAAAAGCCGTCCCAGAAAAGTCAAAATCGGTTGTGCAAGGGAGAGCGTTTGTTGTGAACTCCCAAAGAGCAAGGAACCCGAATGAGGTCATCACGGGTAAGCTTATCATAAACTCTAACGAAGCCTATACTTTATTTGATACCGGTTCTACCCATTCTTTTATTTCTCCCACTTGCGCTCATCGATTAAATTTGATTTCGGAGAAATTAGACTTTGACTTAGCAGTTGAAACTCCATTGGGAGAAACCTTCATTACATCCACGGTTTATAAGTCTTGTTTGGTCCAAGTTGGTACCCACACATTACCTGTCGATCTTATTTCATTAAAAATACTTGCATTTGACGTGATTCTAGGGATTGATTGGTTAACTACTCATCATGCAAAAATTGATTATTTTCGTAAGGTTGTTAGCTTTCATATTCCTAATCGACCTATTATGCGAATTCAAGCAACCAAACCATTAAAATCAATCGCTGTCATCTCAAGCCATAAAGCTATTCGTTTATTGAAAAACGGATGTCAAGCTTTCTTAGCTCATGTCACAGATCTAAGCAAAAATACGTCAGCTTTGAATGATATTTCTGTTGTTAATAAATTTCCTGACGTATTTCCCGAAGAACTTCCTGGCCTACCCCCAGAGCGAGAAATTGAATTTTGTATCGACCTTGAACCCGGTACAAAACCCATTTCCAAAGCCCCATATCGAATGGCTCCTATTGAACTTCAGGAGTTAAAGACCCAACTGCAGGAATTGTTAGACATTGGTTTTATTCGTCCTAGTACTTCTCCTTGGGGTGCTCCTGTTCTGTTCGTGAAGAAGAAAGATGGGAGTATGCGACTTTGTATTGATTATCGGGAGTTGAATCATGTCACCATCAAAAATAGGTACCCATTGCCACGTATTGATGACCTGTTTGACCAGTTGCAAGGAGCACAATTCTTTTCAAAGATCGATCTTCGTTCTGGATATCATCAGCTGAAGGTTAGAACTGAGGATATTCCAAAGACTGCCTTCAGAACTCGGTATGGGCATTATGAATTCTTAGTTATGTCTTTTGGATTGACTAATGCTCCTGCTGCCTTCATGGATATGATGAACAGGGTATTCAAGGAATATTTGGATCACTTTGTGGTCGTCTTTATCGATGATATCCTTGTTTATTCCAAAAGCCGTGAAGATCATGAGCAACAATTGAGGTTGGTACTCCAAAAGCTTCGTGAATACAAACTTTATGCCAAGTTGAAGAAATGCGAGTTCTGGCTGGAGGAGGTAGCATTCCTTGGGCACGTAGTATCAAGTCGTGGAATATCGGTTGACCCGGCAAAGATTGAAGCTATTCAAAGCTGGGAGCAATCTAAATCAGTGACCGAGGTACGTAGCTTTCTTGGTTTAGCTGGTTATTATCAGAGATTCGTGGAAGGATTTTCTCGAATCGCTACTCCATTAACTCAGCTGACTCGGAAAGATACAAAGTTCGGTTGGAGCGAAGAATGTGAGCAGAGTTTTCAAGAACTCAAGAGGAGACTCATTTCAGCACCTGTTCTAACAATACCATCTGGCTCGGAGGGATTTGTCATCTACAGTGATGCTTCGAGCAAAGGGTTGGGATGCATTCTCATGCAACATGGAAAAGTCATAGCCTATGCATCAAGACAACTCAAGGAATATGAGAGGAATTATCCTACTCATGATCTAGAGTTGGCAGCTGTTGTCTTTGCACTTAAAATTTGGAGGCATTACTTGTATGGGGAGAAGGTGGAGATCTTTACGGATCATAAAAGCCTCAAATATTTCTTCACTCAAAAGGAACTCAACATGCGACAACGACGTTGGCTTGAACTGTTGAAAGATTATGATCATACCATTCAATATCATCCTGGAAAAGCGAACGTGGTAGCTGACGCATTGAGTAGAAGATCATATGCAAGTACGAGTGCGATATTGTCAACACAAAGGCCCATTTTGTGTGATTTGCAAAGGATGGAGATAGAGTTAAAGACTCCAGGGACCCATGTGATGATGGCGAATATACGAGTAGAACCGACTTTAATCGATAAAGTTAAAGCTGCTCAAGCTACAGACCTGGAGCTGATGCGTATAAGGAAGAAAGTGCAAGAAGGTGCTATGCCGGAAGCAAGAATCGATGAAGAAGGAATACTTCGAGTCAACTCCAGACTTTGTGTTCCTAACAACCCTGATTTAAAGTATGAAATCATGATGGAGGCGCACAACACACCGTTTGTAATCCATCCTGGAAGTACCAAAATGTATCATGATCTTCGTCATACATTTTGGTGGAGCAATATGAAGAGAGAGATAGTGTTGTTTATCTCAAGGTGTCTAACTTGTCAACGAGTCAAAGCGGAGCATCAAGTACCAAAAGGTCCATTGCAACCACTTGAAATTCCAGAATGGAAGTGGGAGCACATTACCATGGATTTCGTTACCGGTCTTCCTAGGGTTTCTCAAGGTATTGATGCGATTTGGGTCATTGTTGATAGATTGACCAAGTATGCTCATTTCTTACCGATACGAGAAACTTATACACTTGAACGTCTTGCTCGTATGTACATAAACGAGATTGTAAGACTGCATGGTATGCCAGTATCCATAGTTTCTGACCGAGACCCAAGATTCACTTCACGATTTTGGGTTAGTTTACAAAAAGCTATGGGCACGGAGTTACGATTTAGTTCAGCATATCATCCTCAGACGGACGGACAATCAGAGAGGACTATTCAAACTCTTGAAGATCTATTAAGACTATGTGTCTTTGACTTCAAGGGAAGTTGGGACAAGTTCTTACCATTGGTGGAGTTTTCCTACAACAACAGTTATCAAGCAAGTATTGGCATGGCTCCATTCGAAGCATTGTATGGAAGAAAATATCGTTCTCCAGTATGCTGGGATGAGGTGGGTGAAGCAACGTTGTTGGGACCGGAGTTGGTACGTATGACTACAGAAAAGATTCAAACGATCCGACAACGTATAAAAACCTCACAAGATCGACAAAAGAGTTATGCTGATCTTCATCGAAAGGAAGTGGAATTTGATGTAGGAGATCATGTGTTCTTACGTGTTGCTCCATGGAAAGGAGTTACGAGATTTGGAAAGAGAGGAAAGCTCAATCCTCGATTCATCGGTCCATTTTTAATCCTCGATCGAGTAGGAACTGTGGCTTATAGACTCGCTTTACCGCCAAGTATGTCTCGTGTTCATAACGTTTTTCACATATCCATGTTACACAAATATGTGGAAGACCCGAACCACATTATTGAGTTAGAACCGGACGAAATAGCGGAGGATTTGATGTATGAAGAAATTCCTGTTCAAATCTTGGATAAGAAGGAACATATTCTACGTTCCAAGGTTATACCTCAAGTCAAAGTTTTGTGGAGAAACCACGATGTTGAGGAAATGACCTGGGAGTTAGAATCTGAAATGAAATCAAGGTATCCTTACCTCTTCGACATACCAGGTACGTACCCTAATTTCGAGGGCGAAATTTCATTAGAAGGGGAGGTTGTAAGACCCCAACTTTTATAAATAAAGATGAATTTTCTATAAATATCATTTTTGAATATTATGGAGTTAATTTGATATAATGTTATAGTTGTGGGTAACATTTATAAATTTTGCAAAGTACGCAAGTTGTTATATAATATTCGATTGGTCGGGGAATATTCGTTTTAACAGGGAATATTCGCACAACGACACAATCATTGGTGGACCCCACAACGGAATTATTGTCGGATTGGGAAAACGACAAAAAATATTTTATTAAAAATAACGGCGGAAGTTTTACCATTGTTACTGTTGAACTACTCGGTAGTAAAAGTACAGTAATACGTGTGGTTGCATAGTAGCACACGGTATTGATTATTAATGCTTATGTGAGAAGTCACTCAGTTTGATTCAATTATTGTCAGTTAATAATATGAATTATTAGCGATAATGACGTTTTGTTTTATTCGTATTATTAACGTAATAAAACATAAACATCTTTTTATATAAAACAGAATACTTTATTAAAGTTATTCTATAAATAGAATATATTATATTTTATTTAAAAGATTTTTCTTTAAACTAATCAATCTGGACCGTTCATGGATTAGTTACTATGCATTCTATTTTTCTATAAATAGCAGCTCATTCCTTCATTATTTCTTACGAATTCACTGAACTCTAGAGAGAGAAACTATAGAGAGAAACTATAGAGAGAGATAAGAAGAGTATTCTGCTACTTAACTACTTTCTTATTTCAGCTCGTCTTTAAAACGGTAAGGGGTGTTATTCTTTCTTATTCATGAAGAGAACTGTTGTTATTCCATTTCTTATTATTCTGTTGGAATAACCTGTATACGCGGATTTACCCTATACTTGGTGACATTCTTCTATTATTCTGTTGGAACATCCTGTCTGTGTGTTTTACACCGGACCTGGTTCCGTCTTGTTATTATTCTGTTGGAATATCCTGTCTGTGTGTTTTACACCGGACCTGGTTCCGTTTTTATTATTATTCTGTTGGAATATCCTGTCTGTGTGTTTTACACCGGACCTGGTTCCGTCTTGTTATTATTCTGTCGGAATATCCTGTCTGTGCGTTTACGCCGGACCTGGTTCCATTATTTATTATTCTGTCGGAATATCCTGTCTGTGCGTTTACGCCGGACCTGGTTCCATTATTTATTATTCTGTTGGAATAACCTGTCCGTGCGGTCTATCGCATGCATGGTGATTTCTTTTGTTATTCCATTCTTTATTGTACTCAGTTGGTTAAGTTTTGACTTCTATACTCCATGAAATTAGTGGAATATCCTTGATATTTGCGCTTCATCTAGTATCTATTCATGAAAATATTCTCCTAATCATTCTTGAATTTTACTCAACAAAGCTGTATCATGTTGGCAATTTGGACGTTGTTAATTCCTGGATAAATTAATTCTTGAACTTATTTTATTGAATTCTTATATCATTGTCATCATCCTCATGTTTATAAAATGTTGAAAGTCATCTGTG
This sequence comes from Panax notoginseng, assembly GCA_016801055.1. Classification (NCBI taxonomy): domain Eukaryota; kingdom Viridiplantae; phylum Streptophyta; class Magnoliopsida; order Apiales; family Araliaceae; genus Panax; species Panax notoginseng. The sequence continues at coordinate 112,913,719 of CM029015.1, forward strand.
GCCTGTAGTGCATAGATGGACTTGGTATGATTATGACCAGGGATCATTCAGTATAATCATGACCGTAATGTTACAAATGATGTGGTAAAAGTCCTCATTGGCCTGTAGTGCATTGATGGACAGTTGTTGGCATGATCATGACCATTAATGAATACACGAATATCCTTGGCCGTAGTGCAGGGGTGATTCGATGATGTGGATTATTTTATTAAGCTGAGTCTCAACGATCACAGTGTTGAAAAACTTTTTAAATCATAAAAGATAGTAGAGTTTATTTTCTACTTGACTCTTTTAATGGATTGCTTGTTCCGCTGCAGTTAAACTTGATGTCTATTATATTTTATCAGTTTAACATTGTTGAAGGCTAATGATAATTTATTCTGCATTATCTTAGTCATAATATTTCTTACTGGGCTAGTTGAGCTCACCCTTTCTTTCACTGTTCTCTTCAGGAAATGAGAACGTAGCTGGGGCAAGTCGGGGAAAGGAGTGATGGTTCGAATGATAGTATTAGTTAGTAGTCCTCACTATTCTATGTAATAGTGTGTTAATAAATGTAATGAGGACTCCTTTTGAGTATGAATACTCTCTAGAAGATAATATTTGTATTCAAACTCGCAGTTTATGTTTTGTTGTATTGTATACGACAGTTGTATTAGTAAGTTGTATTTGTATTCTGTACTTTGTATCTGACGACCCAAGATGGGTGATGTATACCTAATTTTGGGGGCGTCACAGTAATGATTATCTTAATTTAGTAGGTGAACAACTTAGATTAGGTGTCATCCATTTAATGGAAACAACACATTTGTTTAATCTTGCAAGAAACAATTTATATGAGATAGAGAGAGAAGTCAAGGATGTGGTGTAATGATTTCAGTTTACTAAATCACACCAACTCTTCACATGTGTCAAGTTTCTATTAAACCAACACTTATAACCAATCTTGCAAGCAACATTTTGGTAAGGCTACAAGCAACCACCAATGACTAAGAGAGAGAAGAATGAGAGATCTTGGAAGATTATATACATGCATATATTATATTTTTTCCCCATTATAAATACCTCATTTAATTATCTAGCAAAAGTTTTTCTTTACTTTTAACTCCTAGAGAGCTAAGAACAAAACAAAGTAAGGGAGAGAGAGAGAAAGCCTAGAGATTTCGGGCAAGAGAGAAGAAGAGAGAGAGGGAGAGTTTTGTAAGTTTCCAAGTTCCATAATCTAGGTATTAGAAAGAAGAAGAAGAGGAATCAAGAGAAGGTATAAGAAATACCTACTTTTATAGTTTAATTTCTCTTTGTGATGATTTGAGTTTTGATTTTTGTAAAACTATGATATTGAGGCTTAAAACCTTAGATCTTGGTGTTTAAAAGTGTTTTATGTTTAGATCCAACTCTTTTGTAGATCAAAAGTGGAAGCTAAACTAAGAAATATGAGTTAGGTTTTTCAAAAGATAGAAAATCAAATTTTTCTTAGCTTTTGTTGTGTTTGATCTTATGATTGTTGATTATTTGGTAAATTAAACCATGGATCATGTTAGATCCATGAGTATATGAGTTATTTTAAGTATTATGTTGAACTATGTTGATTTTTTGTAAAAATATAGAAGTTTTCTTAAAAGTCACCAAATGTTGAAAAACAGATTTTTGAGAAAACCAAGTATGATATGGAAATGATCATATCTCACATTCTACTTTGAATTTTTGAGGGTGGTCAATTTCTAGAGTTAGATATATGAGTCTTTTAATATATCCAAGTGGAATCACTTAAAAAGAATTTACACATTTTCGTGTGGAATGATTTTAGTAAAGGATGAAAAATCTGGAAATGCTTAAAAAGCTGCTGCCCAAAATATTGGAAGGGCTGTTTTGGTCACTTATTTAATGAGATAAAATCCGGCCTTTTGGGGGATGAAAATATATGGGATAAAGTAGGTTGTGTCCAAAAATGAGCTCATTCCGATTTAAAATAAGCAAGTTATGACTATTTCAATTTTTGCGTTTTCCTGACGAAAATCGCTATAACCGGAGTTGTATAACTCTGATGGCCTTGAAATTTAAACTGTAAGCTCATGTTAACATGTGGAAGATTCCGCCAAGAGTTAGGAATTTTTGGAGTTAAGTATGAGGTAGCTAATTTCTTAAGGAATTAACTAGAAATTGATTTTTAAAAAATACTTGAGAAAGTTGAAAAATTCCAGAAAAATACTTTTTGTGTATGGAATATATGTATATATGATTGGCCAAAAGATTAGAAAAAAATAAGCTGATTTCATATTTTCGTGAATAGTGTATTTCAGCTTCCCGAAATGAACATTTCAGGTTGCTGAAAAGGGAAACTGAAATGTCAGGAAGTGAAGTCAGTTTTGTTTTAGCTTGCTGAAATAGAAACTGAAATGATATATTAAGTCTACTGAGTTCATAAATAGTTTGTCAAGTTATATTACGAACTTATAAATGAATGGGTAAGTGTTAAGTCTAAGATAGTATAGTGTACTCACTAATGACTAGTTATGTGATTTCATGTTAAATTGTTATGAGTAAGATACGTGATACTAATTAAGAGATCGATTTTATCAATGATAGGTCTTACAAAAGAAGTTAACTTAAATTGCGTAGCAGTAGTCAACGAATCAGACAAGTTCCTAACTCAACTTGAGTTACTATTTTTCAAGCAGGGTAGTGAATAATTATTGATAGTTATTCACATCTATAATGATTTTTGTAATTCGCACGTAGTGCAATTGATTCTTGTTCTATTATTTGAACTATTTATAAATCATGTCTCAGCTAATTGTTTTGGCAAGACTAATATTTGTTAAAGCATGAAAAGTTCTATTTATTATGAACTGAATTGTTATTGAAAGATCTATGCCATTGGTTTCGGCTAGATTAGTATTGTTATTAATTATTGAAATCATAGTATTTCTTTGAAAGTAATCCAAACCATATTGTTATGGTACGGACTCGTGATGTAAGACTGAGATGAACAAAATTTTAATGCCGTAAATCGACCTATGTGCTATTATTAAGTATTATGCATAATATAGGGTACAAAGAAGTTGGCCGCTCCAGGTACTTGCAGAAGAGTATAGTTTAGTTTTTATAACTAATTTATATTCTTGTGGAAATTTAGTTTTAATAACTAAATGATTCCTCTAGTAGTTCATGATCCTTTTGTGATCACTCAGCATGAAATCTGGGTATATTCCACTTTATTGAATATTGTTGCAGTATTGTTAATTCTTCTTATTCAATTGAATATTATTGAATCTTTGAAAGAATTTTACTCTTTCATCTCTGATATGTTATTCGGTAGGAAATGGGAGAAAGTTTTATTATTGAGATTGAATTATTATTCAGCTACTTCGAAATCTTTTGATTATTGTTGAAGTTCCAAAGAAGCTAGACTCTTCTATTCATGATATATATCATTTATTGTATATTTTAACTTGCTGTGCAAACTTGTTGCTCACCCTTGCTTAAATAAAATATTTCAGCTAATGTCGATGTAGCAGAAGGTTCTAACAGGGACAAAGGCAAAGGCAAGGTTCAGGAGTAGTTAGTGTCAACTTTTAATGGTTATGTTGTATTATGTAATTATTTATGTAAACCTTTTGGTTATATAAGGGTATGTAAGTTATGTCAAGGTTAGTTAACCTGAGATATTGTTATAAGTTGTATTAAGGAATATTATGAATGATATTTTTCATTAATAAATGGGTAGTTAGATGTGATATATATGATGGATCGTGAGCACCAAACCCGATGTTAGGGAACCCGAATTTGGGGGCGTCACATAGGATGACAATCCTGAATGAGAGAAATTAGACATGTGGGAGGTATTGCTGAGCATGACTTGTATCGTCTGAGATCACCGGCATAGTGTACCCTATGGTTGGGCGAATACCAATGAATGATGTGAAGACCCACAGTTCAACCAGGATTGAAAGCTATTCTGCTCAATCACGTAGCGTTTTTATTCCTGATTTGGCCTTTTCAGCTTGCGAGAACTCCTTTGTAACTCGAACTGGACCAAGCCAGAGGGGTAGGACCCACGTAGGGATGTCGTAGGTACACCTACTGCAACCACAGATGAGCCTGCGGCCAACCGTAGATCATAAAGACCACCAGGTTGCTTTCATAAGTCATTTTCAACTTACGCTGTGAAGGAAATCTGAGAGCTCTTCTTCAGATCTGCTGAGTTCGGACGTCTTTCTGCAAATTCTGTCATCGTACACATGTTCTACACTGTCCTGGTAACGTATGCATATACTTTTTTCTAGCTTTTATCCGTTGAAAAATGACTTATCATATGAAATGCATCTAAACACATATTAGTGATTATGTATGCTCAAATGGTTTGATAAACAATATTCAACCTAGTAAATGTTAGTATTAAACCATGCTGAACATAATGATGTGAAAAAATTTAACTTTTAAGACAGCCAAATTGGCACATTTTTCTGCTATTTTTATCCTATCTGAGGACATTCGAGCACAAGGTGAAAAGGCAAAGTACTCCTGGTTTTGAGGTTAACCTTATGCATGATGATTTTGCACATAGTATGTATATGACTATGGGGCATGTGTGTTACAGAACGGCCACTTAGTCATGCCTATGTGCATGTGGATAGTCTTATTTATAAAGGAAACTATGGCAAAATTTTCCTAAAATGTAGGCGTTGTGTTAGTCATACATTTTTAACTCTACTGTGGATATATGTTAAAATAATGCATGCATGCAGATAGTCATTAAATGCATTTCAAAAAGCTCCAGGTTAGAAGATACCACACCCTTTCTGAGGTGATTTGGAGACTTGCTATCCAGATATTATGGATCTGGATCAGTCGAGTAGTTCCCGTATGACCACTTCTGGTGTACGGAGGAGGGCTTCTGAAGTGCCTCGACCCCGTTCTGTTAGACAGAGTCGCATGTTGGTGGAGGCGGTGATATGTTCAGTCCAGGTTGATGTGCCAAACGTTGAGGACGAGGAGGAGGATGTTCTGGTTGCGGACCCTGCTCCTACTGCGCATGTTCCCTGTAGGGAGCTCCCGAGTATTCAGGTAGCAAACCCAGAGCTTCTGGGTGACTTGAGTAGACATCCCTCGATGTATTTGCATGCTAACGAGGTATGACATTAGATCTTGATCTTCCTTCTTTCCTATTTATGTGGAGTAAAGGATTCTGACGTTGATCTACATCTTGCAGATTCATGGCTTTACACAGTCTTGAGGGAACTGGTTCAATATTCACTCCATGTACCAGGCTCTTCATCCTGACTATAGAGCTATTGTGCATGATTGGGGTTTTGGAGCATTCTTTTCCATCCTTCCCCGTCGCTGTCCCTGGGGTTACCTCGGGGCATTATCTAAGTGGTGGTTTCATCGGACTCAGTCACTCCATTTGCTGGACTGTGAGGTGATGATGACGCCGATGGATTGGCGGTTTATCACAGGTATGGAGTTTGGAGGGGCGCCAGTGCCTTACACGCACGGATATTACCCCGACTACCGTCAGATCCTTGATAGGAGTTTCGGCGGAGGCACTCAAAGGCCGGACTGTCCGTACAGGTCCTTTGAGCGTATATGCTATGAGTGGGCTGTTAAGCGAGCCTATGCCAGATGATGTCAGAGTCAGGGATTGCATTCTTCGGCGATTTTTCCTGATGATCATTACGGGCTGCTTCATAGCAGATAACTCCTCTACGGTGTCGTTCTCTTTGATCAGCGCCACACATCGTGTGGACCATATTGGAGAGTATGATTGGAGTTCTTACATCTTTACCTATTTCCTCAGGGGCTTACGTATGCGCTCACAGGGCTTGACCGAGGCTTGGCTAGGATTTTATCCATTTCTGCTGGTAAGTATTTCTCTTGTAATTTACAATGTATAGGTTAAGAGTGTTAACTGACAGCAGACGTATGCCTTTGTGTTGGCAGTTTTGGGCCTATGAGAGGCTCCCATGTTTACGTTCGGTGAGTGTGTTAGGATTGGATACTTACCCACGAGGACGGCGATGGCATCATTTCATACTGGCGGAGGTCCCTGTAGCTGAGGGTTTCACTCACTGCCGTTTGTAGCTAGAGTTATTGACAGCTGACATTATCACATGGACTCCCTATTCTGGGGAGCATTTTTCCATCAGATTTGAGGATGGGTACCCGACTGGTGTCGAGTACGTGATTTCCACCCGGAGAGTTTCTCTCTTCACGAATGGAGGATGGGAGCTCTATCTAGGAGAGCGTGCTATTAGGAGCACCACAGGGCAGATCCGTATACCGATCTTGTCTCCTGCTAGGTGTTATTGGCTTGTATCACAGTCACCCGTCATTGATATCCCGTTGTTGGGTGTTGACAGTTTTGTATTATCAGAGGGTTCTTGCACTCAAGATGTATTCAAGCGTTGGTGGATCCCTCGTACTATTGGAGCCAGACCCGCACCACTCAGTTCATGGGGGATATGGTTCCAGGATCCGTGATGATGACCGATTGGCTAGCCTGTGTCCGAGATCCGACTCATATGACACAGATTGATAGTTTGACCCAGCAGTTGGACCAGGCACATATTTTTATCCGACATTTGGGTAGAGATCCGACAGAGGCAGGTTCGTTTGATCCTTCCAGCTCAGGAGCTGGCCCCTCGGGCGACCCATTTGGTTTTGTTGGCGCAGATCCTCCTTTGTATAGGCCTGATATCCCTGTTGATAGAGATCTAGTGACTTAGGAGGAGTTACATCAGGTGGACAGGACTAATGATGTGGATATCGACACCATTATCTTCTTCAGATATGTATTCTCGTTATCTCTTTTGGTAGGCCTCTGTTAGCTATTGGGTGGTTGTGCCCCATTCTCACTATATCTTTTTGATAGACCTCTGTTAGTAGGAGGGCGTCTGTGCCCCATTTCCCTATATTTGTAGATGTACAGTGATGATGTATTAGATGATGATATACTTACGAATGTATGCACAGTTTTCTATTCCCTATATCATATTGTCATCTATTATCTGTTATGCATGTATCATGTTATGCATATGTATGTATGTCCAGAGATATTCCTCATTGACCCCTGGATGGTCTTATGACACGGCCCGTGCAGATGTCTTCTTCGACAGTTAGCCGTATTGATCATACCCCACCATTATTGGTGGTATCTGGTATGCGATTGTGGTATGATAGCATGTCACCGTCAGGCAGGGTGACCATAGATCATTTATTACAGCATACTATGACCCAGTTGATGTTTTAGGTTCCCACAGGATTCGTGGATGGCATACTAGAGCACTGGGTATCGGAGAGGCAGGTTTTCTGATTTGGGACCCAGGAGTTGACTCCCACTTTGGAGGAGTATGCACGGTTGACGATGCTGCTGCTGGATAGACCTTACGTGCATATAGCTTTGGGGGACATGGGTCGATGGTTCATGACCCTCACTGGATTGAGGCGTAGAGTGGTGCAGGATGAGCTTACATCTGGCCACATTATATCCCAGCATTTTCTGTTTGACAGATTTGGCTCTGAGGATAGTTATAGACGACATTCCGGGGATTTCACCACACCGGAGGATCATTGGCGCCTGGCCAGGGTGGATGTACTACTATTGTGTGTATTATCATATGTCTACATGCCACTGTATATGGACGAGTTGAACATAAGAGTTATCATGGTGGTGAGAGCTCTCAGGGAGGGTCGTGCCATCATACCTATGATTATAGCCGAGACATTGAGGTCAGCTACATACTGCTGCACTTATCCGACATGAGTATTTACGGGCTGTTCGGTCATGTTATACGTGTGGTTTATGTCACACTTGAGACCGATTGGCACTTTCAAACGGCATGGGTATTGCTTCACCCATGATGTAGCTATGACATATTCATTTCAGCCTGCGGAGTGTACAGATGTTGCATCTTGGTCCGCTTTCTTAGCTGGGATCGAAGACCCGTTTAGTATATTGTCGTGCTCCGGGCTCAGCTCACTTTATAGCTTTATTACTCATGCTCAGGGCATAGATTATCTCCCTCTGGCTGGTTTGAAGGGTATGACTACTTACCATCCACTGGCCGTGATGTTGCAGTTTGACTAGTTTCAGGATTTTCATCCTTTTGAGGGGGCGCTGGGAAAGCGTTTAGCTTCTTGCTATCTTTTAGCAGAGGACCGATCCCGTGTGTATGCATGTTGGGATCAGCATGAGATAGACGCTTTCTCCATTAGTCATCCAAGTTATTCTGCAGAGTATTCCACGTGGATGGAGACAGAGACTGCATCGGTTGTGATTGTATCCACATTACCGAGTATTGAGTCAGATGGTGGAGAGCCCATGGAGGACATTGATTCTCACACCGAGGAGGAGCCATCTACTGGGTTGCCAGTATTTCCTTTAGATTCTCCTAGTACTAGCACTATCGTGATTTAGCATTCAACACAGTACCTTGAGCAGAGTCTTCATCTGATGACCTTTGAGAGAGATCAGGTTAGATCCCTGATGTTGACAGCTCTTGATGGGAGAGACGCAGCCCTATTAGAGAGGGACGAGGCATTGGCTCGTAGAGATGCCGCTGTTGTTGAGCGGGATGAGGCCAGATCAGTTAGATCAGCCAGAAATATAGTGATAGTTGAGCGGGATAGTGCCATATCTACCCGGGATGTAGCTATCACAGACAGTACTGCAGTGAGGTTCCTTACCAATGGCATGATCACAAAGATGAGCACATATATTGATGAGCATATAGTCACCATGCAGATGGTTGTAGATCTATTGGGTCATGTGGATATCCTCGTACAGGAGACCACATCTTTGCCTCATTCTTCAGAGAGGGATACCATGTTCGGCTTGTTAGCTCGCATATACACCGATTTGTAGAGGGCCTTCTATTTTCCTGCACATACTAGCTTATCCATTTTGTCATGTACAATTTACATTATGTATATCAAACAACATTATATATAGCAGGGAAATATATTTTTGATCACTTCTCTTTTAGATATGCTTGAATACTTGCTTGATATTTGCCTGCTGCTTTAGGACTTGTGATCTTGATGTATTCTGAATTCCTCCTTGCTGGATGGACATTGAGTTGTCTCTGGATAGTTCAAAATAGATCATGGATCTGTGTGTATCCCTACCATTTTTTGGTGTCTTGGGACTGGTTTCTATATGGAAATGTGGAGAGGATTGTGGCTTTCCTCTCTGAGATTGACCGCACCACAGATGGTCGCCAGTACTCCTATTTAGGAAGAGCCTAGTTAATTCTATCTCTTATGGATTAGTATTGCTCATTGAGGAACAACCGCAGCTTAGATGGTCGTCGAATCTCCTATTTGCGAGGAGAGGTTGGGTAATTCCATCCCTTTGGTTTGAAGCCAATGAAATGTGATGAATTGAAGTTTGATCCCAATACCAGTTGGCAAAAGTTTGTGTTTTGGTAGGGGGTGAGACCGAACCATGAATGGCTGCCTACGTACTCCTATTGAAGAGGAGATCAGGTCTGCGTAGTTCGAACCTGGTGTAAGAGGTTAAACTCTGTTTATGAAAAGCAGATGGGTGCAGAAGCTTCATTGATGAAGAAGGTTGTAGAAATGTTTTTGTGGTTTTTGTTTTTTATGACCGGGCCATATAGAATATGGTTGCCTATGTACTCCCGTGTATCAAGGAGATCAGGTCGACGTAGTTCACCCCTCAGGGTGAGTTGAAAAGAGTGATCCCATGTGCAGGATAAACTGCGGCGAAGAAAGATTAATCCTATGGACAGATCAAACTGTGGGGAAGAAAGTTTGATCCTTAGTTGAGGACAAACTGCATGTATGAAGAATTTGATCCCATGTTTGGGTACCCAAACTACAAATGCGAGAGGTTCAATCCGTAGTGGGATGACCTAAGTTGTATGAGCGCAGTAAAGCCAGGCTGCTGGCTGGAAGAGTGTGTTTCCCTAAGGGGCTAAGTGTGGAAAAGAGTTGTATATTGTAAAGGGTTAAAGAACCGGAATGACCGGTGATCTGATGATCCAACACCAGGATGTTTGCTTGATGGTAACTTCAGACATAGTACCGCTTCACGGTGTCCGAATTAATGAGCTGTAGAAATTCATTGCCGTCCATTTCCTGCAATCTGAGAGCGCCTCCTGTCAATACTTCCTTGACAACAAATGGGCCTTCCCAGTTAGGAGCAAATTTTCCCTTAGACTAATCTTGGTTGTCAATGATCTTCTTCAAAACCAAGTCAAGTTGTTTAAACTGCCGTAGCCGGACTTTTCTATTGTAGGATCTGGCGATCCTTTGTTGATATAATTGACCATGGAAGATAGCCGCGGTTCGCCTTTCATCTATTAGAGACAATTGGTGATACCTATCTTGTACCCATTGATCTTCATCCAGCTGAGCGTCCATCAACACTCTGAGGGATTCCATTTCTACTTCTATGGGGAGTACTACTTCCATCCCATAGGTTAATGCGTAGGGGGTTGCCCCAGTTGAAGTACGCATTGATGTTCTATAGGCTAATAGAGTAAGTGGCAATAAGTCAGGCCATCCTTTGTGATGGGCGTACATATTTTGCATAATCTTCTTGATGTTCTTGTTAGCCGCTTCAACAGCACCATTCATCTTTGGACGGTAGATGACGGTGATAAGGTGTTTGATGTGGAATTCATTGCATAGTTCCTCCATCATTTTGTTGTTGAGGTTCTTAGCATTGTCTAATATAATTACCTCTGGTTGTCTGTATCGACAAATGACATTGTTTCTGATGAAAGCAATGATGACTTCTTTAGTAACCCTGGGGAAGGAGGCTGCTTCTACCCACTTGGTAAAGTAGTCGATCATAGTGAAGATGAATCGATGTCCATTACTGGCTTTGGGCTCGATGGGCCCGATCACGTCCATTCCCCACATTGAGAAGGGCCAAAGTGAATTTATGTTGTGGAGCTCCCGTGGAGGGGCGTGGATAACATTCCCATGAATTTGGCATTGATAACATCTCCTGACGTGGTCATAGCAATCAGCCTTGAGAGACAGCCAATAATGTCATGTCCTGAGGATCTTCTTGATAAGGAGGGGGCAACTAATGTATGGGCCACAGACTCCACCATGGATCTCATCCATGAGTCTCTGAGCTTGATCTTTGTCTAAACATTTGAGAAGACCTAGTCCTGCATCTCTCTTGTAGAGTGCATCTCTGTCAGGTAGAATTTCATAGCAAGTCGATGAATCCGCCATTGTTCAGTCAGGCTTGCCTCAGCGGGTGTGATCCATCTCGTAGGTACTCCTTGATATGCTGATAGCAAGGTTGTTGGATGGGAGGTACCTCATCCGATACTTCTCCAACATAGTTCCCATAAGTTGGTGCCTTTCGCGGGGCTAATGTGACGATTGGCATGTATTCCTTGTCAGGTATGTGCATCAAGGAGGCCAAAGTTGCTAATGCGTCCGCAAAGTCATTCCTGTTACGTGGAATGTGCATAAAGGAGATTTCTTCGAACTCCGAAGTCATCTATAAAACCTGCCGATGGTAAGGCAGCAAGCATAGCTCTTTGGTTTGATAGATTCTCGTGGATTGTTTGATTACTAACTCTGAATCCCAAAGACAGTTAACTGTCGGATACCCATTGAACGGGCCAGTTTTAGTCCCATGATGCAGCCTTCATACTCAGCTGTGTTGTTGGTGCTAACAAACTGTAATTTGACGGCGACGGGATACTGCTCCACCGTATCAGATACTAGAACTGCTCCAGCTCTAGAACGTTCCGTATTAACAGCTCCGCCAAAATACATCTTCCATGCTTGGCATGTATCGTACTGATGTTGTGGCTGAATTACCATTACCCCTTCATCGGGGAAGTATGTTTCCAAGGGTTTGAAATCCACTGAAGGTACGACGGCCAGTTGATCTGCAATTCCTTAGCCTTTAATAGACTTTTAAGTCACATAGACAATGTCAAATTGTTGTAGGATCAACTGTGACACCCCCAAATCTGATACTTCCATTTCCACAGGATTTGGTGTTCACGACATAAATATCATCTATCTATCTAGCCATAGTAATGCAAACCATGCAATAATAGAATAAAAATCTCCCCCTTAAGGGTTACAACATCTGAATAATAATACAATTCCAGGTTAAACTAACCTTAAACATCTGTGCAGAATTATAAATAAATAAGTTTTAAACAACATCTTTAACTTAAGTCTTAAACAAATACATCATATAAAATAACAAGTCATATCAAATAACAAGTCTCCATCATTTGCTAACTTTTCCCTTGCCCTTACTAGTGGAAGGTTCGTCAGCTCTTTCGTTCTTAACTGCAATGTTATTATTAAGCAAGAGTGAGCACAAATGCCCACAAGTATAATAATGAAACAACAGTATAATAACATGCGAATAATCAAAGACATCTGAATAAAGCTCAACTTTTGAATCAAGAATAAATAACAAGAATCAAAAGAATTCTGAGGGTCATAAGACCTTGAACTATGTCCTAGGTTAACAAGGGTTATACTTGAAACATTTAACAATCATAAAACTATGGACCTTCTTCTCGTACTTAGGTGGATCAGCCCTTAGTACCATACTGTGCACAATATCTTAACGCTAAAGCGTAAATAATCCCCTATACAGGATTGTTCAACTCAGTTTGACATTCGAGTCCGCACCAAAGGAAGTTTGGTTTGGATAATTCATCAAGGGTTCTGAAATTTAGAACGCTCATCAACTAAGGACTAGTTGAATCGTTAAGGTTTCACTAGTCTAATAAGATTCAATAATAATGATATTCAATTTGAACAATAATCTCAAGAAGTATACAATAGAACAATTATTGTATAACTGAATCATGCTTTGAAAAGATAATAAATCTTTAATATAACATTTGAACTTCAATAATAGTAATGATAATTTACTCAAGATAAATAATAAGCTTGAACAATAATGAAAAGTAGGGTTAGGGAACTTGCTCAAATTTAAGAGTTTAAGTTTAGGAAACTTGCCTCGTGCGTAGATTATACTTTAACTAAACTCGTTCTTTGAATTAAATCCTACATACCATTCACATACACAATACCAGTTAATTATAACTTAATTAATCATCATAAGCTCTTTCTTTTTGTCTAATTTAATTATTGACTATACTTAATCAATTTATCACATTAATTGTCACATAATATCACTTCATAAATAATAAAGCTAATTATGTATTCAATAATTCAATTCACATATAATTATATTATTTACATGTTACACAACTATGTCATCATTTCATTATATTTCTAACATGTTTACATGTTCATTACATTAATCCACTAACGCATTGTTAGACTTAAACATTTTTAATATCTCATTTCTGAATTTTCTGGGGAGTGGCGCTGCGGCGCCACGTTTGTACTAGCTCTTGGTGCTACGGCGTCGTGGCGCTGCGGTCTAATACTTGGCGTTGTGGCGCGGTGGCGCTGCGGCACGGGACTTCAGTTCTGGAGTTGGCGCCGCGGCGCGAGACTCCAGAATTCGATTCCCAGTTCGCGAAGAACACAGAGTTCAGCGAAAAGGACACCAAATAATCATTAATTTCACTAATTTAACATACCCACATGTTAATATTCACATATAATCATTACCCAACATCTGTAAAGTAATTTTAACCCATTAAAATACATAATCACAGAATTAAAACATAAAAATTTCCACTGTTCTTGATGTTCTTGAAGTATTGAACATAAATTCCTAAAATTCAATGCCACGGATTCGTTATAAAGCCAAATCTGTTCATTTAAAGCTTAGTCTCTTCGTATTAACATGCATAACAACATACAAGTGTAAAATTTAGAGATACTATATGATCAATACATAAAATATCACGTATAAGGCCATATGACCAAAATCCAAACTCTGTAATTTTGCAGCAATCATATACGACGTAAAATTATGAATTGATGATAAGGAATTATATACAATATATATTAAAACACATTAAAATGACATCTTAACACATATATGCACATAACTCTCACAATTTCAATTATAGAGACTTTACAGAAGACTTAGGAGTCATATTCATGGAAACTTTAAAAGACGTAGAATAAAAACTGGGTTGGATAAAATTACCCAAAGCGTAGATGATTAAGGATGACAATATCTCTCTACTTCAATCACAGTATTCACAATTCTATGAAATTTTCTCTAATTTCTCTCTGGCTTCCTCTCTGAATTTTTCTTAGACTTAGGCAAAAATGAAAAAAGAAAAAGAATACGTCGTATAATGATCAGGTAACTGAGCTCAGAGTGGTCAGTTGGCCCAATCATGGGTTAATTGCACCAACTCCTCTTAGGGTCTTGTTTGGCTAACTTCAAAAGACTTAATCTCATTTAATTAAATAAACCTTTATCATATAGTTTAATTAATGTCACACTCCTTTATAAAATAAACTCATATCTTATTTAATTTAATATAATAATCTATTATAAATTCACATAATCATATAATTAATTTTCTCATTAATAAATAATGTCAATTTATTAAATCTCTAATTAATAATTAAATTAATTAAATAACATCATGTTTAATTAAATAATTCATTTAATTCAACAAGTTCACATAATTATATACTTGAATAATAATTATTCTCCACATTAATTTAATAAATGCAACACATAAAATTAAATTAATCTACTACAATTGCATCAATTAATTATTTAATCCAATAATTAAATCATCAAAAAATATTTATTTAATTCAATAAATATTAAAATAAATTACAAAATTCTCGTTCGTCACATCTTTCCCCCCTTAAAAGGATTCTGTCCCCAGAATCACGACACAAAAAAAAATCTCGACCCGCTACATTCTTCCTCCCCTTACAAAGATTCTGTTCCCAGAATCGCTTACAAATAATTAAGTAAATAAATGAGGGTAATTCTTCATCATATTCTCTTCTAGTTCCCACGTAGCTTTTTCAGCGTTGTGGTTTCTCCAAATTACCTTAACTGAAGATATAACTTTATTTCTCAGAACTTGTTCTTTTTGGTCGACAATTTGGACAGAAATTTCTTCGTAAGATAAGTCTTTCTCAAAATGTAGGGGTTCATATTCAATTACATGCTTGTAATCAGGCTTGTAGGGTTGCAACACAGAAACATAGAAGACGTTATGGATATTCTCGAGTGCTGGAGGTAAGGCTACCTCATACGCAACTTCTCCGATTCTTCTCAGTACTTCAAAGGGTCCAATGAATCTTGGGCTCAATTTCCCTTTCTTTCTGAATCTGATCTTTCCTTTCCAGGGAAAGACCTTCAAGAAGACATAACTACCTGATTCAAACTCGATATTTTTACGATGTGGGTCAGCGTATTTCTTCTGTCGATATTGAGCCGCTACCAATCGTGCTCGGATTACTTTAACTATTTCTGCTGTCTGCTGTACCAATTCTGGCCCTAGCAATTGTCTTTCACCAACCTCATCCCAGTAAAGCAGAGTTCTGCACTTTCTGCCATGTAACGCTCCGTAAGGCGGCATGCCAATACTAGCGTGGTAACTGTTGTTGTAGCCGAACTCTACTAATGGTAGGTGATCATCCCAATTTCCGTTAAAGTCCATAACACAGGCTCTTAGCATATCTTCTAATATCTGAATCGTTCTCTCACTCTGTCCGTCTGTTTGAGGGTAGTAAGATGTACTCATTCGTAATTGCGTACCCATGCATTCCTGAAGACGTTTCCAGAAATTTGATGTGAAGCGCGGATCCCTATCTGAAACAATTGATACCGGAACTCCGTGCCTCGAAACAATCTCTTTTACGTATAGCCTGGCCAACTGATCTAAGTTGAATCTTATTTTGATTGGAAGGAAGTGTGCAGATTTCGTCAGTCGGTCAACGATAACCCATACTGCGTCGTAGCCTTTTTGAGTTATCGGAAGGCCAACCACGAAGTCCATTGTAATGTGTTCCCATTTCCATTCTGGGATTTCCAACGGTTGAAGCAATCCACTTGGTCTCTGATGTTCTACTTTAACCTTCTGACAGGTCAAACACTTGGCAACACATTCTGCAACATCACGTTTCAAATTCGGCCACCAAAAATGTTGTCTAAGATCTTGGTACATCTTGGTACTACCAAGGTGAATCGAATATCGTGAACTATGAGTCTCGCTTAAAATATCTTCCTTAATCTCTTTTATTGGAGGTACCCAAATTCTACTCTCAAATCTCAGTATTCCTTCCTTATCTATCTTAAATCTCGGTTCGGTTCCTTCAGATATCTTCTTTGCCACCTTTTTGCATTCATCATCTTGAAGCTGAGCCTCCTTCACTTTATCCAGTAGAGTTGTACCAGATTGCATCTGAAATAACTTCTCATCAATCTCCATTGGATACTTCACTTCCAATTCCAATTTCTCTATTTCCATAATTAGCTCATCCTGAGCAGTTAGCATCATCAATTTCTCACGACCCTTTCTACTTAAGGCATCGGCAACTACATTCGCTTTACCCGGATGGTATAAAATCTCACAGTCGTAATCCTTGATTAATTCCAACCATCTTCTCTGACGCATATTTAAGTCCTTCTGTGTGAAAATATATTTCAGACACTTGTGGTCCGTATATATCTCACACTTCTCCCCGTAGAGATAGTGCCTCCAAATTTTTAAAGCAAAAACAACTGCAGCTAACTCCAAATCATGGGTCAGGTATCCCTTCTCGTAATCCTTCAACTGTCGTGATGTATACGCAATGACTTTACAATTTTGCATCAGCACACAACCAAGTCCTTTATGCGACGCATCACTAAAAACAACAAAATTGCCTGTATCATCCGGAAGAGATAACACAGGTGCCGTACTCAACCTCTTCTTTAATTCTTGAAAGCTCTCCTCACACTTCTCCGTCCAAAAAAAATTCACAGCTTTTCGAGTTAGATTCGTTAACGGAGTTACTATCTTAGAAAAATCTTGAATGAATCTTCTATAATATCCCGCCAATCCAAGAAAACTTCTTACTTCTGACGGCGTTCTCGGCTGTTCCAAGTTAATCACGGCTTCTACTTTGGATGGATCTACCGAAATTCCATTTTTATCGATCACGTGACCAAGAAATTATACTCGCTCGATCCAGAATTCGCATTTCGAAAATTTAGCGTACAACTTCTCCCTTCTCAATACTTCCAACGTTAACCTCAAATGTTCTTCGTGTTCTTCTTTCGTTTTGGAATATACCATAATGTCGTCTATAAATACCACCACGAATTTGTCCAAAAACGGCTTGAACACACCATTCATTAGTCCCATAAAAGCTGCAGGAGCATTCGTTAGACCAAACGACATTACTAAAAATTCGTAGTGACCGTATCGCGTTCTGAACGCTGTCTTCGGTACATCCTCTGGTCTCACCTTCAGTTGGTGATAACCACTCCTCAAGTCTATCTTGGAAAAGTATCTTGTTGCCTTTAATTGATCAAATAGATCGTCGATTCTTGGTAATGGATATCTATTCTTAATCGTGACCTTGTTCAATTCTCTGTAGTCAATGCAGAGCCGCATCGATCCGTCCTTCTTTTTCACAAACAACACCGGCGCTCCCCACGACGATACGCTCGGTTGAATATGCTTTTTGTCTAGCAATTCTTGTAGTTGGACCATCAGTTCTTTCATCTCTACTGGTGCCATTCGGTATGGTGCCTTCGATATTGGAGTGGTTTCGGGCGCCAAATCGATCACGAAATCTACCTCTCTATCTGGTAGAAGTCCTAACAAATCATCTGAAAATACATCGACGAAGTCCCTCACAATCAGTATCTCTTCTACATTCAGATTCTCTTTTCGACTGTCAACTATGTAAGCTAGATATCCTATACAGCCTTGTCTTAACAACCTCCTGGCCTGCATCATCGTCAGACAACTCACTTGTCTAGGCGACTTGCTACCATAAAACACAACCTTTGACGGAGTCATAAGGTTAATACACTTCTTCTGGCAGTCAATTACCGCCCCACAATTGGATAACCAATCCATACCCAAAATAACGTCAAATTCCCCAAGCTGAATAGGGATAAGATCTATGTTCATGATATTACCCTTAATATCCACCCTACAGTTCTTAAACACGTATTTAACATGAATTATCTCTCTATTCGCAATTTCAATATTCATGGGATATTCCAACTCATCCATAAGCAAATCTAAACTATTAGCAAAGTCTTCAGATATAAAGGAACAAGTAGCACCCGAATCAAATAAAACATAAGCATTAATTTCATTGATCGGAATGATACCTGACACCACCTCACGAGACTGGATTGCGTCCTGCACTGTCATATTGAAAGTTCTGGCGATCGGTCGGTTTGTTACGGCTGGTCCGGTGATGGTTAAGGCATTTCCACTGTTATTTCCACGGTTACCTCCCGGTGCTGCTCCTCCTGATCCCTTCTTAGGGCAGTCTCTCGCTAGATGATCCTTAGAACCATAGTTAAAACAAGCACCCTTCTTTGGGTTTGGACAGTTTGGTGCTATGTGGCCTTCCTGACCACAATTGTAGCACACTCGCTTCCCTTTCAGGCAAACTCCCAGATGAGCTTTTCCACAGTTTGAGCACGCTTCAATTTTCTTCTTCTGTCCTCCTTGTTAACTTCCAGCTGACGAGTTATCCGTCCACTTCCTCTTCTGATTATGACTACTCTCAGTGTTACTCCCACCAGTCTTGTTATTTCCTTCACCTTCACTCTTCTTCTTCTTCTACTCTTGATTGTACTTGGTCACCGGATCGCTCCCACCTTCAGCGAGGATGGCCTTTTCCAGTACTCCGGCAAATGTGTTTATCTGAAACATTGACACCTTACCGAAAACCCAAGGCTTTAGTCCTTGTTCAAATCTTCTGGCCTTTCTTTCGTAAGTGTGTACTTGGTATGGGGTAAACCTTGCCAACTCATCAAATTTAGTTGCGTATTTAGGTACGCTCATGTTTCCTTGCTTTAGTTCCAGAAATTGAATTTCCATATGATTCTGCGAACTAGTTGGGAAGTACATTTCGAAAAACATTTCTTTAAATGTCTCCCACGTAATTACACCTTCACCACCTCGCACTTTGTTTGCTTGCCACCAGTAGCTGGCCTCAGACTTCAGCATAAATGTTGCGAAAGCGATCTTCTGGTCTTCTCTAACCCTAGCAACGTCGAATACTTTCTCCATTTCCATGACCCACATTTGAGCCTCGATTGGGTTCCTGGAACCTTTGAACTCTGGCGGTCCCACCGCCTTGAAGTCTTTAAACGTTGTGTTTGGTGGAGCTTGAGGTTGATTGTTCATTACTCCCATCAGTAAGTTCACCAACTGCTGAACAGGATTAGCGTTGGTATTATTGTTATTATTGGTTGACTCTTCCTGAGCCGGTTGACGTTGTTGTCTTCTCCTTGGCGGCATATTTCTGATAAAATAAACGCTTATTAGGACTTTATTTATTTCTCTAGATAGTTAAGGCATTACTCAACAATTTGACATACTCATTTATCACATCATCTCAAACAACTTAATATATTTAATTCAACTCAAAGTTTTAACATCAAAATATAGCATAACTTCTATTTACATCAACTATCCTTGAATAAAGAATCCACAGGATTTAAAATATTAACATATTCCTTAGTTCATAAACACATCGGAATTTACATATAAAAACTAATTAAGTTTTTCACATAATTAAATGGATTCTAATCCTGTCTATCAAGGTGCTGAATAGCCTTGCCACGCTCCTCATCCATGATACGAGACATCGTCCTGCGATCCAGCATATACGATGGAAGTCCTTCGAACTGGATGGGGTATCTCAAAACTCATTCCTGAGCCTCATCTATTGCATGATTAAGTGTGGAGCATGTCTCTTCAAGCTTTTCCTTCTTTGCACGACTATCATCTTCTGCACGATCAGCTCGACGTGATTCTCTTACCCATCCTTCCTCTGCTATTTTCAGTCTTCCGGAGGTTTCTTTCAGTTCCTTTTTCAGCTTCTCTATCTCCTCAGTCTTATCTTCGGTTTGACCCTTCTCATGGACCAAATCCCATTCTACATTTCCCAGTCGTGAGTGAAGAGTCGAAATCTCCCTCTCCTTTTGCTCTAAAGTAGACTGCTGAATAGTCGCTCGCTCAGTCAATTCCTGAACCTCGTCTTGTAATTCCACGTTACGGTCGTATAACGTGTCATACATCTCCGCATCAACGGTGTACCGTGGTAACTCCTCTTCTTCCTCATCAACCTCCTCCTCAGGATCAGACTCGAGCTCATGCTCCTGACCAACAACGGTGATCAATGGAGATGACTCCCTCTGAACTAACTGTTCCCTAACAACATGTATGTCTCGGGGCTCCTCCTCTGTAGGTACTATAGGTAATCGGGGTTCTTCCTCCCCAGCTTGATTAGCTTCTCCAACATTTGTCATCCTGACAATAAAATTTTAAGTTTTAGTTACTAAGTCGTACTAACGAGCACATAAATTAACACATAAACACATAATGTATTTTATTATCTTCAATGAATTACCCAATAATTCATTTCTTAAGACTCCATAAGAGTTTTCCTTTACTATCTTCTTTCTATAAGGTTACTACCTAAGATTGATCCCCTACCTAAGGTTCATAACCTACAGCTCTGATACCAACCTGTGACACCCCCAAATCCGGTACTTCCATTTCCACAGGATTTGGTGTTCACGACATAAATATCATCTATCTATCTACCCATAGTAATGCAAACCATACAATAATAGAAATAAAATCTTCCCCTTAAGGGTTACAATATTTGAATAGTTATACAATCCCAGGTTAAACTAACCTTAAACATCTACGCGGAATTATAAATAAATAAGTCTTAAACAACATCTTTAACTTAAGTCTTAAACAAATACATCATATAAAATAACAAGTCTCCATCATTCGCTAACTTTGCCCTTGCCCTTACTAGTGGAAGGTTCGTCAGCTCTTTCGTTCTTAACTGCAATGTTATTATTAAGCAAGAGTGAGCACAAATGCCCACAAGTATAATAATGAAACAACAGTATAATAACATGCGAATAATCAAAGACATCTGAATAAAGCTCAACTTTTGAATCAAGAATAAATAACAAGAATCAAAAAAATTCTGAGGGTCATAAGACCTTGAACTATGTCCTAGGTTAACAAGGGTTATACTTGAAACCTTTAACAGTCATAAGACTATGGACCTTCTTCTCGTACTTAGGGGGATCAGCCCTTAGTACCATACTGTGCACAATATCCTAACGCTAAAGCGTAAATAATCCCCTATACAGGATTGTTCAACTCAGTTTGACATTCGAGTCCGCACCAAAGGAAGTTTGGTTTGGATAATTCATCAAGGGTTCTGAAATTTAGAACGATCATCAACTAAGGACTAGTTGAATCGTTAAGGTTTCACTAGTCTAATAAGATTCAACAATAATGATATTCAATTTGAACAATAATCTCAAGAAGTATACAATAGAACAATTATTGTATAACTGAATCATGCTTTGAAAAGATAATAAATCTTTAATATAACATTTGAACTTCAATAATAGTAATGATAATTTACTCAAGATAAATAATAAGCTTGAACAATAATGACAAGTAGGGTTAAGGAACTTGCTCAAATTTAAGAGTTTAAGTTTAGGAAACTTGCCTCGTGCGTAGATTACACTTTAACTAAACTCGTTCTTTGAATTAAATCCTACATATCATTCACATACACAATACTAGTTAATTATAACTTAATTAATCATCATAAACTCTTTCTTTTTGTCTAATTTAATTATTGACTATACTTAATCAATTTATCACATTAATTGTCACATAATATCACTTCATAAATAATCAAGCTAATTATGTATTCAATAATTCAATTCACATGTAATTATATTATTTATATGTTACACAACTATGTCATCATTTCATTATATTTCTAATATGTTTACATATTCATTACATTAATCCACTAACACATTGTTAAACTTAAACATTTTTAATATCTCATTTCTGAATTTTCTAGGGAGTGGCGTTGCGGCGCCACGTTTGTACTAGCTCTTGGCGCTACTGCGCCGTGGCGCTGAGGTCTGATACTTGGATCTATGGCGCGGTGGTGCTGCGGCGCGGGACTTCAGTTCTGGAGTTGGCGCCGCGGCGTGAGACTCCAGAATTCGATTCCCAGTTCGCGAAGAACACAGAGTTCAGCGAAAAGGACACCAAATAATCATTAATTTCACTAATTTAACATACCCAAATGTTAATATTCACATATAATCATTACCCAACATCTGTAAAGTAATTTTAACCCATTAAAATACATAATCACAGAATTAAAACATAAAAATTTCCACTGTTCTTGATGTTCTTAAAGAATTGAACATAAATTCCTAAAATTCAACGCCACAGATTCGTTATAAAGCCAAATCCGTTCATTTAAAGCTTGGTCTCTTCGTATTAACATGCATAACAACATACAAGTGTAAAATTTAGGGATACTATATGATCAATACATAAAATATCATGTATAAGGCCATATGACCAAAACCCAAACTCTGTAATTTTGCAGCAATCATATACGACGTAAAATTTTGAATTGATGATAAGGAATTATATACAATATATATTAAAACACATTAAAATGACATCTTAGCAAATATATGCACATAACTCTCACAATTTCAATTATAGAGACTTTACAGAAGACTTAGGAGTCATATTCATGGAAACTTTAAAAGACGTAGAATAAAAATTGGGTTGGATAAAATTACCCAAAGCGTAGATGATTAAGGATGACAATATCTCTCTACTTCAATCACAGTATTCACAATTCTATGAAATTTTCTCTAATTTCTCTCTGGCTTCCTCTCTGAATTTTTCTTAGACTTAGGCAAAAATAAAAAAAGAAAAAGAATACGTCGTATAATGATCAGGTAACTGAGCGCAGAGTGGTCAGTTGGCTCAATCATGGGTTAACTGCACCAACTCCTCTTAGGGCCTTGTTTGGCTAGCTTCAAAAGACTTAATCTCATTTAATTAAATAAACCTTTATCATATAGTTTAATTAATGTCACACTCCTTTATAAAATAAACTCATATCTTATTTAATTTAATATAATAATCTATCATAAATTCACATAATCATATAATTAATTTTCTCATTAATAAATAATGTCAATTTATTAAATCTCTAATTAATAATTAAATTAATTAAATAACATCATGCTTAATTAAATAATTCATTTAATTCAACAAGTTCACATAATTATATACTTGAATAATAATTATTCTCCACATTAATTTAATAAATGCAACACATAAAATTAAATTAATCTACCACAATTGCATCAATTAATTATTTAATCCAATAATTAAATTATCGAAAAATATTTATTTAATTCAATAAATATTAAAATAAATTACAAAATTCTCGTTCGTCACATCTTTCCCCCCTTAAAAGGATTCTAACCCTAGAATCACGACTAAAAAAAATCTCGACCCGTTACATCAACTGCCATCTGGACAATCGATAATTCAGTATGGGTTTGCTAAACACATACTTGAGAGGATTCACGTAGGATATAAGATGGGTTGTGTGCCCATGGAGGTAATGTTGTAACCTCATGGCAGCCTATGCTAAAGCACAACAAGTCCTCTCAATCAGAGTGTACTTGTGTTCACTGCTGCTGAATCTTTTGCTAAGGTAATAGATAGCTCGTTCTCGGCCTCTATCATCTTTTTGTCCTAGCATGCAACCCATGGCATTGTCACTGACGGACAAGTACATGAATAGGGGAACATCATCCCTGGGTGGTACCAAAATAGGAGCTTTGACTAACTGCTCTTTAATTGTAAGGAAGGTATCCTGGCACTCATCATTCCATTTCATGGAGGAGTTCTTCCTTAACAGCTTGAAGATAGGCTCACAGGTTGCTGTGAGTTGAGAAATGAATCGGCTAATGAAGTTAATTCTTCCCAAAAATCCCCGTATTTCCTTCTCTGTCTGAGGAATGAACATTTTCGTAATGGCCTGCATTTTGGTAGGATCCAGCTCAATTCTTTTTTGGTTGACTAGAAATCCTAGCAACTTGCCTGATTTAACGCCAAAGGCGCACTTGACTGGATTTAACTTCAAGTTGTACTTGCGCAACCTGTTGAATAGCTTTCTGAGATGGTCTAAGTGGTCCTCCTCCTTTCGGGACTTGACAATGATGTCATCCACGTAGATCTCAATCTCTTTGTGCATCATGTCGTGGAAAAGAGCCACCATAGCTATCTGATAGGTAGCTCCAGCATTGATGAGGCCGAATGACAACCGTTTGTAGCAAAAGGTTCCCCAAGGAGTGATGAAAGTAGTTTTCTTACAATCTTCCTCAGTAACCATGATCTGATGGTACCCCGCAAAGTAATCAGCAAAGGAGTACATGCCATATTGCGTAGTATTGTCAATGAGAATGTGGATAAAGGGCACGTGAAAGCTATCTTTAAGGCAAGCTTTATTTAGATCCCGATAATCCACGCAGACTCGTACCTTTCCTCCAGGCTTAGGCACAGGAACGATGTTAGATATCCATTCAGTATATGTGGACACCATGATAATGCCAGCTTGAAATTGTTTCACAATTTCTTCTTTCGCCTTTAAACTCCATTCAGGTTTTAATCGCATGAGCTTCTCCTTAACTGGCTTGAATCCCTCTTTAATGGGAAGGCGATGAAGAACAATGTTAGTGGATAAACCCACGATGTCTTCATGAAACCATGCAAACACATCCTGAAATTGGGTTAGTAACGTGACCATGTCATTCCGTTGGTTTGGGGTAAGGTATGAACCAATCTAGATTAACTTAGGATTTTCTAAGGTTCCAAGATTGAAGGAGGTGGTTTGATCAAGGTTGGATTTAGGCTTGTTTTCGACCCATTCTTTGATCTCCCAAGGCACCTCAATGTCCTCTTGTATTTCTAGCAAGTCTTAGTCCAACTTTTTATCAAAATTACAATCCTTGTGGAGAAGAGGCAACTTATCAGCAAGTACAGGCACCTCTAAGTTCAGAGTCCTGAAACAAAATATGCTTTCACTTAATATATATGAAACTATTAAATCATATATAATGTTAGCATATACGGACAAAACAACTGCTAATCCTGTACAAAAAAGTAAGCAGTTATTGTATCTACAGGGCAAAAAGAAGTCCTGCCCATTTTACCCTTGTCGACCAATGCAAGGAGTGCTGCTCCAATTGGTAAGGATAAAGTCCTGGTGGACTGCATTGATGGAGGGGCTGTCATCATCCTCCTTTTCCCGAATGATGACCATGACGTCTGGGCAATCATCGTCTGGGGTATATCTGCTTGTATGTTCATCATGAACAATGATGCGCATGCCCGACATTATCCGAACGATGTTTTGTTTGATTCTTTATTTCTCTTCCTCCACTCTGGGATCTGGAACAAAGACTTCTTTTGCTTTGAATGGCACTGGCTTGGGAAATAGCATAGCCATCACATTGGTTGGCACCTTTACAGGAGGTTGTGCGTACTCAGTGTTTGAAGGTGAAGATAAACGCCGCATGGTTGAATTTGAAGGAATCTGGTGATGCTTATGAGGATTCCTCCGACTAGAACTGGCAGAATAGCCTAGTCCAGCTATCCCAATTTGACTGGCTATTTGGATAGGGTATTTGATACCTTGGTGATCTTTACCCAGCCCTTGTCCTGGCTGATGACCCAAAGACATCATTTCTTGAGTAGCCGACATTACTTCGGTATATATCTTGGGTATGGGCAATGGCATTCCCAAGGCATGAAATTGAGGGTTGCTTACTTCCAAAGTGTGGAAACTGACCGGCTCAATATCGGAATTAAAACTGATGAACGGTATGCCACCTTGTTGAGGGCATTCCGGTTCAGCGTTGACTGTAACTAGGTTATTGTTGATAATGTATTTCAGTTGTTGATGAAGGGTGGAGGGGACTGCCCCAGCCATATGAATCCACGGTCTTCCCAAGAGCAGGTTGTATCCCGAATCTATCTTGAGTACGTGGAAAGACACGCAGAATGTATGGGGACCAATCTCACTTGGCAACTCAATCTCTCCGACCAAATTACGACGGGATCCATCAAAAGCTTTGATGATCGTATGGCTAACTCGGATTCGATTGAGATTGATGTTCATCTTCAACAATGTAGCGTATGGACAGATATTCAAAGATGAGCCTCCGTCTACTAAGACTCCAGCTAGCATATATCCGGAGGACAAGACCGTAATGTGTAACGGCTTACAATGACCGGTCCCTTCGGGCGGTATGTCATCATCAGTGAAGGATATCACATTGTTGTTGAAAATGTGATCAACCAAATGTTAAAACTTTTCCACATCCACTGATGTTGGTAAGTAGGCTTCTTCCAAAACCTTCAGTAGAATCTTCCTGTGATCCTCGGAAGTTAAAACCAAGTCCAAGATTGAAATTTGGTGTGGAGCTTCCCTTAAGCTTAAAACCACCTTGGCTTCATTATGACCCATAGCACGGAGGAATTTTTCAATCTTCTCCATGTGAATCTTCCCATTTGATTTGATGGTAGACTTCATCACCCGTGGGGGAAGATACAGTGGATTCTCCTTCGACACTGCAGCAGTTGTATACGAGGTGGATCCTTTAGCTTCTCCATAATTCCAAGGAACTTTCTATAAGCTGACAACATGATATTGTGGTCGGAAGGGTAAGTTGATTGGCTCTGGAGCAGCCACTTTCAAAGGATTATTGCTTCCTCTGAGTTGAATGGTAAATATAGGGCGTGGATTGACAATGCCATCAGCCTCAGTGGAGATAACTGCTACCAATCCTTTTCATTTAGTAGGACAGGTATTCTCACTTCCCCGTAGCACAGTATCATCATCTGCTAGTTGCAGGACACCGCTATCAATGAGATTCTGGATAAGGTGGCGGAGTGCCTAGCATTCTTCTGTGTTGTGACCGCGAGAATGGGAGTGATATCGACATACTCCATCCGCATTAAACCGTCCTGAACGGGGATTTATTGGAGGTAGGAGGGAAGTAATCCTTCCTTCATTGATTAGCATTTAAAGGATTTCCTCCATAGGTTGACCCAGATATGTAAATTCCCTTCTGTTGGAAAAATCTCGACGAGATTTGGCATTCGCTCTCTTTGCCACTTTGTCCTCCATTGTTCCACTTTCTGGAGGTGAAGAGGGAATGTTCATGACAAGATGAAGGAGACTAGCATGCTCCTGGCTGATTAATTGGCGTGTGACTTGATGCTAGTAGGTCACCAGTTCTGCCAATTGCTCAATTTGTTTGCAAAGAGCTTTTATCTTTATTTCCATTGAGAACTGGAACTTGGCATAATCCCATTTGTCAACACCGTCTTTGATGATCTATGATGCTTCACCATTAGAATTGGAAATTTGTCTAGTGCTCCAATTAATCCTGTTGACTTCTTCCTCTTTGCGTGGAGGAAGAGGGTTGTCTTGAACATGAGGTTGATCGGGTTTGGTGACCACGATCTCACTGTTGTCTATCAGGTCTTGGATCTTATGCTTTAAGGCCCAACAATCTTGAGTATCATGTCCAGGTGCCCCGGCATGATAAGCACATTTCCGAGCAGCATTAAAACCCCTACCATTATGGCTGGCTAGTGGTAGAAGATACGTGATTTTCTTCTGTGTGGTCAGAAGAGTGAGAATATTCTCGAGAGAGTCCCCTAAGGGTGTGAACACTTGAGGGCGTTTGACTTCTCCACCTTTTGGTACTGGAGGGTTTGAAGACTGTGCTTGAAAGGGAGTGTAATTTCTCCTCTGGATAGGCATGTTCTGATTGCCTTTTTGACCTTGTAGTATCAGGAAAACATCCTCTTCTTTCTTTTTATGGACCCTCCGGGGGTTGTTTCCATAATTTCTGGATTGGATGTGTTCAGCAACAGCTTTAAGAATAGCTAGGTCTTGAATCTTTCCTGACTTCAATCCCATCTCAGCCATTTCCCCATGTTTGATCATTTCAAAAAATGGTTTACCGATGCCAGCTAAGACTCTCTCATAGAAAGGAGCTTCTTGTATGTCGATAAAGGTCATAACTATATCTGACTCTGTCATAGAAGGAATAACTTGAGCAACAATGCGCCTCCACCTTTGAGAATACTCTCTTAAAGATTCGTTGGACTGTTTCTTGACCTTGGTAATCTGGTACTGGTCAGGAGCCATCTGAGACTGAAAACTATATTGTGTAAGGAAGGTGTGAGCTAGCTCTTCCCAGCTATGGATCTTTGAGTTGTCTAATCTGGTATACCGTGAACGGGCTTATACAGTCAGACTTTTTTGGAATAGCTTCATTCTGAGCTTCTCATCCTCTGCATAGGATCCGAGTTCTCCAATGAACACCTTCAAATGTGTGTAAGGATCTCCTAACCCATCATACTTTTCAAAGTCAGGAGTTTTAAATTTTTCTGGATAATGAACACCAGGGAATATACAAAGGTCGGCATATGACACACTCTCGTGTGCTCCAATTCCTTTGATAGAACGCAGGGTTTCTTCCATTTGAAGAACTTTCTTTCTGATGTCACCGGTGTCTGATCTTTTGTAAGATGGGTGGCATCATGACTTTTGTTGGTTGTATCCAACTACAATTCAGGTACTGTAATGACTTTATCAGGACCTTGGGTTCCTCTTTGTGTGGAGGATTTAGCATGTACGAGTATTTTTGTACCCTGCGTAGATTGATGTAGTTCTTTAAGAAAAACAGCCAAGTCTGTAATTTGTTTAGTTAATCTGTCGAATTCTTCGTGAAAAACTGGATTAGACTGGTTAAATGAAGACATGATTGACTGTAGGCCTGTAGCCTTTTTGGACTTTGACCGGGTAACAGGTCTGAATGCTTCCCTGTAACAAAACTGGCATAGTTTAGTTTTAGGGATGGTGTAAATGTTAGCATGCTATGTGATGTGTTAGTTTTAGGAATTTTGTCCTGCAAAACGGATGTTAGCTGTTTGAAGTACAGGATAACATGTTAATATGTACATGCACATATTTCTTCATATTTCTCGTTACATGGAGATGAATATGGAATGAAAATTACAAGTAATTGGCTTTACAAGTAATTTGAAATGAGAAAGCATGAAGAGACTTTCCTTCGCGTTTGGTTTATCAGAGGCTGACCTATCTTAGGTTACTCTCGCGGCTTTTCGGCATGAAGGTTCCCAAATCATTGCAATTTACTCAAAGGGAAGTTAATCCAGTCTTTCAACTGGAGCGAATTTGGGTGGTGCCTTTCTTGAGCCTTGGGGAATTAGTCTTCCCATGAGTCCAGTAATCAAACACCGACAGGATAGCCTCCTAGTGGAGGGACCACACAACATACATTCACATATATCGCGTCTCACTGTATATAAAAATGATGACATGTGTGAAGCACTAATATCATAGGAAGATACAGTTTAAAGCATTAATCGCAGTAAAGATATGCATTCGTATACATTCATCATAAATGTAAATGCAACATCCACACACAAGCATACAATAGTTTTGAAAAGCTTGTAATAGCGGCTTAAGTCCTCTTATTGGAGTCCCCAGCAGAGTCGCCACCTGTCGACGTCGGGTTTTTTATTTGTCCCTTTTTCGTTACCTGTTCTTTTGTGTTCTCATTTTATGTGACATTTGTTTGAAAAAACATGTGAAAAAGGTCTGACATGTGTAATGTCGACGATTGGAATGTAAGAGTCGCCAGTTAGTTTTATAACTGGTTGTACCAACACAACCGAGAAAAGGTTTGCACATTAACCCAGTGTTGTGACACTGCTAAACGGGTCAGTAAAACCGAGATTCATTTAGGGTCCGGGGACTTGCTTATGCGGAGGGAAGGTGTTAGGCACCCCCCGACATCCGTGTTACCACGTTGACCACCACTTTTTAAGAAACTGTTATATGAATGTGTGTGTGTGTGTATGTGTGTGGGTCAATGTGTTATTATTTAGAAGTAGTGTTATGCCTCATTTGCACCTATATATAAAAGGGTTTGAATTTATGTAAAAAATTCAGTTTTAAACAAGATATAGCAGTGATGCTTTAGAAAAGAAGTTTTTTAAACCCTTGTGCTCAATAGTAATTGAGGCCTTTGATACTTCCATTTTATTCCGTATTCGGCTTAATTGATTTTATTTTACATATGCGAGACATCTGTATGAAAATAATGTACCAAAAAGATGCCGAATTCCTCGTGGGTATGAAAACCATCTGAGGAAATCCAAACATCACAGATAAATTTACAAGCTGCTTATAGCTGAAAAGGTCCATCACGGGAACCGAATCTAGATTCAGTGGACTGAATCTGTGATCACATGACTCCTAGGCTCACACGATGCCACAATTGATAAAAACGTAGTAAGCAGGTATATATATAAAAGTTCTAAATATATATATACGGACATGATCACCAACCACGAAGCACCTCCATAGGGGATCAGAAATATAAATAAAGCTGTAAAAGCTATCAACCACCACGGAGGAAACTCCAGGCGGGACGAAATGTACAGAAAGCTGTAAAAAGGTCAACCACCACGAAGTAAACTCCAGGTGGGACGAAATGTATATATATATATATATATATATATATATATATATATATATATATAAGTGATAAACGTACCGGATATAAAATCCAGGCTCATCGGACCAAGTCCGACAACAATTAGTATATATAAGTATATATATATATATATATTAAAGTAGTAAATGCACCGGATGTAAAATCCAGGCTCATTGAACATAGTTCGACACACAGTTCATATATATATATATATATATATATATATATATATATATATATATATATATATATATATATATATATATACGAAAGCAGTAAATGCACTGGATGTAAAATCCAGACACATCGAACAAAGTTCGATAATAGTTAATATAAATAAATAAATATATATATATATATATATATATATATATATATATATATATTAAAGCAGTAAACGCTCTAGACCGAAGTCTAGGCTCATCGAACAGCGTTCGACATGCAGTTTATATATATAACTGTATATATATATATATATATATATATATATATATATATATGGACTAATATTATCGAGTTATGTCTCGATTGAGCCTAGACTTCAGTCTGGAGCGTTTACTTGCTTTTGTATATATATATATATATATATATATATATATATATATATATATATATGTATGTATGTATATACAAACTGAAATAAAACCACGGACCGAAGTCCGTGCAAACACACGCAACACGACTCTCAATGTGAAGAACAGTGTGTGCAAAGATGAAGAGAAAGGCTTTAAAGTATGTGAGAAGGCTTACAGTGGGCTGCCAAAGAAGACTTCTATATCTTTAAAGTAGATAAATACTGGCTTCAGCAGGTACAAAAGTAGCTATATGTGAGCTCACAAGTGTTTAAAATGAGAAAGCACTTAGTTTAGGGTGAGTACAGAGCAAATTGGGCAGGGCTTTCACGCCATTTTCTCTTACAAAATGGCTACCCCAAGCCCTCTATTTATAGAGGGTGGAGCAGCAGGTGCACCTGCAGCTGGGCCGTAGGTGTACTAGAGGCTGCCTGCGGTGCCCCGGGCATTGCAGGTCCCGCCGTCTCGAAGTACGTGCACGTAGGCAACGTAATGTCCGTTCGAACTTTCAGAATTGCAATTCGGGCATCCGACTGAGGTATATAGGACCTATTTCAGACTGTCGTTGTCGAGATTTACTCAATGGCATGGGATTAGAGGTTATACGAAGTCATGAAGATGGGACGATGCCCTCCGGTCTTTAGCTTCAAATTCTATCCGTTATCCTGTGCAATAGTCACTCGGGATTGGTTCTTCTAAGCTTTTGTGGGACATTGTTGTGTAGAAATGTATGTCTAAAATGTTGAGACAGCGTGATGTGGCATCAAGTTGGCGAGATGACGACTTTGCCCCTCACCGGGGTTATCTCCGATTTGGGCTGATAAAGCAGACGTTGCTCAGGGTTATCGCTGAGATTGGACTGCTGCAATGGTGGAAGGTCCTTAGTGTCATCTCTGAGGTGTGCCTGTCTTATACTGAGTGCCTCGGTGTGAGCACCGAGGTTGAAGCTGATGGCATACATTTGAAACAAGCATTTCTGGGTTATCTCTGGAACTGCAACTGCCTTCCTTGGTGTTATATCCAAGGTTGGAATCTGCTATTCCCAGAGTTGGGACTGAGACAAAACATCTCGGGATTATCTCCGGGATTAAACGGTCTTCTCCGGTTTATGTTTCGGTATTGTAACTGCAGGCCTCGGGGTTATCTCCGAGGCTGGAATTGTTACTCCTGGTGCGTGTTCTGGGGTTGAGGCTGTTACTCCCAGTGGTATCTGGGATCGAGCTGTTCATCTCGGTGGTATCCGGAATGGATATGAACCGTCTACAGGCGCTATGCTCATCAATATACGTGCTCATCTCGGTAATGATGCCTGAAGTAAGGGGCCGCACTACATTACTATCTGTAACAACGATGTCTCGGGCAGATATAGCGCTATCCCGCTCCACAATCATTGCATCTCTCGATGATCTGGCCTCATCCCGCTTAGCAATAGCGACATCTCTATGAGCTAATGCCTCGTCTCTCTCTGACAGAGTGACGTCTCTCCCATCAAGAGTTGTCAACATCAATGCCCTAGCCTGATCTCTCTTGAAGGGCATCAGATGAAGACTCTACTCGAAATACTGTGCTGAATGCTGGATCACAGTAGCACTCGTACTGGGAGAATCTACAAGAGTTGCTGACAACCCAGCGAATGGCTCCTCCTCGGTGTGAGAATCAATGTCCTCTATGGGCTCTCCACCATTTGAATCAATCCCCTGCACTGTGGATACTACCACAGCCGATGCAGTCTTTGTCTCCATCCATGCAGAATACTATGTCGAACAGCCCGAATGGCTAACAAAAAACTCAACACTCTCACGTTGATCCCAACAGGCATACACCCTGGAACTGTCCTCTAGTGACAAATGGCAAGAAGCTAAATTCTAACCTAATGCCCCCTCGAAAGGATGCACATCTTGAAACTGGTCAAACTGTGACATCACGACCAGTAGGTGATATGTGGTCATGCCCCTCAAACCATCCAGAGGGAGATAATCCATTCCCAGTGCATGAGTAATGAAACTATAGGGCGAGCTGAGCCTTATACACGGCAGGATATCAAATGGATCTCCAATCCCTGCCAAGAACACTGACCAGGATGCAGCGTCTACAAACTCCGCTGGCTGAAAGGAGTAAGACATGGCTATCTCATGGGAAAAATAATACCCATGCCGTCGGAACGTGCCAATTGGTCTCAAGTGTGACATGAACCACACGTATAACAGGACCGAGCTGCTTATAAACACTCCTGCTGGATAAGTATGGCAACACGTGGCTGACCTCAGTGTCTCTGCCACAATCATCGGCATAATGGTATGACCCTCCCTGAGAGCTCTCACTGCCATGACAACACCGATGTCTAGCTCATCCATATATAGTGGCATGTATACATAAGCCACTACACACATCACGAGTACATCTACTCTGGCTGAATGCCACTGATCCTCTGGTATGGTGAAATCCCTGGAGTGCTGAGCATAACTATCCACTGAGCCAAATCTGTCTATCAGATAACGCTGGGATAATACATGGCCGGATGTAATCTCATCCTGTACTACTCTACGCCGTAACCCGGTGAGGGTCATGAACTGCTGACGCATATCTCCAATAGCCATCCAAGCACAAGGTTTGTCTAAGGGTAAAGCCGTCAATCGCTCATACTCCTCCAAAGTCGGAGTCAACTCATGGGTCCTGTTGCCTCCTTTTTGGTTTACAAAATGGACTCTAACTCATGCAAGTATACATGGGTCAACAAGTAGTACATAGTAAGAAAAGTATCGATCCATGGAGAAATATGATAAATCTAATTTATCATGCAACAACTTAATCACTATTTTTATATGCTTAAACTATTAATCAATAAATGAATTTATAACTAAATTACTTATCAGCACAATAAATAAATATTATTAAGAGGAAGTAATCAAATTTGGAAAGATATGGGATTCTAACATCATCTAATACTTCATCTAAAATGTATGCCTCATGCTATGTTACTTATTCAATACGAAAAGCTAGTCGAGAGCACATAAGTGAAACACAACCATTTTTCAATGAACTATGCCCAATTTACACAAAATCTACAATTGATAGAATTTATGTAATCATCACAAATACTAAACTCACTATATATCTATATGAATTTATAGCAAATATGATTTAAGCTCAAGCTCTCTTAATGACTACAAATGGTGAAATGGTATATGTCAATCTGGTTCACAAATCACAAAGCCTAACATCAATAAGCTATATGAACTTATGCCATTATGATCTAATCCATACTTCTATTTCATTTTTCAAATCCATACAAGCATATAGTGTGAATGGTGATCAAACATTCATTCATTAAGCACAACCATAATGGGAAATCTTGTGTTAAATATTCAACAATACAATCAGTCATACATATATAAACTATGCATTAGAATCCATTGGAATCCCATAATGGAATTTAGTTCATTTCTGAACCAAAAACCATTATGGGATTGAAGCAAACCATTAGAATAAGAAATGCAAACAAAAGATATGAAGAAATGAGAGAATCAAATCTACAAATTCCTGCTGCAAGTTCTGTTTACAAGCTTGTCCAATTCACCCAAAAATCTCCAGAATTGAAAATTAAAATTATTAAGTAATATGGAATAAAAGAAGAGCTAAAATGTAATAATCCTTGCTCAAACCCTCTCTAGAGTGGCTAAAACCTAAGAACAGTAATAATGATCATAGAAACATGTTTGGTACCAACCATATCGTTTCAGTTGACCAAAACACGCTAAAATTCAAATTATAAAAAGTCAGCATTTTAAAACTGATTAAGACTCACGCGGCCACGCGATATTGCACTACATTACGGGCACGGGCATGCTATAAAGTTGTCTGTTGAGTGTATGGTGTGGGCGCGCCAAAGCCCTTTGTTGTTAGAGCGCGAACGCGCAGCTGCTTAATTCTGTCTCTGTATTTCTATAGCGCAGGCGCGCCATATAGAGCTTGAATGGCAGCGCGGCCGCGCTGCTGCTACACTTTGTCTTCTGCTGTCTTTTTTCCTGCTGTTAGCTTGCTCTTCATTTCATCACTTCTGTACCTCGCTATTTCATTGATTCTCCTCACTTGCTCACGTCTAGTTATGCAATCTTCGCTCTAGCTTAATTCCACCATGCCATATTAATGCATTCCATGCCATCAGTTGCCTTTCCATGCTATTCCATGCCATTCCACACCTTATGTTGCTAAAGGGGTTCCATCTACATGTACATCAAAATAAACATAAAATGCAAATAAAACATAATAAAACTACTTAAGTTGAACATAATTCTCATGAGTTGGTAGCCAATAAGTAGGTATAAAACCTACTTATCAAATACCCCCAAACTTGAATTATTGCTTGCCCTCAAGCAATGCATACAAAAATAAAATGAATAATGCAACTACATGCTATGCAAACTATACTATGATGCAAATGAGTCCCAAGATTTCCAGATAAATTATAATTCAAATCAATTGTGCCTTAGAGAATTATCCAGATTCACGAACAAAGTACCAAACTAAGCTACGGACATAACATCATACAATCAAATAATCCAAACTCACTATAAAGATGTTGTGTGTGTGTGTGTGATGTGTTCATAAATAAGCGTGACCAAGGCAAAGACTACGCATGTTACACTGCTAAAGACAGAAAATTGAAGTTTAAATCAAGAATCACATATACTGATGAAACAAAAACTATTCCAACACTTCAATACAAACTGAGGTTCAACAATGGGTTTAATCTGCTTTATTTTTACTCACGAGGGCGATTTTCGCACATTCCCGCGGTGTTTATTGCTCTTTTTTTATATAGCGAGTGCGTTTTACGCTCCATCTCGCCCCTTCATACGATTCAATAATTCAACTCGGGAAGGTTCCAAGATGGATTTTTCTCCCTTTTTTATATACAATAAGCATACCCATGTGTTCCCAAAGTTTGATTATTGGTGTTTTCATAGTTCATATTCACTTTTCTTCACAATTCCATCTTTAAAATAATATTTTCTAATTAGAAATTAAACATATTATTCTTATACCAACAAGCATATATGAACACCTACGTGCTAACCGAAAGTATCTAAACAACAAGCATTAATTAAATCATGTAAAACATTATAGCTGAGCTCATGTTAACCACCAAATTCAAGAATCTATCAAAATTCTAATTCATCATCGGCTAGATTAAGATTCAACACAACTAGATACTTGGGATATGCAACTAAACACATAACTAAAACATATATTAATCACTAAAATGCAAAAAAAAAAATATGCATAAATAAACTAAACATATAAGCATGCAAAAATTTTACTAAACATGTTAAAATGATGCAAAATTAAACTACATGCAATTAACTACATGCTCTATGCTACTAAACACCCAATACCCCTAAACTTAAATTATTTATTATCCCCAATGAATGAAGGTAAAGGGTTTAAAGGAACTCCCCTAATTATTAGTTGTACCACCCTCTTCGGGTGGTGAATCTGGCGGTGGAAATGGCACGACTGTCCCGAATTGTGGCCACTCAAGCATGGTTCCTTGTTACACAAAAGCCTCAGCTAGGGACCTCGTCAGACCATTGGCAAACGCTGAAAAATTATCATAAATATCATCAACTTTTCTCTCCAACCTTCGGAGACGATGATCATCCATTGGAGCAGTGGCATGGGCTGAAGTTTCTGCGTCAGTTGTGCGCGTGGGTTGTGAAGATGGCACCAATGATAAGGCTGGTATAATGAAGCCATTTCCCCTCGGGTGTGGCATACCTCCCGCCCAATCCTCGAATTTGGCAATAATCGCATGAGTGATATCTTGGCTAGGGTACTGCATTTGTTCATTACCCCAAGTGACCCCTTGTTGTGCACAAAGACTAGCTACAACGGACGCTTGTGTGATGCTTCCTGTGGTGCTCCCCCTCATGTAGCATAACATATTCTGATGAATAAGGTGGCCCACATCGATGTACTTGCCTGTGACTATTCCCCATAAAATAATTGCCCGTTCAGTTGTGATCTCATGTTGATGTGATGATGGCATAAGCTTTGCACAGATAAACAAGTTCCAAGCCTTAGCATAGTGATTGAGGGCTGATGCTTGGAAGGTTCTAGGCTGATTCGTTCATGGCCTGTAAGTCCACTGTGTCCCTGGTATGCACAAGTTAGTGATTACTATGTCCAAGTAAGTCTCGAAGCGTGTAGCCTCAACCCAATTAGCAAGTCCAATTGGTGGTGCGTCGAGTATCCTAAAAACTTCTCTGATCGATTGTGGCCGATAGTCCTCTTGAACTCCTCTGACCATAGATATCCCACTCATGGTGTCTTTGGCATTTGCATAAAACTCTAGAATAATTCCCATTGGTACATGCATAGGAGTAGCTGTCACTCCTACCCATCCTCTTTCACGTATCATATCCCATAACTGGCCATCTTACTTCTCAGGCTTGAAACCTCGTTCCTTCACAAAGGTCTTTGCTACTATCCTGTAGTACTCTATCTGGGCATCAAGGCTGATAAACTTTGTATGGTCCACTACATCCTCACTCTGATTGCTAGAGGAAGACGATGATAATGGAGTAAGGGAACATGCTCTTTTTGGCCCCATTACAAATAGTGAGGAAAACCCTAACTAAAGATAGAATGTTATTGAGAAAATATGCACTCTGTATTCTATCACACCCAAACTTGATGTTGTAACAATCTCTCACAAACCCTAGCTTTATCTCTGAATGGATGTGTATAAGAATTTGAATGTGGGAAGGAAACTGAACTGCTTAATATGCATAGTGGGGTGAGGAGTTAGGAATTTGAAATGGAAACGGTTTGGAGAGGAGAAGAGACGTGCAATGATTTTGTAGGGAGAGAATTTGAGAGGCGCACGTTTTAGAAGTAACTAATATAACAAATGAAGTGGGGCACATGTTTAAAAACATAAAAAAAAAAAATTTGACTCCTGTCTCGGGCGCGGCCACGCTGGTTTTATACCTGCTGATGGCGCGGGCGCTCTACTGCCATGGCACTGGCACGCGATATTTTAGCCTGAAAGGAATGCGGGCGCGCTATTGACCATACTAAAAAGAATTACGGCATGGGCGCACTATTTACCAACTGCTGGGATGCACGACCGCGCGACCTTGTTCCCTGAACTGAAACTGAACTGCATTTTGAAGTAGAAATCAGTAGCTCATTACATTCTTCACTTAACCTGAACATAAAACATTTGCACTTATAAGATATAACAACTTCTCAAATCAAAAATATGTACTAAAACCATGTGAGAATGAATATATCTAAGAGAATGCTCAACATGCTCCTCCTAACCAAAATGATATGCAGAATCAATTCCTTCAAAACTTATATCAACAATTGTTATGCTATCAAGAAAAAATTAAACATGAACATAAGAAATAAACATGATCCCAATAGAATTAAACAAGAGGTAAGGATAGAAATAATGGGGTGTCTCCCATCAAGTGCTAAGTTATAGTCAATTAGCTTGACTACCTATGATCCAATCATGTAGTAGAAAGAATTGAGGTGACCTTCTACCTGTCAACCTCACAACCAAAATAATGCTTTAGCCGCTGTCCATTGACCTTGAAAGGCTTGTCCGAAAACTTATCAAATATCTCGATTGCACCATGTGGATAAATTGTCTTCACAGTGAATGGCCCTGACCACCTTCACTTGAGCTTCCCAAGAAAAAGTTTAAGTCTTGAATTAAACAATAGAACTCTTTGCCCTGGTTCAAACACTCTTTCCATAATCTTTCGGGCATGCCATCTCTTAACTTTTTCCTTGTATAACTTGGAGTTCTCGTAGGCTTGCAATCTGAATTCATCCAACTCATTGAGTTGAAGTAGGCATTTTTCTCCTGCAGCTTTTAAATCAAAGTTGAGCTTCCTGATTGCCCAATACGCTTTATGCTCGAGCTCCATGGGAAGGTGACAATCCTTTTCATATACAAGCTAAAATGGTGACATTCCCAATGGTGTCTTATAGGCAGTCTTGTAGGCCCATATATCATCATCTAACTTCAGTGACCAGTCCTTCCTTGTTGGGTTCACTATCTTCTCTAAAATTCTCTTTACTTTACGATTCAAAACCTCTGCCTGGACATTGGTTTGGGGATGGTAAGCTATAGCAATGCGATGATTCACCCCATATTTAGCTAATAAAGCTGTGAACTGTCGATTACAGAAATGGCTGCCCTCGTCACCAATGATGGCTCTTGGCGTCCCAAACCTTGTGAAAATACTTCTTTGTAAAAATCTTAGGACCACCTTAGCATCATTTATTGGAAGAGCTGCCACTTCCACTGACTTAGAAACATAGTCGACTGCCAATAAAATATATATATTTCCACATGACGATATGAAAGGCCCCATGAAATCTATCCCCCACACATCAAAAATTTTAACCTCGAGGATAGTGTTCAATGGAATCTCATTTCTCTTTGATATATTCCCGACTCTCTGACATCTATCACACTTCTGAACAAAACTATAGGCATCTTTAAAAAATTTTGGCCAGTAGAATCTTGCCTGCAAAACTCTAGTCGATGTCCTTTCCCCACCATAGTGACCTCCATACAATAATGCATGGTAATCCTGCAAAATACCCTCTGTCATTGCTATATGGGATACATTTCCTGATCATTTGATCAGAACACTGTTTGAATAAGTACGGTTCATCCCATATGAACCACTTCACCATATGCAAAAACTTCTTCCTTTGATACCCGACCAAGTCAGAAGGAATTATCTTACTCACTAAGTAGTTAGCAAAATCTGCGAACCATGGCACTTCACCTTGCACCACAAATAACTGCTCATCTAGGAAGGATTCATTAATCAAAACCTTATCATTTACATCCCTTCCAGGATTTTCTAGTCTACATAAGTGGTCCGCCACTTGGTTCTCAGTTTCTTTCCTATCCTTGGTTTCCAAATCAAACTCTTGCAATAGAAGTATCCACCTAATTAGAGGAGGCTTTGCATCTTTCTTTGCCACCAAATACCGAATTGCTGTATGATCTGTGTAAACTATCACCCTTGTCCCAATCAAATAGGCTCAAAACTTATCAAAAGCATACACAACTGCGCCAAAAGTTCCTTCTCTGTGGTGGTGTAGTTCAACTGAACATCAATGAGGGTCTTTCTCGTATAGTATATCACATGAAAGATCTTATCCCTTCACTGGCCCAAAACAGCCCCCACAGCAAAGTTACTGGCATCACACATCAATTCAAATGGAAAGTCCCAATCTAGTGATGTGATCACTGGTGCTGTGGTTAGCTTTCTCTTCAAATGCTCCAATGCAGATAGGCATTCTTCATCAAATTTGAATTACACATCTTTCTCCAATAAACAGTAAAGTGGCTTTGTGATCTTGGAGAAGTATTTAATAAACGTGCGATAGAAGCTTGCATGCCCTAAAAAATTGCGCACACCTTTAACAGAAGTTGGTGGAGGCAAATTCTCAATGGTCTCTAACTTGGCCCTATCCACCTCTAATCCTTTCTTCGACACTTTTTGACCCAATATGATACCCTCTTGTACCATAAAATGGCACTTTTCCCAGTTCAAAACCAAATTAGTTTCAACACGTCTTCTCAATACCATCACCAAATATTTTAGACAAAAATCAAATGAATCACTAAATACTGAGAAGTCATCCACAAACACTTCCATATTATACTCCACCATATCCAAAAAGATTGCCATCATACATCTCTGAAATATGGTCGGGGCATTGCATAACCCAAAAGACATCCTTCTGAAAGCGAATGTTCCATATGGACATGTGAAAGTTGTCTTTTCTTGGTCTTCTGGAGCTGTCATAATCTGATTATAGTCTGAATACCCATTCAGAAGGTAATAATACTCATGACCTGCTAGCATGTCCAACATCTGATCAATAAACGGTAATGGGAAGTGATCTTTCCTTGTAGCTTTGTTAAGTTTACGATAGTCCATGCAGACTCACCACCTCGTTACTGTCCTGGTCGGTATCAGTTCATTGTTCTCGTTGGAGACTACAGTCATTCCCCCTTTCTTTGGCACGCACTGCATCGGACTCACCCATGAGCTGTCTGAAATTAGATATATTATTCCTGCATCCAGCCACTTCAACACTTCCTTCTTGACCACTTCCTTCATAATTAGATTAAGTCTCTGTTGTTGCTCCACTAAAGGTTTACTGTCATCTTGCAGTAGGATCTTATGCATACAGAAAGATGGGTTGATCCCTTTGATATCTACTATAGTCCAACCGATAGCTGATTTGAACTCTCTGAGAACTCTTAGCAGTTTCTCTTCCTGAAAAGATGTTACTGCAGAAGAAATAATCACAGGTAATTTTGAATTATCATTTAAAAATGCATACCTCAAGCTATCTGAAAGTGGTTTCAATTCAAGTTCTGGAGGCATCTCAAGAGATAGCTTAAGTCGCGCTGATGTCTCTCCAACATTTTTGAGTGGCTCGATCGGAGTCTAGAATCTTCTAATTTGTGATGTTGTGCCAAGAATTTGAACAAACTCTGCAATATCTTCATCTTCCATCTCTGAATTTCCTAAAATTACATTATTTAAAGGTTCATTTTCCATAAAATTCTGCACTTCATCATTCAACATTTTGTCCACCATATTAATCCTGAAACATTCTTCTTTGTCTGTTGGGAACTTCATAGCCTTGAACACGTTGAAGGTTGTGACGATTTGATTGTTCGAGTTGTGATTCTGGGGACAGAATTCTTGTAAGGAGGGAATGATGTAACGATCCAAAATTTCAAATTGTAATATTAAATATTAATCTAATAATATAAATATTTATTTGATGTGTCTATTGTTGAATTGATGAAATAAATA
The DNA here is from genome assembly GCA_016801055.1 of Panax notoginseng. Taxonomy (NCBI): domain Eukaryota; kingdom Viridiplantae; phylum Streptophyta; class Magnoliopsida; order Apiales; family Araliaceae; genus Panax; species Panax notoginseng. The sequence goes on from CM029015.1 coordinate 112,955,754, forward strand.
TTTTATTGATGTGACGGTTGTTAGTAAATATTTATGAATCTAAATTTAATAGGAAATTTTTCTAAATTAAATTAATTTATAATTTAGAGAGCTGTAGAAATAACATGAGATGTTATATTGTTGTTTTAATTTAATAGTTTAGATGGTATATTAAATTATTAAATAAAGTTATAATAGAAATTATAATTTTGTGATATTTGGTAAAATGCTATATTTAATTAAAATATAGTATGTGATTATAATTATAAACTAAAATGTTTATTAAAATAAATTAAAAAAGATTTAATTTAGTTTTACCAAACAAGGCTTAAGTATTTTAATTTTTTAAAATTAAATAGTTTTGCCAAACAAGCCTTATGGCTTTTGGTATTTATAATTTTTGAAATTTAAAATAAACAGATAAAATAAATTAAAATAATAAAATATATGTTATATACGTTAGTAACTGAATTGACATTTAGTAGTATTATTAAGGTGTATCAGTTTCTTTTGTTTACGCTTATTATTCAGTTGGTTTTTGCGCATAACTTAGTTTGCTAGCCTAGTGAGCTTTAGAGAAAATTGAGAGAGAAGTTGTGAGGGAATTGAGAGAGAGTCTTAAGAATTTTCACAGCGATTGTATTAGCAAATTAAAGGTATGTTCCATAATCTCTATATTTTAAGCATGTATATGTATTTGACGGCAAAATTATATATACTCTGTGAATCCAAATTCTCTTGGCTTATTATAGAAACTGAGTTGTTGCAATTTATATGTAATTTATAATACTAGAGTTTATGGATAAACTAGAATTCGTATGCTAATTACAGTTAATAGTAGAAAAATTGTCAGTATATATATGTTTTCAAATGTAGCTATGTAGGTATCAATTTTAGTGGCCAATTAGTGTGTGAAATTATAAATTGATGCTTGTATATGTTAGTTCAATGAGATACGAGCATAACATAATTTGAATGGAGTGATTTGAACAAATAATGAATTCACAGCTTTGGTTTTTGGGATGAATATCAAAAATGGAGTTTTATATGAAAAACATGAAAATTGAGAAATTAAAATAGTTTTAGCTGTTGATAAATTGTGCTAAGTGGTTGTAAATGTTAGCAAACATGTTTATGATAGTTGTATATTTATTTTACGTGTTGATATTACTGTCTATTGGGTAAAATTTGTGTTTGTTGGGCTAAAGTCGACTACTATTTATTAGCCTTCTCTGCGTCTATCTGAGCACCGGAGCAGTTGCGCCGGTCCCAGGCCTTTGTATAGCGCAGCTGCGCCATACCCTTGTTTGAGATTCTGGCTTCTGTTGTTACTGCAGATTTGGGAAAACATCATAACATAGTCTGAAATTATGTTAGAATGTTAAATGAGTAATGTTAAGGTTAACATAACATAGTGAATTGTGGTTAGTAGGTTCAAAGTTGAAAAAATGATTAGTAAATCAAGAACGTGTTATGTGATAATTTAGTATACATAATGAAAGTTAGACAAGTGTTGCGAAGTAAAACACTTAGAGTTTCTGAAATGTAAATGGTAATGAACATGTTATGGTATTGTAGCATATCTAATAGGTATTGTGCTTCTAAAATTATGTGTAGGTGATCGTGAGTTTAATTTTATAGCTTACGCTCAAGGCAAGTTTCTAAACCCTATATTTTTACATTAAGAAAGTTTTCTAACTCTACACTTTCGTTGAGTTAGTTCTATTATTACATTGTGTAACTTTATTCTTTTGATTGAGCAAGTTTTTTATCTTAACTGTTATTGAATAAGTCAATTGTTCCTAAAATTCATTCGAGCAAACTTTAACTCTAATGTTATTTAAAATTCTCATTTGATTGATTCATTCTAATTTGTTTATAGTTAAGCAAGTTTCTTAGGTTCTATTATTGTATAATGAACGTAGTTTTTGAACTCTCGTCTCTATTATTAAACTGTTTTAATTCTTTGCATGAGTTAATATCATGTTGGGCAAGTTTTTAGTTTCCAGCTTGCTATCAGTTGATGTACATTCAGTAATTTCATTTCTATTGTTATAAAACTCTAACATTAGCTTATTGATTGTTCAAGCAAAGGTTTACCATTTTATTCATTTTGTTGAATACTTATGCTCTATAGTTATTTCAAGCATGAGTTTAATATTTATAATCAGTTCATTTATGATTCTCAATTGTTCTATGTTATGTTGTTATCAAACTTCTGTTGTGATTATCAAACACTATTGATTAAACTAGTCCTCTAGTTGATGTTCTTTAAACTTCAATTTCCCTTGAAAGCTTATCCAAACCAAACTTTCTTTGGTACGGACTTGTACTCTAAATACTGGGATGAACAACCCTATTATTATTAGGGGATAATTCACGCGTAGCGTTAAAATGTTTGTGCACAATACATTGTACGAAGGGCTGATCCCCCTAAGTACGAGGAGTCCTTATAGTCTTATGACTGTTAAAGTTGGAGTTGAAAGATTACTAACAACTGTGGACATAGTTCATGGTCTTATGACCCTCAGTTACATATATTCCATATTTTGGATTCCAATTTTTGATTATTATTGTTGGAGTATTATTCAAGACTTGATGAGCCTATTCATTGGCAATTATTATTATTATTTTCCTGTTGATTTATTGTTGTATCTAGTGAGCAATTGTTTTGCTCACTCTTGCATATTTATACACTCATTGCAACTAAAGTTGAGAAGGTAGATGAGCCTTCAACTAGCAAAGGAAAGGGAAAAATATACAAGTAATGCTGATTTGTACTTTTGCTTACTGTTATGATCATAAACTTTTCAATAATGATGTAATGTAATAATTAAATTCTGTACTTGAATGATGTTTAAAGGTTAGATAACCTGGGATGTTTTTGAATTAATGTTGTAACCCTATTTAAAGGTAGGATTATGGTTAAATATTATTTTATCTGGGTAGATAGTATGAATGTTTGGATAGTGAGCACCAAATCTTGTAGAAATAAAGTACCTAGATTTGGGGGTGTCACAAAGGTAACTTCTTGATCATGAACCCTCATTCTCAACTCACCTTTCTGAACATCTATCAAGGTTCGTCCTGTGGCTAAGAACGGTCTCCCAAGGATGATAGGTATGCTTCTATCTTCTTCATAATCTAAGATAATGAAATCAGTCGGGAAGATGAATTTATCCACTTAACCAGCACATCTTCTACAGTACCTCGTGGATAAATAATGGACCTGTCAGCAAGCTGTAGAGAAATATTTGTCATCCTTGGAGTAGGCAACCTCAACTGGTTGAACACTGACAATGACATCAAATTAATGCTCACCCCTAGATCGCACAAGCACTTATTGAAACTCATCTTTCCAATTGAACAAGGTATCGTGAAACTGCCTGGATCCTTTAGCTTTGGAGGTAACTTGTGTTGGAGCACTGCACTGCATTCTTCAGTTAAAGCTACTATCTCAAAATCTTCCAATCTCTTCTTCCTTGATAATATCCCTTTCATAAACTTTGCATAACTTGTCATTTGCTCCAATGCCTCAGCGAAAGGTATATTTATCTGTAGCTTCTTGAACACCTCCAAAAACTTGTTGAACTGCTTATCTTCCCTATGTTTCTGTAGTCTCTGTGGATATGGAACAGGGGTATGTGTAATACCCGAGAATTTTTTGCGTATTATAAAATGAATATATTAATGGAAATACTATTATGTGAAAATAAGTGTTATTAGTTTATGAGTTGGTTAACACAATTGATTTGCATTAGATCAATGCGTAATGTGAATTGGTAATGAGAAGTGTGAAATGCCTTGTGTGGCATAATGCGAAACGAGAAAATTCATTAAGTGAATTAAAATGGGAATTAGGAAGATTAATTGTGTCGATCATGTGATTTCGTATAAGTAATTAATACGCTCGTGGACTTGTAGTAATACTTTTGTGGACATCATTTCATGTCGTATAAAACGAGTTAGCGTTGAAAACTGGCAAGGGCAGAAGCCTCACCAGTCTTGACACTGTCAGGGCACGGCGCAGCTGCGCCAGCAGTCAGTTAGAGAAAAGTAATTTTTCCACTTTGGAAATTAAATGGAACAATTATGTGATATGTGTGACATTGATAAACCATGAATTAAAGTGTGTTATGTCCGATAACGGAATTGTTAATCCATTAATTAATATTAATTAATTGTGATGGAATATGGATTATTTGGTAATTAATTCGTAATATACGATTATTATTTACAATATATCTATAAATATAACAAGAGTTATATAGATAATTGATGATAATGGAAATCCATAATTACATTAATAAATGGTAGGATTAATTAATATTGGTGTTAATTAATTTATGAAGTGCATGATTTATTTATTTAACATAAATATGTAAGTTAGTAATATAATAATATTATATTGACAGTTATGTGCATATGAGCAATAATACAACTATACTATATAGTGTAGTGTGACATTGTGTGACTATATATTAAACTATAGTATTTTAAGTGGTGATTAATCAAGGAAGTGAATAAATTACTTAATTGAGATAAATTAGTATAATAAGGTTATAATATGATTATATGAGTGGTAGAAATACTTATAGAATTACCCGGGGCAATAAGATTTGACTGCATTATTTTACTACGTCTATTTAATGTACATGGACTATATGATGTGAGTGTATAATTTATCCCTAAAATTTCAAATATGGTAGAAATTTTACATTAAGGTTACACTATGTGTGATGCCCCCAAAATAAGGTATACATCACCCATCTTGGGTCGTCAGATACACAGTACAGAATATAAATACAACTTACTAATACAACTGTCGTGTATAATACGACAAAACATAAATTGTGAGTTTGAATACAAATATTATCTTCTAGAGAGTATTCATACTCAAAAGGAGTCCTCATTACATTTATTAACACACCATTACATAGAATAGTGAGGACTACTAACTAATACTATCATTCGGACCATCACTCCGTTCCCCGACTTGCCCAAGCTACGTTCTCATTTCCTGAAGAGAACAGTGAAAGAAAGGGTGAGCTCAACTAGCCCAGTAAGAAATATTATGACTAAGATAATGCAGAATAAATTATCATTAGCCTTCAACAATGTTAAACTGATAAAATATAATAGACATCAAGTTTAACTGCAGCGGAACAAGCAATCCATTAAAAGAGTCAAGTAGAAAATAAACTCTACTATCTTTTATGATTTAAAAGGTTTTTCAACATTGTGATCGCTGGGACTCAGCTTAATAAAATAATCCACATCATCGAATCACCCCTGCACTACGGCCAAGGATATTCGTGTATTAATTAATGGTCATGATCTTGCCAACAACTGTCCATCAACGCACTACGGGCCAATGAGGACTTTTACCACATCATTTGTAATATTACGGTCATGATTATACCGAATAATCCCTAGTCATAATCATACCAAGTCCATCTATGCACTACAGGCCACAGATGACTTTCAACATTTTATAAACATGAGGATGATGACAATGATATAAAAATTCAATAAAACAAGTTCAAGAATTAATTTATCCAAGAATTAACAACGTCCAAATTGTCAACATGATACTGCTTTGTGGAGTAAAATTCAAGAATGCTTAGAAGAATATTTTCATGAAAAGATACTGGATGAAGCGCAATTATCAAGGATATTCCACAAATTTCATGGAGTATAGAAGTCAAAACTTAACCAACTGAGTATAATAAAGAATGGAATAACAAAAGAAATCACCATGCATGTGATAGACCGCACAGACAGGTTATTCCAACAGAATAATAAATAATGGAACCAGGTCCGGCGTAAAACGCACAGACAGGATATTCCAACAGAATAATAATAAAGACGGAACCAGGTTCGGTGTAAAACACACAGACAAGATGTTCCAACAGAATAATAATAAAGACGGAACCAGGTCCGGTGTAAAACACACAGACAGGTTGTCCAAACAGAATAATAATAAAGACGGAACCAGGTCCGGCGTAAAACGCACAGACAGGATATTTCAACAGAATAATAATAAAGACGGAACCAGGTCCGGTGTAAAACACACAGACAGGATGTTCCAACAGAATAATAATAAAGACGGAACCAGGTCCGGTGTAAAACACACAGACGGGATGTTCCAACAGGATAATAATAAAGACGGAACCAGGTCCGGTGTAAAACACACAGACAGGATGTTCCAACAGAATAATAGAAGAATGTCACCAAGCATAGGGTAGACCGCGTATACAGGTTATTCCAACAGAATAATAAGAAATTGAACAACAACAGTTCTCTTCATGAATAAGAAAGAATAACACCCCTTACCGTTTTAAAGAAGAGCTGAAATAAGGAAGTAGTTAAGTAGTAGAATACTCTTCTTCTCTCTCTCTCTATAGTTTCTCTTTATAGTTTCTCTCTCTAGAGTTCAGTGAATTCATAAGAAATAATGAAGGAATGAGCTGCTATTTATAGAAAAATAGAATGCATAGTAACTAATCCATGAACGGTCCAGATTGATTACTTTAATCTGACGGTCCATATTTAAAGAAAAATCTTTTAAATAAAATATAATATATTCTATTTATAGAATAACTTTAATAAAGTATTCTGTTTTATATAAAATGATGTTTCTGTTTTATTACGTTAATAATACGAATAAAACAAAACGTCATTATCGCTAAATAATTCATATTATTAACTGACAATAATTGAATCAAACTGAGTGACTTCTCACATAAGCATTAATAATCAATGCCGTGTGCTACTATGCAACCACACGTATTACTGTACTTTTACTATGTAGTAGTTCAACAGTATCAATGGTAAAACTTCCGCCGTTATTTTTAATAAAATATTTTTGTCGTTTTCTCAATCTGACAATAATTCCGTTGTGGGGTCCACCAATGATTGTGCCGTTGTACGAATATTCCCTGTTAAAACGAATATTCCCCGACCAATCGAATATTATATAACAACTTGCGTACTTTGCAAAATTTATAAATATTACCCACAACTATAACATTATATCAAATTAACTCCATAATATTCAAAAATGATATTTATAGAAAATTCATCTTTATTTATAAAAGTTGGGGTCTTACAACCTCCCCTTCTTATAAAATTTTACCCTCGAAATTAGGGTACGTACCTGGTATGTCGAAGAGGTAAGGATACCTTGATTTCATTTCAGATTCTAACTCCCAAGTCATTTCCTCAACATCGTGGTTTCTCCACAAAATTTTGACTTGAGGTATAACCTTGGAGTGTAGAATATGTTCTTTCTTATCCAAGATTTGAACAGGAACTTCTTCATACGTCAAATCCTCCGCTATTTCGTCCGGTTCTAACTCAATAATGTGGTTCGGGTCTTCCACATACTTGCGTAACATGGATATGTGAAAAACGTTATGAACACGAGACATACTTGGCAGTAAAGCGAGTCTATAAGCCACAGTTCCTACTCGATCGAGGATTAAAAATGGACCGATGAATCGAGGATTGAGCTTTTCTCTTTTTCCAAATCTCGTAACTCCTTTCCATGGAGCAACACGTAAGAACACATGATCTCCTATATCAAATTCCACGTCCTTTCGATGAAGATCAACATAACTCTTTTGTCGATCTTGTGAGGTTTTTATACGTTGTCGGATCGTTTGAATCTTTTCTGTAGTCATACGTACCAACTCCGGTCCCAACAATGTTGCTTCACCCACCTCATCCCAGCATACTGGAGAACGACATTTTCTTCCATACAATGCTTCGAATGGAGTCATGCCAATACTTGCTTGATAACTTTTGTTGTAGGAAAACTCCACCAATGGTAAGAACTTGTCCCAACTTCCCTTCAAGTCAAGGACACAGAGTCTTAATAAATCTTCTAGAGTTTGAATAGTCCTCTCTGATTGTCCATCCGTCTGAGGATGATATGCCGAACTAAATCGTAAATCTGTGCCCATAGCTTTTTGTAAACTAACCCAAAATCGTGAAGTGAATCTTGGGTCTCGATCAGAAACTATGGATACTAGCATACCATGCAGTCTTACAATCTCGTTTATGTACATACGAGCAAGACGTTCAAGTGTATAAGTTTCTCGTATCTGTAAGAAATGAGCAAACTTGGTCAATCTATCAACAATGACCCAAATCGCATCTATACCTTGAGAAACCTTAGGAAGACCGGTAACGAAATCCATGGTAATGTGCTCCCACTTCCATTCTGGAATTTCAAGTGGTTGCAATGGACCTTTTGGTACTTGATGCTCCGCTTTGACTCGTTGACAAGTTAAACACCTTGAGATAAACAACGCTATCTCTCTCTTCATATTGCTTCACCAAAATGTATGACGAAGATCATGATACATTTTGGTACTTCCAGGATGGATTGCAAACGGTGTGTTGTGCGCCTCCATTATGATTTCATACTTTAAATCAGGGTTGTTAGGAACACAAAGTCTGGAGTTGACTCGAAGTATTCCTTCTTCATCGATTCTTGCTTCCGGCATAGCACCTTCTTGCACTTTCTTCCTTATACGCATCAGCTCCAGGTCTGTAGCTTGAGCAGCTTTAACTTTATCGATTAAAGTTTGTTCTACTCGTATATTCGTCATCATCACATGGGTCCCTGGAGTCTTTAACTCTATCTCCATCCTTTGCAAGTCACACAAAATGGGCATTTGTGTTGACAATATTGCACTCGTACTTGCATATGATCTTCTACTCAATGCGTCAGCTACCACGTTCGCTTTTCCAGGATGGTATTGAATGGTATGATCATAATCTTTCAACAATTCAAGCCAACGTCGTTGTCGCATGTTGAGTTCTTTTTGAGTGAAAAAATATTTGAGGCTTTTATGATCCGTAAAGATCTCCACCTTCTCCCCATACAAGTAATGCCTCCAAATTTTAAGTGCAAAGACAATAGCTGCCAACTCTAGATCATGAGTAGGATAATTCCTCTCATATTCCTTGAGTTGTCTTGATGCATAGGCTATGACTTTTCCATGTTGCATGAGAACGCATCCCAACCCTTTGCTCGAAGCATCACTGTAGATGACAAATCCCTCCGAGCCAGATGGTATTGTTAAAATAGGTGCTAAAATGAGTCTCCTCTTGAGTTCTTGAAAACTCTGCTCACATTCTTAGCTCCAACCGAACTTTGTATCTTTCCGAGTCAGCTGAGTTAATGGAGTAGCGATTTGAGAAAATCCTTCCACGAATCTCCAATAATAACCAGCTAAACCAAGAAAGCTACGTACTTCAATCACTGATTTAGGTTGCTCCCAGCTTTGAATAGCTTCAATCTTTGTCGGGTCAACCGATATTCCACGACTTGATACTACGTGCCCAAGGAATGCTACCTCCTCCAGCCAGAACTCGCATTTCTTCAACTTGGCATAAAGCTTGTATTCACGAAGCTTTTGGAGTACCAGCCTCAAGTGTTGCTCATGATCTTCACGACTTTTGAAACAAATAAGGATGTCATCAATTAAGACGACCACAAAGTGATCCAAATATTCCTTGAATACCCGGTTCATCATATCCATGAAGGCAGCAGGAGCATTAGTCAATCCAAAGGACATGACTAGGAATTCATAATGCCCGTACCGAGTTCTAAAAGTCATCTTTGGAATATCATCAGTTCTAACCTTCAGCTGATGATATCCAGAACGAAGATCGATCTTTGAAAAGAATTGTGCTCCTTGCAACTGGTCAAACAGGTCATCAATACGTGGCAATGGGTACCTATTTTTTATGGTGACATGATTCAACTCCCTATAATCAATACAAAGTCGCATACTTCCATCTTTCTTCTTCACGAATAGCACAGGAGCACCCCAAGGAGAAGTACTAGGAATAAAGCCAATGTCTAACAATTCCTGCAGTTGGATCTTTAACTCCTGAAGTTCAATAGGAGCCATTCGATATGGGGCTTTGGAAATGGGTTTTGTACCAGGTTCAAGGTTGATACAAAATTCAATTTCACGCTCTGGGGGTAGGCCAGGAAGTTCTTCAGGGAATACGTCAGGGAATTTATTAACAATAGAAATATCATTTAAAACTGACGTATTTTTGTTTAGATCCGTGACATGAGCTAAGAAAGCTTGACATCCGTTTTTCAATAAACAAATAGCTTTATGGCTTGAGATGACAGCGATTGATTTTAATGGTTTGGTTGCTTGAATTCGCATAATAGGTCGATTAGGAATATAAAAGCTAACAACCTTACGAAAACAATCAATTTTTGCATGATGAGTAGTTAACCAATCAATCCCTAGAATCACGTCAAATGCAAGTATTTTTAATGAAATCAGATCGACAGGTAATGTGTGGGTACCAACTTGAACCAAACAAGACTTATAAATCGTGGATGTAATGAAGGTTTCTCCCAATGGAGTTTCAACAGATAAATCAAAGTCTAATTTCTCCGGAGTCAAATTTAATCGATGAGCGCAAGTAGGAGAAATAAAAGAGTGGGTAGAACCGATATCAAAGAAAGTATAGACTTCGTTAGAGTTTATGATAAGCTTACCCGTGATGACCTCATTCGGGTTCCTTGCTTTCTGGGAGGTCACAACAAACGCTCTCCCTTGCACTACCGGGCTTGACTTTTCTGGGACGGCCTTTGGTGTCTCCATCTTGGCTGAACTTGTTTTTGGTAAACGACAAAATCGAGCTAAATGACCTTTTCTTCCACATTTATAACATACTTTAGACGGCATCGCGCAGTTTGGATGGATGTGCCCCTCCCCTCCGCATTTGAAACATATGATGGGTGGTCGTTCTCCTTCCTTAACAACGGGTGCTGGTGCTGACGTCTTTCCATCATTGTTGAATCTCCTCTTCTTGAAATGACCATTCTTATTGTTTTGGCCCTGATTACCACCGAAGTGGTTAACATTTCTGGCATGTTGATTCCCTCCACGCTTGTTGTCACCGCTTCGATGACTGCTCTCACTGGTATTATCATTTTGTCGACTGCTCTCTTTTGGTTGCGTTGACTCGTTATCGCGCTCCACTAACTAAGCCCTATTCACAACATCTGAATATAAACACAGTTTATGAGAAATAAGATGTTGACGTATCTCAGGTTTTAAACCTCGCAAAAACATTCGCGTCATTCGCTCTTCATTATCCACCAAGTGGCACGCAAACCGGGACAACTCAGCAAATTTAGCCTCATACTGCGACACGGCCATATTATTCTTCTCCAATTTGATGAACTTCACCTCCTTCATGTGACGAACACTTTCGGGAAAGTATTTGTCATTGAACAGCTCTTGGAACTTCTCCCAAGTCATCTTCAGTGCGGCAGGTTGAGTACGCTTAATCGATTCCCACCAGTAATCTGCCTCTCCTCGCAACATAAAGGCGGCAAAGGGAACCTTTTGCTCCTCAGAGTATCCCAAGACATCAAATATCTTGGTAATCTGCTTTATCCATGTTTCCGCTATAAGCGGTTTTGGCTCTCCCTTAAACTCTGGTGGTCCCAGCTCCTTGAACTGTTTAGCGGTGACCGTCCGAGAGTTTTCAATGTTTCCACCTATATTTTGGACAGGAGCCGCTCTCGCCTGCTGTTGCATGAACTGCATAAAGTTTCTGAACATTCCATCATTCATCATCTGGTCAGTGTTGTTGTTTGCATGAGGATTGTCACCTTCCTGATGCACATTGTCCTGATTATTGATATGTGGTGAATCAACAGTCGCCTGTGCTCCATTGCTATTCTCAACATTCTCAGATGCCATTTTCAGATACTGCCACAAAATAAAAGTTAATTGATATGTCATATATTATCCTTATATTATGACCGACCAATTAAATAACATACAAATAAACTTAGGTAGGTCATACTAGCGAAGGAATTCCCCGTCTCTCCCCTCCTAGTTCTATTCTCACATCTTAGCCAGGGATCATATCCCTAAGCTCTGATACCAACTGTGACGCCCCCAAAATTAGGTATACATCACCCATCTTGGGTCGTCAGATACACAGTACAGAATACAAATACAACTTACTAATACAACTGTCGTGTACAATACGACAAAACATAAACTGTGAGTTTGAATACAAATATTATCTTCTAGAGAGTATTCATACTCAAAAGGAGTCCCCATTACATTTATTAACACACCATTACATAGAATAGTGAGGACTACTAACTAATACTATCATTCGGACCATCACTCCGTTCCCCGACTTGCCCCAGCTACGTTCTCATTTCCTGAAGAGAACAGTGAAAGAAAGGGTGAGCTCAACTAGCCCAGTAAGAAATATTATGACTAAGATAATGCAGAATAAATTATCATTAGCCTTCAACAATGTTAAACTGATAAAATATAATAGACATCAAGTTTAACTGCAGCGGAACAAGCAATCCATTAAAAGAGTCAAGTAGAAAATAAACTCTACTATCTTTTATGATTTAAAAGGTTTTTCAACATTGTGATCGCTGGGACTCAGCTTAATTAAATAATCCACATCATCGAATCACCCCTGCACTACGGCCAAGGATATTCGTGTATTAATTAATGGTCATGATCATGCCAACAACTATCCATCAACGCACTACAGGCCAATGAAGACTTTTACCACATCATTTGTAACATTACGGTCATGATTATACCGAATAATCCCTGGTCATAATCATACCAAGTCCATTTATGCACTACAGGCCATAGATGACTTTCAACATTTTATAAACATGAGGATGATGACAATATATAAGAATTCAATAAAACAAGTTCAAGAATTAATTTATCCAAGAATTAACAACGTCCAAATTGTCAACATGATACTGCTTTGTGGAGTAAAATTCAAGAATGCTTAGAAGAATATTTTCATAAAAAGATACTGGATGAAGTGCAATTATCAAGGATATTCCATAAATTTTATGGAGTATAGAAGTCAAAACTTAACCAACTGAGTATAATAAAGAATGGAATAACAAAAGAAATCACCATGGATGTGATAGACCGCACAGACAGGTTATTCCAGCAGAATAATAAATAATGGAACCAGGTCCGGCGTAAAACGCACAGACAGGATATTCTAACAGAATAATAATAAAGACGGAACCAGGTCCGGTATAAAACACACTGACAGGATGTTCCAACAGAATAATAATAAAGACGGAACCAGGTCCGGTGCAAAACACACAGACATGATGTTCCAACAGAATAATAATAAAGACGGAACCAGGTCCGGTGTAAAATGCACAGACAGGATATTCCAACAGAATAATAATAAAGACGGAACCAGGTCCGGTGTAAAATACACAGACAGGATGTTCCAACAGAATAATAATAAAGACGGAACCAGGTCCGGTGTAAAACACACAGACAGGATGTTCCAACAGAATAATAATAAAGACGGAACCAGGTCCGGCGTAAAATGCACAGACAGGATATTCTAACAGAATAATAATAAAGACGGAACCAGGTCCGGTGTAAAACACACAGACAGGATGTTCCAACAGAATAATAATAAAGACGGAACCAGGTCCGGTGTAAAACACACAGACAGGATGTTCCAACAGAATAATAATAAAAACGGAACCAGGTACGGTGTAAAACACACAGACGGAATGTTCCAACAGAATAATAATAAAGACGGAACCAGGTCCGGTGTAAAATACACAGATAGGATGTTCCAACAGAATAATAGAAGAATGTCACCAAGTATAGGGTAGACCGCGTAAACAGGTTATTCCAACAGAATAATAAGAAATGGAACAACAATAGTTCTCTTCATGAATAAGAAAGAAGAACACCCCTTACCGTTTTAAAGAAGAGCTGAAATAAGGAAGTAGTTAAGTAGCAGAATACTCTTCTTCTCTCTCTCTATAGTTTCTCTCTATAGTTTCTCTCTCTAGAGTTCAGTGAATTCGTAAGAAATAATGAAGGAATGAGCTGCTATTTATAGAAAAATAGAATGCATAGTAACTAATCCATGAACGGTCCAGATTGATTACTTTAATCTGACGGTCCATATTTAAAGAAAAATCTTTTAAATAAAATATAATATATTCTATTTATAGAATAACTTTAATAAAGTATTCTGTTTTATATAAAATGATGTTTCTATTTTATTACGTTAATAATACGAATAAAATAAAACGTCATTATCGCTAAATAATTTATATTATTAACTGACAATAATTGAATCAAACTGAGTGACTTCTCACATAAGCATTAATAATCAATACAGTGTGCTACTATACAACCACACGTATTACTGTACTTTTACTACCGAGTAGTTCAACAGTATCAATGGTAAAACTTCCGCCGTTATTTTTAATAAAATATTTTTGTCGTTTTCTCAATCCGACAATAATTCTGTTGTGGAGTCCACCAATGATTGTGTCGTTGTACGAATATTCCCTGTTAAAACGAATATTCCCCGACCAATCGAATATTATATAACAACTTGCGTACTTTGCAAAATTTATAAATATTACCCACAACTATAACATTATATCAAATTAACTCCGTAATATTCAAAAATGATATTTATAGAAAATTCATCTTTATTTATAAAAGTTAGGGTCTTACACTATGGGAATTAAATAAGCCAAGCCTAGATAGCATGAAATGTTGAGAGTTCTTTTGTCCCAAAATGAGTGTCCAATTGCCTCATTTCTCAGTTACGTATACTTCAAAAAGGCTAGCCTATGTTCTTCATTTCCTTCCAACTCCCTAGCTCATTATAATGGAGGAGTGGTGATTATGATGAGTTCTAACAACCAATCTAACAACTCATCCATAACCTTCATGCAATCCTTTAACACATGAGTTTGATTCAATGGAAAAACGCAATGTCTGGATTTGGGTTCCTATATAAATAGTAGTTGTGTTTCTTCATTATTATTATTGAGATTTGTCTGAGAATTTGCTAAGTGAGAGTTGAGAGCATTCAAGTAATCTAGAGCTTAGAAGATCATTTGGAGCAAGTTCTTTTCACATTTACAGAGGTATAATCCCATCCCTTGCTTTCCATTTCCAATTTTTATTAACAGAGTTCATAAGTGTTGGAATTTAAAATTTATTGAATTCGTGGAAATGGATGTTAGTATGGTTGGGTATTGATTATATGGTTGTTATATGACCTTACAAGCATGTTTAAAATAATACATGAGTGTTTAGGAATAATTTCATGAGTAATTTTTGTGTTTGGGCTGAACAGTTGCCGAAGCAGACTGTTCCTGGTCTGAACCAGGCACAGCGCAGCTGCGCCGTAATTACACTAGGGCGCAACTGCTGCTGAGTTTTGTTTTGAGCTTCTGTTTTGCAGATTGTTGAAGTAATATGTAGTGTACTAGCATGCAAGCATTCCTTGAGGGTATATATGGCTATATGAGCCTAATGGGGGCATGTTAGACTAGCTTAACTTGATTAAATGAAGTATGTAGCTTAAAAATGGATTTGAGAACTTAATAACGAACTTATTATATATATATGCCGTGTATGTATTCTGACTTTGCAAGCATGATAGTATAACTTAGAAATCCATGAATAAACCTTTAGGTTGTGTTTATATGATTAGAAAGCAAACATGAGCATGTTGAACCTACTAGCAAGCTTTGAATGTGAATATTGTTAAGATACCATGAGGACTAGAATCTGACATTTACAATCATGTTTGATGACACTCTTAGACTTACTCATGTAGTATAAACATATATATGCCATGCTTGTGTATCACATTTCAAGAAAAGCATAAACGAAGCCTATTTTCAACTAAAGCGGTATTAGTTTCACATATATGTTATGAATACTCGTGTGCATGCTTAATATGGGTGTTATAACTATCTTGTATGTTTAGAGAGCAAGCATGATAAGTGTTGTGGTTTCATGACCCTAACTTGTTGAAATAGCTAATTTAGGAATATATTGTTATGAAAAGGAACTTAGATTGATTTGAGAAGCATGAGAGGACCTTTAACATAATATGTGTGAGAGTTTTGGTCAAGTCGGGCAGAAGCCACAAGGCAGCAGCTGAGTCTTGGCATAGCCAGAGGACAGCACAGCTGCGCCGGTCCCATGCTTAGCAATGGCGCAGTTGCGCCGTGCAGCAGTCACAACAGAGTTCTATTTTTGGTCTGATGTTTGAAGCATGCCTACATGATTACTTTAATTATTCTTATATGACTAATGTACTAGTTAATGTGTTAAGAAGCATGCTAAGTGATAGGGTCAAGTGTTGATCATAACTTCCGGATGTTAAGTTCAAAGAATATCTTCAAGAAATCAAGACGTCATTGTATTTGTGATGACTTATAAACTAATTTTGTAACATACGTGCATACTTGTATCATGACAAGCTTGATTAAAGACTATGTTAGCTAATGAACATACCAGTCACACCAGTCGGATGCCTTGATAGTCGCTGAATTCATATATATCAGTTGATTTATATTGAATTGTCGTTCTTATTACAAGAATTATTGATATTCATTACTCATGATATTATTCTGAAACTTTGAACTATCCTAGAAATGACACTTCGATATTTTAAATCTTGTGATATTATATCCTACACCCTTAATGTATGTTACTTGCTGGGCAATTTGTGCTCATCCTTGCTTATTTAAAATCTTTCAGTTAAGGAAGAACATGGAGGTGTCTCTGGAACAGACAAGGGCTAAGGCAAGGCTACCGACTAGCTTGCCCCTTTTATGTTTAAGATTATTATTGTTGTATTAAGACTATGTTTAAACTTAAGTAGGATTATGTAATAGGTCTTTATTCGATGCTATTATGTAATCTATTATGTGCTATAGGTTGCGAGGCTTGGGAGAATAATTATAATAATTCATTGTATATTATTCTAAATTAGATCTTTCGTTGTGAATGTGAAATTTTGGTTATTATGGTAATACTTTGAACACGTGATGAACCGAATTCGGGTGACCAAGTGGAGGTCAGAATTTGGAGGCGTCACATGATGAACAACTGGTATTCTAGTTTCTGACTTCTCAGGTAACTCTTCACTCTTCTTCTTCATTTCCCCTTTCTCAGAACCTTCTTTAAACAAAGCATCTTCAGAACTATTCTCTTCACCGCGCGGCCACGCGGTTTCCTCATGTATAAATGGCACGGGCGCGCCATGTTGAAATTTTGCAGTCTACTTCCCTGACCTTAAAGTTATCACCTGACATTGTTCTTTACCCTCCCTTCTTGGATTAGCCTCTGTTGTACTTGGCAATGTCCCCTGTAGTCTGTTGTTGAGCATACTAGCCATTTGACCCATTTGAGTCTCCAAATTTTTGATAGCTACTGCTTGGCTTTTGATCATTACCTCGGTATTTTCCATGAACTTCATCATCATCTCCTCCATTTTTGACTTCTTCTCTTGCTGAGGTGCAGGTGGTGGATGATGTTGTGGTTGCTGTTGAAATCCTGGAGGGTAAGGTGGCTTTGGAGCATACTGTTGATGAGATGGCTGTGACTGAAACTGGTGTTGTGGTTAAAATTATTGACTTTGTTGATTTTGATTGTTTGACCAGCTAAAATTTGGATGGTTGAGGTTGTTGGAGTTATAGGAATTCTGGATCTGATTCTGATTCTTTTGATAGTTTCTTACATACTGTACCGATTCTGAACTGATTGCACATTAATCGGTTGGATGTAACCCTGCACAAATCTCACATACAAAAGCAACTGTCTTCACTTTACTTTCTGCCAACAAATCAATCTTTTTTGCCATTGATGCCATCTGAGCTGACAACTGTGTGATGGCATCCACCTCTAACACTCCCGCAACTTTAGGCTGTGGCATTCTAGCTGTAGGATTTTTAAAGTCATTTGCTACCATAGTCTCTATAAGATTATAAGCCTCTTCATAACTCTTGACCCATAAGGCTCCTCCTACTGCAGCATCTACAATCGGCCTTGATTTCCATCCCAATCCATTGTAAAATGTATTTATCACCATCCAATCTGGCATTCCATGATGGGGACATTTCCTTAGCATCTCTTTATACCTTTCCCAAGCTTCATATAATGACTCACCCTGCTGTTGTTCAAACTAGGAAATCGCTGTCCTCATTTTAGCAGTCTTAGTCATTAGAAAAAATTTGGCTAAGAACTTTTATGCTAAGTCCTCCCATGTTGTAATAGAACCTGACGGTAAAGAGTGGAGCCAACTTCTAGCCTTGTCCCGTAGAGAGAATGGAAACAGTCTGAGTCTAATTGCATCATCTAACACCCCATTATATTTAAATGTATCACATATCTCTATAAAGCTCAATAGATGCTCATTCGGGTCATCTGCAGCAGCACCTCTAAACTGAACCATATTCTGGACCATTTGTATAGTTCCTGACTTAATTTCAAAAGTGTTGGCTACTATAGATGGACTTACTATGGTCGACTGCAACTCATTAATCTTGGGCATTGAATAATCCCTTAGGGCCCGATGTTCCTCCCTTTGCTCTTCTGCTGCCATACTGGATGATGAAGTTTCAAAATCTACTTATATATTCCTACGTGCTCTCAATCTCCAAGCGCTACTATTGATATTTTCCTGTGTAGGAATCAACTCAGGATGTGATGATCGAGTGCGCATATACTATGCACAAGTACCTGAAATTCAAACAAAAATAAAATAGAAATAAGAATTAGAATAGAATTGTCTAAGTCACACAAATCTAGCTTTAATTGATGACGACAATATTAAAATTAAACGTCTTTCCCCGGCAACGGCGCCAAAAACTTGTTGCGTCCTTTTTGGTTTACAAAATGGACTCTAACTCATGCAAGTATACATGGGTTAACAAGTAGTACAGAGTAAGAAAAGTATCGATCCACAGAGAAAGATGATAAATCTAATTTATCATGCAACAACTTAATCACTATTTTTATATGCTTAAACTATTAATCAATAAATGAATTTATAACTAAATTACTTATCAACACAATAAATAAATATTATTAAGAGGAAGTAATTAAATTTGGAAAGATATGGGATTCTAATATCATCTAATGCTTCATCTAAAATGTAAGCCTCATGCTATATTACTTATTCAATATGGAAAGCTAGTCGAGAGCACATAAGTGAAACATAGCCATTTTTCAGTGAACTATGCCCAATTTACACAAAATCTACAATTGATAGAACTCATGTAATCATCACAAATACTAAACTCACTATATATCTATGTGAATTTATAGTAAATATGATTTAAACTCAAGCTCTCTTAATGACTACAAATGGTGAAACGATATATGTCTATCTGGTTCACAAATCAAAAAGCCTAACATCCATAAGCTATATGAACATATGCCATTATGATCTAATCCGTACATCTATTTCATTTTTAAAATCCATACAAGAAAATAGTATGAATGGTGATCAAGCATTCAATCATTAAGCACAACCATAATGGGAAATTCTGTGTTAAATATTCAATAAAACAATCAGTCATACATATATAGACTATGCATTATAATCCATTAGAATCTCGTAATGGAATTTAGTTCATTTCTGAACCAAAAGCCATTATGGGATTGAAGCAAACCATTAGAAAAAGAAATGCAAACAAAAGATATAAAGAAATGAGATAATCAAATCTGCAAATTCCTGCTACAAGTTCTGTTTCCAAGCTTGTCCAATTCACCCAAAAATCTCCAGAATTGAAAACAAAATTTATTAAGTAATACAGAATAAGAGAAGAGCTAAGATGTAATAATCCTTGCTCAAACCCTCTCTAGAGTAGCTAAAACCTAAGAACAATAATAATGATCATAGAAACACGTCTGGTACCAACCATATCGTTTCAGTTGAGTAAAACACACTCAAATTCAAATTACAAAAAGTCAGCATTTTATAACTGATTAAGACTCACGCGGTCGTGCGATATTGCACTGCATTACGGGCGAGGGCGCAGATGCGCTATGGAGTTGTCTGTCGAGTGTATGGCGCGGGCGCACCAAAGCCCTTTGTTGTTGGAGCGTGGCCGCGCGGCTGCTTAATTTTGTCTCTTTATTTCTATAGCGCGAGCACGCCATGTAGAGCTTGAATAGCAGCGCGGTCTCGCTGCTGCTGCACTTTATCTTCTGCTGTCTTTTGCTTGCTGCTAGCTTGCTCTTCATTTCTTCACTTCTGTACTTCACCATTTCATTGATTCTCCTCACTTGCTCACGTCTAGTTATGCAATCTTCGCTCTAGCTTAATTCCACCATGCCATATTAATGCCATTCCATGCCATCACTTGCCTTTCCATGCTATTCCATGCCATTCCACGCCTTATATTGCTAAAGGGGTTCCATCTACATGTACTGCAAAATAAGCATAAAATGTAAATAAAACATAATAAAACTACTTAAGTTGAGCATAATTCTCATGAGTTGGTAGCCAATAAGTAGGTATAAAACCTACTTATCAGGTCCCAAACCGGAAAACCTGCCTCTTTGGTGATCAAAAGTATCCACCTCTGAAGGATCTCTGCCCAAATGCTGGATGAAAAAATGTGCCCGGTCCAACTGTAGGGTGAAACTGTCAATCTTTGTCAAATAAGGTAGATCTCAGACACAGGTCATCCAATCTGTCATTATCTCGGATCCAGGAACCATATTCCCCATGAACTGAGTGGCGCGGGTCTGGGCTCCAATGGTACGAGGGGACCACCAGCAGTATAATGCCTCCTGAGTAAACGGACCCTCTAACAAAGTGTAGCTGTCAATACCCATCAATAGGATGTCATCGACAGGCGACTGCAACACAGACCAATAACACCTGGCAGGAGGCAAGATCGGTACACGAATCTCTCCTGTGGTGCTCCTCATAGCACACTCTCCTAAATAGAGCTCCCATCCTCCATCTGTGAAGAGAGGAATCCGGCGGGTGGACATCACATACTCGACACCAGTCGGGTATCCATCCTCAAATCCAACTGTCAAATGGTCCCCAGAATAGGGAACCCAAGCGATGGCATCAGCTATCAACAACTCCAACTGTAAGTGACAATGGGTGAAACCCTCATCTACAGGAACCTCCGCCAAAATGGAGTGATGCCATCACCGTCCTCGTGGATAGGAATTTAAACATAGCACACTAATAGGACGCAAATAAGGGAGTCTCTCATAGGCCCAAAACTGACAACACAAAGGCAAACATCTGCTGTCAGTCAACACTCTTAACATGTACATGAGAAATCAAAAGGGAATACTCACCAGCAGAAACGGGTAAAATCCTAGCCAAGCCTCTGTCAAGCCCTGCAAACGCATGCGCATTCCCCTGAGGAAGTAGGCAAAGGTGTAGGAGCCCCAATCATACTCTCCAATATGGTTCACCTCCCGGGTGGTGCTGATCAAAGCGAATGACACCATAGAAGAGTGTCTGCTATGAAATAACCCCTGATAATAACCAATAACAATCGCCGAAGAATGCGATCCCTGACTCTCACATCAGCGGGTATGGGCTCACTCAACAGCCCACTCATAGCATTTACGCTCAAAGGACCCGTACGGACGGTCCTACCCTTGAGCACCTCAGCCGGAACTCCTAGAAAAGATCTAACAACATTCGGGGTAATGTTCGCCGTACATGGCACTGGCGCCCCTCCAAACTCCATACTGGTGATAAACTTCTAATCCATCAGCGTCATCAGCACCTCACAATCCAACAAATAGAGAGACTGAGTGTGACGCCCCCAAAATAGGTATACATCACCTATTCTGAGTCGCCAAATACATGGTACATAAATAACTACAACATCATTACTACAATTGTCGTACAAAATACGACAACACATAAATTGTGAGTTTAAATACAAATATTGTCTTCTAGACAATATTCGCACTCAAATAAGTCATTATTACAATTATTAAAATACTATTTTACAAAATAGTGAGGACTACTAACACAACTGACTGGAAACATCACTCCACACCCCCGACTAGTTCCCGCTATATTCTCGCCTCTTGCGAAAAATGGAACAAAAAAGAAAAGGGTGAGCTCAATTAGCCCAGTAAAAAATATTATAACTAAGATAATATACAACAAATTGTCATTAGTCTTCAACAAGGAAAAATCAGATAAAATATAATAGACAACAAGTTTTAGATCAACAACTGCAGCGGAAACAACAATCCATTAGAAGAGTCAAGTAGAGAATGAATTTTACTATCTTCTAAGATTTAAAAGTTCATCATCAATATTTTATCCCTGTAACAACAATCAATATACATCTTGAATCAAATATTCATCTTTGCACTACAGGCCAAAGATATTCATTTGTATCACCAGTTGGTCATATTCATCTAAACACCTATTCATCTTTGCACTACGGGCCAAACATATTCATCAGTTAATCATTCATCTTTGCACTACAGGCCAAAGATATTCAGTAATATCATCATTTAGGGCTGAGGATAATGAAAAATATTTTAAAAAATAAATCCAGTGAGATAAAAGGACAAAGATTAGAGATTCGTACTTTAGATAATCCAAGTTTAAAAATGCTCCAAAATATATCATAGTGGAGTAAAATTCAAGAATAAAGATCAAAACATGAAAACAATCAAAGATAGTAACCATAATAGACATCTTGGACAAAGAAGAGAAAATTTTATTTTTCTATGAATAGTGTCGTATTCGTGAATAGTGTCGTATACGTGAATAGTGCCGTATACGTGAATAGTAACCCCGACACAAAAAGGTAGAAATTCCATAATAAAATTCATATCAATATTTCGACATAATGATATTAAAGGAAATAATATCATTTACGAAGAAAATAACATCCCTTACCTCAAAAGAATCGTACTTCCGGCTGAAATATCAAGTATAAGGCTGAAGGAAACTTAAACTGAATATCAACTCTCAAAGTATTTACTCACAAAATACACTCGATAATATAGAGAGAGAAAACTTATGAATTCTGGTGTGATTTTTAATTCTAACCTAAGAACCTATTTATAGGAATATGCTTAGAACGCTAAAGCAGACTAAATTAATAAAATAATATTATTATTTTTTTCTTTACGCATGCCAAGACCAAGACCATTTGAGCATTCCATTCATGAAAAATCTCAGCACATGTTTCCACAAAAAAACAAATGTGGGTCCCACCCATAATTATTTTATTTTCCTAAACTTCAATAATTCATAATAAATAGCTCTTTTATCAGAAAAATTCGAATCGCATGCCCTTTATATAGGAAATTTAATTCTCTACAACTTTTTAGAAGAAAACTTTTCCAAATTCTAAACAGAAAATGTCTGAAATCCACATACGGATGATTTCTAATACATCTATTCTGACAAAATACTGATAAAATACCTCAGCATTTATTCTTTCATTTATATCCATATAAAATAAATATTTCCTTATCCATCCATATAAAATAAATATTTTTTTATCATATAAATCAATAATTAATTATTCATAAATAATATTAAAGAATCACAATTATGTCAACCAGGTCATTCCCAGGAAAGAGGGGGGCTTTTCGATAAGGATTTCTTCTTACTAGCGTACAATTAAGTGACCAAATCTCTCTTTAGACAGAACATCCTTAAACATTGCCAATAATGCTATCTAATAATATTATTCAAATAATATGAATTATTGATCTGATAATAGAAAATACTGTGCAGTGACAATTATTGAAACAATAATAATATAAAATATCAACGTAGCAATTATTGAATTAATAAAATAAAATATTGAACAGTAATTACTGCAACAATTATTGAGTAGTGCCTTCTTTCGTAAGGATCAATAATTTAACAATACTGTGCAATACCATGTGCTACTGTGCAATCACGCGTATTATTGTACTTTAACCACCGGGTATTCCAACAGTGTTAACGGTAACAACTACGTCGTTATTTATAAAAATTCAAACTTGTCGTTTTTTTCATCCAACCGTTTTCCATTATGGGACCACAAATGACTGCGCCATCGTACAAATATTCCCCGACACCAAGAATATTTCACGACCAAACAAATATTCCCCGACAACAATGAATATTTTATAACCACTTACTTATTTTGCAAAATTTACACATTTCACCCATAACCAAAGCATTATATCAAATTAACACCTTATTATTTAAAAATAATAATTCGAGGAAATTCGATTTTATTTATGAATAAGTTGGGGTCTTACAACCTCCTCTCCTTATGAAATTTTATCCTCAAAATTGACATATGTACATGGTGGTTTGAAAAGGTGAGGGTACCTCGCTTTCATTTCTGATTCCAACTCCCAAGTCATTTTCTCAATAGCACGGTTCCTCCATAAAACCTTAACTTGTGGTATAACCTTGGTGCGCAGGACATGCTCTTTTCTATCCAAGATCTTAACAGGTACCTCCTTGTATGTTTAATCTTCGGCTATCTTGTCTGGTTCTAACTCAATAATGTGGTTCGGGTCTTTCACATATTTACGAAGCATAGATATGTGAAAAATATTATGAACGCGAGACATGCTTGGAGGTAATGCGAGTCTATAGGCCACATTTCCTATTCAGTCAAGAATCTCAAATGGACCAACAAATCGTGGATTGAGCTTTCCTCTTTTTCCGAATCTTGTAACTCCCTTCCATGGAGTAATACGTAACAATACATGATCCCCAATATTAAATTCTACATCCTCCCGATGAAGATTTGCATAACACTTTTGTCGATCATGTGCCATTTGTATACGTTGTCGGATCATTTGGATCTTCTCTGCAGTCATATGTACCAATTCTGGTCCCAACAATGTTGCTTCACCCACCTCGTCTCAGCATACTGGAGAACGACATTTTCTTCCATATAACGCCTCGAATGGAGCTATGCCTATACTTGCTTGATAACTGTTATTGTAGGAGAATTCCACCAATGGTTAATACTTATCCCAACTCCCTTTGAAATCTAGGACATAGAGTCTTAATAGATCTTTAAGAGTTTGAATAGTTCTTTCTAATTGCCCGTCCGTTTGAGGATGGTATGTCAAACTAAATCGTAAATCCGTGCCCATAGCTTTCTACAAGCTAACCCAAAATCGTGAAGTGAATCTTGGATCACGATCCGAAACTATGGATATTGGCATGCCATGCAATTTCATAATCTCATTCACGTACATACGAGCAAGACGTTTAAGGGAATAAGTCTCCTGTATAGGCAAGAAATGAGCAGACTTGGTTAATCTATCAACAATGACCCAAATCGCATCTATGCCTTAAGAAACCTTGGGAAGACCCGTAACGAAATCCATAGTAATGTGTTCCCACTTCCATTTCAGAATCTCAGGTGGTTGCAATGGACCCTTTGGCACTTGATCCTCCGCATTTACACGTTGACAAGTTAAACACCTCGAGATAAACTCCGCAATCTCTCTCTTCATATTGCTCCACCAAAATGTATGTCAAAGATCATGATACATTTTGGTACTCCCAATATAGATTGCAAACGGTGTGTTGTGTGCCTCCATCATGATTCTATGCTTCAAGTCAGAATTGTTAGGAACATAAAGTTTGGAGTTGACTCGAAGTATTCCTTCTTCATCGATTCTTGCTTCTAGAATAACACATTCTTGCACTTTCTTCTTCATACGCATCAGCTCCAAGTCCGTAGCTTGAGCAGTTTTAACTTTATCGATTAAAGTCGGTTCTACTCGTATATTTGATATCATCACGTGGGTACTTGGAGTCTTTAACTCTATCTTCATCCTTTGCAAGTCATACAAAATGGGCCTTTGCATTGACAATATTGCACTCGTACCCGTATATGATCTTCTACTCAATGCGTCAGCTACTACGTTCGCTTTTCCAGGATCGTATTGGATGGTATGATCATAATCTTTCAATAACTCAAGCCAACGTCGTTGCCGCATGTTGAGTTCCTTTTGGGTGAAGAAATATTTAAGGCTCTTATGATTCGTATAAATCTCCACTATCTCCCCATACAGGTAGTGTCTCCAGATCTTCAACGCGAAAACGACTGCTACCAACTCCAGATCATGAGTAGGATAATTCCTCTCATATTCTTTGAGTTGTCACGAGGCATAGGGTATGCCTTTCCCATGTTGCATGAGAACACACCCTAACCCTTTGCCTGAAGCATTGCTGTAGATAACAAATCCATCCGAACCAGATGGTATTGTCAGAATATTACCGAAATGAGTCTCCTCTTGAGCTCTTGGAAACTCTTCTCGCATTCCTCGCTCCATACGAATTTTGTATCTTTCCAAGTCAGCTGAGTTAACGGAGTAGCGATTCTAGAAAATCCTTCCACGAATCTCCGATAATAACCAGCTAAGCCCAGAAAGCTACGTACTTCAGTCACTGACTTCGGTTTCTCCCAACTTTATATTGCTTCTATCTTCGCCGGGTCAACAGATACTCCATGTTTTGACACCACCTGCCCAAGGAATACTACTTCCTCAAGCCAGAACTCGCATTTCTTCAGCTTGGCATATAGCTTGTTGTCACGAAGCCTTTGCAGTACCAGCTTCAAATGGTGCTCATGATCTTCATGGCTTTTGGAATAGATGAGGATGTCATCAATAAAGATAACAACGAACTGATCCAAATATTCCTTAAACACACGGTTCATCATATCCATGAAAGCAGCAGGAGCATTAGTCAATCCAAAAGAGACCGAGTTCTGAAGGCAGTCTTCGAAATATCCTCAGTTTTAATCTTTAGCTGATGATATCCAGAATGAAGATCGATCTTTGAAAAGAATTGTGCTCCTTGTAACTGGTCGAACAGTTCATTAATGCGAGGTAGCAAGGTAGCGAGGTAGCGAATACCTATTCTTGATGGTGACATGGTTTAATTCCCGATAGTCGATACAAAGTCGCATACTCCTGTCTTTCTTCTTTACGAATAAAATAGGAGCACCCCAAGGAGATGTACTAGGATGAATGAAACTGATGTCTAACAACTCCTATAGTTGAACCTTTAACTCCTAAAGTTCAATAGGAGCCATTCGATATGGAATTTTAGAAATGGGCTTTGTACCAGGTTCATGGTCAATAAAGAATTCAATTTCACGTTCTGAGGGTAGACCGGGAAGTTCTTCAGGAAATACGTCAGGAAATTCACTAACAATAGAAATATTATTCAAATATGACGTATTTTTGTTCAAGTCCGTGATATGGGCTAAGAAAGCTTGACATCCATTTTTTTAATAAATGAATAGCTTTATGGCTTGATATGACAGTGATTGACTTTAGTGATTTGGTTGCTTGAATTAACATAACAGGTTGGTTAGGAATATGAAAACTAACAACCTTACGAAAATAATCAATTTTGGCATGATGAATAGTTAACCAATCAATCCCTAAAATCAAATCAAATGCAACTTTTTTTAAAGAAATAAGATTGACAGGTAATGTGATGGTACCAACTTGGATCAAGCAAGATTTATAAACAGTAGATGTATTGAAAGTTTCTCCTAACGGAGTCTCAACAGATAAGTCAAAGTCTAATTTCTCTATAGTCAAGTTTAAATGTTGAGAACAAGCAGGAGAGATAAAAGAATGGGTAGAACCGGTATCTAATATGGTATAAACTTCGCAAGAGTTTATGAATAGCTTACCCGTGATCACCTCGTTCGGGTTCCTAGCGTTTTGTCCAGTCACGACAAACGCTCTTCCAGGAACTGCTGACTTTGACTTGTCCGGAATAGCCTTCAGAGTCACCATTCCCGCTGGACCTTGTTTCGCTACAAGACAATCTCTAGCTATATGACCTTCCTTTCTATAGTTATAACACACCTTGGATTGTTGTGGGCAGTTTGGACTGATATGTCCCTCTTTCTCGTATTTGTAATAAAAGACCGGTGATCGTTCTCCTCCCCTAAAAACAGTTGATATTTGTGCTGACATCTTCACGTTATCATTATTGTACCTTCTCTCTTTGAAATCTCTCCCCGACTCGTTTATTCTACTATCATGGCCACGATTACCGTCAGAGTGGTTACCGCTTTTGTCCGAATGTTTTCCTCCCCGCTAGATTTCATTGCTCCGATGATTGCTGCCACCGGTATGACCTTAGTTGTGGTCCGTCGATTGAACATACTCATTATCTCGCTCTAATAATTGAGCCATGTTTACAACATCTGAATATAAAGAAAATTTATGAGAGATAAGATATTACCGAATCTCGGGTTTTAGACCTCTCAGAAACATCCGTGTCATTCGTTCTTCATTCTCTACCAAATGAGGTGTAAACTTGGATAACTCTACGAACTTCGCCTCGTACTGGGACACCATCATGTTGTTTTGTTCCAATCTGATAAATTTTACCTCCTTCATATGACAAATACTTTCAGGAAAGTACTTATCATTGAATAATTTCTGAAACGTTTCCCAAGACATGTTGAGTGCGGCAGGCTGGGTACGTTTCACAGATCCCCACCAGTAATCTGCCTCACCACGGAACATAAAGGTGGCGAATAGAACCTTCTGTTCCTCCGTGCATCCCAAGACATCAAATATTTTGATAATTTGTTTAACCCATGTCTCCGCCTTGATTGGATCCGGCTTTCCTATAAATTCTGGTGGTCCTAACTCTTTAAACTGCTTGGTTGTGACAAGCCGCGCGTTGTTATCATTTCCACCCATATTTTGTACACGAGTCTCCCTTATCTGATTTTGTATGAACTGCAAAAAGCTTCTAAACATTTTATCATTCATCGTTTGTTCGGTAGTGTTGTTTATAGGAGGAATATTGTCTTCCTGTTGCACGTTCCCCTGGTTGGTGATTAAAGGTGTCTCCACGGTCTCATTCACTCTATTGTTAACATTCTCAGCTGCCATTCTCAAATACTGCCATAAAACAAGGGTTAATTAAAGAAATTGACATACCACATAATGTAGCGCCCCCAAATCTGGGTATCTTCCAACCCGATAGATGGTGCAATATTGTACAACATTCATGTATTCATTCAATTGAAAAGTCTCAAAGAATGAATATAACTTCTATATATTAAAGTAATATTTATAATTTCCTAGGTTCTATACCCATTACAAAGGTTCTTTGTCATAATATCAGTTGCATTACAACAATAGACCTATACTATTACAAGGCAGCTTAACAATCTGCCTTAGCTTTTCCTTTATCTCTTTTTGATCCTTCGGGACGTTCAGTCTTAGCTTCATTCATATGGTTCAAGCAAGAGTGAGCATGGCTAGCTCAGCAAGTATAACAATTCAATAACAACATGCTTGACCCATACGAATCGTATATCTTCAATAACTGAACAATAGTTATGAAGTACTATTGATAATTCAAAATAGCACTTCATCTTTTCTTTCAAAATGTTCTACAATAACAACAATATTTAGTTAAAACATTCACTCCGGTCAAAGACCTTGAGTATTCATTCTTTATTGAAAAGGACAACCCGGAACGAATTCCGTAAGCCCGATATTACTTGCGAGCACTTCTAGGTGATCAGCCTATTGTACTCTATGTTGATCAACACTACATCCATTAAACGTATGTACGTTTAATCATTTGGCAACCTCACGTGCCTATCGTTTTACCGACAAAACATTTGTTTAACATTTCAGTCTTCTTTTGAAAACCATATCAAGTAGTTGACAAAAGATAGCAACATTTGATAATACAAGAGTAGATTATCAAGTCTAGCCAAAGGGAAATTGGCTTTATCTTCAACATACCTCAATTCATGCAAAAGGATACATGAATCTTAAACTTGTTCAGATTGAACTGGAACAAGAGTTAGAATACTTGCCTTTAGCGTCTGCTACCGTATATTAACTTTATGTTTAAGTCTTCAAGTCCCTACAATACATGATCACATAATGCCTTACATTAGGTCACATATAATCAAGTATGTATATGACTATATCTTACCTTTCTTCTCAATCTAATTGTGTATTAGATTCAGTTACTATTCATTTCGGTTTATCATTACCATTGCATTTACCCCTGACTAGGATATCTTAACCTTTACATTACATTCCTTAAGGTTTAACAAAGTTAAATATTGTTACATTATCGTCCTTAAGTTATATTTACTTTCCATCAATTTAGGTTTTCTTTTCTTTGTACATAGAAACCTTTCTTTCTATCGTTGTTCTGAGACTGGTGCTGCGGCGCCGGTCCTATACCTACATCTCGCGCTGTGGCGCGAGCCTTATCCTAGCATGTCCCGGACTTGGCGCTAGGGCGCGAGTCCTTATGTAATGGGCCACGCTGCGGCACCACTCTCTAGAAGGTCTTGTACTATGCATGGCGCTGGGGCGCCGGTCATTTGCCTTAGGTTGGCGCCGCGGCGCCAACTCTGTGCACCAGATAACAATTTCAGTTTTGAAATTTTGTGAACTTCCCGGACGCATAACTTCTTCATTATAAGTCCGAATTGGCTCGTTCAAAAGCCTACGGTTCACAAATTATGTAATCTACATGATCATCCAAGAATTTTATCTATTTGACTTTGTTTGCTAAAAATTCACCTATTGGTTCATTTTTAACGAAAACGATAAACGTTCGTTAACGTTCAACGCTCGTTTCTTCGTTCTAAGTCGGAATCCGGTCATTTTTGAGTCCACAACTCTTAAATGCCAAATATGACTTAACTCCATTGTAAAATAATGATTCCGTGATCAAACACAAAATTTGACTTCCATTCCGAGAATTTTACGAATTCGACGATTGTCGTCCAACTGTGCAATTTCTGGCAAATCTTCCTTCTTATGATTTGTTCAACATTACAAATGAAGTCCATTCTTCATGTGAACATCTCAACATACTTATTACAACAACTTATGTTCATTGTTGGATTTTAACTTATTCTTCATGAGCTTATAACTTGTCAATTTATAACTACTTAAGATTTCATTGTTAATGACTTATGACAATTTAAGTTTCTTAAACATCATTTCTTATATGTTCTTAACATATAACTTGACTTAGGTATACATGATACATATGATCATATAAATTCTTTTACCTTCATATCAATTCTTTTCATAACTCCTTATAAGTTCATATTATCTTCACATAAGTTTATAACTTATGTTAGCTTAAATGACTTATTACCAACTTATGTGGCTTAAGTCCATGACTTACATATTCTTCTTGCTTCTTATCATTCATGTTTCTTAATCCATCTTTTCTTATCAACCTATCATGGTAGAGATAGAAAATAATTGGAGAAGAAGTCTTACCCTTTTGAAGTCTTGGTAAGGTAGCTTTCTCCTTCTTCTTACTTATGGAATGACTTATGTGTAGCTTATTCTCTCTAACACTTAAGCACTTTAGTAGTCTAGATTATTTGAACAACCAACAAATGGCTTGTAAGCTTCCTCTATTTATAGAAATTACCAAGCTAGGGTAGTTTAGTCATTAAACCATCCCACCTCCTTAAGCCACCTCCTTACTATTCATTACTTGACTAACACAACACTTATCCTATACTTGGTCATTACTCATTTAACTTGGTCATTACTCTTAATACTTGGTCATTACTCTTACTACTTGGTCCCTACATTAACTTTGTAACCATATATTAACCATATTGATATGGTTTGCCCCATGGGTCAACCCATTCATTGGACTCTAGCTTGGGCTTGGATTAAATTAATCCTTGGGCTTTGCATTAATAAACACTAGCTTATTCATTAATCAATTATTGGGCCTCTTCCTTTAATTCACTTGGACTTATATTAATTCTTAACAATCTTTCCAAGTCCATTAATATTTCTTAATACATATACTCCTAGTTTATGTATTATTTTCGTATTCTAATTCCTATAGAATTTATTTACGAAATTTCATCCTTCATACAACTCATATAATTCTTCATATTATACTCATTTCCATTTCTTTGTAAAATACATAAGTATCATATCATTATTACATATTCATTACTATTTCGCCTTCCTTAACGTTTATAATTTAAGTCCACAAGCGAAATATCGTTTTTTTCCATAACTAGATTTTTATTACATAATCCATCTCACCTTATTATTCCATCATTACGTATTTCTCGAAAATCCAAAATTATATCCTGAGCAAATACCGATGAATAGTGTTTTTCAGAAAGTTTCTCGAAAAACTTTTATTTTCGTCTTGGAAATTCAAACACTTTAATTCATCCACGTAACTCAAATACTAAGACATTCTAACATCAATAGGTTATACAAAGACAACCATCTTGATAACACATAGAATAGGATTTTATTATTATTTAAATTAATAAAATCATTTTACAATAAAATCTGAGTTTCTCGGTCGTTACATTCTTCCCCCCTTATAAAGATTCTGTCCTCAGAATCTCGTCTTACTTTAATCAAATAGATGAGGAAAATTTTTCTTCATCTTTTCTTCTAGTTTTCACGTTACTTCTTCAGCATCGTGGTTCCTCCATAATACCTTCACTGATGGTATTACCTTGTTCCTCAGAATTTGTTCCTTTCTATCAATGATTTGCATCGGCAACTCTTCATACGTTAAGTCTTTCTCGATATGAATTGGCTCATACTCGATTACATGCTTATAGTCCGGCTTATATGGACGTAATACAGATACATGAAACACGTTATGTATCCGCTCTAGGGCTGGAGGTAATGCTATCATATAAGCTACCTCTCCCACCCGTTTTAGCACCTCAAAAGGTCCTATAAACCTTGGACTTAACTTTCCTTTCTTTCCAAAACGTATCTTTCCTTTCCAGGGAGATACTTTTAGAAACATATATGAACCCACTTCAAACTCTCGACTTAGTCTATGTGAGTCCGCATACTTTTTCTGTCTGTCCTGAGCTGTGACGAGACGCATCCGAATTAACTTTACCACCTCCGCTGTCTGCTGCACCAATTCTGGTCCTAGCATACGACGTTCTCCCACCTTATCCCAACACAAAGGTGTTCTTCATTTTCTTCCATACAAAGCTTCGTACGGTGGCATGCTTATGCTTGCATGATAACTATTGTTATACGCAAACTCTACTAGTGGTAGGTGATCATCCCAACTACCCTTGAAATCCATTACGCAAGACCTCAACATGTCTTCTAACGTCTGAATTATTCTCTCGCTCTGCCTGTGACGCCCCCAAAATAGGTATACAACACCCATTCTGAGTCGCCAAATACATGGTACAGAAAGCAAACTACAACTTCAATAATACAATTGTCGTGCAAAATACGACAACACATACTGTGAGTTTAAATACAAATATTGTCTTCTAGATAATATCCACACTCAAATAAATCCTCATTACAATTATTCAAACACTATTTTACAGAAATAGTGAGGACTGCTAAAACATCTTTCTAGAACCATCACTCCATACCCCGACTAGTTCCTGCTATGTTCTCACCTCCTGAGAAGAAAAATGGAACAAAAAGGAAAAGGGTGAGCTCAACTAGCCCAGTAAAGAATATTATGACTAAGATAATATACAAACAAATTATCGTTAGTCTTCAACAGGGAAAAATTTTGATAGAATATAATCGACAACAAGTTTTAGATCAACAACTGCAGCGGAAACAGCAAACCATTAGAAGAGTCAAGTAGAGAAAGAATTCTACTATCTTCTAAGATTTAAAAGTTCATCATCAATATTTTATCCCTGTAACATCAATTAATAATCATCTTTATCCAAATATTCATCTTTGCACTACAGGCCAAAGATATTCATTTGTATCACCTGTCGGTCATGTTCACCTCAACACCTGTTCATCTTTGCACTACAGGCCAAAGATATTCATCAAGTAATCATATATCTTTGCACTACAGGCCAAAGATATTCAGTAATATCATCATTTAGGACTGGGGATGATGAAAAATATCTTAAAGAGAACGAATCTAGTGAGACAGAAGGACAAATATTAGGGATTCGTATAACAGTTTATCCAAGATCAATAATACTTCATAATAATCAATTGTGAAGCAGAATTCAAAAATAAAGATCAAAACATGGATACAATCAAAGATAGTAACCATAATAGACATCTTGGACAAAAAGGGAAAATTTTATTTTTCGGTGAATAGTGCCGTATTCGTGAATAGTACCGTATACGTGAATAGTGCCGTATACGTGAATAGTAACCCCGACACAAAAAGTTCCAAATTTGATAAAAACTCATATCAATATTTCAGCATAATGATATTGAAGAAAATAATATCATTTAAGAAGAAAATAATATCCCTTACTTCAAGATATCAGTACTTCTGGTCGAAATACCGGTATAAGGCTAAAAGAAACTTGCTCTGATGAATAGAAACTCTCAAAGTATCTAAATACTCACAAAATACACTCAATAATCTAGAGAGAGAAAGAGAGAAAACTTGTTTCTGGTGTGATTTTCAAATCTAACTTAGCCCTCTATTTATAAGAAAATTTTGGTAGGTTTGACCTGCAACCTGATGGCTTTACCTGCTACTATT
Organism: Panax notoginseng; assembly: GCA_016801055.1. Lineage (NCBI taxonomy): Eukaryota > Viridiplantae > Streptophyta > Magnoliopsida > Apiales > Araliaceae > Panax > Panax notoginseng. The sequence goes on from CM029015.1 coordinate 112,990,104, forward strand.
CCCACCCACCACATTTGAAATATAATTCAGCACATTTCTTCACCAACCACAAGTGGGGCCCACCAATTCTAGAATTTTCCATCAAAATGATAAACTCCAAAAATTCAACAATTTCTGAACCAGTTATCTTGTAAAATTCATAATAAATCATACGTTCATTTTTAACGGTTCAAAATTTGTGGGCATATACTCAACTTATATATGTATAACATATCCAAAAATTACCACGATCCAACGGTCGGATTAAAAATTATAATCCCCGCAAAATATCTCAAAAACCCTGATTTTTAATACCTCTATTCTGACAAAAATACGGATAAAAATCTCAACATTAACTCCTTCATGTTTAACCACAAAAATATATTCCTCATTTATATCCACATAAAATAAATATTTTCTTATCATATGAATCAATAATTAATTATTCACAAATAATATTACAGAATCACATTTATGACAACCAGGCCGTTCCCAGGAAAGAGGGGGCTTTCCAATAAGGATTTCTCCTTACTGGCGCGCAATTAGATGACCAAACCTCTCCTTAGACAGAACTTTCTAGACATTGCCAATAATGTTATCTAATAATATTATTCAAATAATATGAATTATTGATCTGATAATGGAAAATACTGTGCAGCAACAATTATTGAAACAACAATAATATAAAATATCAACGCAACAATTATTGAATCAATAAAATAAAATATTGAACAATAACTACTGTAACAATTATTGAGTAGTGCCTTCTTACGTAAGAATCAATAATTGGTGCAATACCGTGTGCTACTGTATTTTAACCACCGGGTATTCCAACAGTATTAACGGTAACAACTACGCCGTTATTTATAAACAACTTATACTTGTCGTTTTCTTCATCCAATCGCTTTTCGTTATGGGGCCCACACAAGGCTGTGCCGTCGTACGAATATTCCCCGACAGCAAGAATATTCCACGACCAAACGAATATTTCCCGACAAAATGAATATTTTATAACCACTTGCTTATTTTGTAAAATTTGCACATTTCACCCATAACCAAAGTATTATATCAAATTAACTCCTTATTATTCAAAATAATATTTAAAGAAAATTTGATTTTATTCATTAATAAGTTGGGGTCTTACAACCTCCCCTCCTTATGAAATTTTGTCCTCGAAATTGACGTACGTACCTGATGTTTCAAAAAGGTGAGGATACCTCGCTTTCATTTCTGATTCCAACTCCCAGGTCATTTCTTCAATAGCATGGTTTCTCCACAAAACCTTAACTTGTGGTATAACCTTCGTGTGTAGGACATGCTCTTTCCTATCCAAGATCTTAACAGGTACCTCCTCGTACGTTAAATCTTCAGCTATCTCGTCTGGTTCTAACTCAATAATGTGGTTCGGGTCTTTATCATATTTACGAAGCATAGATATGTGAAAAACATTATGAACACGAGACATGCTTGGAGGTAATGCGAGTCTATATGCCACATTTCCTATTCGCTCAAGAATCTCAAATGGACCAACAAATCTTGGATTGAGCTTTTCTCTCTTTCCAAATCTTGTAACTCTCTTCCATGGTGCAACACGTAACAATACATGATCTCCAATATTAAATTCCACGTCCTTCCGATGAAGATCCGCATAACTCTTTTGTCGATCCTGTGCCGTTTGTATACGTTATCGAATCGTTTGGATCTTCTCTGTAGTCATGCGTACCAACTCTGGTCCCAACAATGTTGCTTCACCCACCTCGTCCCAGCATACTGGAGAACGACATTTTCTTCCATACAACGCCTCGAATGGAGCCACACCTATGCTCGCCTGATAACTGTTGTTGTAGGAGAATTCCACCGATGGTAGGTACTTATCCCAACTCCCTTTGAGATCTAGGACACAAAGTCTTAATAGATCTTCAAGAGTTTGAATAGTCCTCTCTGATTGTCCGTCCGTTTGAGGATGGTATGCCGAACTGAATCGTAAATCCGTGCCCATAGCTTTCTGCAAGCTAACCCAAAATCGTGAAGTGAATCTTGGGTCACGATCCGAAACTATAGATACTGGCATGCCATGCAATCTCACAATCTCGTTCACATACATACTAGCAAGACGTTCAAGGGAATAAGTCACACGTATCGGTAAGAAATGAGCGGACTTGATTAATCTATCAACAATAACCCAAATCGCATCTATAGAGAAACCTTGGGAAGACCCGTAACAAAATCCATAGTAATGTGTTCCCACTTCCATTTCAGAATCTCAAGTGGTTGCAATGGACCCTTTGGTACTTGATGCTCAGCTTTTACACGTTGACAAGTTAAACATCTCGAGATAAACTCCGCGATCTCTCTTTTCATATTGCTCCACCAAAATGTATGTCAAAGATCGTGATACATTTTGGTACTCCCAGGATGGATTGCAAACAGTGTGTTGTGTGCCTCCATCATTATTCTATGCTTCAAATCAAAATCGTTAGGAACACAAAGTCTGGAGTTGACTCGAAGTATTCCTTCTTCATCGATTCTTGCTTCTGGAATAGCACCTTCTTGCACTTTCTTCTTCATACGCATCAGCTCCATGTCCGTAGCTTGAGCAGTTTTAACTTTATCGATTAAAGTCAGTTCTACTCGTATATTTGATATCATCATGTGGGTACTTGGAGCCTTCATCTCTATCTCCATCCTTTGCAAGTCATACAAAATGGGCCTTTGTGTTAACAACATTGCACTCGTACCCGCGTATGATCTTCTACTCAATGCGTCAGCTACTACGTTCGCTTTTCCAGGATGATATTGGATGGTATGATCGTAATCTTTCAACAGCTCAAGCCAACGTCGTTGCCGCATGTTGAGTTCCTTTTGGGTGAAGAAATATTTGAGGCTTTTATGATCTGTATAGATCTCCACTTTCTCCCCATACAGGTAGTGTCTCCAGATCTTCAACGCAAAAACGACTGCTGCCAACTCCAAATCATGAGTAGGATAATTCCTCTCATATTCTTTGAGTTGTCGCGAGGCATAGGCTATGACTTTCCCATGTTGCATGAGAACACATCCTAACCCTTTGCCTGAAGCATCGCTGTAGATAACAAATCCATCCGAACCAGATGGTATTGTCAGAACAGGTGCCGAAATGAGTCTCCTCTTGAGTTCTTGAAAACTCTTCTCACATTCCTCACTCCATACGAATTTTGTATCTTTCCGAGTCAGCTGAGTTAACGGAGTAGCGATTCTAGAAAATCCTTCCACAAATCTCCGATAATAACCAGCTAAGCCCAGAAAGCTACGTACTTCGGTTATCGACTTCGGTTGCTCCCAACTTTGTATGGCTTCAATCTTCGCCGGGTCGACAGATACTCCATGTTTTGACACCACGTGCCCAAGGAATGCTACTTCCTCAAGCCAGAACTCGCATTTCTTCAATTTGGCATATAGCTTATTTTCACGAAGCCTTTGCAGTACCAGCTTCAAATTGCGCTCATGATCTTCACGGCTTTTGGAATAGATGAGGATGTCATCAATAAAGACAACAACGAACTGATCCAAATATTCTTTGAATACACGGTTCATCATATCCATGAAAGCAGCAGGAGCATTAGTCAATCCAAAAGACATTACTAAGAATTCATAATGCCCGTACCGAGTTCTGAAGGCAGTCTTTGGAATATCCTCAGTTTTAATCTTCAGCTGATGATATCCAGAACGAAGATCGATCTTTGAAAAGAATTGTGCTCCTTGCAACTGGTCAAATAGGTCATCAATACGAGGTAGCGGATACCTATTCTTGATAGTGACATGATTCAATTCTCGATAGTCGATACAAAGTCGCATACTCCCGTCTTTCTTCTTTACGAATAACACCGGAGCACCCCAAGGAGATGTACTAGGACGAATAAAACCGATGTCCAACAACTCCTGTAGTTGGACTTTTAACTCCTGAAGTTCAATAGGAGCCATTCGATATGGGGTTTTAGAAATGGGCTTTGTACCGGGTTCAAGGTCAATAAAGAATTTAACTTCACGTTCTGGGGGTAGACCAGGAAGTTCTTCAGGAAATACATCGGGAAATTCTCTAACAATAGAAATATTATTCAAATCTGACTTGTCTTTGTTCAAATCCATAACATGGGCTAAGAAAGCTTGACATCCGTTTTTCAATAAACGAATAGCTTTGTGGCTTGATATGACAGTGACTGATTTTAGTGGTTTAGTAGTTTGAATTCGTATGACAGGTTGGTTAGGAATATGAAAACTAACAACCTTACGAAAATAATCAATTTTAGCATGATGAGTGGTTAACCAATCAATTCCTAAAATCACATCAAAAGCAAGTATCTTTAAAGAGATAAGATCAACAGGTAATGTGATAGTGCCAACTTGGATCATGCAAGATTTATAAACTGTAGATGTAACGAAGGTTTCACCCAATGGAGTTTCAACAGATAAGTTAAAGTCCAATTTCTCCGGAGTCAAGTTTAAACGTTGAGCACAAGCAGGAGAGATAAAAGAATGGGTAGAACCGGTATCTAGTAAAGTATAAACTTCGCAAGAATTCAAGATTAGCTTACCCGTGATCACCTCATTCAGGTTTCTCGCGTTTTGGCCAGTAACGACAAACGCCCTTCCAGGAACCGCTGATCTCGACTTATCCGGGACAGTTTTTGGAGTCACCATCCCCGCTGAACTTGGTTTTGCTACAGAACACTCTCGAGCTATATAACCCTCCTTTCCACAGTTATAACATACCTTGGATTGTTGTGGGCAGTTTGGGCTGATATGTCCCTCTTTCCCACATTTGTAACATACGATCGGTGGTCGTTCTCCTCCCCTAGAAATAGTTGATGTTTGTGCTGACGTCTTCACGTTATCATTGTTGTACCTTCTCTTCTTGAAATCTCCTCCCGACTCGCTCCTTTTATTATCACGACCACGATTACCACCAGAGTAGTTACCGCTTTTATCCGAATATTTTCCTCCCTACTGGTTTTCATTGCTTCGATGACTGCCGCCACCGGTATGACCCTGGTTGTGGTCCCTCGGTTGCACATACTCATTATCTCGCTCTAATAATTGAGCCATGTTTACAACATCTGAATATAAAGAAAACTTATGAGAGATAAGATATTGCCGAATCTCGGGTTTTAAACCTCTCAGAAACATCCTTGTCATTCGTTCCTCATTTTCGACCAAATGAGGTACAAACCTGGATAACTCTGCAAACTTCGCCTCGTACTGGGATACCGTCATGTTGTTTTGTTCCAGTCTGATAAACTCTACCTCCTTCATATGATGAATACTTTCAGAAAAGTACTTGTCATTGAACAGTTTTTGAAATGTTTCCCAGGACATGTTGAGTGCGTCAGGCTGGGTACGATTCACAGACTCCCACCAGTAGTCTGCCTCACCGCAGAACATAAAGGTGGCGAATGGAACCTTCTGTTCCTCCGTGCATCCCAAGACATCGAATATCTTAGTAATTTGCTTGACCCACGTTTCCGCCATGATCGGATCCGACTTTCCCTTAAATTCTGGTGGTCCCAATTCTTTGAACTGCTTGGCTGTGAAAAACCGCGCGTTATCATTTCCACCCGTATTCTGCACACGAGTCTCCCTCGTCTGATTTTGCATGAACTGCAAAAAGCTCCTAAACATTCCATCATTCATCGTTTGCTCGGTAACGTTGTTTACAGGAGGAATATTGCCTTCCTGTTGCACGTTCCCCTGGGTGGTGATCAAAGGTGTCTCCACGGTCTGATTTACTCCATTATTAACGTTCTCAGCTGCCATTCTTAAATACTGCCATAAAACAAGGGTTAATAGTCATGTCATATATTATCCCTATACTCTGACCGACCAAATAAACACCAAATAAACTTAGTCAAGTCATACTAGTGAAGGAATTCCCCGTCTCTCCCCTCCTAGTTCTTGTCTCACATCTCAGCCAGGGATCATATCCCTAAGCTCTGATACCAACTGTGACGCCCCCAAAATAGGTATACAACACCCATTCTGAGTCGCCAAATACATGGTACAGAAAGCAAACTACAACTTCAATAATACAATTGTCGTGCAAAATACGACAACACATACTGTGAGTTTAAATACAAATATTGTCTTCTAGACAATATCCACACTTAAATAAATCCTCATTACAATTATTCAAACACTATTTTACAGAAATAGTGAGGACTGCTAAAACATCTTTCTAGAACCATCACTCCATACCCCAACTAGTTCCTGCTATGTTCTCACCTCCTGAGAAGAAAAATGGAACAAAAAGGAAAAGGGTGAGCTCAACTAGCCCAGTAAAGAATATTATGACTAATATAATATACAAACAAATTATCGTTAGTCTTCAACAGGGAAAAATTTTGATAGAATATAATCGACAACAAGTTTTAGATCAACAACTGCAGCGGAAACAGCAAACCATTAGAAGAGTCAAGTAGAGAAAGAATTCTACTATCTTCTAAGATTTAAAAGTCCATCATCAATATTTTATCCCTGTAACATCAATTAATAATCATCTTTATCCAAATATTCATCTTTGCACTACAGGCCAAAGATATTCATTTGTATCACCTGTCGGTCATGTTCACCTCAACACCTGTTCATCTTTGCACTACAGGCCAAAGATATTCATCAAGTAATCATATATCTTTGCACTACAGGCCAAAGATATTCAGTAATATCATCATTTAGGACTGAGGATGATGAAAAATATCTTAAAGAGAACGAATCTAGTGAGACAGAAGGACAAATATTAGGGATTCGTATAACAGTTTATCCAAGATCAATAATACTTCATAATAATCAATTGTGAAGCAGAATTCAAAAATAAAGATCAAAACATGGATACAATCAAAGATAGTAACCATAATAGACATCTTGGACAAAAAGGGAAAATTTTATTTTTCGGTGAATAGTGCCGTATTCGTGAATAGTACCGTATACGTGAATAGTGCCGTATACGTGAATAGTAACCCCGACACAAAAAGTTCTAAATTTGATAAAAACTCATATCAATATTTCAGCATAATGATATTGAAGAAAATAATATTATTTAAGAAGAAAATAATATCCCTTACCTCAAGATATCAGTACTTCTGGTCGGAATACCGGTATAAGGCTGAAAGAAACTTGCTCTGATGAATAGAAACTCTCAAAGTATCTAAATACTCACAAAATACACTCAATAATCTAGAGAGAGAAAGAGAGAAAACTTGTTTCTGGTATGATTTGCAATTCTAACTTAGCCCTCTATTTATAGGAAAATTTTGGTAGGTTTGACCTGCAACCTGATGGCTTTACCTGCTACTATTCTCACCCACCACATTTGAAATATAATTCAGCACATTTCTTCACCAACCACAAGTGGGGCCCACCAATTCTAGAATTTTCCATCAAAATGATAAACTCCGAAAATTCAACAATTTCTGAACCAGTTATCTTGTACAATTCATAATAAATCATACGTTCATTTTTAACGGTTCAAAATTTGTGGGCATATACTCAACTTATATATGTATAACATATCCAAAAATTACCACGATCCAACGGTCGGATTAAAAATTATAATCCCCGCAAAATATCTCAAAAACCCTGATTTTTAATACCTCTATTCTGACAAAAATACGGATAAAAATCTCAACATTAACTCCTTCATGTTTAACCACAAAAATATATTCCTCATTTATATCCACATAAAATAAATATTTTCTTATCATATGAATCAATAATTAATTATTCACAAATAATATTACAGAATCACATTTATGACAACCAGGCCGTTCCCAGGAAAGAGGGGGCTTTCCAATAAGGATTTCTCCTTACTGGCGCGCAATTAGATGACCAAACCTCTCCTTAGACAGAACTTTCTAGACATTGCCAATAATGTTATCTAATAATATTATTCAAATAATATGAATTATTGATCTGATAATGGAAAATACTGTGCAGCAACAATTATTGAAACAACAATAATATAAAATATCAACGCAACAATTATTGAATCAATAAAATAAAATATTGAACAATAAGTACTGTAACAATTATTGAGTAGTGCCTTCTTACGTAAGAATCAATAATTGGTGCAATACCGTGTGCTACTGTATTTTAACCACCGGGTATTCCAACAGTATTAACGGTAACAACTACGCCGTTATTTATAAACAACTTATACTTGTCGTTTTCTTCATCCAATCGCTTTCCGTTATGGGGCCCACACAAGGCTGCGCCGTCGTACGAATATTCTCCGACAGCAAGAATATTCCACGACCAAACGAATATTCCCCGACAAAATGAATATTTTATAATCACTTGCTTATTTTGTAAAATTTGCACATTTCACCCATAACCAAAGTATTATATCAAATTAACCCCTTATTATTCAAAATAATATTTAAAGAAAATTTGATTTTATTCATTAATAAGTTGGGGTCTTACACTGCCCATCAGTCTGAGGCTGATAAGCAGTGCTTAGCTTTAGCTGTGTTTCCAACTGCTCTTGCAAACTCCTCCAAAAGTTCGATGTGAATCGTGGATCACGATCTGACACAATCGATACCGGTACTCCATGTCTGGAAATGATTTCCTTAAAATAAAGTTTAGCTAACTGGTCTAAGTTATACTTGACCTTTATTGGCAAAAAGTGAGCTGACTTCGTCAACTGGTCCACTATTACCCAGATTGAATCGTACCCTTTTTGCGTTGTCGGAAGTCCTACCACGAAATCCATCGTGATATGCTCCCACTTCCATTCTGGAATCTCCAATGACTGTAATAAGCCACTGGGTCGTTGATGTTCGGCCATAACTTTTTGACAAGTCAAGCACCTACTCACATACTCCGCTATTTCTCTCTTCATGTTCGGCCACCAAAAATTCTGTCGAAGGTCTTGATACATCTTAGTGCTACCAGGATGTATCGAGTACCTCGAATTATGAGCTGCTTGTAACACTTGCTCCTTTAATTCTGTCTCATTCAGAACCCAAATTCTTCCATCAAATCTTAATAATCCTTCATTATCAAGACTATACTTAGCATCTTCCTTCTCGGATAACCGCTTCTTCATTTGATTACACTCGTCTGTCGTGAGTTGTACTTTCTTGACTCTTTCTATGATGGTAGACTGCATCTCCGTCGCAAACAGTCTCTGCTCCCCCTCAACTGGCAACTTTACCTCTAATTTCATCCTAGCCATCTCTGTTATTAACTCATTTTGAGCCGTTAACATAGACAACTTTTTCCGACCCTTCCTACTTAAGGTGTCGGCAACTACATTAGCTTTTCCAGGGTGATACATGATTTCACAATCATAATCTTTTATCAACTCTAACCATCTTATCTGTCTCATATTCAACTCCTTCTGAGTGAAGATATACTTTAGACTTTTATAGTCCGTATATATCTCACATTTTTCCCCATAAAGATAATGTCTCCATATCTTTACTACTGCAGCCAGTTCCAGATCACGAGTAGAATAAACTTTCTCATAATCCTTTAACTGACGTGACGCATACACAATGACTTTGCCATGTTTCATAAGCACACAACCAAGTCCTTTATGCGAAGCATCACTATATACTATAAAATTTCCTGTGTCATCAGGTAATGACAAAACAGGGGCTTCACTTAATCTTTTCTTCAGTTCTTGAAAACTGTCTTCACATTTATCCGTCCATACGTATTTCACCGTCTTCCTTATCAAATTAGTCAACGGGGTAGCTATCTTCGAAAAATCTTGGATAAATCTTTGATAGTACCTTGCTAACCCTAGGAAACTCCGTACCTCAGTCGGCGTTTTCGGCTGTTCCCAATTCATCACTGCTTCTACCTTCGCTGGATCTACTGAAATCCCCTCTTGGTCAATGACATAACCTAAAAACTGCACCTTTTCCAGCCAAAATTCACATTTGGTGAATTTCGGATATAGCTTCTCTTTCCTTAGTGTTTCCAACACTAATCTTAAGTGTTCAGCATGATCTTCTGGCATCTTAGAATAGACTAGAATATCATCAATAAACACAACGATGAACTGGTCCAAATATGGTTTGAACACTCTGTTCATCATATCCATAAATGCAGCTGGTGCATTTGTCAAACCAAAGGACATCACCAGAAACTCGTAATGACCATAACGAGTCCTGAATGCCGTCTTTGGTACATCTTCCTTCCTAACTTTCAACTGATGATACCCCGTCCGCAAATCTATTTTAGAAAAATACTTTGCCCCTTTTAATTGATCAAAGAGATCATCGATCATGGGCAATGGGTATTTATTCTTTATCGTTAACTTGTTCAACTCCCGATAGTCGATACAAAGCCTTAATGATCCGTCTTTCTTCTTGACAAACAACACTGGTGCCCCCCACGGAGAAACACTTGGTTGAATGTACTTTTTGTCCAATAGTTCCTGTAACTGAACCATTAGTTCATTTCCACAGGCGCCATACGGTACGGTGCCCTTGAGATTGGTGTCGCTCCTGGCACAACGTCTATCACAAATTTGATTTCCCTATCCGACGGTAACCCCGGTAACTCACTTGGAAATACATCCATGAACTCATGTACTATAAGTATTTGTTCCATGGTTGCTCCCACTCTTTGGGTATCCACAACATGGCATAGGTAACCTACACAACCCTTCCTTAATAATTTTCTAGTTTGTGTCATCGTAAGGCAACACGGACGTCCCGGCAACTTACTACCGTAAAATACTACAGGAGGTTGCTTCAACGACTTGATTTTCACACATTTCTTTTTGCAATCTATAATTGCTCCATGATTAATTAACCAATCCATTCCGAGAATTACGTCGAATTCTCCTAACTTTATCAGTATTAAATCTACCGATAAGTTACAACCCCGTACTTCTACGCAACAACTCCTATGAATATTTTCAACATGAATTATCTCTTCGTTCGCTACCTTAATGTTCAAAGGTATAGGTAATTTTTCGGGAAATAATTCTAGTCGTCTAGCAAAATCACATGCTATAAATGAACAAGTAGCACCCGAGTCAAAAAGCACGTATGCATTTATGTTATTAATCAGAATAATACCTGCAACTACATCCCCTGATGCCACAGCATCTTGGACCGTCATATTAAAAGTACGAGCCATTGATTTTCCCGGCTGAGCTGGACCACTAATAGCTAACTTACCACTATTAGTTCCCTTACTTCCTTCCGTCCCCTTCTTCGGGCAATTCTTTGCTATGTGATCAGTTGATCCACATACAAAACATCTGTGATTTTTCTTCGGATTTGGACAGTTGGGCGAAATATGCCCTTCTTGTCCACAATTATAACATCATGACTTTCCTTTGAGACAGACTCCTAAGTGAGTCTTCCCGCAGGTTTTACAGGCCTCCATCCTTCTCTTAGAATCCCCTTATTTTACTCTGGTATTCCCAGAGTTAAATCCCTTCCTCTTTTGACCGTTTCCACTTCCACGGGCTCCCTCGGTCTTGGTTCCTCCATCAACCTTGCCCTTGTTTTTCTTATCCTTGTGGTACTGGCTAAGAGCCTCATTCCCACCTTCGGCAATTATTGCCTTTTCTAATATGGTTCCAAAGGAAGTACTTTGGAACACTGAGATTCGACTATAGAGCCAGGGTTTCAAACCCTGCTCGAACCTTCTAGCCTTTCTCATTTCAGTGTCCACTTGATGTGTAGCAAATCATGCCAGTTCATTAAACTTGGCAGCATACTGGGGAACTGTCATCTCCCCTTGTTTCAATTCAAGAAACCTCATTTCCATCCTCCCTTGCATACTCGTGGGAAAATAGTTCTCGAAGAAAATCTCCTTAAACCTCTCCCACGTTAGATTTTCTATATCGGCCCTAGCCTGGTTTGCCTCCCACCAGAAGTTGGCCTCTCCTTTCATCAAATAGGTTGCAAAGGCAACCTTTTGACCCTCTTCAACATTTGCTATTACAAATGCTTTCTCGATTTCTTTTACCCAAGTCTAGGCTTCTATAGGGTCCGTAGTTCCTTTAAACTCCGGCGGACCTACACTTTTAAAGTCCTTGAAAGTAGTAGCTCGTACTACTCCAGGAATCACCGGTACATTAGCCCCCGCTCTATTAAATGCAGCCATTAAAAGGTTAATGAACTCCTGCATTGGACTAACCGGACCACCCTCCGGTTGGTTAACATTAGCGTCTTGATTTCGTTGTCTCCTTCTTGGCGGCATTTTGCTGTTAAGAAAACAACACATCATTATTACTTTATATTTGCTGATTTGTTATTATTTGTAATAAAACAATAACTCATACTCATTACTCAATATTTTCTAAGAAAAGACTTATATTGATTCATAACTTGTAGTATAACACTACATTGTTTTTCATTACTCAGCCTTAGCTGATTATATTACCATCCCGTAATTACTTCCAAAAATTGGGATTTACACAAGACTACCCTTTGTTTATAGAAAAGAGAGTTTTACGTCACTACTAGGTATATAATATTTACATATCTAAGCTACTCTAGCTATTTCTAGATTACATCTGCCGTAAGGTATTCTCAAAATCTGCTCTGGCCAAACCGGCAATAACATCTCTACTGATGGTATGACGGGTCTGTCCTGCTTCTATCTGATATCCAGCTAACTGCTGCTGGAAATCTACATGAGAACTCCTATGTATATAGGACATCCTCTCCAACTTCTGTTGTTTAGTCTTTAGCTCCTGTTTGAGCTCAAAGACTTCTTCTTTCAAATCTCGGACCTTGTCCATAGCTAGGACTCTATCATCGTGCTCCTCTTCCCACATTCCTTCCATACTAGCCTTGTCCTCCTGGACAGCTTGGAGTTCCTCTTTCAACTCCTTAACCTCTTGGCAGTAATGGATATTTCTATCCAATACCGACATAAACAATGCCTTCATTGATTCTCCTGTAGACAATTCCTCTGTAGGTGGAACCTAATCAAAGGACATCACGTCCACCTCCTCCTCTATCATGCCATCAAATATAGACATATAGTCTAAATCGTCTGAGTCTCCAGACTCAATTGTCACCACTTCTGGTTCTACGGCTACAGGATTTGGTAGTATCTCTACCCGATTAACCGAATCCTCGCTCACTACCTGTATATCTCTATACATAGCATTTTCTCCTGACATCTACAATAAAACAATATAGTTTGATTAGTACACGTCAGTGAAATAATAGAAAGACATAACATAATATAATGCATTTTTATAGGATTACGTTCCATCTTTTACTTCTTTATTCTTTCTTAAGGTTATGACTTAAGGTTCTATTTTCCCCCTTAAGTTTTATAACCTAGGCTTTGATACCAACTTGTAGCGCCCCCAAATCCGGTTATCTTCCAACCCGACAGATGATGCAATACTGTACAACATTCATATATTCATTCAATTAAAAAGTCTCAAAGAAAGAATATAACTTCTATATATTAAAGTAATATTTACAATTTCCCAGGTTCTATACCCATTACAAAGGTTCTTTGTCATAATATCAGTTACATTACAACAATAGACCTATACTATTACAAGACAGCTTAACAATCTACCTTAGCTTTTCCTTTATCTCTTTTTGATCCTTCGGTACGTTCAGTCTTAGCTGCATTCATATGGTTCAAGCAAGAGTGAACATGGCTAGCTCAGCAAGTATAACAATTCAATAACAACATGCTTGACACATACGAATCGTATATCTTCAATAACTGAACAATAGTTATGAAGTACTATTGATAATTCAAAATAGCACTTCATCTTTTCTTTCAAAATGTTCTACAATAACAACAATATTTAGTTAAAACATTCACTCCGGTCAAAGACCTTGAGTATTCATTCTTTATTGAAAAGGACAACCCGGAACGAATTCCGTTAGCCCGATATTACTTGCGAGCACTTCTAGGTGATCAGCCTATTGTACTCTATGTTGATCAACACTACATCCATTAAGCGTATGTACGTTTAATCATTTGGCAACCTCACGTGCCTGTCGTTTTACCGACAAAACATTTGTTTAACATTTCAGTCTTCTTTTGAAAACCATATCAAGTAGTTGACAAAAGATAGCAACATTTGATAATACAAGAGTAGATTATCAAGTCTAGCCAAAGGGAAATTGGCTTTATCTTCAACATACCTCAATTCATGCGAAAGGATACATGAATCTTAAACTTATTCAGATTGAACTGAAACAAGAGTTAGAATACTTGCCTTTAGCGTCTGCTACCGTATATTAACTTTATGTTTAAGTCTTTCAAGTCCCTACAATACATGATCACATAATGCCTTACATTAGGTCACATATAATCAAATATGTATATGACTATATCTTACCTTTCTTCTCAATCTAATTGTGTATTAGATTCAGTTACTATTCGTTTCAGTTTATCATTACCATTGCATTTACCCCTGACTAGGATATCTTAACCTTTACATTACATTCCTTAAGGTTTAACAAAGTTTAATAATGTTACATTACCGTCCTTAAGTTATGTTTACTTTCCATCAATTTAGGTTTTCTTTTCTTTGTACATAGAAACCTTTCTTTCTATCTTTGTTCTGAGACTGGCGTTGCGGTGCCGGTCCTATACTTACATCTCGTGCGGCGGCGCGAGCCTTATCCTAGCATGTCCCGGACTTGGCGCTGGGGCGCGAGTCCTTATTTAATGGGCCGCGCTGCGGCACCACTCTCTAGAAGGTCTTGTACTATGCATGGCGCTGGGGCGCTGGTCATTTGCCTTAGGTTGGCGCCGCGGCGCCAACTCTGTGCACCAGATATCAATTTCAGTTTTGAAATTTTGTGAACTTCCCGGACGCATAACTTCTTCATTATAAGTCTGAATTGGCTCGTTCAAAAGCCTACGGTTCACAAATTATGTAATCTACATGATCATCCAAGAATTTTATCTATTTGACTTTGTTTGCTAAAAATTCACCTATTGGTTCATTTTTAACGAAAACGATAAACGTTCGTTAACGTTCAACGCTCGTTTCTTCGTTCTAAGTCGGAATCCGGTCATTTTTGAGTCCACGACTCTTAAATGCCAAATATGACTTAACTCCATTGTAAAATAATGATTCCGTGATCAAACACAAAATTTGACTTCCATTCCGAGAATTTTACGAATTCGACGATTGTCGTCCAACTGTGCAATTTCTGGCAAATCTTTCTTCTTATGATTTGTTCAACATTACAAATGAAGTCCATTCTTCATGTGAACATCTCAACATACTTATTACAACAACTTATGTTCATTGTTGGATTTTAACTTATTCTTCATGAGCTTAAAACTTGTCAATTTATAACTACTTAAGATTTCATTGTTAATGACTTATGACAATTTAAGTTTCTTAAACATCATTTCTTATATGTTCTTAACATATAACTTGACTTAGGTATACATGATACATATGATCATATAAATTCTTTTACCTTCATATCAATTCTTTTCATAACTCCTTATAAGTTCATATTATCTTCACATAAGTTTATAACTTATGTTAGCTTAAATGACTTATTACCAACTTATGTGGCTTAAGTCCATGATTTACATATTCTTCTTGCTTCTTATCATTCATGTTTCTTAATCCATCTTTTCTTATCAACCTATCATGGTAGAGATAGAAGATAATTAGAGAAGAAGTCTTACCCTTTTGAAGTCTTGGTAAGGTAGCTTTCTCCTTCTTCTTACTTATGGAATGACTTATGTGTAGCTTATTCTCTCTAACACTTAAGCACTTTAGTAGTCTAGATTATTTGAACAACCAACAAATGGCTTGTAAGCTTCCTCTATTTATGGAAATTACCAAGCTAGGGTAGTTTAGTCATTAAACCATCCCACCTCCTTAAGCCACCTCCTTACTATTCATTACTTGACTAACACAACACTTATCCTATACTTGGTCATTACTCATTTAACTTGGTCATTACTCTTAATACTTGGTCATTACTCTTAATACGTGGTCCCTACATTAACTTGGTAACCACATATTAACCATATTGATATGGTTTGCCCCATGGGTCAACCCATTCATTGGACTCTAGCTTGGGCTTGGATTAAATTAATCCTTGGGCTTTGCATTAATAAACACTAGCTTATTCATTAATCAATTATTGGGCCTCTTCCTTTAATTCACTTGGACTTATATTAATTCTTAACAATCTTTCCAAGTCCATTAATATTTCTTAATACATATACTCCTAGTTTATGTATTATTTTCGTATTCTAATTCCTATAGAATTTATTTACGAAATTTCATCCTTCATACAACTCGTATAATTCTTCATATTATACTCATTTTCATTTCTTTGTACAATACATAAGTATCATACCATTATTATATATTCATTACTATTTCGCCTTCCTTAACATTTATAAATTAAGTCCACAAGCGAAATATCGTTTTTTTCCATAACTAGATTTTTATAACATAATCCATCTCACCTTATTATTCCATCATTACGTATTTCTCGGAAATTCAAAATTATATCCTGAGCAAATATCGATGAATAGTGTTTTTCAAAAAATTTCTCGGAAAGCTTTTATTTTCGTCTTGAAAAGTCAAACACTTTAATTCATCCACGTAACTCAAATACTACGACATTCTAACATCAATAGGTTATACAAAGACAACCATCTTGATAACACATAGAATATAATTTTATTATTATTTAAATTAATAAAATCATTTTACAATAAAATTCAAGTTTCTCGGTCGTTACACATAATACCCTTATATTATGACCGACCAACAAATAAGCTTAGGTAGGACACACTAGCGAAGAATTTACTCGTCTCTCCCCTCTTAGTTCTATTCTCCGATCTCTGCGAGAGACCATATCCCTAAGCTCTGATACCAACTGTGACGCCCCCAAAATAGGTATACATCACCTATTCTGAGTCGTCAAATACATGGTAGAGAAATAACTACAACATCATTACCACAATTATCGTGCAAAATACGACAACACATAAACTGTGAGTTTAAATACAAATATTATCTTCTAGACAATATTCACACTCAAATAAGTTCTTATTACAATTATTGAAATACTATTTTACAAAATAGTGAGGACTGCTAACACAATTGACTGGAAACATCACTCAACACCCGGACTAGTTCCTGTTATATCCTCTCCTCCTGAGAAAAATGGAATAAAAAGGAAAAGGGTGAGCTCAACTAGCCCAGTAAAGAATATTATGACTAAGATAATATACAAAAAATTATCATTAGTCTTCAACAAGGAAAATTCTAATAAAATATAATAGAAAACAAGTTTTAGATCAACAACTGCAGCGGAAACAGCAATCCATCAGAAGAGTCAAGTAGAGAATGAATTCTACTATCTTCTAAGATTTAAAAGTCCATCATCAATATTTTATGCCTGTAACAACAATCAATACACATCTTGAATCAAATATTTATCTTTACACTACAGGCCAAAGATATTCATTTGTTTCACCAGTTGGTCATGTTCATCTAAAAATATGTTCATCTTTGCACTACGGGTCAAAGATATTCATCAGTTAATCATTCATCTTTGCACTACAGGCCAAAGATATTCAGTAATATCATCATTTAGGACTAAGGATAATGAAAACTATTTTAAAGAAACAAATCTAGTGAGATAAAAGGACAAAGATTAGGGATTCGTACTTTAGATAATCCAAGTTCAAAAATGCTCCATAATATACCATAGTAGAGTAAAATTTAAGAATGAAGATCAAAACATGGATACAATCAAAGATAGTAACCATAATAGACATCTTGGACAAAGAAAAAAAATTTTATTTTTCTGTGAATAGTGTCATATTCGTGAATAGTGCCGTATACGTGAATAGTGTTGTATATGTGAATAGTACCCCCGACACAAAAAGGTAGAAATTCTACAATAAAATTCATATCAATATTTC
Organism: Panax notoginseng; assembly: GCA_016801055.1. Classification (NCBI taxonomy): domain Eukaryota; kingdom Viridiplantae; phylum Streptophyta; class Magnoliopsida; order Apiales; family Araliaceae; genus Panax; species Panax notoginseng. The sequence goes on from CM029015.1 coordinate 113,007,987, forward strand.
GACATAATGATATTGAAGGAAATAATATCATTTATGAAGAAAATAACATCCCTTACCTTAAAAGAACCGTACTTCCGGCTGAAATATCAGGTATAAGGCTGAAGGAAACTTGAACTAAATAGCAACTCTGAAAGTATCTAAATACTCACAAAATACGCTCGATAATATAGATAGAGAAAACTTATGAATTCTGGTGTGATTTTCAATTCTAACCTAAGCGCCTATTTATTGGAAAATACTTAGAACGCCAAATAAGACTAAATTAATAAATTATTATTTTTATTATTTTCTTTAAGCATGCCAAGACCAAGACCATCTGAGCGTGCCATTCTTGAAAAATCTCAGCACAAGTTTTCACAAAAAAATAAAAGTGGGTCCCATCCATAATTTTAATAAAAATATTTTATTTTTCAAAACTTCAATAATTCATAATAAATAGCTCTTTATCAGAAAAAATCAAATCTCATGTCCTTTTCATAGGAAATTTAATTCTCTACAACTTTGTTGAAGAAAACTTTTCCAAATTCCAAACAGAAAATGTCCGAAATTTATATACGGATGATTTTTAATACCTCTATTCCGACTAAATACTGATAAAATACCTCAGCATTTATTCTTTCATTTATATTCACATAAAATAAATATTTTCCTATCCATCCACATAAAATAAATATTTTCTTATCATATAAATCAATAATTAATTATTCATAAATAATATTACAGAATCACAATTATGACAACCAGTTCGTTCCTAGGAAATAGGGGGACTTTTTGATAAGGATTTCTCCTTACTGGAGCGTAATTAGGTGACCAAACATCTCCTTAGACAGAACTTCCTTAGACATTACCAATAATACTATCTAATAATATTATTCAAATAATATAAATTATTGATCTGATAATGAGAAATACTGTGCAGTGACAATTATTGAAATAACAATAATATAAAATATCAATGTAGCAATTATTAAATCAATAAAATAAAATATTGAACAGTAATTACTGTAACAATTATTGAGTCGTGCCTTCTTTTGTAAGGATCAATAATTAAACAATATTGTGCAATACTGTGTGCTACTGTGCAACCACGCGTATTATTGTACTTTAACCACCGGGTATTCCAACAGTGTTAACGGTAACAACTACACTGTTATTTATAAAAACTTAAACTTGTCGTTTTCTTTATCTGACCGTTTTTCGTTATGGGGCCCACAAATGGCTGCTCCATCGTACGAATATTCCCTGACAGCAAGAATATTTCACGACCAAACGAATATTCCCTGACAACAATGAACATTTTATAACCACTTGCTTATTTTGTAAAATTGGCACATTTCACCCATAACCAAAAGCATTATATCAAATTAACACCTTATTATTTAAAAATAATAATTAGAGGAAATTCGATTTTATTTATGAATAAGTTGGGATCTTACACTGAGTCTGGTGAAACCAGCACTTAGACAATGTCCTGAGATAACCCAAGGGACAACGGCGGGGGAGAATGGAAAAGAACGCTCCAAAGCCCCAATCATTCATAATACCTCAGTAATCTGGATACAGAGCCTGATGCAAGGAGTGCATGCTAAACCAGTTCCCTCGAGGCTGTTTGAAGCCAGGAACCTACATCATATGCGAATCAATGTCAGAATCCTTGCTCTTCGTCAATAGGAAAAGGAAGATTAAACCCAGCTTTTACCTTGTTTGCCTGTAAGTAAACTGAGGGCTGGCGAGTTAAATCACCCAGAAGATCTGGAATCACCACAACAACGCTTGGAAGATCCCTACGGGGAGCATGAGTAGCAGGAGCTGAAGCCGTAACCGGTACATCCTCCTCCTCGTCCTCAACATCCGGTACATCAACTCGGATAGGACGTATCACCGCCTCTACCAAACGAAGAGGTTGTCTGACTGAACGGGGTCGAGGCACTTTAGACGCCCTCCTCCGTACACCTGAAGTGGTCATGCCAGAACTACTCGACTGATCCGGATCCATAATATCTGGACACAAGTCTCCAAATCACCTTAGAAAGGGTGTGGTAAATTCTAACCTGGAGCTTTTCAAATACATTTTATGAATACATGCATGCATGCATTATTTTAACATACGCCTACAGTAGAGTTAAACATGCATGCCTACCCAATGCCTAGACTTTTGGAAAAATTTTCCAGAGTCTCCTTTGTAAACAGGACTATCCACATGCACATAGACATGACTAGGTGGCCATTCAGTAGCACACCTACCTATAGTTATAAACATCCTATAATGCATAAACATGTTAAAGTCATAATCCGTAAGGGTAGCCTAATTACCAAGATTACTTTATTTTTCTACCTTTGCTCATTTGTCCTCAAATAAGATAAGAAATAGCAGAAAAAGGTACCAATTTGACTGTTTCAAAAGTCAAAAAATTTCACATCATTGTGTTCAGCATAGTTTAATACTAACATTTACTATGTTGAATATTTTTTATCAAGTCATATGAGCATGCATAGTCATTACTATGTGTTTAGACGCATTTTATATGATAATTCATTTTCCAACGGACAAAAACTGGAAAAGAAGACATGCATACGTTACCAGGATAGTATGAAACACTTGTACGGTGATGGAATTTGCAGAAAAACGACTGAACTCAGCAGATATGAAGAAGAGCTCTCGGATTTCCTATGTGGCGCAGTTTAAAAATGACTTGTGAAAGCAATAGGCCACTTAAGGCCATCCACAGTTGGCCGCAGGTGTACCTGCGGCTCCCTTAGGTGGGTCCCACCCCTCTAACTCGGTCTAATTCGAGTTGCAAAGGAGGTCTCACAAGTTGAAACAGTCAAATTAGGAGAAAAATGGCTACGCGATTGAGCAAAAAAGCTGGAAATCCTGGTTCTCACAGACCAAACTGCGGGTCTTTCTATCACTCATTGGTATTCGCCCAAACACAGGGTTCACTATACCGATGATCGCAATTATTGCAAACTACGATCGGCAATACCTCATAAAGGTCTGATTCAGTCAATACAGGATCGTAACTCTAAGACACTTCTCCCCAGCGGGAACTTCATGCGTCTTCAGCCATTGAAGCACATTTCAATGAAGGTCAAGCAACCTTGACGTTACTTTATTCGTTGGCAAGTAAATCCAGCGAAGCATCGGAGTTCATCCGATAAGTTCGTTGATGCACACATCAACGAAGGTCAAGTAACCTTTGACATTATCCCCAGCAGGGATCTCGTCCGTTGGAGAACATTTCAGCTAGGGTCAAGCAACCCTGACAAACACAGACTGTTGGCAGTAATTCTAACAGATCACTTTAAGGACCTGGCGATACAAACTAGGAAAAGCCATGTGAAGTCCCCAGATCCCGGTCCCGAATCACCGCGAATCCGGTATAATCAAATTCTATTTCTATTACTATTGCAAAAAATATAAACATAAATTGTTTATACATTACATTTACACACTAACCCCAAGGTCAAAAACCTTCACATAATACCTGAATCCATATCCTATCTAACATACAATGTTATTATAATACAATATTGTTACAAATTAGCTGCACATATAATCCCAAGCTGGACTTGGCTTTATCCTTTCATTTATCCGACGTATTTGCCTTAATCTACAATGTTAATCATGATATAGCAAGGGTGAGCAATAAGTTTACCCGGCAAGTTTAAGTTCAATAAATTAAAGATATATCATGATAGAAAAAATTGAACAATAAGCTGGCTAAAGTTCTACAATATAATTACGAACTAGCATGAACAAAGTTTATATAGCTGAACGAATATTGAACATGAACATATATATATATATATATCTGGACCGAATGGTAATGAAGGTGATCAGCCTTTCATACCTGATGAATACGTGCAGTATGCACAGAGTACGATTTAATAATTCTTGGACATGGCAATCAGCAATGATTAACCACCAGTATATTTGAATAAACAACTCAAAGTTGAGTTAAGGAAAACTTGCTTGTTCCGTTGATTACCATTACGCATTCTATTTAGCTTTGACTGAAAACCTAATATAAATAATATCGATCTACAAATTAGAATAATATCATCACAGTATTTAAAATAACATAAGCATGTTATCACATAATCCTATCAGTTTATAACACACATAAAACCTTACCTCAACTCAAACTGTTACAGTCCGAGTCGAGTTTGGTACAAATCTGACATCCCGATTGCCTAAACGGACAAAAATCAAGTTTAAGTTCAATTAAACTCTGTCTAAACACTTAACAACCATCTTAGATAATTATATTATCAGTCAAAATATTTTTCATAGGCTCTTAAAAATTTTCAGATAATTATTATCATTTATCATAAATTTTCAATCATTAATATCATATTTATAAGAATTAAATACCACATAATTTATTTATCATTAATATTTATTTAATACCAAATATTAATAAAAATCATAACATAATATTATAATATATTTATAATATCTCAAAGTATTTTTATTACCTTAAAATCATATTTATATGATTTTTAAACCTTTAAATTCCTTATCCGATTATTGCTTTTAATTTTAAAATAATAATATTTTCATGACAAAATATCAAAAGTTATATTTTATAACTTAAAATATTTTTATAACACTTAAATCATTTTTATATAATTTTTAAATCATTAATTCTATTTTTTCATAATTTATTTAATACATTTATTAAATAAATTAATTACCATTAATATTCATTAATTAATGAAATTCATCACAAAATATTAAAAGTCATTAAAAATAACTTAAAATATTTTCTTATACCATAATATAAATTTTCATGATTTTTCAAGTATTAAAATTATTTTTAAATAATTTATTTTATATTATAATTAAATAAATTAAATACCATTATTATTCTAAAAATATTAAATATTTATGAAATATATTCAGAATAATTAAAAACTAATTTTTAGGCTTTAATATAATTTTTAGGAATTTATTTTGTATTTTTAATAATTAAAAATCATTTTTTCTATTTAATAAATAAAATAATTGATTTTAGAAATAAACTGTCGCTAAAGGGGCTTTAGGTGACAAATCCGTCTCTATTGGTGTTCTTGGGCCAAACCCAGAACTTCAAAGTCAGTTTATCGGGTGCCTACTTTGACCAACATTTAAACAGTGTTCTTGTTGATTTCTGGGAAGCTAATGGTGTTAGGATTGTAGTACGAATGTAATACCACAACCACAAACAATTCGCATGGTCAGAACATATCACAAATGAGAGATTCAAGCCATCAAAGTCTTGTCAGAGATTGTTCTTCATTTTTTGGGTTACCAAGAAATAAAGAACAGCTCTTAGTGCCTAGTTTGAATCCTTGCAGTTTGCATATATCCTAGGTCTTGTTTGTGTGATTAAAAGGTTTAATCATGTAGACTACATGTCAAGCAACAATTATATAACATAATATCAACTTAACAACATCACCAACGTAAGATCTGGACTTGTCAAAGTAGGCCAGAAAAACTGCCCTTGAACATTTCTGGAAAACCCAGAAATGTTCATAGGCAAACGGTCAGCCCAAGTTTGACCGTGTATAACTTTGATTCCTTTAAGCATCTGGGTGATCTAAAGGCTTATATATGTAGTCCATATGTCAGACTACAACATCCATACAACCACTTGGCCAAACAATTAAACCACAGCAAGATCTAGGGTCTCAAAACTCACTGTCAGACCTTTCTAGGTTTCTGTTCTGCCCAGAAATCAGTTGGTCAATGCCGGTCAACGCACTTTGACTGCTTATAACTATCAATATACACATGATTTGGGCTTGATTCAAGTTCCAGATCCAAGCCCTTACAACATACTACAAGTACAAACATTTAAACAACCAAAACTATAAATAGGTAAAGATCTATGGGGTCTGACATTCGGTTGTTAGACCACACTTTTCCAGTTTTCCAAATTTTCAAAATTTACTATTTCGTGCATCTAGATGTTATTGATTCTTGATCTAACAACCCGGATCACTAAAAGACACCCTCTAACACATATCTAACCAATCACTAACAACATTAACACAAAATTTTAAGGGTTTTGAAATCTTAAGTTTATACCTCATTTATGCTTTGATCATGATTCTGATCATAGATGTTTGTTCATGGCTTGATAGAGATCATGCTAGGGACTGAATTACTTTAGTATTTCATGGGTTAAGGAGAGAGAAGAGGTTGGTTGAAGGTTATAGAGCAAATGAGCAATATTGGTGAATTTCTCTCTCTTTAATCTATATAATACTTAGATGCAATGAATATAGCTGCTGAATTTGGCTGATTGCTAGATATAAAAGTCACATGCTAGAGCTAGGGTGGTTCACCAACTCGTTTTAGGGCAAGATCTACAAGTAACATATTAAAGAAATGAAAAGGGGCACAATGGTCATTTGATTTCCAATTTTAATGGCATAATTGTAACATATGCAAACTCTTAAGGTTTAACCCTTAGGGTTTGACCCTTAGGGTTTAAACCTTAGGTTCTAAAAAATTAATTTTCTAGCATTTTTCAATTTAGGTTTTCAAAATAGAAAATTAATATTTCTAAATTATAATTAAGATTTTCTAATTATATTAAAATTTACTAATCATAATTCAAGCTTGTGAATTAGGATTAATATTTCCTAATTAAAAATTTTAAATAATACTTAGGGTTTTCCCTCAAAATGGGCGTTAGGGTTTATAATCCAAGAATTAGGGTTTCTAAATTATAATTAGGATTTCTTAATTGGATTAGGGTTTCCTAAGTACTTATAATTTGAAAATTAGGGTTAATCTTTCCTAATTAACATAAAGTTTTCTCAATTAGTAATTAGGGTTTCTAGTAATTAGTTTTTCTAATTATTAGGGTTTCAAGTAAATCATTAGGGCTTTCCCTAATTATGTTATAATTAATAACGCTTAAGCCTTATACTAGCATTTGAATTTCCAAATTAGGCTTTTCAACTACCGAATTAGAGTTTCGAATTCCCCGAACTACAATTAGGGTTTCCAAAACCGATTTTAGGGTTTTTTTATAGATCGTAAGGATTTTCGAACTGATCGTTGACGTTCTTAATATAATATTAGGGTTTGCCACTGATATAGGCTATCTGGTCAACTCTTGACCCTTAACCACATACTATACACATATAATACCATATACACAAAACATATTCACTTATATACTTAATCCTGAATAATTCACCAAAAGATTTTAAATTCACAAAATTCCTTCTCGGAAATCTAAAATGTATTCACTTATTTTCTGTCTAGGTTTATTATTTAACCTTAATTTAATATTTTAAGATTTTATAAATATCCAAATTCTCGGATTGCCACAAGCCATCCTCATCGGGGAGGACCGATGATGGAATCTATTATACACAATCAGAATCAGATAAATGCTCATTCCCCCAGAGTCTCTTGCACATGAGAGGAACATCTATGGTGGAAAGTCTGTACCTAGGATTAAAGACTTTGGAGATAACCACAACGTCAACATCCTGGAAGTTCCTGAGAACTTTGGAGTACACAATCCAAGCAGTTCATTAGAGTCATCTGTGATAACTCCAGTACCCATCAAATGTTATGGGAGAAAACAGTCGTAACATCCCGTTGGAAAACAGTCCAACGAACCACATACATCATACATTTGCATCATGCTGCAGTATGTTGCATCATGAATATCTTATCATGTTTCAAGTGTCTAGAGTTCTTTGTCCTATCCATGCCATTACATTGCATGAATATGATAAAGAGGGGCATCTGTAGACACTTGAAAATTTTGCATTCCTGTTACTAACCTTGCAGGAGGGCAAAATCATCTTCCAGAGATAACCCTGGAAGTCAAAGCAGTCCCATCCTAGAGACAACCCTGGGATACTTAGTGTTGTCCTGGAGACAACCCCGGGATACTCAGTTTACCATCTCGGAGACAACCCCGAGATATTCAGTCTAGTTCCGAAGATAACCTAGGGAGATTCATTTTCAACCGCAGAGACAACCTCGAGGAATGCAGTTCCAATTCCGGAGATAACCCCAGAATCATCAGTTCCATCTCAGAGACAACCCCGAGATCTTCATTTCCAATCCCAGAGACAACCTCGGGAGATACAGTTCAAACCTCAGAGATAACTCTGAGGCGTGCAGTTGCAGTTCCTGAGATAACCCCGAAAATGCTTAATTTAAATCCCTGCGATAAGCTTCAACACTCGATGATAGCCCCGAGGCACTCAGTTCTGAACCCAGAGATAACCCTGGGAGGAAAGACACACCTCAAAGACAACCCTGAGGACATTCAGCACTTGCAACAGCCCAATCTTAGAGATAACCTTGAGCAACGACTGCAAAATCAGCCCAAACCGGAGGTAACCCCGGTGAGAGGAAAAATCATCATTTTGCCACCTCGATCCCACATGGCGTCGTCTCAACAATATTTCAACATAAATTACACACAGGAATGTCCTACAAGAACCAAATAGCTCCAATTCCGAGTGACTACTGCACAGGACAGCACACCGGATAGAATTTGAAGACTTGAAGACTCAGGGCATTGTCCCATCTTCCTGACTTCGTACAACCTCTAATCTCATGTAACTGTGTAGCTCTCGAAAACAACATGCCAAAACAGGTCTTATACACCTCGATCGGATGGCCGAATTGAAGTTCTAAAAGTTTGAGAGGACATCACGTTGCACGCGTGCTCTGTACACACTATAAGTTGAGTGCTTTCTCATTTTAAACACGTGTGAGCTTATATTTGGCTACTTTTTACCGGTGAGAACTGAGTGTTCATCTATTTAAAGCTACTGAAGTCTTCTTTGGCAGTCCACTATAAACCTTCTTGCTTTATTTAAAGCCTTTTCTTCACTTCTTGCACACACTATTATTCACGTTGAGAGTCGCGTATGTGTGTATGCCCAGACCGTCGATCCGTGATTTATTGCTTTATATATATATATATATATATATATATATATATATATATATATATATATATATATATATATACATTTCTATCAGGCCTGGAGCTTACTTCGTGGCCTTTTATTACTTTATTTACATTTTGTCTCGCCTGGAGTGTACTTCGTGGCGGTTGATCGTTCATATATATATATATATATATATATATATATATATATCAAAAAATAAAAGCAACAAAGCCGAACACATAATAAAATAGAAGTATCAAAGGCCTCAATTACTATTGAGCACAAGGGTTTGAAAACCCTCTTTTACAAAATATCATTGCTATATCTTGTTAAAACTGAACTTTTATACAAAAATTCAAACCCTTTGTGTATAGGTGCAAACGAGGAATAGCACTACTTCCAGATAATTGCACATTGACCCACACAAATACACATTCAGATAATAGTTTAGTTGAAAAGTGGCGGTCACCGTGGTAACACGGATGTCGGGGGGTGCCTAACACCTTCCCTCCGCATAATCAAGCCCCCGGACCCTAACGAATCTCGGTTTCACAGACCAGTTAAATAGTGTCACATCACTAGGTCAATGTGTAAATCTTTTCTAGGTTGAGTTGATGCAACCATTTAAAAATACCAACTGGTGACTCTTACAGTCCAATCGTCGACATATACATGTCGGACCTTTTCACAACTTATTTTTTCAAATAAATCTCACCTAACATGAGAACACCAAAAGACAAGAACAGAAAAGGGACAAATAAAAATCCCGATGTCGACGAAGGATTACTACTTTTAACTTGTTTCTTAGTATGTGAGTTTCTAAATTATGATACACTTATGTTGAGCAAGTTTTATCTTTCAATTTGCTATTGATTATGTATGCTCAATAACTCAATTCTGTTACTAAACAAAATTCTAGCCTTAGCTTAATATTGTTCAAGCAAGGTATGTTATGTTATTCAATGCTTATGCTTTTAGTTCATTTCTAAAGCATGACCTTAATATACAATGTTGATTCATTTATGACTTATTCCATAGCATATTGTTATTACATTTTTATTCAACTAATCCTTAGTTGATGTTCGTTAAACTCTAAATTATCTTAAAACTTATCCCAACCAAACTTACTTTGGTACGGACTTGTACTCTAAATACTAACATGAACAACCCTAATATAGGGAATAATTTACGCAAAGCTTTTAGATGTTTGTGCGCAATACATTGTACGAAGGGCTTATTCCCATAAGTACGAGAAGTCCCTATAGTCATATGACTGTTTAGGTTTAAGTTGAAAGAATACTTATAACTTTGGACATAGTTCGTGGTCTTGTGACTCTCAGATACATATATTTCAAATTCTGTTCCTGATTATCATTAATAGAGAATATTATTCAATTCTATTAAGCCTATTTATTTGGCAGTTGTAATGATATTATTATTCATTGTCACTTCTAGCGAGTATTTGTTTGCTCACTCTTGCTTATATAACCATTATAACAAAAGTTGAGAAGGTCAATGAACCTACCACCGGTAAAGGAAAAGGAAAGATGAATAAGTGTTGAAGACTTATAAATCTGTGATTTCTATATTGTCAGACTTTGTTTTAATTGTTGAGATGTAATTATTTAATTTTCCGCACTTGATGTTTGTATTTAAAGGTTAGATAACCTGGGAGATTTTATTGAACTTATTGATGTAATCCTTTAAAGGGAAGGTTTATTGTTAAATTTTATTATATTTGGGTAGCCAGAAATGAATGCTTAGATAGTGAACACCAAATCTTATGGGAATGAAGTACCCAAATTTAGGAGTGTCATAGAGTGGTATTGACATACTCCATTAGCATCAAACCGTTTTGAGCGTGGGTAGATTGGAGGTAGCAGTGCTTTGATTTCTCTCTCATTAATCAACATCTACAATATCTCTTCCATCGGTTGGCCTAAATAGGTGAATTCCCTTTTGTTGGCGAAGTCCCGACGGGCTTTAGCTTTTGCTTTTCTAGCAATCTTTTCCTCCAAGGCTTCACTTTTTGGAATAAGTGGTGGAGTGTTTGTAATAAGAGAAAGGAGGCTAGCATGCTCCTGACTGAACAACTGACGTGTGACTTGGTGTTGATGAACAACCAATTCTGCCAATTGATTGACTTGTTCACCAAAAGACTTTAACTCCCGTTCCATCATGAACTGGAATTGTGAATAATCCAATTTTTTAGAATTATCCTTGTTGATTTGGGATGACCCACCTACATATTTGAGGTACTTAAAGGTCTCTCCATTGCCTCTATTGATCATGTTAACCTCCACTTCCTTGTGTTGAAGGAGAGGGTTGTCTTGAACATGTGGTTGGTCGGACTTGGTCACCACGATCTCACCATTGTCAATTACGTCCTGGATCTTATGCTTAAGGGCCCAGCAATCCCGAGTGTCATGGCCTAGAGCTCCAACATGGTAAGAACACTTCTTGCTTGTATTGAAACCATTTCCACTTGGGTTGGCTGATGGAAGGAGATGTGTGATTTTCTTCTAAGCTGTCTGAAGTTTGAGAACATTTTCAAGTAAATCCCTTAAGGGTGTGAACACTCTTGTACGTCTGACCTCTCCACTCTTTGACAATGGTGGGTTTGAAGACTGTTCTTAAAAAGGGGAATAGCTTCTCCTCTGAATAGGCAAGTTTTGATTGTCTTTTTGTCCTTGCAGTATCAAGGAAACATCCTCTTCTTTCTTCTTATGGACCCTCCGGGGGTTGTTCCCATAACTTTCAGATTGGATGTGCTCAGCTATGGATTTTAATGCGGTGAGGTCTTGTGTGGTGCCCCCAAATCCAGGTTCTCTAACCTCAGATTCGGTGCTCACGATCTATCATCATCATAAGCATTCTATAACTATTACGGAAATAATAAACATATATTGTTCATTATAATAAAGTTTCATAACATGGTCCCAAGGTCTTCTTAACCTTAACTTAAACGCACCATTCATATTACAAAAGGTTTACATAAGAAATCCCATTAGATAATAATTAAATTAACATTCATTCTAAGCTACTCTTGGATCTTGCCCTTGTCCTTGTCTTTCGTGTTGGATCCTTCGGGCTTAGCTGAAATAGATGTCATGATATAGCAAGGGTAAGTAACTAATTTGCTTAGTAAATTTATATACAAGGGAGATATATCATGACTGGAAAGAAGTTTTGCTTTCAATGTTCAACAATAATATAAGATTGTGAAGGAACATGAATTAATAATTAACAATTGAATATTCGAATAATTGAATAACATGAACTGAGTGGTTCTGAAATAACCATGAACATTTGCCAAGGTTCTCAGTCATTTAAACTGGACCTCTTAATAAGTTTTAGTATTCAAGGGGATCAGCCTTTCATACCCCGTGATTTATGCATAAACACTTAATAATCCAGCATCGATATCATGCCTTGATCAAATTCGTCCTTTTCTCAGTCAAGAGTTCTTATCATATCAATTTAATAAGAACAGCTTTTTAAAACACATTTGATTTAACAAATTTAAACATGCTTGATCTAGCTGATACAATTAGCATAGATCTATCTCATAAACAGTTCATGAAGAAAGAACTTTAATTTAATTCGCAGTTCAATAATAGTAGAACGGGAATTCAATTGCACAAAGTGCGAATTTCAATAATCAATATAGATGTGAATAATCATCAATAATTATTCACTAACATGCTTTGATAATAATAACTCGAGTTTGAGTTAGGAAACTTGCCTCGTCTGTAGATTACGGCTACGCAATTAATTTATATCCACTATGCAGTTAAATTATCTTCCTTTGAGAGACCTATAGTTAATCTTTCAGTTAGTCATAGTATAACATTGGATTATGTAATCACGTAAATATTATACATTACATTTAGTTCTTATAAACATTATCATGTCTTGATAATGTTACTATTAAATAACAACATAATATTATTAATCTTGATAATATTTAATTCATCTCTTAGTATTATTAGTTCCCTAATAATACTTTCATTTGCTTACTAATATTATTAACATCTTAATAATATTTTAATACCTTACTAATATTATTAATCCTCTTAATAATATTTTAATTAATATTATTACTTTAATAATATCTTACTTATGTTTTAGTATCATTAATCATTTAATATTATTAATCATTCAATAATATTTTATTCATTTACTAATATTATTAATTATTTACTAATATTTTATTTATTTACTAATATTATTAATTATTTAATAATATTTTATTCATTTACTAATATTATTAATCATTTAATAATATATTATTCTATTACTAATATTATTAATCATTTAATAATACTTTAATCATTTATCAATGCTTAAATCAAATATTATTAACCATGTAATAATATTTTAAAGAAAATTTAATCTTAATATTTTTATTTACTTATCAATATCATATTCTAATATTATTAATATCATAATAATATTTTAATAATTTATTTGATTAATAAACAATTTATTCTATTTGTTCACCTTTTATTAAACCTCTTATTTAATATCCATAAAAGGTTATAAATAATATTTATTATCATAAATTACCAAAGTGCTCTAAGATAGTCATGATATGATATATTATGAGTATTCAAGCATAAAAATCATATTTTTCTTATTAAAGACATCATTTAACTATTTATTTCCTTTTATTCATAACTTAATCATTTTTAGGAAAAATAGTAAACTGATTCCAAAAATTCGCAGCTTCAGTATTTTGACAGAATATGAACCCACAAGGATCCCCAAATTTTTCTGGAATTTTAGAAAATGATCTAGTATTTTTAAAGTTCCCAAAACACTCGGATCTTGTTTCATTTTTAATAAATTGATTTTTGCTCAGGAAAATTTAAAATTTTCAGGGTATGCTCTCCTAACATATATAAACCTGCTGTAAAAATTTCGGAATTTTCTAGTGTATACACAGTGAGATATTCGAAGGTAAAGTTTTAGGAGTCATTTACAGAAATAGTCATTACGCACAATCTATAACTCGAAACGTGTCCGTTCTTTTTCCTACATGTAGATAACTTCTCAAGGTACCTCTGGGATTTTTCCCAGATTTTTAAGGGACATGAAACTACCCGAAATAGACCCAAGAAAAACGGGACAGAAACTATTTTAGGGTTTTTTGAACCCTTAACATTCCAAGTGGGCTGTTTTGGGGAAATCAGTTCCAAAGGTTTCAAAACTTGCTAAATTTGTGTTTTATCACTTGGGTGTACTAGATAACTCATGTATCTAGCACCCCCCTTCGACAGATCACAAATCTAAGTTGGAAAACTTGAGTTACACAAGATTTAGTGGAAGAAAACAAGAGTTTTCACCCTTAGAGATCATATGCTCATTCTTCCTCTAAGCCTTTGATCTAACACTCAAGATACTTAGTTCCATACATGATGATATGTAGGACTAGGGTATCTTGAGTATTTGTTTATAACCCCAACAAAACTCAAGCTAAAACAACAAAGTAGAAGAAGAAGTTGAAGGTTAGTTATACCTTGATTTAATGGCAACCTTCCTTGATTTACCAAAGTAAGTGATGAACTTTGGATGCATGAACAAACTAGCACTCCTCTCTCTCTCTCTCTCTCTCTCTTTAAATAGCCAAAACTCTCTCACCTTTCTCTCTCTAGAAGTGGCTAGCTTGGGAGAAAAATTATAAGAGGAAGAATGAGAGAAGAAATGAAATGAAATGAAAAGATGAAGTAAAAGGATACTTACAAAAAATATAGATACACTTAGTGTATCTAGCTATTATCCCCCATACTTTCTTTAACCCATGGATAGAAGCTTTGCCTTATCACTTTAATTAGTCTAATCATGATTAAGGATGCTTAATAAAGTGGCAACCAATGGGAGCTTGACAACCATGTCCTTTTGTGTAAGAGTTACTACAAATGGACCTTGCTTAGCTTAATTAGTTGCCTTAAAAGGCTAATGTGGCCAGCCATATATATGCCCACTAATTCCTTCATTTAGCTTTTATTTTAATGCATAAATTAGATAAATCAAAGGTCTAAAATACCCTTAATCAAGTGGGTTAAGTTTGGGCTTACAATTTATTTCTTTTGGGCTTCTCCTATAATTGTTTTAGGCCATGCAATAAACATAGTCTAACAATTTTAATATATGTTACCCAAATTATTTATTTATGGTTTCCATTCCTAATCTTATAAAATTTAATTACCTATACATGTGACTTTAGCTCATAACCTAATTATTAGTTTCACAAGAATTAGGTTTAAAATTATTAGTCACTTGAAAAATAAGATTATCCACTTAAGTTAGTATACATATTAAATACTAACCTTTCATTAACACCATAACCCTTAGGTTATTTAATTGTCTCACCTAATGTATAATTAGGTTACGAAGCTTTCATTTTTTAATGAAATCTATAAATGTATATATCCATAAATATAGCATACATGTTAATTGACCCATGCGCCACTTCACATATGTTGTCACATATTAAATCACTGTATAATATAAAGTTTTAAATATCAATAATGTGCATACATATATAGTGACTTAAAATTCACGGTTATTACATCTTGAATCTTCCCTGATTTTAATCACATTTCAGCCATTTCTCCGTGCTTGATCATTTTTGAGAATGGCTTGCCTATTCCAGCTAGGACGCTCTCATAAAATGGAGCTTCTTGAATATCTATGAAGGTCATCACCATTTCAGACTCTGTCATAGATGGGATAACTTAAGCAGCCAGATGCCTCCATCTTTGGGCATACTCTCTGAATGACTCATTGACTTGTTTCTTGACTTTGGTAATTTGATACAGGTCTGGAGCCATCTGAGTTTAAAAGTTGTATTGACTGAGGAAAACATGTGCTAGCTCCTCCCAGCTACGAATTTTGGAGTTATCCAATCTGGTGTACCATGCTCTGGCTTCTCCAGTCAGACTTTACTGAAATAGCTACATTCTGAGCTTTTCATTCTCGGCATAAGATCCAAGCTCTCCAATGAACACCTTTAAATGGGTATAAGGGTCTCCCAATCTATCATATTTCTTAAACTTGAGAGTCTTGAATATTTTTGGATAATGAACCTCGGGGAAGTAACAAAGGTCTGGATATGAAACACTCCCGTGTGTTATAATCCCTTAGATGGACCGAATGGTCTCTTCCATTTATAGAGCCTTCTTTCGAATATCACCGGTTTCTTGATCTTCTTTAAGATGGGTGATTTCAGGGGTTTTGTTGGTCTTATCAGACTGAAACTCATGTGTTGGAACTTCTTTGTTCGGACCTTGGATTCCTCCATGTGCAGAGAATTCTGTGTGGATGGGTATTTGTTGACCCTGAGTTGACTTGTGTAATTCCTTCAGCAGAACAACCAACTTTGTGATTTAATTGCTTAATCCTTCGAACTCTTCGCGAGAGACAAGAGTAGGATTAGGCTGGCCAGATGTAGCCATGTTTGGCTGTAGGCTTAATGCCTTTTTGGACTTTGAATGGGTAACGGGACCAATCATTTCCCTGCAAAAAGACATATGTAGTTTAATCTTAGGAAAACGTGGAAATGTTACATGCTATATAATGTGTCCATTTTTTAGGAGTATTATCCTGCAAAATGGATGTCTGTTGTTTTAATTACAGGATAGCATGACAAGTTTTGATATGAAAAGGGAATGCATGTTCACATATTCCTTTATATTTTCTATTACATTGAGATTGACATGGAAATGAAATTACAAGTAATTGAAATTACATGAAATTGAAATGGGAAGGTATGAAGAGACTTCCCTCCGCATTTTGTTTATCAGAGGCTGACCTATCTTATCTAAGATCCCAACTTTTATTAATAAAGATTGAATTTTTCTCTAAATGTTATTTTGAATAATAAGGTGTGGATTTGATATAATGTTATAGTTGCGGGTAATAATTACAAATTTTACAAAGTAAGAAAGTTGTCATAAAATATTCGTTTGATCGGGGAATATTCATTTTATCAGGGAATATCCGTACGACGGTACAATCATTGGTGGACCCCACAACAGAATTACCGTCCGAGTTAGAAAATGACAGAAATAACTTTTTACAAAAATAAAGGTAAAAGTTTTACCGTTAAACTATTGAAATACCCGGTGGTAGAAGTACAGTAATATGCGTGGTTGTATAGTCGCACACGATATTGCACAGTATCTTTGATTATGGATGTTTATGTGAGAAGTCACCCAGTTTTATTCAATTATTGCCACAGTAATTGCTACATAGTATCTCATATTATTAATTCAGTTATTGTCACAATATTTTATATTATTAAATCAATAATTAAGACGACAAAATTATTCATATTATTATTTGTATTATTGACAATGTCTAGAAAGTTCTTTCGAGGAAAGGGGGTTGGTCACCTAATTGGGCGCTAATAAGGAGAAGTCTTTATCGGAAAGCCTCATCTTTCCTAGGAAAACCTCATCTTTCCTAGGAATGATCTTGTTGTTAATATTGTGATTTATAATATTAATGATGAATAAATGTTATTAAAAATGTGTTTAGTGATGCCAAGTGAATTGAGATAAATAGAGGGGTTGTTATTGAAGTATATGTTGTAAATTTTACTTACTACATGGACCCCCCACTTACTCATTTTTCAAAATCGTCGATAGAAAGTTATATATATATATATATATATATATATATATATATATATATATATATATATATTATAAGTTTTGTTTTTTTATATAAAATAGAATATATTATATTTTATTCGACTGTATAGTACTACATAGGGTTGCATAGTACTGCATTGTGTTGCATAGTATTTGCATAGTGCAGCATAGTAAAATCAAAATTATTTCGCAGAAATCGTCCGTGAAAAAACTTCATGTTCACCTGTGATTTTTCCTTCATTGTGCGTTCAAATAGTATCCTGTCATTTTCCTATAAATAGGATGCTTAGTTTAGAATTGAAAATTACACCAGAATTAGAGAATTATTCTTCTATAATATTGAGCGTATTTCTTTTGAGTTTAAAGAAGCTTTGAGTGTAAAAAATAGTATAAGTTTTCTTCAAGAATATCCTCGCCATACCAGCCAAAAATACTCTCCTTTTAAGGTAAGGGATATTATTTTTGTTCAATATTCGTAAGAAATAATATTTTCTTCCATACTCTGTAGTATGTAAGTAATACTATTTTGTTTCAGATTTCGAATTCTACACTCATTTTGTTAAGTATTGCTTCTATACTCCTTGAAATTAGTAGAATATCCTTAAAATTTGCGCTTCATCGAGTATCTTTTTACGGAAATATTTTTTTGAATATTCTTGTTAAATTTTAGTCTTTTCATGCCGGGGTACTACTCACGGGGTACTATTCATAAAGTACTATTCATGAAGTACTATTCACTCGGGTACTATCCACCCGGGGTACTATTCATGACTAAAATTGATTTTTTTTTGTCCAAATTATTTTTGATACAATATTATTCTTGAATTTTACACGACAAAGCAGTTATCATGTTGACAATTTGGACATTCTTGAACTCGGAATAAATTGAATTATAAATCTTTAAAATTTATCATTGCTTTCACTTAATTGAATTCTTATATCATTGTCATCATCCTCATGTTTATATTGTGATGAAAGTCATTTTTGGCCCGTAGTGCATATATGGACTGTTGATTGGTATGATTATGACCAGGAAATATGTATCGGTATAATCATGACCTATAATATTACAAATGACGTGGTAAAAGTCCTCATTGGCCCATAGTGCATTGATGGACAGTTGTTGGCATGGTCATGACCATTGGTGATAATAACAAATATCCTTAGCCCATAGTGTATGGATAATTCGTGGATGTGATACTAACGAGTATCCTTAGCCCATTGGGCATGGATAATTTGATGATGTGGATTATTTATTGAGTTGTGTTACATCGATAAAATATTGTTGATGAACTTTTAAATCATAGAAGATAGTAGATATCATGCTCTACTTGACTCTTCTAACGGATTGCTTGTTCCGATGCAGGTAAACTTGTTGTCTATTGTATTCTATCAGTTTAACACTGTTAAAGGCTAACGATAATTTATTCTGCATTATCTTAGTCATAATATTCTTTAATAGGCTAGTTGAGCTCACCCTTTGCTTTCATTGTTCTCTTCAGGAAATGAGAACATAGCCCGGACTAGTCGGGGAATGGACTGATGGTCCAAGATGGTGGCTATAGTAGTCCTCACCATTCTATGAAATAGTGTGATAATAAATGTAATGAGGACTCCATTTGAGTTTGGATATTGTCTACGAGACAATTTTGGTGTTAAAACTCTCAGCTATATTTTGTCGTATTGTATAAATAAAGTTTGTATTTAAATTCTGTACCATATATTTGGCGACTCAGAATGGGTTGTGTATACCTATTTTGGGGGCGTCACAGTTGGTATCAAAGTTTAGGAATATGATCCCTGGCTGAGATGTGAGGCTAGAACTAGGAGGGGAGAGACGGTTAAATCCTTCGCTAGTATGACCTACCTAAGCTTATTTGTTATTTAATTGATCGGTCAGAATATAGGGATAATATGTGTCATGTCAATTAACCCTTGTTTTGTGGCAGTGTTTGAAAATGACATCCAAAAATGTTGAGATAAGAAATGGAGTACATGAGACCGTTGAGTCACCGCAAATCAATACCCATGATAATGTGCATCAGGAAGGCAATAATCCTCATGTAAACAACAACACCGACCAAATGATGAACGATGGGATGTTTAAGAGCTTTCTGCAATTCATGCAACATCAGGCGAGAGAGACTCCTGTTCAAAATGTAGGTGGAAACACTGACAACTCACTGATGGTCACCGCTAAGCAATTCAAGGAGCTGAGACCACCAGAGTTTTTGGGAAAGCCAGAACCACTTAAGGTAGAGACATGGATTAAGCAGATCACCAAGATATTTGATGTCTTGGGATGCTCCGAGGAGGAAAAGGTTCCCGTTTCCACCTTTATGTTGCGAGGAGAGGCAGATCATTGGTGGGAAACTGTAAAACGTACTTAGCCTGCCGCACTAAAGATGTCTTGGTTGAAGTTCCAAGAATTGTTAATGACAAGTACTTTTCCAAAAGTATTCGTCACATGAAGGAGGTGGAATTCAACAAGTTGGAGCAAAAAAATATGACCGTATTGAAGTACGAGGCTAAGTTTGCAGAGTTAACCCGGTTTGCATCCCATTTGGTAGATAATGAGGAGCGTATGACGCGGATGTTTCTAAGAGGTTTGAAACCCGAAATACGTCAATACCTCATTTCTCACAAACTTTGCTTGTATTCAGATGTTGTGAATAAGGCTCAGTTATTGAAGCACGATAATGAGTCAGCCCAACCAAAAGATAGCAGTCGACAAAATGATAATACAAGTGGTAGTAGTCATTGAAGTGCTGACAACAAACGTGGAGGAAATCAACATGCCAGAAATGGTAACCACTTCGGTGGTAATCCTTGCCAAGATAATAGAAATGAAAATTTTAAAAAGAGGAGATTCAACAATGATGGAAAGACAGCAACACCAACACCTGTTTTCAAGGAAGGAGAACGACCACCGGTCGTATGCTACAAATACGGAGAGGAGGGACACATCAGTCCAAACTGTACGCAGCAACCCAAAGCATGTTACAAATGCATAAAAGAAGGTCACGTAGCTCGATTTTGTCGTGTCGTGAAGACAAGTCCAGCTGGGATGGTGACACCAAATGCCATCTCAGACAAGTCAAAGCCAATAGTTCAAGGGAAAGCGTTTGTCGTGAGCTCCAAAAAAGCAAGGAACCCGAACAAAGTTATCACGGGTAAGCTAATAATAAACTGTCACACCCCAAAATCTGGTCTATCTTCACACCCGAATTCTATGCATCACGAGTACATCTCCTTCCAAACATATATCATTATATAATAAATTTAACAACATACATTCTCAAATCCCAGGTTCTATTACCTTATAACCTTGTTCATTACAAATAATGATAATTACATTATGCTTTACATCTTACAAGAGTGACTTTTATCCGCCACCAAGGATACATAACAGTTCATTAAATGAATTTATAGTTTAATTAAACTATCCTTCATTACAAGTCTTCGCTTGGTCTTCACGCTCATTCATATACTGAATGGCACTTCTTCTGGATACCGATCAGTTTGATCTTTACAGAATCCTTAAGTTCTTCTACTCGTACGCTAAAAATGGTTTTTATTTAAAGCAAGTGTGAGAATTCAATTGCTCAACAAGGCATAACAGTTGAATAAACAACTTCAAGAATTTAAACATTCTTTTTAGAACTTCAATAACCGAACAAAGGTTATGAAGCAGCTTGAATAATAGGAATTTTCTCGATTCCTATCATTTTAAAATATTAGTCTCATACACTTTTAAATACTTTCATTCTTCTACCTTTTTCATACACATCCTGTTCGGCTAGAATCATTAGCACAGACTTAGCAATAACGGTTCATGTATAAATAGAACATACTCATATTGAACAGTTCAATCACAGAACAGTTCATCTTATAGAAACACCGAAGTGTTAAAGTTGTGGCTCAAGGCCTCATACATACTACCACCTTGTACATATATCGCACACATGCACATAGATAAAACTTCTCATGTTCAACATCTGAGAAGTTTAAGAAACTAGCATTCATATTAAACATGAATGAAGCTAGGAAACTTACCTTACGCATAGCTACAGCTTAAAGTTTACGCTGAACTACTCATTCCAATCCCTATATAGCACATAAGAAAATAACGCATACACCAATTAGTCATGTACTTAACTTACGCATTGGTTTAAACTTTTCTTTACTTCTTAGGGTTCACGTTCTTGCAATCTAAGTTTACCCTACTAACTTTCTTTACCAGTTTACGGCTTCATGACATACAGAGATGTCTTACTCATACTATCATCATCTTTGATGATTTACATTCTTATCTTCTTCTTATAACTCTTCTAGGTACTCTGAGTGGTTTCCCACAAACAACCAACAAACAAGCTCCCGTCTCATCTACACTATCTTTCATAGTGAGTTAGATCGGTTGCCAGTTTCGTATAAACTTGCGCTCTCTGAAGGAATTATTTAGCCCAGCTCCCATATGTCAACCATCAAAGATTTCGATTGTACCATAACCTAAACTTATCATAACTTATCCGAACCATTAAACTATAAGGTTCGTTAAGTCAATTTCTTATTCCTTATGACTTTATGGCAACTAAATGCCATACCTCAAGATTCATTCTTATCGTCTAAATCATACAGTCTTTTGTATACTTAAAACGATCAATCAATATTAATTCTACGTATTCATAGCATTAAGCATATCTTACAATGTTCGGTTATACATCATTGTCTTTAATTTAGTTTCTTCATCCTTTGTAGCTTTAATCAATACTCTTTATTGTCTTACGGTCAAACCATACATGGAGTGTAGGTTCTGCCCGTTTAATATTCGCGTACACTCAACCCTCACGTCGGCTAAAGTGTTTAACGCTTACATTTCATTATAACATTCTTTATCTGACTTACCCTCGGACTTTCATTATTCTTATTAACGTTCTTTATGTCTTTCTTGATAATTCATATCTTACTTACTACTTTCGTCAACGTCTAAGTCATACAACCATTATACACTTAGAACGTTCGTCCGACGCGAATACGATTCACGAGGATCGTTTACGTATTCAGCGTTCACGTTTCTCGTCTCTTAATCTTTCATTACGACATCATAACATCGAAATGTTATACATCATTCTCGTCAATCAACGTCTAAGGATTCACAATCATAGCAATCCCACACGTTCGTTTTATCGCGACTACAGTCCCCGGATATCGGTTACGTAATCTAGCGTTTATATTCTTTCCCTTTTAATCATGTTAAATCTTTCCGTTCAACCTTTACTAAAGGTTTAAATCACTTTATTAAGTGTTACATTACGTGAACTAAATATTCATTATTCTTTCTTAAACATCCCCCAGGAATTGAGCAATTAAACTCTCTTCACTGGGTCTTGCCCGGCACCGGCGCTGCGATGCCGAGTCCATCCTTCTTCCTCGCGCTGCGGCGTGAGTCTCTGGCACCTTCTTCCCCAATCTGGTCCTGTGGCGCCAAGCTTGAAACCTTGAAATTTTTCTAAGTCTTTGAACTGATTTGAGACGCTTAGTTTACAATCTCATATCTTTTTCGTTATAACTCGGAACGAGGTCATTCCAAAGTCATTCTCTTTCTTATCTTACGTACTTCAATTCCCCTTGGACAAAAATTTATTCAAAATCTATTAACATGCCATTCAATTGGCTTAAATTCTATCCTTTGTTCGTTTTATGTTATTGACGTTCTTCGTTTGATCGTCCGTAATTCGGTCATCCGAACTCGGAACTCATTCGTTCTTGAGTCCACGACTCACATGTTCTACGTTCTTTTACATTCTTATGAAACCCTACACACTCGGGTTCGTTTACACACTTTCTATTTCTCGTTCGTCTTTTACGAAATTTTTACCATAACTTTGTTATAGCTAAGTTTAATCCGTTCTTCATGAACGTTTCTACCGTTCGTAACCAAGCAATAAGCAACTAACTAATACGCGATGGTTTTAAACTTGTCCATCAACAACAAGTTATACTACGATGGTTTTAAATTTGTTCATCAACAACGTTCTTCGTGTTCTTCGCGTGTTCTTCGCGTTCTTTGTTCCTTCTTCATTTTTAATCGATAATTTGATTACGACTTCACTTTTCCTTGGAATTTGATGTTATAAAACACCATTCCTTACTAATATCACCGAATCGTTCATATGATTCATTCGGATCGTTCAAATTCATTACGAAACTTATACTTCCTTAAGAAATTTATAAACTAAGCTTCAAATTCTTATTTCGTTGTTTTCTCATGATTTCAACCATATGAAATCATTCTTAACATCTCTTATTTCTATTCTCGTTAAGCTATGTTTTTAACATAGAAAACTTAAAGAAAATTTAAATTAGACTAGGTTTTGGATTACCTTTCTTCTTTAATCTTCTTCCGTTGTACAAAGTTTGCTCACGAGCTAGCTCTTCCTCTTCCTCTTCCTCTTCCTCTTCA
Organism: Panax notoginseng; assembly: GCA_016801055.1. Taxonomy (NCBI): domain Eukaryota; kingdom Viridiplantae; phylum Streptophyta; class Magnoliopsida; order Apiales; family Araliaceae; genus Panax; species Panax notoginseng. Next base: position 113,032,038 of record CM029015.1, read on the forward strand.
TCCTAACTCTCTCTCTCTCTCTCTCTCTCTCTCTCAAGTGTTGGTGATTTTTAAAATCACCAACAAATGAGCTTAAGCTCTACTTTTATAGAAAATCCAAGCTAGGGGAATTTAAGTCATTTCGCCCCTCAAATCACTATTCCGACCTCCTTTCTCCACCTCCTTACTATTCACGAAGCTTTCGGAAGCTTCGTGCTTCCGTCTTGCGGAATTCGTCCGACAGTTTTAAAAACTGCGATTCTCGAAATCCAAATATTTTTGGATATTTTGTCTTTCCTTTACAGTCTAACTTTTACGCATTCTTCGGAACTCCGAAAAACTAAAAAACACTTTTTTATGTCAAGCGTTTTCCTTCACGGTTTCCCATAACGTAGTTAAACAAATGAAAAGTACATAACAGTACTTTTCGTCATTTTTATTTCGTTTGATTTCTGCACGTTTTTTGAGAAAAACTTTTATCGGTTTACTTAACTTTTCACGATATATTATCGTCAAATCTTTCGACGGAATGTCATTTTGACATACCAAACTCTCAGAAAAGCTTAGGTTATTCAAACCCTAGCCCTTAGGTTTCGTCGAGTGAATAGTGCATATTTCGTCTTTTTCCTCAGAAATATTTTTATTCCCGAAATTTTTTTATTTTCGTCTTGAAAATTCTTACTCGTTCAGTTTAGCTCGTAGCCAGAATCCTCCCGTATTATAATCATCCTAGGTTATAGAACGATTAATAAACACATAGCACAAAATATTATTAATAAAAATTCATTTTATTAATAACTAATTCTTTAAACTTATATTCTGGACAATCTGATTTTTCGGGTTGTCACATTCTTACCCCCTTATAAAAATTCTATCTTCAGAATTTCTTAAAACCACACCTATACACGCGTCCTCACATTCACCCATTCTTCACAGAAGTTCGTCCTCAAAATTTTAGCTTACCCTTCTTCTCAACTTCTCTACAAAGAAGTTCTAATCTTTCAAACATTCACTTACCTTCATAACGTATCAAGAATTATGAAGTATGCATAACGAGGAATATAAGAATTCCTTTAAAACATTTCATACTTTTGCTGAGGGGTCAAATTGACCATGAACTCTTACTAGGTTTAACAGCATTTCACCGTAAACCCTTCTATCCCGGTCAGTTTACAATCACCAAGAAGGTAAACTACCTCTTCCATACGTAGGCAATCAACCTATCGTATAACCCCATTTCGAGGTATGTTCACCTCAGACTTAATCATTAGATTCCGCACCAAAAAAATTTGGCTTGGCATAACTTCTTCAAAGAAGGCTCGATTTTCTTTAAAACATGACATATCATTTGTCTTAGCCAAATCAAATAGCTTAGACCATACCAATAAATTAGGCATCAACTTGAAACATTCGTCTAGTCAAATCAATTGACATCGACTACTTCTTTAAATTCTTTCACAATACATCAAAACGTTTTATGACGTCATGATACCGTACTTTTCACAGTACGTTGAGGACTTCGTCAGCTTATAACTTCGTCATTATACATCATACCATAGCGGGTTGTTGATCTTAAGATCACATCCAACACTAGGTTCAATTGCATTAATAACTCCATCCTTTTACCATCTTTGCATCAGTTGCATTGACGATATAAAATTCTTTTTGATATTTCAAATCAATTTTTGTCTAGCTGAAACAATTAGCATAGACATACCAAGAATAGTTCTTTTAAAATTCATTGGTTCCAAAAGTTGAACCCATTCTTTCCTCTCTTTTTTTCAAAATGCACATATAAGCATGATTTCAATAAACTTCGAAATCTAGCATAGCTAGATGACTTGGAATATCCTATTTCTCCATCTTCCTTCATTGTCTTACTTGTGACAATACTTAACCTTCTCTAACACCTCCAATGCTAAGCATACTAAAAATACTTGTTTTCAGTCTAAACATTCCTATACCCTAGTATAGTTCATCAACTTACCACACTTTATGTGTTTATGAACTTTTCACAACCATATGTGTTTCAGAACTTATCTTCGCAATATGTAATCCAAGAACAAATCAAGGACTCTCCATATGCGTAAGGCTCAGAAACATAGCATATAACTATGAGTCACAAACTTTTCATAAGTATGAGTTTCAAGAACTCGTACCTATCTTAACATTCTCTACCTATCACATATATACATAAGAATAGATTCACCTTGTCACAATATACACATTGATAGCGTGACATACTATTCCAATGATTTTCACTGTAATAAGCTAAGCAATTGCTACACCAAAGCACAAAGTTGTGCCCATAACAAAGGTTCATACAACTCAGCTATCGCATGAGTCCTCAATCGAAATCTTAGAACTTATTACTTTCTCTTTACTTAATACAAATTTTCTTTAATTTGTATGCTATCCTTTACAACTCAATCTGAGTTCTTCTTCCTGTACTACTTCATAGTACCATTCATTTATAGCATTAGCTATAAATCATCCATCGTTTAATAGAACAACTGTTAATATGATTCAATATGATCACGTGGTGATCTTCTTCCTTAATCGTTTAACTCAACGATTTTCTTATCATTCTCTCTACGATTATAGTCTTAGGTACTCATACCTAAGATTTATAACCTATATGCTCTAATACCAACTTGTCACGCCCCAAAATTCGATTTATCTTCACACTCGGATTCCGTGCATCACGAGTACATCTCCTTCCAAACATACATCATTATATAATAAATATAACAACATACAATCTCAAATCCCAGGTTCTATTACCTTATAACCTTCACTACTACAAAACAGTAAATAAATAACGTGTAAAAAGCGTTGTAGGTCTTATAGAAACGTCGTGATTAAGAGTGTCATATATTTGACACCTTTATACAACGTTTTTAAAACGTTGTGGTTTGACACATTACACAACATTTTTTTCTTAAAAAATATTGTATATTTGTTTTCCAGAAATCATTGGATGCTTAAAAACGTTGTAGATGGTATGATTACACATCGTTTTCTGGCTTAAAATGTTGTAATTTGATACATCAGACAACGTTTAAACACATTTATACAACGTTTCGAATGTGTCATCTATTTAATGCCAAAATGTATCAAACATTCAAAATATACCAATTACAAATAATATTATTATCCATACACCTAAACATTCATTAGCATAAACCATGCAAATTCACCACAAAAAACAGAGCTCAAAGCTCATCAAATCAATCTACAAAAATCTAGCATTTGGAAATCAATTAATAATACGTACATTTTAAGTCCAAAAAAAACCTCAATTCTAGACTAAATAACAGACATATTTATATCTATGTTACATTATCCAACTGTATATAACATATTTGTTTAGTTTTGGCTTTTTTACATTTACCATTACTTCCTCCATAAGGATAATCTCTTTCTGTTGTGAGACCACCTATATTTTTGATATACTGAAACACTTTTTCCATGAATCCACCACTGCAGCCTTGGTTACCTTGTTTGACATTGCAGTCCACAAGCTCTTTTTCCGACTGAGACACTAATTTGTCGGTTTTGATATAGTTGATACCTTCCACTGCTGCTACTGCAGAGAATGCCCAACAGCTTCCTATAATGAAAGATATGTAGCATTTGATATTAAGAAGTGTTGTAAAAATCTTAACTGGGGAGCATAAGCAAAAGCAGTATCCATAGAATATTAAACAAATCAGTTTTCAATTTATTGAGCAACAAATCAACAAGGAAACATTAAACGAACCAAAATGAGCAAAACTTCAGTTTTCAAGTTGGTGTATAAAGGAAAGTACAAAAAACCATCTATAATTGTTAAAATTTTCATTAATTTGGAACTTTTCCCCTGAACAAAATTATGGAATATTTCAAATATATACATCTGAAACTAAAGCAATCAAAATACCGTAAAAATCCTCTCATGATTGGAGCAAATAATTGACTTAATTGCAGTATACTTCTCAGCTTGAAAAGACTTTTTGTGCGTAAATATGACCTGGAAAAAGAATATTATTATTCAAGCTTACAGTTGTGAAGATTCATATTGCTTCTAAATAAAAAAAACCACCTATTTAAAGAGACAGCAAGCAATGTATAAAAGGAAGTTATGTGCATTGGCCATCTGTGGGGGTATTAGCTAAAGATAGCGTGAAGCAACTCTAAGTTTCAACATTATGTGCACAGAATAATCCCTAATGGCGGGTGTACTTTGCCTAGATTTGAAGAAAGAAACAAAAATCAGAAATACAAGTTTTGTAACTGGAATGACAACAATAAAAAAATCCAGTTCTTAAAGGGATTAATTGAAAAACACATGAAATTGAAGTAAACCAAGACTACAATCTCTAATATATTGATTAACTACAGGACAGGAACAATAGCAACATTTTTAATTAGTAACAAGACAATTCAACCTAAGTTCCTTTACATTTCATAGTATTTTGAGAAACATTGAAGTAGGGATACATGCAAACTCGATAACTTGGAAAGTCATAACTCATAATATTAGGAAACGGCAAGGAAGAGTTACTGAACGTCTTAAAATACAAGCATATGTAAATTTATTTATAACAGTGATAATTATCTTACAGAATATTCTCAACGGTTGCCATTTTCATAGGCTGGAAAAGCACATCAGGGAGTAGAATATCATAACCACGAATTCCCAGATGGTTCTGCAGATCAGTATAAAAGACAGCCAATAACTGCGGGGCCTTGCCAACATAGAGACCAAAACTATGACATGATATACTAGTCTGAGATATACCTCTAGAGGAACGGGGCGATGTGTCCATAAAGATTTGTGCCACCTAACCCACATTTCAAGAACAGAACTAGAAAGTTTTGAAATTGCTGTAATAGAAAAAGGAAGAGCGAGATAATAAGCTAATGAAGAAAATAAAAGTTCCTAATAAATAAAGGATCATTAAGCTAACCCGTTTTCCCTGATGTCCAAGCATCCAAAATCCATAATATCTTTTGATGCGGTGAAAAATCTGTTGGAGGCCTTGATGAGAAGTTCAATGAAAAATTCAAGGTAGACTCAAGGAGGTCAAACAACCTACACAAATTAAGCCTGTCAACAGATGGAAACAATGAAAGATCAACATTTTTCATGGCTGAAAGAACTAAAGATAATACCCCCAAAAAAATGCCATAGGCATGGTGTAATATTATAGCATAATTTTGCCACAAAGAGGTACTACGTGTTCATAATTTCACTGACTGCACAGATGAGTAATCTAATCAAAAGAACTTAAAACTAAAGATGACCAACAAAAGAAATGTGCACTGAACAGTATGCTTTGGTCAAACCCAAAGAACTTAAATTCAAGTCACAATCTCAATTTTAGGATTTTGCAAAGTAACCAGGATCAACCCTTTAGCACGTACTGCATTCCCAAATCACTGCTGCCAGCAAAAGCCATGGAAAGGGTTTCTAGATTTTTGGCATACTTTCCAATATACTCAAAAGCCAGGTCTATTAATAGGCCGGATACAGAAAGTCTTTGGAGATTAGTGCAAGTCTTTACCACTGCACCAAATGCCTCATCCATTGGCTCATCTGTTAGATTATCTGGCTGGCATGGATTCATTATGCATAAGCAGAAGTGAGTAAAACCAGTTGCAAAAAAAATAACATATAGTTGGGACGGCTTAACACAAATTCAAGAAAGCTCAATGAATACAACATACATTCAAAAAGGTTAATTATACCATAGCCAGCAACAGCAATGCACATCAATAATAAAAAATCAAAATAAATAAAACTAATCAAATGAGAAGTTTTAAGGTTATTCTCCTTATACTTTGTCAAAATGGACCACCTTTTTTTTGACATTTACATTAAGTGAACATAGTATGTTCATCAGCAAATTAAACAACATCAGAAATCCAGTTGAGTCAACTAGCCAAACCCATTTTCATTCACCTGTATAATGAGCAGAAACATGCACCTAGACAGCATACATACAAATACTCTACTCCATGCCCACTAAGAAAAAGAGACATGATGGATACAACTTCATGACGATAACTCCATCCAAATATATAAATATAAGAACCATTACAGGACTATTATATAAAAAAAATGGTAAGAACTGAAATCCAACAAACAACCATATGTTCGCAAAAAAATACAGGAGCTATTTTTTCGACACCAGATATACGCTTTTTCGAGCCAGAAAGAAGCTTCTTCTTTGGTGCAAAGCCAAAGACATCATGAAGAATTTCATTATCCTGTTTATACGAAACCACCAACTCTCATGTAAAGAACATATAATCATGATCTCAACCTAACAAGGACATCAAGATATGGACGAGAAAATGTGACCTGCATGTGCTTGACGAATCCTCCCCCAAGAAATCGCTTTAGAAAATTCAACTGTTTGATGAAAGCTGAGATGAGCCCTATTGAACTAATGGATAAACAAATCAAAAAACCTAAGTGAAGATTAACAGTTGACAGTTAACATAATTCCCTTTACTTAGGACCATATGCTATTATCAAAAACAAAAAATCAACACATTCAAAGCTGATTTAATCTTCAAAAAGTCCTTCCCTAACTGTTATGAACAATTGCAATCCAAACAAATGCTCAAATTTGATCAATAAATACGCATTTTCCGGAAAGTGTCATTGATGATACCTGAAAGTCCGAAGTAAGTTGAAGTTTTCGGTTCTCAAAATAATACTATTTAAATCGATCCTCAAGCCCTAGGGTTTGGTGTATATGATAAGCTCTATATAATGGAGTCAAATCAAATTCATCGGCAATTCCTGCGAATCCTTCATCATCTTTTTCTTCTAAAGCATAAATATAGTCTCGTAAACTTAGTCGACTCTGTTCTTCGGCTTGCCTTTGCTTCATATGCATCTCCTCTTCTCTCTGCCGCGACGCCGAGGCTTGTCCGATCGCTAGTTGGCCAAGGTTTCTACTTACTATATGGATATCAACAAGCCAATCTCTGAACTCTTTGTTGATTCGTCACTCAATGTGCGACCGGATCGCCAGGATCTGCTTCTCGAGCATCCGTTGAAGCGTGGATGACGACGTTCTGTTGAAAAAACTAGTCTCTATCGATTCAGACAATTTAAGGCCATGAAGAAGTTGTTTTGCGAGATATGAAGATTTGCTCAGGAGCAAAGCTCCATTAATTGAACACAGATTTAGAAAATCATCAAACCCTAGGGCTTGAAGATTTGCCAGAGTTATGTTTAAGCATTTGTTTCGAGCTTCGACGAAGGAATCGAGAGAGGTTAACAGCCAGAGTTATGTATGTCTTTTAATGTTAAGTTTTCACTTAATCTCGATTTGAACAGAAAAGAAAAAGAATAGAAAATTTAAATTAAAACAGAAAAGAAAAAAAAAAAAAATTTAAAGTTTTCTTTTGTATTGTTTCTGAGTTTTTAATGGAAAAAAATAAAAAATTTTAAATTGAGGACATGAGTTGTAATTTAAAATTTATTATATTAAAAGTTGAGGATAATATGAGAATTATAAAAATATTACTTATTCTAATTTCTTTTCCGTCAAAATCATGTCAATTTTGGACGAAAAACTTTGACAGGAAAAGTGGCCAAGTTTTCTATCTATTTCTTTTCTTTTCCGTTTATTAAAAAACTCAGAAACATAAAAATTAGAAAGAAAACTTAAATTTTCCGTCCATTTCTTTTCTTTTCTGTCCATTTTAAAACTCAGAAACAGAGCGTTAAGCGCGAGTTTTTTGTCCGTGTTTTTTACATAGGTAACATTTAAAAAAAAACGTTATCTAGTTAAAATCAAAATATGCCCTTTTAAATAGGTAACATTTTTTTCATATATTAAAAAACATTGTGGAAAAAAAAATACCAAAATGTTTTTTATAAAAATTTTGTAGTTTAAGTGTTGTCTATTTACTACTTTGTACTAGTGCTTGTTCATTACGAATAATGATAATTATATTATTCTTTACATCTTACAAGAGTGACTTTTATCCGCCACCAAGGATACATAATAGTTCATTAAATTAATCTATAGTTTAATTAAACTATTCTTCATTACAAGTCTTCGATTGGTCTTCATGCTCATTCATATACTGAATGACACTTCTTCTGGATACCGATCAACTTGATCTTTACGGAATCCTTAAGTTCTTCTACTCGTACGCTAAATATATTTTTCATTTAAAGCAAGTGTGAGCATTCAATTGCTCAGCAAGTCATAGTAGTTAAATAAACAACTTCAAGAACGTAAACATTCTTTTTAGAACTTTAATAACCGAACAAAAGTTATGAAGCAGCTTGAATAATTGGAATAATCTCGATTCCTATCATTTTAAAATATTAGTCTCATACACTTTTAAATACTTTCATTCTTCTACCTTTTTCATACACATCATGTCCGGCTAGAATCATTAGCACATACTTAACAATAACGGTTCATGTATAAATAGAACATACTCATATTGAACAGTTCAATCACAGAAAAGTTCATCTCATAAAAACACCGAAGTGTTCAAGTTGTGGCTCAAGGCCTCATACATACTACCACCTTGTACATATATCACACACATGCACATAGATAAAACTTCTCATGTTCAACATCTAAGAAGTTTGAGAAACTAGGATTCATATTAAACATGAATGAAGTTAGGAAACTTGCTTTACGCACAACTATAACTTAAAGTTTACGTTGAACTGCTCATTCCAATCCCTATATAGCATATAAAGAAATAACACATACACCAGTTAGTCATGTACTTGACTTACACATTGGTTTAAACTTTTCTTTACTTCTTAGGGTTCGCGTTCTTGCAATCTAAGTTTACGTGACTAACTTTCTTTACCGGTTTATGGCTTCATGACATACAGAGATGTCTTACTCATACGATCATCACCTTTGATGATTTACATTCTTATCTTCTTGTTATAACTCTTCTAGGACTCAACACACATCGTGTCTCTGCTAGTAGTCCATATGGTACTCTGAGTGGTTTCCCACAAACAACCAACAAACAAGTTTCCGTCTCATCTACACTGTCTTTCACAGTGAGTTAGATCGGTTGCCAGTTTCGTTTATACCTTCGCTTTCTAAAGGAATTATTTAGCCCAGCTCCCATATGTCAACCATCAAAGATTTCGATTGTACCACAACCTAAACTTATCTTAACTTATCATCACCATTAAACTATAAGGTTCGTTAAGTCAATTTCTTATTCCTTATGGCTTTCTGGCAACTAAATGTCATACCTCAGGATTCATTCTTATCGTCTAAATCATACAATCTTTTGAATACTTAGAACGATCAATCAATATTAATTCTATGTATTCATAGCATTAAACATATCTTACAATACATCATTGTCTTTAATTTAGTTTCTTCATCCTTCGCAGGTTTAATCAATACTCTTCAGTGTCTTACGGTCAAACCATACACGAAGTGTAGGTTTTGCCCGTTTAATTTTTGTGTACACTCAACCCTCACGTCGGCTAAAGTGTTTAACACTTATATTTCATTATAACATTCTCTATCCGACTTACCCTCAAACTTTCATTATTCTTATTACCGTTCTTTACGGCTTTCTTGATAATTCATATCTTACTTACTACTTTCAGCAACGTCTAAGTCATACAACCATTGTAAACTTAGAACATTCGTTCGACGTGAATTCGATTCACGAGGATCATTTACGTATTCAGCGTTCACGTTGCTCATCTCTTAATCTTTCATTACGACATCATAACATCAAAATGTTATACATCATTCTCGTCACTCAACGTCTAAGGAATCACAGTCATAGCAATTCCACATGTTCGTTTTATAGCGACTACGGTCCCCAGATATCAGTTACGTAATCTAGCATTTATATTCTTTGCCTTTAATTTTAATCTCGTTAAATCTTTCCATTCAACCTTTACTAATGGTTTAAATCACTTGAATAAGTGTTACATTACGTGAACTAAATGTTCATTATTCTTTCTTACACATCCCTCAGAAATTGAGCAATTAAACTCTCTTCACTGGGTCATGCCCTGCACCGGTGCAGCGGCGCCGGGTCCTTCCTTCTTCCTCGCGCTGCGACGCGAGTCTCCAGCACCTTCTTCTCCAGTCTAGCACTGCGACGCCAAAACCTTCTCTCACACTCGCGCTGCGGTGCCACTTGGCAGTACTTAGTTGCCCAGGTTGGCGCTGCGGTGCAGCCTCCCAAGGCATGACTGGCGCTACGACGCCAAGCTGCCAAGCTTGAAACCTTGAAATGTTTCTAAGTCTTTGAATTGATTTGAGACACTTAGTTTACAATCTCATATCTTTTTCGTTATAACTCGGAACGAGATCGTTTCGAAGCCATTCTCTTCCTTATCTTACGTACTTCAATTTCCCTCGGACAAAAATTCATTCTGAATCCGTTAACATGCCATTCAATTTGTTTAAATTCTATCCTTTGTTCATTTTACATTATTAACGTTCTTCGTTCGATCATCCATAATTCGGTCATCCGAATTCGAAACTCGTTCGTTCTTGAGTCCACAACTCACGTTTTCTACGTTCTCTTATATTCTTATGAAACCCTACAAACTCGGGTTCATTTACACACTTTCTATTTCTCATTTGTCTTTTACAAAATTTTCGCCATAACTTCGTTATAGCTAAGTTTAATCCGTTCTTCATTAACATTTCTACCATTCCTAACCAAGCAATAATGTAATAACCCAATATTTTCTTTATAATTAAATAAGAAATTTTGCGTATAATTTTTTATTTATTTATAAAGGTGGAAATGTGTGCAAGGTAAGGTGTATGTATTTATGTGATAAATAAAAAATTTATTTATTACATGTATAATTACAAATATTTTTTTTAGAATTATTGATCATTATAAATTATATTTTTATAATAAATTAATTTTACAGTAAAAATATTTTATTATTTATTTTCCATAAAAATATGATTATTGTATTATTTAAATAATATATGAAATGATTATTAGAATTATTTTAATAACTATTTTATTATATGAATTTATTTTAGATTAATTAAGTTAATTATTTTAACTTAATGAATAATGGTATATATGAATGTTAAGTCGGATATGATTTCAAAACCCTAATTACGGATTTTGAATAAGGCATAAGAATAATAATATAATATTAATTATATTTTAGTGTTATAAATACGTACTGTATGTCAAAATCCTAACATTAATTTGTTTAACCCTATTTTAAAACTCAAATAAGAGTTCAAGACTGTCTAGTGATTGTGTTATATGATTTATGTCGCGTATTCTAGAATTTAATGTTAATTAGAGAAACCCTAATTAATATTTGGAAACTTTAATTGTTAGAAACCCTAATTTCTAAATTAGAGAAACCCTAACTAATATTTGGAAACTCTAATTGTTAAAAACCCTAATTTCTAAATTAGGAACCCTAATTGTCAAATTAGCAACCCTAATCGCTAATTTAGCAAGCTTAATGTTAATTAGTAAATCCTTAACCCTGTTGATCAAGTATAATGTAATTAGAAAACTAATTGTAATTAGGAATCTCTAATTTATATTTTTAGGAAACTAATTTTTATTTTAAACCTAATTACAAAATCCTAGAAAATCAAAAAAAAAATTTACAAACCCTAAGGGTTGGGGCAAATGACAAAATGGCCATTAAAATTATAATGCAATTGCCCAAAATGCCCTTATACACATTCTTTATTAGTTGCTTGTAAAATTTGCCAATACTTTAGTGGTTCAACCACTCTTGACTTACCAATTGACTAAATTCTCAGCACATCAGCTATATAGCCCAGCCAATTCATTGTATCCAACATGTATATAAGATTTAAGAGAGAGAAAAGCCACATTCTTGCTCATTTATTTCCAAACACTCAACCAACTCTCTCTCTCTCTCTTTAACTCTACGAATTTCATTGCTAGACCAGTCCCAAAATAAGTCCCCACTATCTCCATTAACATATCAGAAGCATAGAATCAAAAATTTGTTCATAGAAAGGTATAAACCCTAATTTCAAATCTGATCTTGATCTGTATGTTGGAAGTTATGATTTTGTGTTTTATTATGTTTTATGATGTGTAACTAAGTGATCTTGGTTGGTACTTGATAGATTCATAACATCTATAGGCTCGAATTTAAAGTTTTTCAAAATCTGGAAATTTTTTAAAAGTTGTCTGACAACCGAATGTCAGACCCCATAGATTTCATTCTATTTATATTTTTGATTGTTTAAATGTTTGAACATGTAGTATGCTAGGAGGACTTTGATCTGGACTTGAAATCATGCTTAGATCATGTGTAGATTTCAAGTTATGGAAGGTCAAACTGCGTTAACAGACCATGACTTTGCATTTTCTGGGTAACCCAGAACTTGTTCATCAGTGTCTGACAACAAGTTCATGGGCCCAGATCTTGCAAGTGTTTGCTTATTTGCTTGTGTTAGTGTTTTAAGGCTATACTCTTGTATGTGTACTACATATTCATGCTCTTATATCACTTAGATAAACAACAAAATGAAAATAAATGATGGTCAAACTAGCCTACTCGAACACGAACAAGGTTTTCTGGGTAATCCATAAAACTCAAGAACACTCCTCTGACAAGATTTGACCGGATGCTATCTTATGATTCTGATGTAGTTTAACTGACCTGATGATTGATATATGTACTCTGACATGTGGACTACAAACCTGAACCATTAGAACACATTAACAATTACCAGAACCCTAAGATTAATGAGCCTTAAAATGCCTACTCGAAGCTGACTGGGTTTCTGAGTAACCGAAAAAGCTCTGACAACAACTTTGAAGGGCCAGATCTTCATAATACTTGATTGTATGAGTTAGATAATGCTTGATTCATCTAGTATTACATAAAACCTACACGATCATTATAAGATCTTGCCCAGAAACAACAAGATCAGTGAGTTATACTCGGTTAAAGTAGGCACCTTAGCAACTGAATGTCAGTGTTCTTGAGCCTCAAGAATACCTACAGCGACATAAACCGCTGCTAAAGCCTTTAGCGACGAATTTAATTATTTTAGTTTTCTAATTTCCGAAAAATTTATTAAAAATAGAAAATAATTTCTGAAAATTACAAAAATAATTTTAAGTTATAAAAATTAACTTTTAATAATTTGACATATTTTTCATAAATATTAGTATTTATTTAAATATTATTGATATTTAATTTATTTAATAAATGCATTAAATAAATAAATTAATAATAATTTTATTATATTAAAAATTATTTTAAATGATAATAAGGTATTTAAAAATATTTTAAGTTATAAAATATAACTGTTAATATTTTAAAGAAAATTTCATTAATTATTTAATATTAATAATATTAGATTTATTTAATAATTATATTAAATTAATCAGTTTAAAAATGATTTTAATATTATAAAAATTATTTTAAATGAAAATAAATAGTTTAAAAATATTTTAATTTATAAAATGTGACTTTTAATATTTTAAGGTAAATTTCATTAATAATTTAATAATAATGATATTTAATTTATTTAATAATTATATTACATAAATAGTTTAAAAATGATTCTATTGATTTAAAAATCATTTAAAAAGGATATAAATGGTTTAAAAATATTTTAAGTTATAATAAATGACTTTTAATATTTTGATAAATAGTGCATTAATATTTAAATAATAATGGTAATTATTTAAAAATTATTTTAAATATTTTAAAAATTATTTAAGGGAAATAATAATGCTTTAAAAATATTTTAAGTTATTATAAATAACTTTAATAATTTGGCAATGGTTTCATTAATAGTTTAATATTAATGATAATAGAATTAATTAATATTTAGATCAGTTAAAAATGATTCTAGTATTTGAAAAATCATGATAAATTATAATAATTCTTTAAAAATTATTATAAGTCTATGAAAAATAATATAATTGATATTTAAATTATCTAAAGGACTATTGAACTATAGAATAGAGTTTTAGACTCGATAATTACCCGATTAGGCTATCGGTACACCGAAATATTTTAAAAATTGATCTGAACTTATATAATTTGTCTGTATAAGTGTTTCTTTATGTCCTAATGACTGCTAAACATATGTGACAATGTGATTAGGTTATGTGTTGACTGTAAATAGCAATACTATGTGTTACGATATGCTATTCTAATTGACAGAATGATCTTATTAATGATATGTCGCTATAATAAAGATAAAACTAAGTTGTGTAAGCAGCAGATCAAGCAAGTATCCTATCTTTGCATTTACTTTATGCAATGAACATGTGTAAGCCACTTTCAGAACTATATTGTTATTGTTATTGTTCATGTATCTATACCTTTGTAGATATGCCAGTTCTTGAATTCTATCCGATCATTATTTCTCATTACAATATTATTATATAATCCAGATATATATTCTGTTCGTTAATTTTTAAATATTGTTATACAAGTGTCCTCACTTGGATAATTGTGGTACTTGTTGATACATACCTATTAAATCCCGCTATGTATACATTGATTTATAAGCCATCTAAGCTATTTGATCCAGCTAGACACAGATTTAAAGATATCATTGAACATGATAAAACATTATTGATATCCAATTAAATTATTTTGGTTTGGATTCCAGACTAAGTATGAACATCCCAAATATGGAAAAACTTTTGTGCGCCTAACACGGATAAGATGAACGAAAATATTGTTCTTGTATGTAGTATTCATCAATACAGGGCACATTGGGATGATCACCCTCGTGCCTGTAAGTTATGACGGTTTGTGGATGAAGTTCTGCTAAACCTTATCGAAAATTAAAAACAAAGTTCATAGTTTGTCGACTGCTCTCTATTTATAGTCAGTATATAGTTTCAAAAATTTGATATTGAATTGATATGTTGTTATTATTGGTTCAGCTTATTTCACAACTGTTGATTCGTTGTAGGAGTGTCATTCAAAGAAAATATTTAATCCTTTTAACTAATATTTATTAGTTCTATTACTTGCTGGGTAATCAAATGCTCATTCTTGCTTTAAATTTAAATGTTTTAAGCTAATCAGGATCAACCTGAAGGTTCAAGCAAGAACAAAAGAAAAGAAAATCAAACAGAATAAGTTTAATAGTATCTTATGTAATAGTTAGACTTTTTTAAGATTTTGATATTTAATAATTATCATATAATAAATGTTTAAAGGTCGTGTACCTAGGATTAGACTCTAATATATATATATATATATATATATATATATATATATATATATATATATATAAAATTAGGTTTGATATTTATATTATTGTTATTATTCCGCTCAAAGAAATGGTATCGTGAAACACCGAGTTCGGGTTTCAAGTGCCTAAATTTGGGTGCTTCACAAGTTGGTATCAGAGCTTTAGGTTAGCAACCTTAGGTGGGGTATACCTTAGGCTATACCTTACAGGGGAAAACGTTGAAAATATAAATAACTCATATAGAGTTTAAAAGTGAATTGAATAAATTCATCGTAAAACAAAATAAAAGATAATTTATATAAAACTATTATTTGTTGTGTGTATATATTATTTGCTAATGAAGATAATTTATGTGTAGATGTCAGATGGGAAAAAGATTAGGATACTCTTAGATTGTAAAGAAGGAGCCAATCTCCATAACCGAGCCAATATCAAAGCCAATAGCAGAAATAGAGGCTCACTTTAAAAGCAACCCTGATGAGGTGATTATACTAGAAAACGTATTACCGAACCCAGAAACGGTAGTATAACTGATAGGTAGAGTATACTTAGAGAATATAAGGTTAAGCTCAAGTTCTTAAAACTCATACTTATGGTAAGTTCATGACTCATAATTATATAAAATTTTTGAACCCCTCAACAAATGGACGCCAAAAGTCTGACTAGGATAAGTTCTTAAACTCATATGATTGTGGTAAGTTCCTGAACTCATAATGTGTGATAAGTTTGACGAACTTGGTATAGTTATGTGTGAATAGATTATTGAGGATAATGGGAATATATAGAATACTAAACAATTGGTCCTTAGTGAAGGTGTAAGAAATAAGTAGTATTAGTATTACTTGAATATGTGTGTTCTATGATATGTATATGATAGGTATGTGGGTATAATGTAATATTCTGAACTTTTGTATAATTTGTGGCAGCGATTCCTGACTTTTTTGTCACAAAGGGATAGTAGATGTTTAAGGCAGTATGTGTTATGCTATATGGTGTAAAGTACTATGAATTAGTTAGATGAACATAATTTTATTTAATCAGATAATGCCGCCAAGACGAAAATGAAACCAAAGGGCAGAAGAACCTGTAAACAAAGTTGGATGACAACCATACCTGATACAGAATTTTGCGAATATGGTCGCTCAAGCTATGCAGAATGGAATACCAATCGCGGGAAATCAGCCAGATAATCGATTGGCGAACTTCAAAGACTTCAAGGCAGTCGGACCGCCAGAATCTAGAGGAACAACTGACCATATAGAAGCATTTATGATAGCTAGGGTAATGGAAGGGCAAAAGACAGCTTTTGCCACCTATATAATGAAAGGGAAGGCAAATTTTTGGTGGGAGGCAAATCAAGTTAGAGTCGGAGAAGGGAGTAGCGGTGATAGGACTGGAAAAAGGAAAGAAGATAATTTTAGGAATACCGAAAATAGGCCAGGAGGTGGAAAGAAACAGGTTGTGCAGTGTGGGAATTGCGGAAAGAATCACTCGGGAGAGTGTCTTAAAGGTAAGTTTGTGTGTTATAAGTGTGGGCAGGAGGGACATATCTCTCCCAACTGCCCTAATCCTAGGATGAACAATGGGTGTTTCAGGTGTGGATCAATGGAGCATCAGGTGAAAAAAACTGTCAAAAAGGGAGAAAGGAGGCAGGGAGTGTGAATACGGGGAAAAGTAGCGGGACGCTGGCGATAACTTGGCCAACTTCAACAAGCAAACCAACCAAATCAACTGTAAGAGTCTTCAACATGACCGTTCAAGATACTATAGCAGTCAGTGAAGGAACTCCAGGTATGATTCGAATTAATTTTATTTTCTTATATATGATTTTCTAATATATAGTAAATTATTTTATAAAGAAATTTTGAAGGAGGAATTTGAGTTCTATTAGAAAATAATTTTCAGTTTAATTAGATAAACAAGTTTTATGTTGAATAGTTAAAGATCAGTCGATCGAATTTGATCGAGATCTACTTGTAATGAATGTGTATGCTATTTACCATAGTAAGTGTAAGTTTTGAAATGGTGATTCCGGGGACGGAATCTTTATAAAGGAGGGTGAATGTAATAACCCAATATTTTCATTATAATTAAATAAGAAATTTTGCGTATAATTTTTATTTTTTTTATAAAGGTGGGAATATGTGCAAGATAATGTGTATGTATTTATGTGATAAATAAAAAATTTATTTATTACATGTATAATTACAAATAATTTTTTTTAGAATTATTGATCATTATAACTTATATTTTTATATTAAATTAATTTTGTAGTAAAAATATTTTATTATTTATTTTCTATGAAAATATGATTATTGTATCATTTAAATAATATATGAAATGATTATTAGAATTATTTTAATAACTATTTTATTGTATGAATTTATTTTAGATTAATTAAGTTAATTATTTTAACTTAATGAATAATGGTATATATGAATGTTAAGTCGGATATGGTTTCAAAACCCTAATTACTAATTTTGAATAAAGCATGAGAATAATAATATAATATTAATTAAATTTCAGTGCTATAAATATGTGATGTATGTGTAGACTGATAATGGTTGGTCAAATATGGTGTATAATATAAAAACCCTAGCATTAATTTGTTTAACCCTATTTTGAAACTCAAATAAGAGTTCAAGACTGTGTATTGATTGTGTTATATGATTTATGTCGCGTATTCTAGAATTTAATGTTAATTAGAGAAACCCTAATTAATATTTGGAAACTCTAATTGTTAGAAACCCTAATTTCTAAATTAGAGAAATCCTAATTAATATTTGGAAACTCTAATTGTTAGAAGCCCTAATTTATAAATTAGGAACCCTAATTATTAAATTAGAAACCCTAATCGCTAATTTAGCAAGCTTAATGTTAATTAGTAAATCCTTAACCCTATTGATCAAGTATAATGTAATTAGAAAACTAATTGTAATTAGGAATCTCTAATTTACATTTTTAGGAAACTAATTTTTATTTTAAACCTAATTACAAAATCCTAAAAAATCAAAATATATTTTTTGCAAACCCTAAGGGTCAAACCCGAAGGATTAAACCCTAAGAGTTGGGGCAAATGACAAAATAGCCATTAAAATTATAATACAATTGACCAAAATGCCCTTATGCACATTCTTTATTTGTTGCTTGTAAAATTTGCCAATGCTTTAGTGGTTTTACCACTTTTGACTTACTAATTGACTAAATTCTCAGCACATAAGCTATATAGCCCAGCCAATTCATTGTATCCAACATTTATATAAGATTTAAGAGAAAGAAAAGTCACATTCTTGCTCATTTATTTCCAAACACTCAACCAACTCTCTCTCTCTCTCTCTCTCTCTCCAACTCAATGAATTTAATTGCTAGACCAGTCGCAAAAAAAGTCCCACTATCTCCATTAACTGATCAAAAGCATAGAATAAAAAAATTGTTCATAGAAAGGTATAAACCCTAATTTTAAATCTGATCTTGATCTATATGTTAGAAGTTATGATTTTGTGTTTTATTATGTTTTATGATGTGTAACTAAGTGATCCGGGTTGGTATTTGATAGATCCATAATATCTATATGCTCAAATTTAAAGTTTTTCAAAATCTGGAAAATTTTTAAAAGTTGTTTGACAACTGAATGTCAGACCCCATAGATTTCATTCTGTTTATGTTTTTGGTTGTTTAAATGTTTGAACATGTAGTATGCTAGGAGGACTTTGATTTGGACTTGAAATCATGCTTAGATCATGTGTAGATATCAAGTTATGGAAGGTCAAATTGCGTTGACCGACCATGACTTTGCATTTTCTGGGTAACCCAGAACTTGTTCATCAATGTCTGACAACAAGTTCATGGGTCCAGATCTTGCAAGTGTTTGCTTATTTGCTTGTGTTAGTGTTTTAAGGCTATTCTCTTGTATGTGTACTACATATTCATGCTCTTATATCACTTAGATAAACAACAGAATGAAAATAAATGATGGTCAAACTAGCCTACTCAAACACGAACTCAGTTTTCTGGGTAATCCAGAAAACTCAAGAACACTCCTTCTGACAAGGTTTGACCGGATGCTATCTTATGATTCTGATGTAGTTTGACTGACCTGATGATTGATATATGTACTCTGAGACGTGGACTACAAACATGAACCATTAGAACACATTAACAATTACCAGAACCCTAAGATTAATGAGCCTCAAAATGCCTACTCGAAGCTGACTGGGTTTCTGGGTAACCCAGAAAACCCAGAAAGCTCTGACAACAACTTTGAGGGGCCAGATCTTCATAGTACATGATTGTATGACTTAGATAATGCTAGATTCATGTAGTATTATATAAAACCTACATGTTCATTACAAGACATTGCCTAGAAACAACAAGATCAGTTAGTTATACTCGGTCAGAGTAGGCACCTTAACAACTAATTGTCAGTGTTCTTGAGCCTCAAAAATACCTACAGCGACAGAAACCGCCGATAAAGCCTTTAGCGACGGATTTAATTATTTTAGTTTTCTAATTTTCAAAAAATTCATTAAAAATAGAAAATAATTTTTGAAAATTAGAAAAATAATTTTAAGTTATAAAAATTAACTTTTAATAATTTGACATATTTTTCATAAATATTAGTATTTATTTGAATATTATTGATATTTAATTAATTTAATAAATGCATTAAATAAATTAATTAATAATGATTTTATTATATTAAAAATCATTTTAAATGATAATAAGGTATTTAAAAATATTTTAAGTTATAAAATATAACTTTTAATATTTTAAAGCAAATTTCATTAACTATTTAATATTAATGATATTAGATTTATTTAATAATTATATTAAATTAATCAGTTTAAAAATAATTTTAATATTATAAAAATTATTTTAAATGAAAATAAATAGTTTAAAAATATTTTAAGTTATAAAATGTGACTTTTAATATTTTAAGGTAAATTTTATTAATAATTTAATAATAATGATATTTGATTTATTTAATAATTATATTAAATAAATAATTTAAAAATAATTTTATTGATTTAAAAATCATTTAAAAAGGATATAAATGGTTTAAAAATATTTTAAGTTATAATAAATGACTTTTAATATTTTGATAAATAGTACATTAATATTTAAATATTAATAATAATTATTCAAAAATTATTTTAAATATTTTAAAAATCATTTAAGGGAAATAATAATACTTTAAAAATATTTTAAGTTATTATAAATAACTTTAATATTTTGGCAATGGTTTCATTAATAGTTTAATATTAATTAAATATGCATGATAATAAAATTAATTAATATTTAGATCATTTAAAAATGATTCCAGTGTTTGAAAAATCATGATAGATTATAATAATTATTATAAGTCTATGAACAATAATATGACTGATATTTAAATTATCTAAAAGACTATTGAACTACAGAACAGAGTTTTAGAATCGATAATTACCCGATAAAGCCATCTGTATACCTAAATATTTCAGAAATTGATCTGAACTTATATAATTTGTCTGTATAAGTGTTTGTTTATGTCCTAATGACTGCTGAACATATGTGACAATGCGATTAAGTTATGTGTTGACTGCAAATAGCAGTTCTATGTGTTACGATATGTTGTTCTAATCGACATAATGATTTTATTAATGATAGGTCGCTATAATAAAGATAAAACTAAGTTGTGTAAGCAGCAGATCAGGCATGTATCACATCTTTGTATTTACTTTATGTAATGGACATGTGTAAGCCAGTTTCAGAACTATATTGTTATTGATCATGTATCTATACCTTTGTAGATATGCCAGTTCTTGAATTCTATCCGATCATTGTTTCTCATTACAATATTATTATATAATCCAGATATATATTTTGTTCGTTAATTTCTAAATATTGTTATACAAGTGTCCTCACTTGGATAATTGTGGTACTTGTTGATACATACCTATTAAATCCCGGTATGTATGCATTGATTTATAAGCCATCTAAGCTATTTGATCCAGCTAGACACAGATTTAAAGATATTGTTAAACATGATAAAACATTATTGATATCCAATCAAATTATTTTGGTTTGGATTCCAGACTAAGTATGAACATCCCGAACATGGGAAAACTTTTGTGCGCCTAAGGTGGATAAGATGAACGAAAATATCGTTCTTGTATGTAGTATTGATCAATACAAGGCATATTGGGATGATCACCCTCGTGCCTGTAAGTTATGACGGTTTGTGGATGAAGTTCTGCTAAACCTTATCGAAAATTAAAAATAAAGTTCATAGTCTATCGACTGCTCTCCATTTATAGTCAGTACGTATTTTCAAAAATTTGATATAGAATTGATATGTTGTTATTATTGGTTCAACTTACTTCATAACCGTTGATTCGTTATAGGAGTGTCATTCAAAGAAAACACTTAATCCTTTCAGCTAATATTTATTGTTGCTATTACTTGTTGGGCAATCAAATGCTCATTCTTGCTTTAAATTTAAATGTTTTTAGCTAATCAGGATGAACCTGAAGGTTCAGGCAAGAACAAAGGAAAAGGAAAGCAAACATAATAAGTTTAATGGTATCTTATGTAATAGTTAGACTTTATTAAGATTTTGATATTTAATAATTATCATGTAATGAATGTTTAAAGGTCGCGTTCCTGGGATTAGACTGATATATATGTAAATTAGGTTTGATATTTAT
The DNA here is from genome assembly GCA_016801055.1 of Panax notoginseng. Classification (NCBI taxonomy): domain Eukaryota; kingdom Viridiplantae; phylum Streptophyta; class Magnoliopsida; order Apiales; family Araliaceae; genus Panax; species Panax notoginseng. Next base: position 113,053,927 of record CM029015.1, read on the forward strand.
ATTATTGTTATTATTCCGCTCAAAAAAATGGTATCGTAAAGCACCGAGTTCGGGTTTCAAGTACCTGAATTTGGGGGCGTCACAAATAAGCAACTAACTTATACGCGATGGTTTTAAACTTGTCCATCAACAACAAGTTATACTATGATGGTTTTAAATTTGTCCATTAACAACGTTCTTCGTATTCTTCGCGTGTTCTTCGTTCGTTCTTCATTTTTAATCAATAATTTGATTACGACTTCACTTTTCCTTAGAATTTGAAGTTATAAAATACCATTCCTTACTAATATCACCGAATCGTTCATATGATTCATTCGGATCATTCAAATTCATTACGAAACTTATACTTCCTTAAGATATTTATAAACTAAACTTCACATTCTTATTTCTTTGTTTTCTCATGATTTCAACCATATGAAATCATTCTTAACATCTGTTACTTCTATTCTCGTTAAGCTATGTTTTTAACATAGAAAACTTAAAGAAAATTTAAATTAGAATAGGTTTTGGATTTCCTTTCTTCTTTAATCTTCTTCCGTTGGACAATGTTTGCTCACGAGCTAGCTTTTTCTCTTCCTCTTCATCCGAACTCTCTCTCTCTCTCAAGTGTTGGTGATTTTCAAAATCATCAACAAATGAACTTAAGCTCTACTTTTATACAAAACCCAAGCTAGGGGCATTTTAGTCATTTTCCCCTCTAATCACTATTCCCACCTCCTTTCTCCACCTCCCTACTATTCACGAAGCTTTCGGAAGCATCGTGCTTCCATCTTGCGGAATTCGTCTAACAGTTTTAAAAACTGCGATTCTCGAAATCTAAATATTTTTGGATATGCGTCTTTCCTCTACAGTCTAACTTTTACGCATTCTTCGGAACTCTAAAAAACTGAAAAATACTTTTTGATGTTAAGCATTTTCCTTCACGGTTTCCCCTAACATTGTTAAAGGAATGAAAAGTACATAACAGTACTTTTCGTTATTTTTATTTCGTCCGATTTCTACACATTTTTAGAGAAAAACTTTTATCGGCTTACTTAACTTTTCACGATATATTATCGTTAAATCTTTCGACGGAATGTCATTTCGACAAATCGAACTCTCAGAAAGGCTTAGGTTAATCAAACCCTAACACTTAGGTTTCGTCGGGTGAATAGTGCCTATTTCGTCTTTTTTCGCGAAAGTATTTTTATTCTCGGAAAATTTTAATTTTCGTCTTAAAAATTCTTAATCGTTCAGTCTAGCTCGTAGCCAGAATCCTCCCGTATTATAATCATCCTAGGTTATAGAATGATTAATAAGCACATAGCACATAATATTATTAATAAAAATTCATTTTTATTAATAACTAATTCTTTAAACTTATATTCTAGGCAATCCGATTTTTCGGGTTGTGACATAAACTCTTGTGAAGTCTTTATCTTATTTGATATCGGTTCTACCCATTCTTTTATTTCACCTACTTACGCTCAACGTTTAAATTTGACTTCAGAGAAATTAGACTTTGACTTATTTGTTGAAAATCCATTGGGAGAAACCTTTATTATATCCACTGTTTATAAATCTTGTTTGATTCAAATCGGCACCCTCACGTTACCTGTCGATCTTATCTCTTTAAAAATACTTGCATTTGATGTAATTTTATGGATTGATTGGTTAACTACTCATCATGCTAAACTTGATTATTTTCGTAAGGTTATTAGCTTTCATATTCCTAACCAACCTATTATGCGAATTCAAGCAACCAAACCACTAAAGTCAATCACTATCATATCAAGTCATAACGCCAGTTATTTATTGAAAAACGAATGTCAATCTTTCTTAGCCCATGTCACAGATTTAAACAAAAATACGTCAAATTTGAATGATATTTCTATTATTAATAAATTTCCTGACGTATTCCCTGAAGAACTTCCTGTTGGGTAAAATCTAGTTACGAAAGTATACGTGGTCAATAAGTAATAAAGTGAAAGTAGAGTATCGTTCCCACGAGTAATTATTAATACAAATTACCAATCACTAACTCTTAATCAAATTAATTTTATTTAAACAATCAATTTAAGATTATAAATTAAATTATTTAATTACACTAATTCTAATTACCACTAATTAAAATTTAGATTATGGAGATTTAAGATCACAATTTCACTTATTACTTCACTTAAATTAATACACTTCTTATCAATTATGCTCACTATTCTTAATTGTTAATCAAGAACACACAAGTAAATATGACCATCTCTCAATGCATTATACTCAAATCAACTTAAATCCACAGATGATAGAATTAAGAAGAACACCCTAATTAACTAATTCACTATATCTCTATGTGAATTACAATTAAAGAGGATTTAAAGCACAAGTTCTTTATCAGATTACATGCGATGAATAGATATATCTCCATCCTATACATAAATTATGTATTCCAACATCATGCAGAAAACACAATCACATGCTATTATGATCAAAACTAAATTTATAATTCATCTCTCGAATTCATATAGATTATGACGGTAATTGTTAGATAGGTAATTAAGCAATTCATCCCAAATCATAATAGACAATCCAAGAATAATCACAATAATTAATAAAGAAACATAATAAAAATAAACTATGCAATAAGCTCCATTGTAATCTTCAATAAAATATTTAGTTCATGATTAATGAATTAAAACTTAGAATCCACAATTGAATAATCATTAAAAGATAAAAATAAGAGTAGAGTAAAGAATAAATCTATTGTCAGCAATCATCATCTTCCTCAAGCTCCTACTCTTGATCTTCAATGGTCTCCAAGTTGCTTCAAACTCTAAAACTAATAAGAACCATGGTTTTGTTCTAATCTACTCTAATCTAATCTAATGTAATCCTCTCCCCTCAATCCTGGTGAATCTCCTCCTTTTATATGCCTCTTTATATGTCTTTAAGTCCTCCTAGAAGTCCTTAAATCAATCAGCTCGAATCAATCCTTCTCGAACTCAAATTATGTAAAAAACTACTTTTTCTGCCCGTACCCCCGCCCCGGCGATGTTTTTTTACTGACTAGGCCGACCCTAGTGGGGGTCCTTTCTATTTTTGCCTCAGTACCCCCGCCCCAGCGGGGGTTTTGTATGTATAATGTCCCCCCCCCGCGGTGATCTTTTTTTGGAAATTTTTTACTCTGACGTCCTTTGGGAAAATGGTCATAACTTTTTTGTCTGAACTATGATTTCGATGATCGAAGATGTTACGAAACGAGAAGACGTAGATCTACAACTTTCATTCTTTGAGTGTTTCGAAATAAGGGCTGGAACAGTGCTAAAATTAGCTCTGAAGTGGCTGCTATGTAAATGGTAAGCCGAAAATGCGAATCTAGCAGCCCTAAACGTCGATCCAAGTAACTTTTGTCCCAATTCCTACAAAACAACAGAAAACATGCAAGAATAGACACAAACCCTTACTCAACTATGTGAATGCATATGCATGATCTACTTCCTAATATACCTACGAACCCAATAATAAATCAGTATGATATATAACAACAGGCCTCAAAGATACCAATGATACTCAAATAATATATCCAATCAAGTCAAAGTCCATAACTCTAACCAGTTAGTCAATCCAAACCTGTCATCACCCATGTTGTGCGTGTGTGCTTGGTAACCATTCTAACCAACCACAGTTCAAGAAAATCACATAACAAACTTCTTAGAAGGAAAATTTCAGTTCTAATTGAATTACTTTTGTGAACATGACAACTCCGATAAAAACTAAGCAATTACCAAGTCTAAGGGTAAATACATGATTTATTTCTACTTTTATTCAATCACGAGGGAATTTTTGCTCTTTCTCGTGTTTTATTCATTTTTTTTATTTTTCTTATGGCTGTGAAATGTCTTATTCCCTTAGGCTTTTCAATGCTACCTTAATGAGCTTTCGACCAACGATTCCCAAGCCATTAAGACCTTAGGGCGCTAGGTGTAAAGACAATCCCCTTGGGCTTACTTACTCAAGTATCAAAGGCCACAAAACTAGACAAGCATGCCACGGTATTTATTCATTTTTTTTTCTTTTTCTGGATTTTCTATTATTTATTTTTTTTAATCATTTTTTTCTTTTTTTTCTGTTGTAATATATATACCCCCATAGATTCCCCCAAACTCAAGCTTTTACTTCATTTTAACCTTTACTGCTAGTTCACTAATTTCCTTAAATTTTAACCAAGATTTTCTCCCAGAAACAAACCGGTTACATAAGTGGATTAAAACATTTAAACTTTAAGTGCTAACCGGTTACATAAGTTTCATACAGGCTCAAATTATCATCATGATTAAAATTAGAACTCATCATCAATTATCAACACTGTTCAAGTTAACAAACAAAACTAATCTTATCATAGGCCGAGCTAAATTCAAACCAATCCATTACCTAGATTCATGCAAACATTCTATATGCAAACACTCAATACAAAAGAATTTTTTTTTATTATTGAAACATGCCTACAATATGTAAAAATAAACATACTAACCAATGCAATGTATGTGAACTAAACAATTATGTAATACAATATGATCCACCCCAAACTCAAAGTGAACAATGTCCTCATTGTTTAAATAAAAAGAGTTGAAGAGTTAAGGACTTCCCTAATTTGTTAAGTTTGTGGTGGTGGTGGTAGTGGAACAAAGACTGAAAACTCCTCCACATCGGGATCTAAAGGAGGATACTGTGGCATGGGCTCAGGTTGGTGGCTTCCCTTTCCATAATCTTTTGCTTATTTAATGAGCTACCAATACATGCAATGGAGAGAGACAACATGGATTAGAATAACACTTTGGATTTATAAGAGAACTTAATAAGTAAATTAATTCCTATCTACTAAATAAACTACTAAAAGCATATAAATATAAAAATTTCTAGGTTGCCTCCCAGTTAGCGCTTGAATTACAGTCTTTCAGCCTGACTTTGTCTAGTCAACGCTATCCAATTTCTCTTCTATAGTTGAGGAACCCTCTATCCATCGGAAATAATGTAACTTTGGACAAGTTCCCTAGAGTGATAACCATTGCATTAAAGTCACCTAGCATACTTTGTTTAAATAAGATCACATTTAAGAACATGCATCATCTAGGTGTTTTCTCCATTGTGTCTACGAATAGATTTTGGCATTGAGGCTTTTCCAACACAACTGGTTCTTCATCTTTCTCATCCCACTCTTCGCACTATGGCTTCGAAGTTGTACTCGCTCTTACATCCCCAGGAGCTTTGCCGATGACATGACTACCAATTGGACAAGGTTTTGCAAATCTAACACTACAAAAAAATGGGCCTTTAGCAATGATTTTTCAGGCAACGACTTTATAAGTCATTGCTAAAAGTATATGTTTAGCAACGAAATTTGTCCTTCATTGCAGATTGTGTCAGGCTTTCACTTTTTGCAATGAAATTCATAAGTCATTGCAAAAATTTATTGCTAATTCATTGGCGAGAAAAAATTTCGTTAAAAATTCGTTGCAAAATTTTCGGCCACTTGATTTCCCGTCATCGTTGGCAACGAAAGTTTTTTGTTGCTAAAAATGGGGCTTTAGCAACGATTTTTCATAAAGTCGTTGCTAAAAGTGTATGTTTAGCAGCGAAACTTATCATTCATTGCAGATTGTGTCAGGTTTTCACTTTTTGCAACGAAATTCATAAGTAGTTGCAAAGTTTGGAAACAAAATTTGTTAGAAATTTGTTGCAAAATTTCTATCCACTTGTTTCTCCTCATCGTGGGCAACAAAAGTTTTTTTGTTGCTATATTTCGTTGCCTAATATGGACCACATTCATTGGCAATAATTTTTATTTTCGTTGCATATTTTATACAACTTTTTGCAACGACTATTAAAATGTTGTCTTAAATTAAGATAATAATAATAATAGTACTAATAATAATAATAATAATAATAATAATAGTACTAATAATAATATAATAATAATAGTAATAATAATAACAATAATAATAATAACAACAGTCATAATAATAATAATAGTACTAATAATAATAATAATAATAATAATAACAGTCATAATAATAATAGTACTACTACTACTACTACTACTACTACTACTAATAATAATAATAATAATAATAATAATAATAACAGTCATAATAATAATAGTACTAATAATAATAATTATTATTATCACGCAATTAGTTATGTACATTTATATATGTACGTAACAGATCTAAAGAAAGGGAATCTAAGGAAAGGGGATCTGTTCAATATTTGCCATGTCAGCCTGTCCACGTGTAAAATAAAATAAAAAATTACCCACGTAGATCTGCCACATGTGCCATGTAGGCGCCACGTACACAAGTCAACGCACATGTGGCACCTGGTGCTCGAAGTCCAAATTTTTTAATTGAAAGGGGCTCAATTTACGTTGACCAAAAGAAAATGTCTCAATACCCAAAAACTCCTAAAGTTCAGTGGTCGACTTTGCATTTTACCCTTATCATATATTATGTAACTCTTCAAAAAGTCTACGGAATGAAAATTTCAATTAATTTAACGATATTTTAAACATGAACAAATGAAATGTTACATAAGATTAAAACTAAATTGTATGTAGTTAATAAGGTATATATATATATATATATATATATATATATATATATATATATATATATATATATATATATATATATAAAGTTATTTGAATATAAATTTTAAATAGGAATACGAATTCGAATATATTTAAAGTTTTTCGTTTTCATTGGTATTTTTGTTTATGCATCTTAGATTCATTTGTAATAGCTTATCAAATTCATAAACTTACAATAACTTCTCAAATTTGCAAACTAAATGCATATATGGTGTCCCTTTTTTCATATTCTTATTCCAATTAAAGTGATATATTATATTGATATCACTTAAAATTAATCAAATTATTATTATAAATATTGTCACTAAAATATGTCATATTTAAAATTTATCTAATAAATTATTTATAAATTTATAAATTGTACTTATAAGTTGTTCCCTATTATTTAATTTATTTTTTGCTCAATTTAAATGTATATAAAAGAAAAGAGATACATATACTTAGGGGTAATCCCCAGATCGATACAAAATGTCAAGAAAGAGAACTCAACATGACAAACAGTGAAACTCAGATTCTAAGACAATACAAGAGCATAAGGCCAAAACAGAGCAAATGAGCACTACATTGGACTTCAAGATTAATTTTTGGCATCGAAAATATGCACAGTCAGCAAATATATGCACATTCAGGATTCCGTTCGTTTTTTCAAACGAAAATTAAAAATAATGACCATTTTGTAATGTTTGAGAGTACATTTATTCGATTGTAACAAAAAAAGTTTCGGTAACGACAATAAAAATCGGAACCCATATATATATATATATATATATATATATAACGTTGGTTCACTAATTATTTTTTGCCTAATAAATAATATTTTTTTAATATAAGGATAATATAGACAATTGATATTATATTTAATGTTATACAATTTTTTTTTTTAATAATTATGTATAATTTTAAAGCGATTTATATTAAAAAACGGATAGAGTATTATTTTTGGGCTGGCTTATGAGGATAGACTCATAACTCATTGACTTCATTATTATTGACCATAAACCAATTGCACCAGCATGACACTTCACCAACTAATTCAAGCCGTCGATATTGAAGGGAGAAACAAATCATGTGGGTCCATAATAAAAAATAAACGTAATTGACGGGTGGGTTAATGGTTGACATACGATAACTAGCGTGGTTAGGGCATTACTTAATCGTTTGGCAGAAATAATTATTAGAGAAATTAGACAGATAGATATAGATTTATTATTTGTAATTCAAGTCCACCTTCACATCCGTGTCTTCTCTATCTAAAAAAAACTCACTCCCCCTCTGTTCCTCTCTCTAGGGTTTCAATGCCGCTTTGTGCTCTTTGCGATCGGAGAGTTTAGCTTCTACGGTTCTATCAGTCACCGTCACCGCGAGCTTCAGGTAATTACGTTTTCATCTACTAAATTTTAATTTTTGATTCTTCATTTACGTGGAAGTTACTAGGTTTGATTACAATAGTCGATCTATTTTGTTCTGATCTGATTTGCAATTTATTCTTCTTAAGACTGAGTTCTGAATTTGGCAAAAAAGGGTTGTCATCGATGATCTATGAAATGTAACATGTAGTTAAATATTAGTTATTTTGATTATTCTACTAAATACCACTGGATTGGTAAATTGTTTTTTTTATATAATAATGTTGAGCTGAACTGTTAAAGTTAGATAGGTTGCTTATGTAGATATTTATTCATGGTTATATTATCATTGTTGATTGATTTAGTTTCCATTGAAGATGATTTTTTTTGTTCTTTCAGTGAAGCCGTTGTTTTGTGGATTTGACAATTTCCTCTAATGGGCTTTGTTTTCACTTGTAATAAGTTATATTTTTAGAGATCTGTAACCATTTACTTTCACTTAAAAGGTTCTGTTACTGGCATATGTCTGATAAATTGTTACACTGCTTTGCCTGTTTCCATAAACGTTGTTAAATGTTTATTTTCTCACTAAAATTAGCATTGCTTATAAAGATTTTCCATTCTGTTATTGATCTTCGCTTCTCACAAGCCTTATTTAGTATACTTGCATATTCTTCCTGAGATTAGTTTATGAAAGGATTAATAAAATTATGAGACTTAGGTGTGTCATTTGGGCAAGTAGGAAATGGGAATGTACATTTGCGGGGTTGATACTGCTGCAACTATGGCTAAATTGGTAAAAAACTTAATTGCCTCAAATTCAAAACACCAAACCTTTCCTTAGTTCCGTTATCCTTACATTTCTCCCAACATCAACAATATGCTAGCTCTTTTACTCTTAGTTTTTATCATGGTAAGGAAAAAGAAGTGGGGGAACTTTTTTGATTGATCGAAATAGAATTGACTGATTCAATACTATGTTCAGTTTTGTTAATTCTTTGTTGATCACTAGGATAATTAGGATTTGAGTGTGTGCTAGATTTATTTAAGTTTCTTCTGTAATTTCTAATGGATGAACTGTATCGTGTATGATATTTCCATTTACAATATGGCTATGGAGATCACCCTGATCCTTTTGAATGCACAATCAGCTGATGGAACAGTGCGGAAGTAGGCAGAAGAAAATTTGAAGCAGTTTCAAGAGCAAAACCTTGCTGGTTTCCTGTTATCTCTCGCTGGAGAGCTTTCTAGTGATGATAAGCCTGTTGATAGTCGTAAACTAGCAGGTTTAATTCTTAAAAATACGTTGGATGCCAAGGAACAACATAGAAAGTTTGAACTTATTCACAGATGGTTATCCCTAGATGTGGCTGTCAAATTTCAGATCAAAACATGCTTGCTACAGACCCTCTCTTCTCCTGTACCTGATGCTCGATCAACTGCATCACAAGTTAATGGGCACGTCTTATTTTCTTAATAAGTATTAACAATTTGTCTAACTCAAAACTATGCCTCGACTGGACCTATATCAACTATTCACCTCCATTCACACTAGCATTCAACCACACGTTGTGGTACTTCCCTAAACCATTCTATCTCTCTCCGGTACTTATATTTATGGTTTTATTTATAAGCAACTATGGCATATGAACTTGTAAAATTTATGTTTGGAGTTAAAATTCATTTACTGTACATGACTTGCTTAGTTATTTTAGGATATTAGGCATTAAATGCTTGAATTAGTTATAGACACTAGTCCATTATGTTCTATGGAAGGAATGATATGTGTATTTTTGGTGTTAATATCCAAGAATCATTATTTGGTGTACAAATTGCATATTTATATCGATATAATTGCGTCGAACCTTACAAAATATATTGAGTAGGGCTGTACAAGTTCAAATTATTGAATTGTAGGGATTAGACACAAGATTTAAATATGTGGGGCTAGGAGTTTTGTAGTGAGTTACAAACTCGGGTCAGTTTGTGAGTTCTATAGAATTTTCTTTCCTATAAAAGTAGCAGTGTGAAATAGTGCATATGTATGGATGTATATGAATGTGAGTAATTATATATGTCAATCATACTTTATCCATCGTAGATTTTTATGAATTTAATATTTTTGGGCTACATTGGGTCCCAACATATGTTAACAGTGCTCTGGCATTTCTTTACCAAGTTCCCATCTTATTTTTTAACTGGTATACCTTCTAAATCTTTTATTTCCACTCTTCTTGATTTAGACATTCAAATTTCAATGAATATGTTTTTTATGTGGGGTTTGACTCCAATCTTACCTTGGCTCTGTATCTGATGAAATCAAATCAGTATCTTTACCAGAGCTCTATTAAAGGTTTACTTTGATTCACTCTAGCATAGCACCTCCCATCAAGGTAACAGTGTTATCACAATAACAATTATAGGCTAAACCATTTATTCTTTATCCTCCCTCTCTCTCTCTCTCTATATATATATGTATATGTATATGTATATGTATATGTATATGTATGAATTGGTAAAACATATGGTATGTTGTTTGACTTTTAGTTTTGAGAAATTGGGTATATGTATATCCTGGACACTTCAGATCAAATTGAATGATAATGATTGAAACATGAAATCGAGGGGAACAATAATTTGTACTGTTAAAATCTGTATTTGCTTATGAAAATAATGCATGCTTTGTCCGCTCTGCTATATAACAATAATAATTAGTGACTACTGATTAAATTGTAAAAGGGTCACATAAGAAACTTATGTTGGCACTAACATTTTCGATGGCAAATGACTCAATGAGATGGAAGTTCTTAAAATATGCTTCACCTCACGAGTTAGTTCAAAATGGATCGAGTATGAAGAAAATGCCAATTTTCCAATTCCTTGCTCCTTCTATGTATGTATTTGTTTTTTGCATGTGTTAGGTTATTGTGTGATAGTGGATTTCTTGTGGCAGGAAAACGATGTTAATCAGATTGATCATTCACAAGCTCGATTTTAGCGCACTGATCAATGGTTACCAGTTTATTCTTGGTTAGAGTCGATAAATACAGAGGAGGTAGTCAAGTCAAAAGATATTTTGGATTGGCTCTCCGAGAACCCAGAGGTCAAAAATGATTTGTACTCGAGACATTCCCGTTAGCATCTGATGCACTACATCAAAAAGTGTCATGTCAAAATTTTGAAGAGAAAGGAGAGGAAGAAGGTAAAATTCAATTTTCATTGATGCTTGTAATCTCTGTTGTGTTGTAGTTGCAAGTTTTTTTGAAGTGTTGTTTTTAACTGCTATAGCTACTATACTTATGGTATATTTATTTGACTTGGATAGGGATTGCAGATCACTAACAAAGCAAACACTGCATTAACTTTCAAAAATGAGGAAAGAAAAATACCAGCTCCCCTTCCATGTATATAGCTAATTGTATTAATGATTTGGTTTATTTCATGTATAAAATTCAGCAGAATGTTATTATTTTGGTTGCCTTGCCCCCCATATCATGGACCTTTGATATCTTGGCTTTTCCTAGTCACTATGTTTTGGCATCGAAATAGATGTCTCATCTTTGTGAAGTCAGTTTCATTTCCATTTTACAATTGTTAAAGTTCCTCATATATTTGCTAATATTTTGCTTAAACAATCACAGATGGATGTTGCAAGCAATATACTATAATTTTAGCAGTTTTTAATTTTTTTGTGATTTAACATATGAAGTATATGCAAAATAGCATATAATCTATTTATGTGTTTCATCTATTTTTCAATATAGTTGAGCGGAAGAGCAGTTCTGATGGTTTCGTGATCAAAATGAGAGATGGTCGACATTTAAGATGTGACCATACCAACCCTCAGGGACTATTCTTATAGGACCCAATTATGAAGGGGAGGAACTTATCTCACTGACCTGGGTATGTTCTGCCCTTACCACTTAAAAACTCCCAAGTTATCAATAAATGTGTTTTCCAATGTCTACTGCAACATGTTGAATTCTTGGTAAATAAATCCATGATGTTTGTGATTATAGCTAGCATCTTTGGGGCATATACTGTATGGAAATTTGTCGTCTCAAGAAAAGTTTTTTCACATTGACTAATAGCCTCAACTTTTCCGTAATTGTCGTCCTTTCTATATAGAAATCTAAACATTGTTATTTAAGATTGTGTGATGGTATTAAAGATTGTGTGATGCTTGTGGTTGTTGAATGTGACTGAATTCTGACTTGAGGTCAACATATAATAATAATCTACAAGTCTTGTAATAGAAAATATGTTTACCACTATGCTTACTGAAATTAATTCATGAAATGGCCGATTAGGATTCTATTTTTTTCTTGTAACAGAGCAATCATATAGTCGCACTGAAGGTTCTTTTTCTATTTGGATTTGTAGCAAATGATATTGTGATTGCCTATTTATCTTTTTCTGCTTATAAGCAATACGGTGTACATTAGTACCACGTAGTAACTCTATTGTCTTTGTGTATTGATTTTGGCACTAAGTGCCTCTGGTGATGTAAGACCCCAACTTTTTATAAAATCAAATTTCCTCTATTATTTTTTTTTAAATAGTAAGGGATTGATTCGATTAATTTGGTTAGTTATGAGTAAAATATGCAAATATTTTAAATAAGCAAATGGTTATAAAATATTCATTTTTATCGGGGAATATTCGTTTGGTCGTGGAACATTCTTGTTGTCGGGGAATATTCGCATGACGACGCAGCCTTTTGTGGGCTCCATAACGGAAAGCGATTGGATGAAGAAAACGACAAGTATTAGTTTTTATAAATAACGGCATAGTTGTTACCATTAATACTGTTGGAATAGCCGGTGGTTAAAATACAATAATACACGGTGTTGCACAGTAGCACACGGTATTGTACCAATTATTGATTCTTACGTAAGAAGTCACTACTCAATAATTGTTACAGTAATTACTGTTCAATATTTTATTTTATTGATTCAATAATTGTTGCGTTGATATTTTATATTGTTGATTCAATAATTGTTATTGCACAGTATTTCAAATTATCATATCAATAATTTATATTATTTGACTAATATTATTAGATAGCATTATTGGCAATGTCTAAAGAAGTTCTGTCTAGGAGATGTTATTTAATTGTGCGCCAATAAGGAGAAATCTTTACCGGAAGGCCCCCTCTTTCCTAGGAACTACTTGGTTGTTATTATTGTGATTCTGTAATATTATTTGTGAATAATTAATTATTAATTTATATGATAAGGAAAATATTTATTTTATGTGGATATAAATGGAGAAATTTTTAGAAAAGTGGCAATAGTTGAAAATTAATATTTTATCTTTTCTGATAAAATAATTCATTCAAATATATTATTATATTACATTATAAATGTATAATGCGATAATATAATAATATAATAATGGTGATATTTTTACAATGAATGTGTGATATATGAATAAATGAGGAGGAAGAGTATTTTTGTTACAATAAATGCTAAAAACATGTTAAACATGTTAGTGGATCCCATTTTTGACTGAAATTTGATTATAGCCTACAAAATCGTCCGTATATAGATTTCGGCCATTTTTCGTTTGGAATTTGAAAAAACTTAAATCTACAAAATTGTAGAGAATTGAATTTCTTATGGAAAGGACAAAAGATTCGATTTTTTTTGATAAAATGGCTATTTATTATGAATTAGTAAAATTCTAGAATATTGGGTCTGAATCGATTTTGTTGCATTAAATGTTAAAAATATATTTTTCATTTTGGTGGGTCCCACTTGCATGTGGTAAATGCTGGATTCAGATTGTAAGGTGTGCGTATGAAATTAAAAATAAAATATTAATATTTTATTAAATTTTCTGCTTCGGTGTTCTAAGCATTTTCCTATAAATAGGGTGCTTAGGTTAGAATTGAAAATCACACTAGAAACTGAAGTTTTCTCTTTCTATATTATCGAGTGTATTTTTGTGAGTATTTTGATACTTTGAGTGTTGCTATACGGTGTAAATTTTCTTCAGCGTTACATTTGATATTCCAGCCAGAAGTACTATTCTTTTGAGGTAAAGGATGTTATTTTTTTTCGTAAATGATATTATTTCTTTCAATATCATTATACCCGAATATTGGTATGAATTTTATTATGAAATTTTTACCTTTTCATGTCGGGGTTACTATTCACGAGTTACTATTCATGAGTTACTATTCATGAGTTACTATTCACGAAGTATGATAATTTTTCTTGTGGAATTTCTACCTTTTAGTGTCGGGATTACAATTCACGTATACGGTACTATTCACGAATACATCACTATTCTCAGAAAAATTAAATTTTCCTTTCTGTGTCTAAGATTGTCCGTTATGGTTCCTATCTTTGATTGGATCTATGTTTTGATCTTTATTTTTAAATTTTACTCCACAATTGATTAATATGGAGTATTTTTGAACTTAGATAAACCGAAGTAAGAATCCCTAATCTTTGTCCTTTTATCTCACTAGATTCGTTTTCTTTAAAATATTTTCATCATTCTCAGTCCTAAATGGTGATATAACTGAATATCATTGGCCTGTAATGCAAAGATGAAAGATTACACGATGAATATCTTTGGCCCGTAGTGCAAAGATAAACAGGTGTTGAGATGAACATAACCAACTAGTGATACAAATGAATATCTTTGGCCCGTAGTGCAAAGATGAATATTTGATGATTGATGTTACATGGATAAAATATTGATGATGAACTTTTAAATTCATAGATGATAGTAGATTTCATTCTCTACTTAACTCTTCTAATGAATTGTTGTTTTCGCTGCAGTTGTTGATCTAAAACTTGTTGTCTATTGTATTCTATCAGATTTTTCCCTGTTGAGGACTAAGGATAATTTGTTCTACATTATTTTAGTCATAATATTCTTTACTGGGCTAGTTGAGCTCACCCTTTTCCTTTTTGTTCCATTTTTCTTCTCAGGAGGCGAGAATATAACGGGAACTAGTCGGGGTATGGAATGATGGTTCAAGATAGTTGTTTTAGTAGTCCTCACTATTTTATAAGATAGTGTATCAATAATTATAATGAGGACTCCATTTGAGTTTGAATATTGCTAGATGACAATATTTGTATTTAAACTCACAGTATATGTGTGGTCGTATTTTGCACGACAATTGTAATAATAAAGATATCGTTATTTTCTGTACCATGTATTTAGCGACTCAGAATGGGTTAGGTGGATTGGATCTATTTTGGGGGCGTCACAGTTGGTATCAGAGCTTAGGGATATGGTCTCTGACGAAGATCGGGGAATTGAACTAGGAGGGGAGAGACGAGTAAATCATTCGCTAGTATGTTCTACCTAAGCTTATTTGTTTGGTTGGTCAGAATATAGGAATAATATGTGATATGTTAATTTGTTTAATTAACCCTTGTTTTGTGACAGTATTTTAGAATGACATCTAAAAATTTTGAGATGAGCAATGGAGCAAAATAATATGACCGTGTCACAGTACGAAACTAAGTTTGCTGAGCTGTCCCGGTTTGCATCCCATTTGGTAGACAACGAGGAGCGAATGATGCGAATGTTTCTGCGAGGTTTGAAACCCGAAATACGCCAATACCTCATTTCTCACAAATTTTTGTTTATATTTAGATGTTGTGAACATGGCTCAATTACTAGAGCGAGATAATGAGTCTGTTCAACCGGGCGACCAACAACACGATAATATTCGTATTGGTGGCAACGACCATTGGGGCAATGATAATCATCGTGGAGAAAATTATCAATGCCAAAAATGGTAACCACTTCGGTGGTAATCATGGCCAAGATAATAGAAAAGGTGAGTCAAGTGGAAATTTTAGAAAGAGAAGATTCAACAATGACGGGAAGACGTCGACAGCAGCAGCAGCAACAAATTCTAGGTTAGGAGAACGACCTCTAGTTAGATGCTAGAGATGAGGGACACATAAGTCCAAACTGTTCACAGCCTTCCAATGTATGTTTTAGTTGTGGAAAAGACGGTCATATAGCTCGATTTTATCCTGTAGCGAAGTCAAGTCCAGCTGGGACGGTAGCACCAAAGGCGGATACGGACAAAACAAAGTCGGTAGTTTAAGGGAGAGCATTTTTCGTGACGAGGAATCGAACGAAGTTATCACGGGTTAGCTAATCATAAACTCTTGCGAAGTTTATACCTTATTAGATACCGGTTCTACCCATTCTTTTATCTCTCCTACTTGTGCTCAACGTTTGAACTTGACTCCTGAGAAATTAGACTTTGACTTATCTGTTGAAATTTTGTTAGGAGAATCTTTCGCTACATCCACTGTTTATAAATTTTTATTGATTCAGGTTGGCACCATCACATTATCTATGATCTCATTTCTTTGAAAATACTTGCATTTGATGTGATTTAAGGGATTGATTGGTTAACCACTCATCATGCTAAAATTGATTGTTTTCGTAAGGTTGTTAGTTTTCATATTCCTAACCAACCTATTGTACGAATTCAACTAACCAAACCATTAAAGTCAATCACTGTCATATCAAGTTATAAAGCCATTCGTTTGTTAAAAAATGGATGTCAAGCTTTCTTAGCCATTTTATGGATTTAAACAAAAATACGTCAGATTTGAATGATATTTCTGTTGTTAGTGAATTTCCTGACGTATTTCCTGAAGAACTTCTTGGCCTACCCCCAGAGCGTGATATTGAATTTTGTATCGACTTTGAACCCGGTACAAAACCCATTTCTAAAATCTCATATCGAATGGCTCCTATTGAACTTCAGGAGTTAAAAACCCAACTACAGGAGTTGGTACCCTAGCCTCTATCTGGTGACTTCCTTTGTGGAATGCACCGAAGTCAGACTCTCCGTAGGGGATGTCATTTTCTTGCGGTGGTAAACTGATAGGTGCCATTATGACTTGCTATCCAATATTGGGATATGAGTCACAGTTGAGAGCAACCTAAGTCAGTAAATGAAATACGTAGCTTTCTAGGCTTAGCTGGTTACTATCGGAGATTCGTGGAAGGATTTTCTCGAATCGGTACTCCATTAACTCAGCTGACTAGTAAAGATACAAAATTTGAACGGAGTGAGGAATGTAAAAAGAGCTTCCAAGAACTCAACATGCGTCAACGACGTTGGCTCGAGCTGTTGAAAGATTACAACCATACCATTCAATACCATCCTGAAAAAACGAATGTGGTAGCTGACGCGTTGAGTAAAAGATCGTATGCGTTTACAAGTGCGATATTGTTAACACAAAGACTCATTTCGTACGACTTACAAAAGTTGGAGATAGAGTTAAAGATTCCAAGAACCTGCGTGAAGATAACGAATATACAATTAGAATCAACTTTAATCGATAAAGTTAAAATCGTTCAAGCTACACATCGGAGTTGATGAATATAAAGAATAAGGTGCAAGAAGGCGTTATTCTAGAAGTAAGAGTCGATGAAGAGAAGAAATCTCAACCCTCAATTTTTTTGGTCCATTTAAAATTATCGATCGAGTAGAAAATGTGGCCTATAGACTCGCTTGACCGCCAAGTATGTCTCGTGTTTATAACATTTTTTCGCATATTCACGCTATGTAAATATGTGAAAGACCCGATCCACATTATTGAGTTAGAACCAGACGAGATAGCCGAAAATTTAACGTACGAGGAGGTACTTGTCAAGATCTTGGATAGGAAGGAGCATGTCCTACGCACAAAGGTTATAGTACAAGTTAAAGTTTTGTGGATGAACCATGCTATTGAGAAAATGACCTGGGAGTTGGAGTCAGAAATGAAAGCGAGGTACCCTTACCTTTTCGAAACACCAGGTACATATGTCAATTTTAAGGACAAAATTTCATAACGAGGGGAGGTTGTAAGACCCCAACTTTTTACAAAATTAAATTTCCTCTATTATTTATTTATTTTTTTAAATAGCAAGGGGTTGATTCGATTAATGTGGTTAGTTATGAGTAAAATGCGCAAATATTTTAAATAAACAAATGGTTATAAAATATTCATTTTTGTCGGGGAATATTCGTTTGGTCGTGGAACATTTTTGTTATCGGGGAATATTCGTATGACGGCACAGCCTTTTGTGGGCCCCATAATGGAAAGCGATTGGATGAAGAAAACGACAAATATGAGTTTTTATAAATAACGTCGTAGTTGTTACCGTTAACACTGTTGGAATACCCGGTGGTTAAAATACAGTAATACGCGATATTATACAGTAGCACACGGTATTGCACCAATTATTGATTCTTACGTAAGAATTCACTACTCAATAATTGTTACAGTAATTATTGTTCAATATTATATTTTATTGATTCAATAATTGTTGCGTTGACACTTTATATTGTTGATTCAATAATTGTCATTGCACATTATTTCAAATTATCAGATCAATAATTTATATTATTTGACTAATATTATTAGATAACATTATTGGCAATGTCTAAGGAAGTTCTGTCTAGGAGGGGTTATTTAATTACGGGCCAGTAAGGAGAAATCTTTACCGAAAGGCCCCCTTTTTCTTGAGAACGACCTAGTTGTCAGTATTGTGATTCTGTAATATTATTTGTGAATAATTAATTATTGATTTATATGATAAGAAAAATATTTATTTTATGTGGATATAAATGGAGGAATTTTTAGAAAAGTGGCAATTATTGAAAATTAATATTTTATCTTTTTTGATAAAATAATTTATTCAAATATATTATTATATTACATTATAAGTGCATAATGCGATAATATAATAATATAATAATGATGATATTTTTACAATGAATGCGTGATATATGAATAAATGAGGAGGAAGAATATTTTTATTACAATAAATGCTAAAAACATGTTAAACATGTTAGTAGATCCCATTTTTGACTGAAATTTGATTATAGCCTGCAAAATCGACTGCATGTGGATTTCGGTCATTTTTCGTTTGGAATTTGAAAAAACTTAAATCTACAAAGTAGTAGAAAATTGAATTTCCTATGGGAAGGACAAAAGATTTGAATTTTTTTGATAAAAGGGCTATTTATTATGAATTACTGAAATTCTAAAATATTTGGTCTGAATCGATTTTGTTGCATTAAATGTTTAAAACATGTTTTTCATTTTGGTGGGCTCCACTTGCATGTGGTAAATGCTGAATTCAGATTGTAAGGTGTGTGTATGAAATTAAAAATAAAATATTAATATTTTATTAAATTTTCTGCTTTAGTGTTCTAAGCATTTTCCTATAAATAGGGTGCTTAGGTTAGAATTGAAAATTACACCAGAAACTGAAGTTTTCTCTCTCTATATTATCGAGTGTATTTTTGTGAGTATTTTGATACTCTGAGTGTTGCTATACGGTGCAAGTTTCCTTCAGCGTTATATCTGATATTCTGGCCAGAAGTACTATTCTTTTGAGGTAAGGGATGTTATTTTTTTTCGTAAATAATATTATTTCTTTCAATATCATTATACCCAAATATTGGTATGAATTTTATTATGAAATTTTTACCTTTTCATGTTGGGGTTACTATTCACGAGTACTATTCACGAAGTATGATGATTTTTCTTATGAAATTTCTATTTTTTAGTGTTGGGATTACTATTCACGTATACGACACTATTCACGAATACGTCACTATTCACAGAAAAATTAAATTTTCTTTTCTGTGTCCAAGATTGTCCGTTATGGTTCCTATCTTTGATTGGATCTATGTTTTGATCTTCATTTTTAAATTCTGCTCCACAATTGATTATTATGGAGTATTTTTGAACTTAGATAAACCGAAGTACGAATCCCTAATTTTTGTCCTTTTATCTCACTAGATTCGTTTTCTTTAAAATATTTTCATCATTCTTAGTCCTAAATGGTGATATAACTGAATATCATTGGCCTATAATGCAATGATGAACGATTACACGATGAATATCTTTGGCCCGTAGTGCAAAGATGAACAAGTGTTGAGATGAACATGACCAACTGGTGATACAAATGAATATCTTTGACCCGTAGTGCAAAGATGAATATTTTATGATTGATGTTACAGAGATAAAATATTGATGATGAACTTTTAAATTCATATATGATAATAGATTTCATTCTCTACTTAACTCTTCTAATGAATTGTTGTTTTCGCTGCAGTTGTTGATCTAAAACTTGTTGTCTATTGTATTCTATCAGATTTTTCCCTGTTGAGGACTAAGGATAATTTGTTCTACATTATTTTAGTCATAATATTATTTACTGGGCTAGTTGAGCTCACTCTTTTCCTTTTTTGTTCTATTTTTCTTCTCAGGAGGCGAGAATATAGCGAGAACTAGTCGGGGTATGGAATGATGGTTTAAGATGGTTGTTTTAGTAGTCCTCACTATTTTATAAGATAGTGTACCAATAATTGTAATGAGGACTCCATTTGAGTTTGAATATTGCTAGTTGACAATATTTATATTTAAACTCACAGTATATGCATTGTCGTATTTTGCATGACAATTGTAATAATAAAGTTATAGTTATTTTCTGTACAATGTATTTAGCGACTCAAAATGGGTTAGGTGGATTGGACCTATATTGGAGGCGTCATAGGTGACCTATTTGTTTCATTTTCCTAACTTGCTATTATTTTTAAATATGTGCAGGAAGACTGCTTCTACGACCTGCCTTACAATACTGTGTATCAAATTTTTGTGCTACGTTTGCGGAAGACAAGGGACGAAATTATGAAGTGTAGTATCTCTATATATGTAGATATATACTTTGATTGAAGAACTGTGGTAGCTTTAGATGGTTAATTGTAAAGATAATAAATGATTATGTAGTGGATGATTTTATAAAGTTAATAATATTTTAGTTTTTTGTATTTTTGCCATTATTTGCTATGAGGACATTGAGCCAGCCAGGTACACAAAAAGAATGTCAAATTTTGATTTGGCAACAATATAATTCGTTACCAAAGCTTTGAACAAGTTTTAATATAGCAACAATTTTTTATACATTTAGCAACAAATTTTCGGTGCTAATGACATTAAAAATATCATATTTGGCAACGAAAAATTAACCTAATAACATCGGAGAGGATATTTGTAAGACCCCGAATTTTATGAAATAAAAGTATTCAATTTTTCTATTTAGTAAATGGTTAAATTGATAAAAGTTTAAAGTTATGGGTGAAATGTGTAAAATTTTCAAAATAAGCAAGTGGTTATAAAATATTCATTGTTGTCGGAAAATATTCGTTTGGTCGTGGAATATTCTTACTGTCAGGGAATATTCATACGACGGCGCATCCTTTTGTGGGCCCCATAACGAAAAGCGGTTGGATGAAGAAAACGACAAAAACAAGTTGTTTATAAATAACGACGTAGTTGTTACTGTTAATACTGTTGGAATACCCGGTGGTTAAAACACAGTAATACGCGTTGTTGCACAGTAGCACACGGTATTGCACCAATTATTAATTTTTACGTAAGAAGACATTACTCAATAATTATTACAGTAATTACTGTTCAGTATTTTATTTTATTGATTCAATAATTGCTGCGTTAATATTTTATATTACTGTTGTTTTAATAATTGTCACTACATAGTATTTTCTATTATCGGAGCAATAATTCATATTATCTGAATAATATTATTAGATAACATTATTGGCAATGTCTAGAAAGTTCTATCTAAGGAGAGGTTTGGTCATCTAATTGCGCGCCAGTAAGGAGAGATCCTTATTGGAAAGCCCCCTCTTTTCTGGGAACGGCCTGGTTGCCAGTACTGTGATTCTGTAATATTATTTGTGAATAATTAATTATTAATTTATATAATGAGGAAAATATTGATTTTATGTGGATATAGATGGAGAAAAATTTTCAAATGTGACAATTATTAAAAATTAATATTTTATCTTTTTCTGATAAAATAATTCATTTAAATATATTATTTTAATAATATATTAATGGTGATATTTTTATAATGAATGCGGGATATATGAGTATATGAGGAGGAAGAGTATTTTGTGGCATTAAATGATTAACACATGTTTGGTGTGTCGGTGGATCCCAATAAATGACCGAAATTTGATTATAGCTTGTAAATTGTCTGTTTATGGATTTCGGTCAATATTTGTTTGGAATTTAGAAAAACTTTCTTCTGCAAAGTTGTAGAGAATTGAATTTCCTATTAAAAGTCGTGAGATTTGAATTTTCTGATGAAATGACTATTTATTATGAATTATTGAAGTTCCGAAGTTCTAAAATAATTGGTTTTTGAAAGTTTTAATTATTCATATTTACAAAATCATTTTTTTTGCTTGGTGGGCTGCATTAAACATGTGCAATGAGCTGAAATCAGATTTCAAGAGGTGGGCTTGACAATTTTGTAAATATAAATATTAATATATTCAATTTTCTGCTTTGGTGTTCTAAGCAATTTCCTATAAATAGGGTGCTTAGGTTAGAATTGAAAAACACACCAGAAACTATAGATTTCTCTCTCTTTCTCTCTCAATATATTGAGCATATTTTTGTGAATATTTTAATACTTTGAGTGTTGCTATATGGTGCAAGTTCAAGTCATAGCCTATATCCGGCGTTCAACTAGATGTACTGTCTTTACGAGGTAAATAATGTTATTTTATTTTATAAATGATATTATTCTTTCAATATCATTATGCCGAAATATTGGTAAAATTTTTCTCGTGAAACTCTTGTCTTTTTATGTCGGGGTTACTATTCATGAGTTACTATTCACGAGTACTATTCACGAGTACTATTCACGAAGCATGATGATGTTTTTTGTGAAATTTCTATCTTTTGGTGTCGGAAGTACTATTCACGTATACGACACTATTCACGAATACGACACTATTCACCGAAAAATAAAAATTTCTTCTTTTCGTCCAAAATATCTATTCTGGATACTAGCTTTGATTGTATCCATGTTTTGATCATTCTTGAATTTTACTCCACTATGACTATTTATGAGGTATTTTTGGAAATGGAATAGCTGAAATACGAATCCTTAATATTTATTCTTCTGTTTCACTGGATTCGTTTTCTTTAAAATATTTTTCATCATCCTTAGTCCTAAATGATGATGTTACTGAATATATTTGGCCTGTAGTGCAAAGATGTATGAATTTTTGATGAATATCTTTAGTCCGTAGTGCAAAGATGAACATGTGTTTAGATGAACATGACCAACTGATGAATATCTTTGGCCTGTAGTGCAAAGATGAATGATTGATTATAGATATATATTGATTGATGTTACAGGGATAAAAGATAGACGATGAACTTTTAAATTCATATATAGAAGATAGTAGATTTCATTCTCTACTAAACTACTCTTCTAATGATTATTATTTCCGCTGCGAATATTGATTTAAAACTTGTTGTCTATTGTATTCTATTAAATTTTTCCCTGTTGAAGACTAAGGATAATTTGTTGTATATTATCTTAGTCATAATATTCTTTACTGGGCTAGTTTAACCCACCCTTTTCCTTGTTGTTCCATTTTTCTTCTCAGGAGGCGAGAATGTAGCGAGTACTAGTCGGGGTGTGGAATGATGGTTCAAGACAGTTGTTTTAGTAGTCCTCACTGTTTTGTAAAATAGTGTATCAATAAGTATAATGAGACTTAATTGAGTATAAATACTTTCTAGATGACAATATTTGTATTTAAACTCACAGTATATGTGTTGTCGTATTTTGCACGACAATTGTAATAATAAAGTTGTAGTTGTTTCTGTACCATGTATTTTGGCAACTCAGAATGGGTTGTGGATTGGACCTATTTTGGGGGCGTCACAGTTGATATCAGAGCTTAGGGATATGATCTCTGGCGGAGATCGGGGAATATAACTAGGAGGGGAGAGACGAGTAAATCCTTCGCTAGTGTGTCCTACCTAAGCTTATTTGTTGGTCGGTCATAATATAGGGGTATTATGTGATTTGTTAATTTGTTCAATTAACTTTTGTTTTATGGAAGTATTTGAGAATGTCGACTGAGAATGTTAATAGTGGAGTAAATGAAACCGTGGAGACGCCTGTACTCACCAACGAGGAGAACGTACAACAGGCTGACAATGTTCCTTCTGTGAACAACACCAATGAGCAGATGATGAACGATGGGATGTTTAGAAACTTTTTGCAATTTATGCAAAACCAGACGAGGGAGACTCGTGTTCAAAATACAGGAGAAAATGATAGCAATTCACGGTTTGTCACAGCCAAGCAGTTCAAAGAATTGGGACCACCAGAATTTAAGGGAAAGCCGGATCCGATCATGGCGGAAACGTGGGTCAAGCAAATTACCAAGATATTCGATGTCTTGGGATGCACGGAGGAACAGAAGGTTCCATTCGCCACATTTATATTCCGTGGCGAGGCAGACTACTGGTGGGAGTCTGTGAAACGGACCCAGCCTGCCGCACTCAGCATGTCTTGGGAAACGTTTCAGAAACTTTTCAACGAAAAATACTTTCCTGAAAGTATTCGCCATATGAAGGAGGTAGAGTTTATTAGACTAGAAAAGAACAACATGACGGTGTCCCAGTACGAGGCGAAGTTCGCGGAGTTATCCAGGTTTACACCTCATTTGGTGGAGAATGAGGAACGTATGACGCGGATGTTTCTGAGAGGTTTGAAACCTGGCATACGTCAATATCTCATAGCTCATAAATTTTCTCTCTATTCAGATGTTGTCAATAGGGCTCAATTATTAGAGCGAGATAACGAGTACGGTCAATCGAGGGACCACAACTAGGATCATACCGGTGACAGCAGTCATCAGAACAATGATAACCAGCGGAGAAAGAAGAATACAGACAAGAACGGCAACCACTCTGGTGGTAATCGTGGCCATGAAAAAAGAAGAAGCGAGTCAGGAGGAGGTTTTAAAAAGAGGAGATTCAACAATGACAATACGAAGACGTCAGTACCAGCAGCAACTGGTTCCAAGGGAGGAGAGCGACCACCGGTCATATGCTATAAGTGCGGAAAAGAAGGACATATCAGCCCAAACTGCCAACAACAGTTTAAGGTATGTTATAACTGTGGAAAGGAATGACATATCGCTCGAGATTGCACTGTAGCGAAACCAAGTTCAACAGGGGTGGTGACTCAAAAAGTTATCCCAGAAAAGACAAAGTCAACGGTTCCTAGAAAAGCGTTTTTCGTGACTGGTCAGAATATGAGGAACCCGGACGAAGTTAGCACGGGTTAGTTAATTATAAATTTTTGCGAAGTCTATACCTTATTAGATACCGGTTCTACCCATTCATTTATCTCTCCTACTTGTGCTCAACGTTTAAACTTGATTCCGGAGAAGTTAGACTTTGACCTATCTGTGGAAGCTCCGTTAGGAGAAACTTTCATTCATCCACTGTTTATAAATCTTGTTTGATCCAAGTTGGCACCATCACATTACCTGTTGACCTTATCTCTTTAAAGATACTTGCTTTTGATGTGATTTTAGGGATCGATTGGTTAACTACTCATCATGCCAAATTGATTGCTTTTGTAAGGTTGTTAGTTTTCATATTCCTAAGCAACCTGTTATTCGAATTCAAGCAACCAAACCATTGAAGTCAAACTCTTTCATATCAAGCCGTAAAGTCATTCGTTTATTGAAAAACGGATGTTAAGCTTTCTTAGCTATGTTATGGACTTGAACAAAAATACGTCAGATTTGAATGATATTTCTATTGTTAGTAAATCCCTGACGTATTTCCTGAAGAATTTCTTGGCCTACGCGTGATATTAAATTTTGTATCATCTTTGAATCTGGTACAAAACTCACTTCTAAAATCTCATATCGAATGGCTCCTATTGAACTTCAGGAGTTAAAAACCTAACTGTAGAAGTTTGTACCCGAGCCTTTATCTGGTGACTTCCTTTGTGGAATGCACTGAAGCCAGACTCTCCGTAGGGGACGCCATATTCGTGCGGTAGTAAACTGATAGGTGTCATTGTGACGTGCTATCCAAGATTGGGATATGAGTCACAGTTGAGAGCAAACCTAAGTCAGTAATCGAAATACATAGCTTTCTATGCTTAGCTAGTTATTATCGGAGATTCGTGAAAATATTTTCTCGAATCGCTACTCCATTAACTCAGCTGACTCAAAAAGATACAAACTTCGAATGGACCGAGGAATGCGAGAAGAGCTTCCAAGAATTCAACATGCGACACCGACGTTGGCTCGAGCTGTTGAAAGATTTCGATCATACCATCCAATACCATCCTAGAAAAGTAAACGTGGTAGCTGACGCATTGAATAGAAGATCATATGCAGGAACGAGTGCGATGATGTCAAGTATACGCGTAGAATCAACTTTAATCGATAAAGTTAAAGTTGCTCAAGCCACAGACCCGGAGCTGATGCGTATGAAGAAGAAAGTGCAAGAATGTGTTATTCCAGAAGCAAGAATCGATGAAGAAGGAATACTTCGAGTCCACTCCAGACTTTGTGTTCCTAACGATCCTGATTTGAAGTACAAGATCATGATGGAGGCACACAATACACCATTTGCAATCCATCCTAGAAGTACCAAGATGTATCGTGATCTTTGACATACATTTTGGTGGAACAATATGAAGAGAGAGATTGCAAAGTTTATTTCGGGGTGTTTAACTTGTCAACGTGTAAAGGCGGAGCATCAAGTGCCAAAGGGTCCATTGCAACCACTTGAGATTCTGAAATGGAAGTGGGTACACATTACCATGGATTTAGTTACGGGTCTTCCCACGGTTTCTCAAGGCATAAAAGCTATTTGGGTGATTGTTGATAGATTAACCAAGTCTGCTCATTTCTTGCCGATGCGGGAGACTTATTCCCTTGAACGTCTTGCTAGTATGTACGTGAATGAGATTGTGAGGTTGCATGGCATGCCAGTATCCATAGTTTCAGATCGTGACCCAAGATTCACTTCAAGATTTTGGGTTAGCTTGCAAAAAGCTATGGGCATGGATTTACGATTTAGTTCGGCATACCATCCTCAAACAGACGGACAATCAGAGATGACTATTCAAACTCTTGAAGATCAATTAAGACTGTGTGTCCTAAATTTCAAAGGGTGTTAGGATAAGTACCTACCATTGGTGGAATTCTCCTACAATAACAGTTATCAGGCAAGTATAGGCGTGGCCCCATTTGAAGCATTATATGGACGAAAGTGTCACTCTCCAGTATGTTGGGATGAGGTGGGAGAAGCAACGTTGTTAGGACCAGAGTTGGTACGAATGACTACAGAGAAGATCCAAACGATTCGACAACGTATACAAACGGCACAGGATCGACAAAAGAGTTATGCGGATCTTCATCGAAAGGACGTGGAATTTGACATTGGGGATCATGTATTGTTGCGTGTGGCTCCATGGAAAGGAGTTACAAGATTTGGGAAGAGAGGAAAGCTTAATCCATGATTTATTGGTCCGTTTCAGATTCTTGATCGAGTAGGAAATGTGGCCTATAGACTTGCGTTACCTCCAAGTATGTCTCGTGTTCATAATGTTTTTCATATATCTGTGCTACGTAAATATGTGAAAGACCCAAACCACGTTATTGAGTTAGAACCAGACGAGATAGCCGAAGACTTAACGTACGAAGAGGTACCTGTCAAGATCTTGGATAGGAAGGAGCATGTCCTACGCACGAAGGTCATACCACAAGTTAAAGTTTTGTGGAGAAACCATGCTATTGAGAAAATGACCTGGGAGTTGGAAACGGAAATGATAGTGAGGTATCCTCATCTTTTCGAAACACCAGGTACGCACGTCAATTTCGAGGACGAAATTTCATAAGGAGGGGAGATTGTAAGATCCCGAATTTTATGAAATAAAAGTATTCAATTTATCTATTTAGTAAATGGTTAAATTGATAAAAGTTTAAAGTTATGGGTGAAATGTGCAAAATTTTCAAAATAAGCAAGTGGTTATAAAATATTCATTATTGTCGGAAAATTTTCTTTTGGTCGTGGAATATTCTTACTGTCGGGGAATATTCATACGACGGTGCAGCCTTTTGTGGGCCCCATAACGGAAAGCGGTTGGATGAAGAAAACGACAAAAACAAGTTGTTTATAAATAACGGCGTAGTTGTTACCGTTAATACTGTTGGAATACCCGGTGGTTAAAACACAGTAATACGCGTTGTTGCACAGTAGCACACGGTATTAAACCAATTATTGATTTTTACGTAAGAAGACATTACTCAATAATTATTACAGTAATTACTGTTCAGTATTTTATTTTATTGATTCAATAATTGCTGCATTGATATTTTATATTACTGTTGTTTTAATAATTGTCACTACACAGTATTTTCTATTATCGGAGCAATAATTCATATTATCTGAATAATATTATTAGATAACATTATTGGCAATGTCTAGAAAGTTCTGTCTAAGGAGAGGTTTGGTCATCTAATTGCGCGCCAATAAGGAGAGATCTTTATTGGAAAGCCCCCTCTTTCTTGAGAACGGTCTGGTTGCCAGTACTGTGATTCTGTAATATTATTTGTGAATAATTAATTATTAATTTATATGATGAGAAAAATATTGATTTTATGTGGATATAGATGGAGAAAAATTTTCAAATGTGACAATTATTAAAAATTATTATTTTATCTTTTTCTAATAAAATGATTCATTTAAATATATTATTTTAATAATATATTAATGGTGATATTTTTACAATGAATATGGGATATATGAGTATATGAGGAGGAAGAGTATTTTGTGGTATTAAATGATTAACACATGTTTGGTGTGTCGGTGGATCCCAATAATTGACCGAAATTTGATTATAGCTTGTAAAATTGTCTGTTTGTAGATTTCGGTCAATTTTTGTTTGGAATTTAGAAAAACTTTCTTCTGCAAAGTTGTAGAGAATTGAATTTCCTATAAAAAAATGCGAGATTCAAATTTTCTGATGAAAGGGCTATTTATTATGAATTATTGAAGTTCTGAAGTTTCAAAATAATTAGTTTTTGAAAGTTTTAATTATTCTTATTTACAAAATCGTTTTTTTGCTTGGTGGGCTGCATTAAACATGTGCAATGAGCTGAAATCAGATTTCAAGAGGTGGGCTTGACAATTTTGTAAATATAAATATTATTATATTTAATTTTCTGCTTTGGTGTTCTAAGCAATTTCCTGTAAATAGGGTGCTTATGTTAGAATTAAAAAATACACCAGAAACTGCAGATTTCTCTCTCTTTCTCTCTCAA
Organism: Panax notoginseng; assembly: GCA_016801055.1. Lineage (NCBI taxonomy): Eukaryota > Viridiplantae > Streptophyta > Magnoliopsida > Apiales > Araliaceae > Panax > Panax notoginseng. The sequence goes on from CM029015.1 coordinate 113,083,082, forward strand.
TATATTGAGCATATTTTTATGAATATTTTAATACTTTGAGTGTTGCTATACGGTGCAAGTTCAAGTCATAGCCTATATCCGGTGTTCAACTAGATGTACTGTCTTTACGAGGTAAATGATGTTATTTTATTTTATAAATGATATTATTCTTTCAATATCATTATGCCGAAATATTGGTAAGATTTTTCTCGTGAAACTCTTGTCTTTTTATGTCGGAGTTACTATTCATGAGTTACTATTCACGAGTTACTATTCACGAGTACTATTCACGAAGCATGATGATGTTTTTTGGGAAATTTCTATCTTTTGGTGTCGGAAGTACTATTCACGTATACGACACTATTCACGTATACGACACTATTCACGAATACGACACTATTCACCGAAAAATGAAAATTTCTTCTTTTCATCCAAAATATCTATTCTGGATACTAGCTTTGATTGTATCCATGCTTTGATCATTCTTGAATTTTACTCCACTATGATTATTTATGAGGTATTTTTGGACATGGAATAGCTGAAATACGAATCCTTAATATTTATTCTTCTGTTTCACTGGATTCGTTTTGTTTAAAATATTTTTCATCATCCTTAGTCCTAAATGATGATGTTACTGAATATCTTTGGCCTGTAGTGCAAAGATGAATGATTTCTTGATGAATATCTTTGTCCCGTAGTGCAAAGATGAATAGGTGTTTAGATGAACATGACCAACTGATGAATATCTTTGGCCTGTAGTGCAAAGATGAATGATTGATTCCAGATATATATTGATTGATGTTACAGGGATAAAAGATAGACGATGAACTTTTAAATTCATATATAGAAGTTAGTAGATTTCATTCTCTACTAAACTACTCTTCTAATGATTATTATTTCCGCTGCGAATATTGATTTAAAACTTGTTGTCTATTGTATTCTATTAAATTTTTCCCTGTTGAAGACTAAGGATAATTTGTTGTATATTATCTTAGTCATAATATTCTTTACTGGGCTAGTTGAGCTCACCCTTTTCCTTGTTGTTCCATTTTTCTTCTCAGGAGGCGAGAATGTAGCGAGTACTAGTCGGGGTGTGGAATGATGGTTCAAGACAGTTGTTTTAGTAGTCCTCACTATTTTGTAAAATAGTGTATCAATAAGTATTATGAGACTTAATTGAGTATAAATACTGTCTAGATGACAATATTTGTATTTAAACTCATAGTATATGTGTTGTCGTATTTTGCACGACAATTGTAATAATAAAGTTGTAGTTTTTTCTGTACCATGTATTTTGGCAACTCAGAATGGGTTGTGGATTGGACCTATTTTGGGGGCGTCACAATATTGTTGCTAATACTAAAATAAAAGGCAACATTTTTTATCGTTGAAAATTATATCAACTTTCGTTGCACATATAAAGAAACGACAACATATAGTGTCGTTGCTAATCGATGACTTTCGTTGCTATTGAAAAATAGCCAGAAACAAACATTTTCATTGCTGATTCAGCATAATGTCGTTGCCAAATAATATAATCAGCAACGAAAATCATTGCTAAAAAGTTTACATTCCGCAACGAAAGCAAGCTTAGGAAATAATTTTCATAATTTAATTCAACGAAAAATGTCGTTGCAAAAATGGTGTCAATTGCGACGAAAATACATGGTTGTTGCAAAAAAAAAGAGAGTTCATTTCGTTGCAACGTTCATTGCGCAACAAAAGATTCAACGACAGTAAAGTAGTTGCCAAAACCCTTTTGTAACGAAATTTGACACCTTTAGGAACGAAAATCGGTTGTTGCTGAAGTCCCATTTTTTGTAGTGTTACCGGATCCTTGTACTTTGGTGGAGAAGGCATTTGAGGCATAAATAACATCGGCTCATCATCGTTGGTACCCACAGTTAGTTCTTCGCCAACCTTGTTTTCATTATCCCCCTTTGTCTCCTTTTTTCAACATCTTGTGGCTCATCCAGTTGTAGATTTGGCTCGGGCACTTCATCAATCTCGGAATCGATGTCATAACACCAATTCTTTTGAGGACAGTTGTTCAATGCTTTGAACATTTGATCTATCTGGTTCTGAAGATTTTGAATTAACATCTCTTGATTAATCCTCTTCTACTCATTTGATGCTACGAACTTGGACAACAATTCCTCCAACCTTGAATTATCTGTCTCAGTTTTGGAATCTATGTATTAAGTACCATGAGTTGAAGTAATGATGAGTTGTTCCATCTGGTTCTAAAAATTATGGCTCGATATTTCTTGACTCATCATCCTCTCCTTTTGGTTTACTATGAGCTTCGACATGAATTCCTCCAAATTTGACTTTTCTTCTTGTGGAAATAGAGGTTGACATAAGAATTTCGGTGTGTATGTTGGGTTTTAAGCGTAGTATTGGTCTTCGTAATTGTAGCTCCATGATGAATCCGGGTGATACCCCCAAGCTTAATGATAATTGGCATATGCATATTGGTTGAGGTAGTTACCACTATACTGTACCGCCCCAAGACTGATGGTGCATTGATTACTCGGGTGATTGCCAGCACAATAATTACAAACTACCATTATCCTTCAAATCCATTGGGTTGCAACAACGTCCAACCTCCTCGAAAGTATCTCTAGCTGTGCTGACAATGCAAAAATTCTATTGAGTTCATCAATCCCTGTGTCCTTTGGTTGAGTCATACTCGAATATGGCCTTTGATGATTGCATCCAGCCATGGTACCTGAAAAGAGAGAAAAATAGGAAGATAATAAAAAAATATTTAAATTAAGACTAATTTGATTGAAGCTAATATTGGCAAAAAAATATATTAAACTAATTCCCCGGCAACGGCGCCAAAAACTTGTTGGGTAAAATCTAGTTATGCACAACACGTAAATATACATGGTCAACAAGTAATAAAGTGAAAGTAGAGTATCGTTCCCACGAGTAATTATTAATACAAATTACCAATCACTAACTCTTAATCAAATTAATTTTATTTAAACAATAAATTTAAGATTATAAATTAAATTATTTAATTACACTAATTCTAATTACCACTAATTAAAATTTAGATTATGGAGATTTAAGATCACAATTTTACTTATTGCTTCACTTAAATTAATACACTTCTTATCAATTATGCTCACTATTCTTAATTGTTAATCAAGAACACACAAGTAAATATGACCATCTCTCAATGCATCATACTCAAATCAACTTAAATCCACAGATGATAGAATTAAGAAGAACACCCTAATTAACTAATTCACTATATCTCTATGTGAATTACAATTAAAGAGGATTTAAAGCACAAGTTCTTTATCAGATTACATGCGATGAATAGATATATCTCCATCCTATACATAAATTATGTATTCCAACATCATGCAGAAAACACAATCACATGCTATTATGATAAAATCTAAATCTATAATTTATCTCTCGAATTCATATAGATTATCACGGTAATTGTTAGCTAGGCAATTAAGCAATTCATCCCAAATCATAATAGACAATCCAAGAATAATCACAATAATTAATAAAGAAACATAATAAAAATAAACTATGCAATAAGCTCCATTGTAATCTTCAATAAAAGATTTAGTTCATGATTAATGAATTAAAACTTAGAATCCACAATTGAATAATCATTAAAAGATAAAAATAAGAGTAGTGTAAAGAATAAATCTATTGTCAACAATCATCATCTTCCTCAAGCTCCTGCTCTTGATCTTCAATGGTCTCCAAGTTGCTTCAAACTCCAAAACTAATAAGAACTATGGTTTTGTCCTAATCTACTCTAATCTAATCTAATGTAATCCTCTCCCCTCAATCCTGGTGAATCTCCTCCTTTTATATGCCTCTTTATATGTCTTTAAGTCCTCTTGGAAGTCCTTGAATCAATCAGCTTGAATCAATCCTTCTCGAACTCAAATTATGTAAAAAACTACTTTTTCTGCCCGTACCCCCGCCCCAGCGATGTTTTTTTACTAACTAGGCCGGCCCCTGTGGGGGTCCTTTCTATTTTTGCCTCAGTACCCCCGCCCCGGCGGGGGTTTTGTATGTATAATGTCCCCCCCCGCGGTGGTCTTTTTTTGGAATTTTTTTACTCTGACGTCCTTTGAGAAAATGGTCATAATATTTTGTCTGAACTATGATTTCGATGATGCAAGATGTTACGGAACGAGAAGACGTAGATCTACAACTTTCATTCTTTGAGTGTTTCGAAATAAGGCCTGGAACAGTGCTAAAATTAGCTCTGAAGTGGCTGCTATGTAAATGGTAAGCCGAAAATACGAATCTAGCAACCCCAAACGTCGATCCAAGTAACTTTTGTCCCAATTCCTACAAAACAACATAAAACATGCATGAATAGACTCAAACCCTTAAAAACTAAGATTTAGCTCAAATGCACTCAATTAATGGGTATAAAACCCACTCATCACTTCCTGGCCTACTCCCGGAGCATGAAATCGAGTTTTGTATTGACCTCGAACCCGGTACAAAACTCATTTTCAAAACCCCATATCGAATGACTCATATTGGACTTCTGGAGTTAAAAACCCAACTGCAGGAGTTGTTAGATATCTGTTTCATTTATCCTAGTACGTCTCATTGTGGTGCTTCTATTCTATTCGCAAAGGAGAAAGATGGGAGTGTGCGACTTTGCAATGATTATCGAGAGTTGAATCATGTAACCATCAAAAATAGGTACCCGTTGTCTCGCATTGGTGACCTGTTTGACTAGTTACAAGGTGCCAAATTCTTTTCAAAGATCAATCTTCGTTTCAGATATCATCAGTTAAAGATTAAAGTAGATGACATTCCAAAGACAACTTTCAGAACTCGGTACGGGCAATACGAATTCTTAGTCATGTCTTTTGGATTAACTAATGCTCCTGCTGCCTTCATGGATATGATGAACTGAGTATTCAAGGAATATTTGGATCATTTTGTGGTTGTCCTTATTGATGACATCCTCATATACTCCAAAAGCCGTGAAGATCATGAGTAACAAGATGAGTGGATTTTATACCTACGAATCGACCTCTAATTCTAGCTTAAACTTTGTTGATCTTGTATATTTATGTTCGTTTTTACTTGTTTATGTTTGTTTTATGATTAGGTGGCATGGTGTGGCATTGGTGGCATAAAGGTGACGTTGTGACAGGATGTGGCAACATAATGAGAAAAATTGTGGATCTGCAGAACTACCCCCCACCGGGGCGGACATTATACAAGGAAAACCCCCGTCGGTGCGGGGGAACTTGAGCAACTACAGAATGACCCCCCGCCGGGGTGGGCCTTTATAGAGCAAAACTCGCCACCGGGGCGGGGGTACGAGACAAGAACAAAAGTTATACTTCATTTGGAGTTATGCAGCTGCGTGAGGGAAGCAAGTTGGCATGGCTTGGGACTTCGATTGGCGACAGTTTATGAACAAAATACGTGACTATTGAGAATATAACATATACAATTAGAGAGAGATAAGATGAATCATTCAATTAATAAGCTTGAGTCCTAATTGGAGTGAAGGACATTGGACGAAAGAATTGAAGGTCAGAGTCACGAAGATTACAAAGTGGAGCAAAGACAGGTGGTTTTGTATCTATTCTACTTCTTTAATTCAGTTATTATAATTGGGATGATGGATTCTTTTATGATTTCAATTTTTATTTCATTTATGATGAACTAATTTACTTTTTAGGCTTATGATGGATCTTTATTGTTGACTGATGATTATCATAACTTGAATTCAGTTTAATAATCTATCAATTCAGTTTATCTATTGTGATTTGTGCTTAATTTATGAATTGATCACCAATTATCTATGGATTTGTATGAATTCGAGAGATGATGTATGAATCTAGACTTAGTCAATTTAACATATGTTCTTGAATTCTGTGTTTGAATGGAATCTTGATGAATGTTGGGATAGAGATATACCTAGCATCGCATGTAATCGGGTAGAGAACTTGAATTTAAACCTTATATAATTTTAATTCACATAGATATATAGTGAATAAGTTAATTAGGGTGTTTGACTTAATTATATCTAATTTGTGGATTTAAGTTAATACGATGTTAGTGTATCGAGAGATGGCTAATGCTACATAAGTGTTCTTGATTAATAAACTGAGATAGTGAATTAATAAATACTTTCTAGAGGACAATATTTATATTTAAACTCACAGTATATGTGTTGTCGTATTTTGCACGACAATTGTAATAATAAAGTTGTAGTTGTTTCTGTACCATGTATTTTGGCAACTCAGAATGGGTTGTGGATTGGACCTATTTTGGGGGCGTCACAGTTGGTATCAGAGCTTAGGGATATGATCTCTGGCGGAGATCGGAGAATTTAACTAGGAGGGGAGAGACGAGTAAATCCTTCGCTAGTGTGTCCTACCTAAGCTTATTTGTTGGTCGGTCATAATATAGGGGTATTATGTGATTTGTTAATTTGTTAAATTAACTTTTGTTTTATGGAAGTATTTGAGAATGTCGACTGAGAATGTTAATAGTGGAGTAAATGAAACCGTGGAGACGCCTGTACTCACCAACGTGGAGAACGTACAATAGGCTGACAATGTTCCTTCTGTGAACAACACCAATGAGCAGATGATGAACGATGGGATGTTTAGAAACTTTTTGCAATTTATGCAAAACCAGACGAGGGAGACTCGTGTTCAAAATACAGGAGGAAATGATAGCAATTCACGGTTTGTCACAGCCAAGCAGTTCAAAGAATTGGGACCACCAGAATTTAAGGGAAAGCCGGATCCGATCATGGCAGAAACGTGGGTCAAGCAAATTACCAAGATATTCGATGTCTTGGGATGCACGGAGGAACAGAAGGTTCCATTCGCCACATTTATGTTCCGTGGCGAGGCAGACTACTGGTGGGAGTCTGTGAAATGGACCCAGCCTGCCGCACTCAGCATGTCTTGGGAAACATTTCAGAAACTTTTCAACGAAAAATACTTTCCTGAAAGTATTCGCCATATGAAGGAGGTAGAGTTTATTAGACTAGAAAAGAACAACATGACGGTGTCCCAATACGAGGCGAAGTTCGCGGAGTTATCCAGGTTTGCACCTCATTTGGTGGAGAATGAGGAACGTATGACGCGGATGTTTCTGAGAGGTTTGAAACCTGGCATACGTCAATATCTCATAGCTCATAAATTTTCTCTCTATTCAGATGTTGTCAATAGGGCTCAATTATTAGAGCGAGATAACGAGTACGGTCAATCGAGGGACCACAACTAGGATCATACCGGTGACAACAGTCATCAGAACAATGATAACCAGCGGAGAAAGAAGAATACAGACAAGAACGGCAACCACTCTGGTGGTAATCGTGGCCATGAAAATAGAAGAAGCGAGTCGGGAGGAGGTTTTAAAAAGAGGAGATTCAACAATGACAATACGAAGACGTCAGCACCAGCAGCAACTGGTTCCAAGGGAGGAGAGCGACCACCGGTCATATGCTATAAGTGCGAAAAAGAAGGACATATCAGCCCAAACTGCCCACAACAGTTTAAGGTATGTTATAACTGTGGAAAGGAATGACATATCGCTCGAGATTGCACTGTAGCGAAACCAAGTTCAACAGGGGTGGTGACTCAAAAAGTTATCCCAGAAAAAACAAAGTCAACGGTTCCTAGAAGAGCGTTTTTCGTGACTGGTTAGAATACGAGGAACCCGAACGAAGTTAGCACGGGTTAGTTAATTATAAATTTTTGCGAAGTCTATACCTTATTAGATACCGGTTCGACCCATTCATTTATCTCTCCTACTTGTGCTCAACGTTTAAACTTGATTCCGGAGAAGTTAGACTTTGACCTATCTGTGGAAGCTCCGTTAGGAGAAACTTTCGTTCATCCACTGTTTATAAATCTTGTTTGATCCAAGTTGGCACCATCACATTACCTGTTGACCTTATCTCTTTAAAGATACTTGCTTTTGATGTGATTTTAGGGATCGATTGGTTAACTACTCATCATGCCAAATTGATTGCTTTTGTAAGGTTGTTAGTTTTCATATTCCTAAGCAACCTGTTATTCGAATTCAAGCAACCAAACCATTGAAGTCAAACTCTTTCATATCAAGCCGTAAAGTCATTCGTTTATTGAAAAACGGATGTTAAGTTTTCTTAGCTATGTTATGGACTTGAACAAAAATACGTCAGATTTGAATGATATTTCTATTGTTAGTAAATCCCTGACGTATTTCCTGAAGAATTTCTTGGCCTACGCGTGATATTAAATTTTGTATCATCTTTGAATCTGGTACAAAACTCACTTCTAAAATCTCATATCGAATGGCTCCTATTGAACTTCAGGAGTTAAAAACCTAACTGTAGAAGTTTGTACCCGAGCCTTTATCTGGTGACTTCCTTTGTGGAATGCACTGAAGCCAGACTCTCCGTAGGGGACGCCATATTCGTGCGGTAGTAAACTGATAGGTGTCATTGTGACATGCTATCCAAGATTGGGATATGAGTCACAGTTGAGAGCAAACCTAAGTCAGTAATCGAAATACGTAGCTTTCTATGCTTAGCTAGTTATTATCGGAGATTCGTGAAAATATTTTCTCGAATCGCTACTCCATTAACTTAGCTGACTCAAAAAGATACAAACTTCGACTGGACCGAGGAATGCAAGAAGAGCTTCCAAGAATTCAACATGCGACACCGACGTTGGCTCGAGCTGTTGAAAGATTTCGATCATACCATCCAATACCATCCTAGAAAAGTAAACGTGGTAGCTGACGCATTGAATAGAAGATCATATGCAGGAACGAGTGCGATGATGTCAAGTATACGCGTAGAATCAACTTTAATCGATAAAGTTAAAGTTGCTCAAGCCACAGACCCGGAGCTGATGCGTATGAAGAAGAAAGTGCAAGAATGTGTTATTCCAGAAGCAAGAATCGATGAAGAAGGAATACTTCGAGTCCACTCCAGACTTTGTGTTCCTAACGATCCTGATTTGAAGTACAAGATCATGATGGAGGCACACAATACACCATTTGCAATCCATCCTAGAAGTACCAAGATGTATCGTGATCTTTGACATACATTTTGGTGGAACAATATGAAGAGAGAGATTGCAAAGTTTATTTCGGGGTGTTTAACTTGTCAACGTGTAAAGGCGGAGCATCAAGTGCCAAAGGGTCCATTGCAATCACTTGAGATTCTGAAATGGAAGTGGGTACACATTACCATGGATTTAGTTACGGGTCTTCCCACGGTTTCTCAAGGCATAAAAGCTATTTGGGTGATTGTTGATAGATTAACCAAGTCTGCTCATTTCTTGCCGATGCGGGAGACTTATTCCCTTGAACATCTTGCTAGTATGTATGTGAATGAGATTGTGAGGTTGCATGGCATGCCAGTATCCATAGTTTCGGATCGTGACCCAAGATTCACTTCAAGATTTTGGGTTAGCTTGCAAAAAGCTATGGGCATGGATTTACGATTTAGTTCGGCATACCATCCTCAAACAGACGGACAATCAGAGAGGACTATTCAAACTCTTGAAGATCTATTAAGACTTTGTGTCCTAGATTTCAAAGGGAGTTGGGATAAGTACCTACCATTGGTGGAATTCTCCTACAATAACAGTTATCAGGCAAGTATAGGCGTGGCCCCATTTGAAGCATTATATGGACGAAAGTGTCGCTCTCCAGTATGTTGGGATGAGGTGGGAGAAGCAACGTTGTTAGGACCAGAGTTGGTACGAATGACTACAGAGAAGATCCAAACGATTCGACAACGTATACAAACGGCACAGGATCGACAAAAGAGTTATGCGGATCTTCATCGAAAGGACGTGGAATTTGACATTGGGGATCATGTATTGTTGCGTGTGGCTCCATGGAAAGGAGTTACAAGATTTGGGAAGAGAGGAAAGCTTAATCCACGATTTATTGGTCCGTTTCAGATTCTTGATCGAGTAGGAAATGTGGCCTATAGACTTGCGTTACCTCTAAGTATGTCTCGTGTTCATAATGTTTTTTATATATCTGTGCTACGTAAATATGTGAAAGACCCAAACCACGTTATTGAGTTAGAACCAGACGAGATAGCCGAAGACTTAACGTACAAAGAGGTACCTGTCAAGATCTTAGATAGGAAGGAGCATGTCCTACGCACGAAGGTCATACCACAAGTTAAAGTTTTGTGGAGAAACCATGCTATTGAGGAAATGACCTGGGAGTTGGAAACGGAAATGACAGTGAGGTATCCTCATCTTTTCGAAACACCAGGTACGCACGTCAATTTCGAGGACGAAATTTCATAAGGAGGGGAGATTGTAAGACCCCGAATTTTATGAAATAAAAGTATTCAATTTATCTATTTAGTAAATGGTTAAATTGATAAAAGTTTAAAGTTATGGGTGAAATGTGCAAAATTTTCAAAATAAGCAAGTGGTTATAAAATATTCATTGTTGTCGGAAAATTTTCTTTTGGTCGTGGAATATTCTTACTGTCGGGGAATATTCATACGACGGCGCAGCCTTTTGTGGGCCCCATAACGGAAAGCGGTTGGATGAAGAAAATGACAAAAACAAGTTGTTTATAAATAACGGCGTAGTTGTTACCGTTAATACTGTTGGAATACTCGGTGGTTAAAACACAGTAATACGCGTTGTTGCACAGTAGCACACGGTATTAAACTAATTATTGATTTTTACGTAAGAAGACATTACTCAATAATTATTACAGTAATTACTGTTCAGTATTTTATTTTATTGATTCAATAATTGCTGCGTTGATATTTTATATTACTGTTGTTTTAATAATTGTCACTACACAGTATTTTCTATTATCGGAGCAATAATTCATATTATCTGAATAATATTATTAGATAACATTATTGGCAATGTCTAGAAAGTTCTGTCTAAGGAGAGGTTTGGTCATCTAATTGCGCGCCAGTAAGGAGAGATCCTTATTGGAAAGCCCCCTCTTTCCTGAGAACGGTCTGGCTGCCAGTACTGTGATTCTGTAATATTATTTGTGAATAATTAATTATTGATTTATATGATGAGAAAAATATTGATTTTTTGTGGATATAGATGGAGAAAAATTTTCAAATGTGAAAATTATTAAAAATTATTATTTTATCTTTTTCAAATAAAATGATTCATTTAAATATATTATTTTAATAATATATTAATGGTGATATTTTTACAATGAATATGGGATATATGAGTATATGAGGAGGAAGAGTATTTTGTGGCATTAAATGATTAACACATGTTTGGTGTGTCGGTGGATCCCAATAATTGACCGAAATTTGATTATAGCTTGTAAAATTGTCTGTTTGTGGATTTCGGTCAATTTTTGTTTGGAATTTAGAAAAACTTTCTTCTGCAAAGTTGTAGAGAATTGAATTTCCTATAAAAAAACGTGAGATTCGAATTTTCTGATGAAAGGGCTATTTATTATGAATTATTGAAGTTCTGAAGTTTCAAAATAATTAGTTTTTGAAAGTTTTAATTATTCTTATTTACAAAATCGTTTTTTTTGCTTGGTGGGCTGCATTAAACATGTGCAATGAGCTGAAATCAGATTTCAAGAGGTGGGCTTGACAATTTTGTAAATATAAATATTATTATATTTAATTTTCTGCTTTGATGTTCTAAGCAATTTCCTATAAATAGGGTGCTTATGTTAGAATTGAAAAACATACCAGAAACTACAGATTTCTCTCTCTTTCTCTCTCAATATATTGAGCATATTTTTATGAATATTTTAATACTTTGAGTGTTGCTATACGGTGCAAGTTCAAGTCATAGCCTATATCCGGTGTTCAACTAGATGTACTGTCTTTACGAGGTAAATGATGTTATTTTATTTTATAAATGATATTATTCTTTCAATATCATTATGCCGAAATATTGGTAAGATTTTTCTCGTGAAACTCTTGTCTTTTTATGTCGGAGTTACTATTCATGAGTTACTATTCACGAGTTACTATTCACGAGTACTATTCACGAAGCATGATGATGTTTTTTGGGAAATTTCTATCTTTTGGTGTCGGAAGTACTATTCACGTATACGACACTATTCACGTATACGACACTATTCACGAATACGACACTATTCACCGAAAAATGAAAATTTCTTCTTTTCATCCAAAATATCTATTCTGGATACTAGCTTTGATTGTATCCATGCTTTGATCATTCTTGAATTTTACTCCACTATGATTATTTATGAGGTATTTTTGGACATGGAATAGCTGAAATACGAATCCTTAATATTTATTCTTCTGTTTCACTGGATTCGTTTTGTTTAAAATATTTTTCATCATCCTTAGTCCTAAATGATGATGTTACTGAATATCTTTGGCCTGTAGTGCAAAGATGAATGATTTCTTGATGAATATCTTTGTCCCGTAGTGCAAAGATGAATAGGTGTTTAGATGAACATGACCAACTGATGAATATCTTTGGCCTGTAGTGCAAAGATGAATGATTGATTCCAGATATATATTGATTGATGTTACAGGGATAAAAGATAGACGATGAACTTTTAAATTCATATATAGAAGTTAGTAGATTTCATTCTCTACTAAACTACTCTTCTAATGATTATTATTTTCGCTGCGAATATTGATTTAAAACTTGTTGTCTATTGTATTCTATTAAATTTTTCCCTGTTGAAGACTAAGGATAATTTGTTGTATATTATCTTAGTCATAATATTCTTTACTGGGCTAGTTGAGCTCACCCTTTTCCTTGTTGTTCCATTTTTCTTCTCAGGAGGCGAGAATGTAGCGAGTACTAGTCGGGGTGTGGAATGATGGTTCAAGACAGTTGTTTTAGTAGTCCTCACTATTTTGTAAAATAGTGTATCAATAAGTATAATGAGACTTAATTGAGTATAAATACTGTCTAGATGACAATATTTGTATTTAAACTCACAGTATATGTGTTGTCGTATTTTGCACGACAATTGTAATAATAAAGTTGTAGTTTTTTCTGTACCATGTATTTTGGCAACTCAGAATGGGTTGTGGATTGGACCTATTTTGGGGGCGTCACAATATTGTTGCTAATACTAAAATAAAAGGCAACATTTTTTATCGTTGAAAATTATATCAACTTTCGTTGCACATATAAAAAAACGACAACATATAGTGTCGTTGCTAATCGATGACTTTCGTTGCTATTGAAAAATAGCCAGAAACAAACATTTTCATTGCTGATTCAGGATAATGTCGTTGCCAAATAATATAATCAGCAACGAAAATCGTTGCTAAAAAGTTTACATTCCGCAACGAAAGCAAGCTTAGGCAATAATTTTCATAATTTAATTCAACGAAAAATGTCGTTGCAAAAATGGTGTCAATTGCGACGAAAATACATGGTTGTTGCAAAAAAAAAAAAGAGTTCATTTCGTTGCAACGTTCATTGCGCAACAAAAGATTCAACGACAGTAAAGTAGTTGCCAAAACCCTTTTGTAACGAAATTTGACACCTTTAGCAACGAAAATTGGTTGTTGCTGAAGTCCCATTTTTTGTAGTGTTACCGGATCCTTGTACTTTGGTGGAGAAGGCATTTGAGGCATAAATAACATCGGCTCATCATCGTTGGTACCCACAGTTAGTTCTTCGCCAACCTTGTTTTCATTATCCCCCTTTGTCTCCTTTTTTCAACATCTTGTGGCTCATCCAGTTGTAGATTTGGCTCGGGCACTTCATCAATCTCGGAATCGATGTCATAACACCAATTCTTTTGAGGACAGTTGTTCAATGCTTTGAACATTTGATCTATCTGGTTCTGAAGATTTTGAATTAACATCTCTTGATTAATCCTCCTCTCCTCATTTGATGCTCGAACTTGGACAACAATTCCTCCAACCTTGAATTATCTGTCACAGTTTTGGAATCTATGTATTAAGTACCATGAGTTGAAGTAATGATGAGTTGTTCCATCTGGTTCTAAAAATTATGGCTCGATATTTCTTGACTCATCATCCTTTCCTTTTGGTTTACTATGAGCTTCGACATGAATTCCTCCAAATTTGACTTTTCTTCTTGTGGAAATAGAGGTTGACATAAGAATTTCGGTGTGTATGTTGGGTTTTAAGCGTAGTATTGGTCTTCGTAATTGTAGCTCCATGATGAATCCGGGTGATACCCCCAAGCTTAATGATAATTGGCATATGCATATTGGTTGAGGTAGTTACCACTATACTGTACCGCCCCAAGACTGATGGTGCATTGATTACTCGGGTGATTGCCAGCACAATAATTACAAACTACCATTATCCTTCAAATCCATTGGGTTGCAACAACGTCCAACCTCCTCGAAAGTATCTCTAGCTGTGCTGACAATGCAAAAATTCTATTGAGTTCATCAATCCCTGTGTCCTTTGGTTGAGTCATACTCGAATATGGCCTTTGATGATTGCATCCAGCCATGGTACCTGAAAAGAGAGAAAAATAGGAAGATAATAAAAAAATATTTAAATTAAGACTAATTTGATTGAAGCTAATATTGGCAAAAAAATATATTAAACTAATTCCCCGGCAACGGCGCCAAAAACTTGTTGGGTAAAATCTAGTTATGCACAACACGTAAATATACATGGTCAACAAGTAATAAAGTGAAAGTAGAGTATCGTTCCCACGAGTAATTATTAATACAAATTACCAATCACTAACTCTTAATCAAATTAATTTTATTTAAACAATAAATTTAAGATTATAAATTAAATTATTTAATTACACTAATTCTAATTACCACTAATTAAAATTTAGATTATGGAGATTTAAGATCACAATTTTACTTATTGCTTCACTTAAATTAATACACTTCTTATCAATTATGCTCACTATTCTTAATTGTTAATCAAGAACACACAAGTAAATATGACCATCTCTCAATGCATCATACTCAAATCAACTTAAATCCACAGATGATAGAATTAAGAAGAACACCCTAATTAACTAATTCACTATATCTCTATGTGAATTACAATTAAAGAGGATTTAAAGCACAAGTTCTTTATCAGATTACATGCGATGAATAGATATATCTCCATCCTATACATAAATTATGTATTCCAACATCATGCAGAAAACACAATCACATGCTATTATGATAAAATCTAAATCTATAATTTATCTCTCGAATTCATATAGATTATCACGGTAATTGTTAGCTAGGCAATTAAGCAATTCATCCCAAATCATAATAGACAATCCAAGAATAATCACAATAATTAATAAAGAAACATAATAAAAATAAACTATGCAATAAGCTCCATTGTAATCTTCAATAAAAGATTTAGTTCATGATTAATGAATTAAAACTTAGAATCCACAATTGAATAATCATTAAAAGATAAAAATAAGAGTAGTGTAAAGAATAAATCTATTGTCAACAATCATCATCTTCCTCAAGCTCCTGCTCTTGATCTTCAATGGTCTCCAAGTTGCTTCAAACTCCAAAACTAATAAGAACTATGGTTTTGTCCTAATCTACTCTAATCTAATCTAATGTAATCCTCTCCCCTCAATCCTGGTGAATCTCCTCCTTTTATATGCCTCTTTATATGTCTTTAAGTCCTCTTGGAAGTCCTTGAATCAATCAGCTTGAATCAATCCTTCTCGAACTCAAATTATGTAAAAAACTACTTTTTCTGCCCGTACCCCCGCCCCAGCGATGTTTTTTTACTAACTAGGCCGACCCCTGTGGGGGTCCTTTCTATTTTTGCCTCAGTACCCCCGCCCCGACGGGGGTTTTGTATGTATAATGTCCCCCCCCGCGGTGGTCTTTTTTTGGAATTTTTTTACTTTGACGTCCTTTGGGAAAATGGTCATAATATTTTGTCTGAACTATGATTTCGATGATGCAAGATGTTACGGAACGAGAAGACGTAGATCTACAACTTTCATTCTTTGAGTGTTTCTAAATAAGGCCTGGAACAGTGCTAAAATTAGCTCTGAAGTGGCTGCTATGTAAATGGTAAGCCGAAAATACGAATCTAGCAACCCCAAACGTCGATCCAAGTAACTTTTGTTCCAATTCCTACAAAATAACATAAAACATGCATGAATAGACTCAAACCCTTAAAAATTAAGATTTAGCTCAAATGCACTCAATTAATGGGTATAAAACCCACTCATCACTTCCTGGCCTACTCCCAGAGCATGAAATCGAGTTTTGTATTGACCTCGAACCCGGTACAAAACTCATTTCCAAAATCCCATATCGAATGACTCATATTGGACTTCTGGAGTTAAAAACCTAACTGCAGGAGTTGTTAGATATCTGTTTCATTTATCCTAGTACGACTCATTGGGGTGCTTCTATTCTATTCGTAAAGAAGAAAGATGGGAGTGTGCGACTTTGCAATGATTATCGAGAGTTGAATCATGTAACCATCAAAAATAGGTACCCGTTGTCTCGCATTGGTGACCTGTTTGACTAGTTACAAGGTGCCAAATTCTTTTCAAAGATCAATCTTCGTTTCAGATATCATCAGTTAAAGATTAAAGTAGATGACATTCCAAAGACAACTTTCAGAACTCGGTACGGGCAATACGAATTCTTAGTCATGTCTTTTGGATTAACTAATGCTCCTGCTGCCTTCATGGATATGATGAACTGAGTATTCAAGGAATATTTGGATCATTTTGTGGTTGTCCTTATTGATGACATCCTCATATACTCCAAAAGTCGTGAGGATCATGAGCAACAAGATGAGTGGATTTTATACCTACGAATCGACCTCTAATTCTAGCTTAAACTTTGTTGATCTTGTATATTTATGTTCGTTTTTACTTGTTTATGTTTGTTTTATGATTAGGTGGCATGGTGTGGCATTGGTGGCATAAAGGTGACGTTGTGACAGGATGTGGCAACATAATGAGCAAAATTGTGGATCTGCAGAACTACCCCCCACCGGGGCGGACATTATACAAGGAAAACCCCCGTCGGGGCGGGGAAACTTGAGCAACTACAGAATGACCCCCCGTCGGGGTGGGCCTTTATAGAGCAAAACTCCCCACCGGGGCGGGGGTACGAGACAAGAACAAAAGTTATACTTCATTTGGAGTTATGTAGCAGCGTGAGGGAAGCAAGTTGGCATGGCTTGGGACTTCGATTGGCGTCAGTTTATGAACAAAATACGTGACTATTGAGAATATAACATATACAATTAGAGAGAGATAAGATGAATCATTCAATTAATAAGCTTGAGTCCTAATTGGAGTGAAGGACATTGGACGAAAGAATTGAAGGTCAGAGTCACGAAGATTACAAAGTGGAGCAAAGACGGGTGGTTTTGTATCTATTCTACTTCTTTAATTCAGTTATTATAATTGGGATGATGGATTCTTTTATGATTTACATTTTTATTTCATTTATGATGAAGTAATTTATTTTTTAGGCTTATGATGGATCTTTATTGTTGACTGATGATTATCATACCTTGAATTCAGTTTAATAATCTATCAATTCAGTTTATCTATTGTGATTTGTGCTTAATTTATGAATTGATCACCAATTATCTGTGGATTTGTATGGATTCGAGAGATTATGTATGAATCTAGACTTAGTCAATTTAATATGTGTTCTTGAATTCTGTGTTTGAATGGAATCTTGATGAATGTTGGGATAGAGATATACCTAGCATCGCATGTAATCGGGTAGAGAACTTGAATTTAAACCTTATATGATTTTAATTCACATAGATATATAGTGAATTAGTTAATTAGGGTGTTTGACTTAATTATATCTAATTTGTGGATTTAAGTTAATACGGTGTTAGTGTATCGAGAGATGGCTAATGCTACATAAGTGTTCTTGATTAATAAACTGAGATAGTGAATTGATTTGGATTAAGGTGTGATAATTGGAGTGAGGCTTAAAGTGAAGTTGTAAGCCTAATTCTCCAATATTTACTTGAAATTATGATTTTTAAGTTGCGTTGATTGATTGATATTTTTAGTTTCTTAGTTTTGCTTAGTTATAATTATTGATTTGGGTAGTTTATTAAAATTTGGATTAATATAAAACTGGTACTTGATAGAGTTAATTTCTTACTATTCTTTGTAGGAATGATACTCAACCTATCACTGTATTACTTGTTGATCACGTGCACTTGCGAGCTGAGCGTAATTAGAATTTTAGCCAACAAGTTTTTGGTGCTGTTGCAGGGGATAGTATTGATTTTAATATTTTTCAATATCAGTTTAATTAGTTCGGTTTTACTTAAATAATTTTTTTGTTTTGTTCTTTCCTATTTCAGGTTCTTTAAGTTAGTTTATGCAAACTTGGTCTAAAAAGCCAGACTTGCTTCCTTTCGAGGACAATATCGAGAAACGGTTTCAAAGGCTAAGTAAGTGGATTAAAGATATAAAGGAAAACTTTGAGAACTATAAGAAGGATGAAATAATGGCTGCAGAAGATCAAAAAGTGCTGAGGGATTATGTTACTCCTAAGGTGACTGAGCTTCAATCAAGTATCACCAGGCCGACAATTGCTGCAAATACTTTTGAGATCAAGCCTGGGACTATTCAGATGATTCAGAACTCAGTTCAGTTTGGGGGATTAGCCAACGACGATCCAAATGAGCACTTGGTTTACTTTTTGGAAATCTGTGACACCTTTAGATATAATGGGGTGTCAGATGATGCAGTCAGACTTCGCTTGTTCCCATTTACACTGTGGGACAAGGCGAAGAGTTAGTTACATTCTCTACAACCAGGAACGATAACTACTTGGGATGACCTCACTCAGAAGTTCTTGGTAAAAATATTCCCACCAGCAAAAACTGCAAAGTTGAGAAATGAGATCAACATGTTTGAGCAGCAGCATGGGGAGTCTTTGTATGAGGTATGTTAATGGTACAAGGAACTACTCAGAAAGTGTCCTCATCATGGACTACCTAATTGAATGCAGATGAATACGTTTTACAACGGGTTGAATGAGAATCTCAGGACAATCATAGATGCAGCTTTGGGTGGAACGTTTATGGCTAAGAGCTATGAGGAGGCATATGAGCTAATAGAAACAATGGCAGCTAATAACTACCAGTGCCTACAATAAGAATGACACAACCTAAGGTAGCTGGGATATTAGAGGTAGACGGGGTAACAACGTTGGCGACACAGATTTTAGCCTTATCAAAGAAAATGGATGCTCTGACTGATGCACAACCACAACAGGTGGCGTATGTTTACAAATTATGTGCAGGAGAACATCCTACAGAATAGTGTGCCATCAACCCAACATCAGTACAGTTTGTGGGTAGCTACAGTAGGATTCCGTAAAACATGTATCAAAATGCCTACAACTTGGGGAATAGGAACCATCCCAATTTCTCATGGAGTAATAATCAAAATAAGTAGGCTTCACGACCTTCTTATCCCCCAGGGTTCCAAAACATCAGCAAGAAGCTCCATAGCAAGAGAAAAAGGCAGATTTGGAAGAGCTTTTGTTGAAATATATATCGGGAAACGAGGCGATGATGAAATCACAAGCGGTGGCCATCAAAAACTTAGAAAATCAGATGGGACAACTTGCCTTAGCGCTGAATAATAGGCCGCAAGGGACTCTACCTAGTGACATAGAATATAATCTAAAGGGAAATCATGAGCAGTGTCAAGCCATCACTTTGAGGAGTGGAAAGCATCTTGAAGGGAAAATTACAGAAAATTCAGCTAAGAAAGATGTCAAAGAGAATGTGAGAGCCCTAAATCCTGGTCCTGAATCACCGCGGATCTGGTACAATCATTTCTATAACTATTGCGGAAGATATAAACATAAGTTGTTTATGCAATACACTTTACACACTATTCCCCAAGGTCGAGTAACCTTAACTTATATACAATTCATAACCCGTCTAACATATAATATTATTATTATACTATACTATTATAATTTAGCTGCACACATAGTTCCAAGATGAACTTGGCTTTGTCCTTTCATGTATCTGACGTATTTGTCTTAATCTGCAATATTTATCATGATATACCAAAGGTGAGCAATAAGTTTACCCAGCAAGTTTAAGGTCAATAAATTAAGGATATATCATGATTGAAAGAATTGAACAAACGCTGGCTACAGTTCTACATTATAATTGCGAACTAGCATGAACAAATTTTACATAGATGAACGAACATTGAACATGAACATATATATATCTGGACCGAATGGTAATGAAGGTGATCAGCCTTTCATACCTGATGAATACATGCAGTATGCACAGAGTGCGATTTAATAATTCTTAGACATGATAATCAGAAATGTTTAACCACAAGTATAATTGAATAATACAACTCGAGGTCGAGTTAAGAAATACTTGCCTGTTCCGTTGATTATCGTTATGCATTTTAATAAGCTTTGTCTGAAGATCTAATATTAATAATATTGATTTCCAAGTTAGAGTAATATCATCACAGTATTTAAAATAATCTAAACACATTATTACATAATCCTATCAGTCTATACAACACATAAAACCTAACCTCAAGCCAAATTTTTACAGTCTGAGTCAAGTTCGGTACAACACTGACATCCCAACGGTCTGATCAAAAATTTATCAAGTTTAAGTTCACTTAAACTCTGCCTAAACACTTAACAATTATCTTAGATAATTATATTATTAGTTAAAATATTTTTCATAAGCTCGTAATAATTTTTAAATTATTATTTTCATTTATCATGATTTTTCAATCATTAATATCGTATTTATACGAATTAAATACCACATAATCCCCTTATCATTAATATTTATTTAATACTAAATATTAATGAAAATCATAACATAATTTTATAATATATCAAAGTATTTTTAATACCTTAAAATCATATTTATATGAGTTTTAAACTATTAAATTCATTATCCGATAATTGTCATTAATATTAAATATTAATGTTTTTCACGACAAAATATCAAAGTTATATTTTATATCTTAAAATATTTTTATAACACTTAAATCATTTTTATATGATTTTTAAACTATTAAATCTATTTCTCATAATTTATTTAATATATTTATTAATTATCAGTAATAGTAATTTATTAATGAAATTCATCAAAAAATATTAAAAGTCATTAAAAATAACTTAAAATATTTTTTTATACATTAATATAATTTTTCATGAATTAAAATCATTTTAAAATAATTTATTTTATATTATAATTAAATAAATTAAATACCATTAATATTCCAAAAATATTAAATATTAATGAAATATTTTTAAAATAATTAAAAACTAATTTTTAGGCTTTAAAATAATTTTTAGGAATTTATTATGTATTTTTAATAATTAAAAACTATTTATTTCAATTTATTTATTATAATAATGAATTTTCGTAATTAACTGTCGCTAAAGGGGGCCTATAGCGATAGAACAGTCGCTATAGGTGTTCTTCGTGTTCTTGAGCCTAAACCCAAAAACTCATAGCAGTTAACATGGTGGCAAGTTTGACCGTAATTAGATCTAGGTTCCTGTTGATTTCTGGGCTTGTAAAAGTGTTAGAGTTATAGTACTTATGTAGCACTACAACCACAAACAAGAATTCTAGCCAAAACATAACACAACAATAAGATATTCATGTTCTTCATTTCTGGGTTACCCAGAAATGAAGAACAGCCTAGGGTGCCATTTCCCAGTCTTTGAATCTTAAATTCTGGGCTTGATTTGTTAGATCTAATGGTCCCATCGTGCAGAAGAGATGTAAGGGTACAATTATATAACATTATATCCTTCTAACAACAACAGATCTAAGAGATCAAGGACGGTCAAAGTAGCGGCCATGAACTGTTCTTGGTGAATTATGGGTTTTCCAAAAATTCATCCGGACAGTTGGTCAAGCATACTTTGACCAACCACAACTTTTATTATGTGCAATATTTAAGTGTTCTAAAGGCATAATCATGTAGCTTACATGTCAGTCTACAGCTCTATTGCCCAAACATGGCCAAATCACTTAGCATCAGGAAGATTAGAGTTCACGAATATGTTGTCAGACCCTTTCTGGGTTTCTGGGATGCCCAGAAACCAGTTGGTCATGGTCGGTCAACGACCTTTGACTGCTTGTAACTTTCGATCTACACATGATCTGGACTTGATTCAAGTTCCAGATCAAATACCACATGGCATAGAACAGATCCATAACATAAAACACACAAAAAACCTAACACGAAAAGATCTAGAGGCTCTGACATTCGGTTGTCAGGCCACTTTTCAACTTTTTCCAGATTTTTGAAAACTTGATTTTCGAGCACTTTGATGTAATGGATCTGGAATCTAACAAGCCAGATCACTAAATGACACCTTATTACATAACTTTAACCAATAAACAACAATATATAACATCAGATCATGAGATTTTGAAGATTAGGGTTTATACTTCTTTTATACTTTGATCTTAGTATCTGATTTTTGATTCCTGATCTCAGCTTGCTAATACATGATATGAGCTTAACTTCTCACTCCCTTTCACTCTCATTTTTGGATTTTTTAGAGAGAGAAAGTCTTGGCTAACTTTGGAAAGTAAAGTAAGTAACTTTACTTACTTTTTAAGTTATAAAACTTTCATTCATTGTATCTAAGGTTGCTAGATGGCACAAAGATCAGATATGGACAAATTTAAGGCACATGGTAGACAGGGTTGGTCACCAACTCAAGATCTTGGCAAGATTTGCAAGCTAACTAATTAAAGAAATGAAAAAGGGCATTTTGGTCATTTTCATTCCAATTTTAAAGGCATGCATGACAATTGCCCAAACTCTTAGGGTTTAGAGTTTTACTCTTAGGATTTAGGGTTCGACCCTTAGGGTTTAGGGTTTAACCCTTAAATTTTTACACTTTAATTTCTAAGATTTATAAATTTCGGTTTTCAGAATAGAAAATTAATATTTCTAAATTATAATTAGGATTCTATAATTATAATAAAATTTTCCAATCATAATTCAATCTTGAATATTAGGACTAATATTTCCTAATTAAAATTAAAAATTACCTAATTACCAATTAGGGTTTTAAATGTACAAATTAAGGTTTCTAATAATTAGGGTTTCTAATTATTAGCATTCTAATTACTCATTAGGATTATCCCTAATTAGATTATAATTAAAAAGTTTAAACCTTATACTAGTATTTGAATTCCCAAATTAGGGGTTTCAACTTCCGAATTAGGGTTTTGGATTCCCGGAACTGAAATTAGGGTTTTCAGAACCGATTTCTATGGTTTCTTATGAATCGTAGGAATTTTCTAACTGAACGTTGACGTTCTTAATATATACCTAGGGTTTGCTACTGATATAGCTTGTCTGGTCAACCCTTGACCCTTAACCACATACTGTACACATATACAACCATATGCACAGAACAAATTCACTTATATACTTAATCCTGAATAATTCACCACAAGATTTTAAACCTACCAAAATTCATCACAAAATTTTGAAATCCTTAAAATTTCTTCACAGAAATATCAAATCCATTCACTTATTTTCTGTCTAGGTTTATTTTTTAACCTCAATTTAATATTTTAATATTTTATAAATATCCAAATTCTCGGGTTGTCACAGAGAATGAAGACAAAGTGGTTGAAGGGAAACAAGGTGAGGAAAAGCAAGATGACAAGACCAAGTCAGATGTTGAGCCAGTTGTGTATCCTCCACCACCGTTTCAGAAAAGGGTCCATGTGACGCCCCCAAAATTAGGTATACATCACCCATCTTGGGTCGTCAGATACATGGTACTGAATACAAATACAACTTAATAATACAACTGTCGTGTACAATACGACCAAACATAATCTGTGAGTTTGAATACAAATATTGTCTTCTAGAGAGTATTCATACTCAAAAGGAGTCCTCATTACAATTATTATCACACTATTTCACAGAATAGTGAGGACTACTAATGCTATCCTCTGGACCATCACTCCGTTTCCCGACTCGTCCCAGCTATATTCTCATTTCCTGAAGAGAACAGTGAAAGAAAGAGTGAGCTCAACTAGTCCAATAAGAAATATTATGACTAAGATAATGCAGAATAAATTAATATTAGCCTTCAACGGTGTTAAACTGATAAAATATAACGAACATCAAGTTTAACTGCAGCGGAACAAGCAATCCATTAAAAGAGTCAAGTAGAAAATAAAATCTACTATCTTCTATGATTTAAAAGGTTTTTCAACACTGTTATCGCTGGGACTCAACTTAATAAAATAATCCACATCATCGAATCACCCCTGCACTACAGCCAAGGATATTCGTGTATTCATTAATGGTCATGATCATGCCAACAAATGTCCATCAATGCACTACGGGCCAATGAGGACTTTTACCACATCATTTGTAACATTACGGTCATGATTATACCGAATAATCCCTGGTCATAATCATACCAAGTCCATCTATGCACTACAGGCCACAGATGACTTTCAATATTTTATAAACATGAGGATGATGACAATGATATAAGAATTCAATAAAACAAGTTCAAGAATTAATTTATCCAAGAATTAACAACGTCCAAATTGTCAACATGATACTGCTTTGTGGAGTAAAATTCAAGAATGCTTAGAAGAATATTTTCTTGAAAAGATACCGGATGAAACACAATTATCAAGGATATTCCACAAATTTCATGGAGTATAGAAGTCAAAACTTAACCAACTTAGTATAATAAAGAATGGAATAACAAAAGAAATCACCATGCATGCGATAGACCGCACAGACAGGTTATTCCAATAGAATAATAAATAATGGAACCAGGTCCGGCGTAAAACGCACAGACAGGATATTCCAACAGAATAATAATAAAGACGGAACCAGGTCTGGTGTAAAACACACAGACAGGATGTTCCAACAGAATAATAATAAAGACGGAACCAGGTCCGGTGTAAAACACACAGACAGTATGTTCCAATAGAATAATAATAAAAACGGAACCAGGTCCGGTGTAAAACAC
Organism: Panax notoginseng; assembly: GCA_016801055.1. NCBI lineage: Eukaryota > Viridiplantae > Streptophyta > Magnoliopsida > Apiales > Araliaceae > Panax > Panax notoginseng. The sequence continues at coordinate 113,108,016 of CM029015.1, forward strand.
ACAGACAGGATGTTCCAACAGAATAATAGAAGAATGTCACCAAGTATAGGGTAGACCGCGTATACAGGTTATTCCAACAGAATAATAAGAAATGGAATAACAACAGTTCTCTTCATGAATAAGAAAGAATAACACCCCTTACCATTTTAAAGAAGAACTAAAATAAGGAAGTAGTTAAGTATCAGAATACTTTTCTTCTCTTTCTCTATAGTTTCTCTCTATAGTTTCTCTCTCTAGAGTTCAGTGAATTCGTAAAAAATAATGAAGGAATGAGCTGCTATTTATAAAAAAATAAAATGCATAGTAACTAATCCATGAACGGTCCAGATTGATTAATTTAATCTGACGGTCCATATTTAAAGAAAAATCTTTTAAATAAAATATAATATATTCTATTTATAGAATAACTTTAATAAAGTATTCTGTTTTATATAAAAAGATGTTTCTGTTTAATTACGTTAATAATACGAATAAAACAAAACTTCATTATCGCTAAATAATTCATATTATTAACTGACAATAATTGAATCAAACTGAGTGACTTCTCACATATGTATTAATAATCAATACCGTGTGCTACTATGCAACCACACGTGTTACTGTACTTTTACTACCGAATAGTTCAACAGTATCAATGGTAAAACTTCCGCCGTTATTTTTAATAAAATATTTTTGTCGTTTTTTCAATCCGATAATAATTCCGTTGTGGGGTCCACCAATAATTGTGCTGTTGTACGAATATTCTATGTTAAAACGAATATTTTCCGACCAATCGAATATTATATAACAACTTGCGTACTTTGTAAAATTTATAAATATTACCCACAACTATAACATTATATCAAATTAACTCCATAATATTCAAAAATGATATTTATAGAAAATTCATCTTTATTTATAAAAGTTGGGGTCTTACAACCTCCCCTTCTTATAAAATTCCGCCCTCGAAATTAGGGTACGTACCTAGTATGTCAAAGAGGTAAGGATACCTTGATTTCATTTAAGATTCTAACTCCCAAGTTATTTCCTCAACATCGTGGTTTCTCCATAAAACTTTGACTTGAGGTATAACCTTGGAGCGTAGAATATGTTTCTTCTTATCCAAGATTTGAAAAGGAACTTCTTCATACGTCAAATCTTCTGCTATTTCGTCCGGTTCTAACTCAATAATGTGGTTCGGGTCTTCTAAATATTTACGTAACATGGATATGTAAAAAAAGTTATGAACACGAGACATACTTGGCGGTAAAGCAAGTCTATAAGCCACAGTTCCTACTCGATCGAGAATTAAAAATGGACCGATGAATCGATGATTGGGCTTTCCTCTTTTTCCAAATCTCGTAACTCCTTTCCATGAAGCAACACGTAAGAACACATGATCTCCTATATCAAATTCCACGTCCTTTCGATGAAGATCAGCATAACTCTTTTGTCGATCTTGTGACGTTTTTATACGTTGTCGGATCGCTTGAATCTTTTCTGTAGTCATACGTACCAACTCCGGTCCCAACAACGTTGCTTCACCCACCTTATCCCAGTATACTGGAGAACGACATTTTCTTCCATACAATGCTTCGAATGGAGCCATGCCAATACTTGCTTGATAACTGTTGTTGTAGGAAAACTCCACCAATGGTAAGAACTTGTCCCAACTTCCCTTGAAGTCAAGGACACAAAGTCTTAATAAATCTTCTAGAGTTTGAATAGTCCTCTCTGATTGTCCGTCCGTCTGAGGATGATATGCCGAACTAAATCGTAAATCCGTGCCCATAGCTTTTTGTAAACTAACCCAAAATCGTGAAGTGAATCTTGGGTCTCGATCAGAAACTATGGATACTGGCATACCATGCAGTCTTATAATCTTGTTTATATACATACGAGCAAGACGTTCAAGTGCATAAATTTCTCGTATCGGTAAGAAATGAGCAGACTTGGTCAATCTTTCAATAATGACCCAAATCGCATCTATACCTTCAGAAACCTTAGGAAGACCGGTAACGAAATCCATGGTAATGTGCTCCCACTTCCATTTTGGAATTTAAAGTGGTTGCAATGGACCTTTTGGTACTTGATGCTCCGCTTTGACTCGTTGACAAGTTAGACACCTTGAGATAAACAACGCTATCTCTCGCTTCATATTGCTCCACCAAAATGTATGACGAAGATCATGATACATTTTGGTACTCCCAGAATGGATTGCAAACGGTGTGTTGTGCGCCTCCATCATGATTTCATACTTTAAATCAGGGTTATTAGGAACACAAAGTCTAGAGTTGACTCGAAGTATTCCTTCTTCATCGATTCTTGCTTCTGGCATAGCACCTTCTTGCACTTTCTTCCTCATACGCATCAGCTCCAGGTCTGTAGCTTGAGCAACTTTAACTCTATCGTTTAAAGTTGGTTCTACTCGTATATTTGCCATCATCAGATGGGTCCCTGGAGTCTTTAACTCTATCTCCATCCTTTGCAAGTCAAACAAAATGGGCCTTTGTGTTGACAATATCGCACTCGTACTTGCATATGATCTTCTACTCAATGTGTCAGCTACCACGTTAGCTTTTCCAGGATGGTATTGAATGGTATGATCATAATCTTTCAACAGTTCAAGCCAACGTCGTTGTCGCATGTTGAGTTCCTTTTGAGTGAAGAAATATTTGAGGCTTTTATGATCCGTAAAGATCTCCACCTTCTCCCCATACAAGTAATGCCTCCAAATTTTAAGTGCAAAGACAACAGCTTCCAACAGTAGATCATGAGTAGGATAATTCCTCTCATATTCCTTGAGTTGTCTTGATGCATAGGCTATGACTTTTCTATGTTGCATGAGAACGCATCCCAACCCTTTGCTCGAAGCATCACTGTAGATGACAAATCCCTCCGAGCCAGATGGTATTGTTAGAACAGGTGCTAAAATTAGTCTCCTCTTGAGTTCTTGAAAACTCTTCTCACATTCTTCGCTCCAACTGAACTTTGTATCTTTTCGAGTCAGCTGAGTTAATGGAGTAGCGATTCGAGAAAATCCTTCCACGAATCTTTGATAATAACCAGCTAAACCAAGAAAGCTACGTACTTCGGTCACTGATTTAGGTTGCTCCCAGCTTTGAATAGCTTCAATCTTTGTCGGGTCAACAGATATTCCACGACTTGATACTACGTGCCCAAGGAATGCTACCTCCTCCAGCCAGAACTCGCACTTCTTTAACTTGGCATAAAGCTTGTATTCACGAAGCTTTTGGAGTACCAGCCTCAAGTGTTGGTCATGATCTTCACGGCTTTTGGAATAAATAAGGATGTCATCAATAAAGACGACCACAAAGTGATCTAAATATTCCTTGAATACCCAGTTCATCATATCCATGAAGGCAGCTTGAGCATTAGTCAATCCAAAGGACATAACTAGGAATTCATAATGCCCGTACCGAGTTCTGAAAGCCGTCTTTGGAATATCCCCATTTCTAACCTTCAGCTGATGATATCCAGAACAAAGATCGATCTTTAAAAAGAATTGTGCTCCTTGCAATTGGTCAAACAGGTCATCAATACGTGGCAATGGGTACCTATTTTTGATGGTGACATGATTCAACTCCCGATAATCAATACAAAGTCGCATACTTCCATCTTTCTTCTTCACGAATAGCACAGGAGCACCCCAAGGAGAAGTACTAGGACGAATAAAGCCAATGTCTAACAATTCCTGCAGTTGGATCTTTAACTCCTGAAGTTCAATAGGAGCCATTCGATATGGGGCTTTGAAAATGGGTTTTGTACCGGGTTCAAGGTCGATACAAAATTTAATTTCACGCTCTGGGGGTAGGCCAGGAAGTTCTTCAGGGAATAAGTCAGGGAATTTCTTAACAATAGAAATATCATTCAAAACTGACGTATTTTTGTTTAGATCCGTGACATGAGCTAAGAAAGCTTGACATCCGTTTTTCAATAAACGAATAGCTTTATAGCTTGAGATGATAGCGATTGATTTTAATGGTTTGGTTGCTTGAATTCGCATAATAGGTCGATTAGGAATATGAAAGCTAACAACCTTACGAAAATAATCAATTTTTACATGATGAGTAGTTAACCAATCAATCCCTAGAATCACGTCAAATGCAAGTATTTTTAATGAAATAAGATTAACAGGTAATGTGTGGGTATCAACTTGAACCAAACAGGACTTATAAACCGTGGATGTAATGAAGGTTTCTCCCAATGGAGTTTCAACAGCTAAGTCAAAGTCTAATTTATCCGGAGTCAAATTTAATTGATGAGCGCAAGTAGGAGAAATAAAAGAATGGGTAGAACCGGTATCAAATAAAGTATAGACTTCGTTAGAGTTTATGATAAGCTTACCCGTGATGACCTCATTCGGGTTCCTTACTTTCTGGGAGGTCACAACAAACGCTCTCCCTTGCACTACCGGTTTTGACTTTTCTGGGACGGCCTTTGGTGTCTCCATCCTGGCTGAACTTATTTTTGGTAAATGACAAAATCGAGCTAAATGTCCTTCTCTTCCATAATTATAACATGCTTTAGATGGCATCGCGCAGTTTGGACTGATGTGCCCCTCCCCTCCGCATTTGAAACATATGATAGGTGGTCGTTCTCCTTCCTTAACAACGGGTGCTGGTGCTGACGTCTTTCCATCATTGTTGAATCTCCTCTTTTTGAAATGACCATTCTTATTGTTTTGGCCCTGATTACCACCGAAGTGGTTACCATTTCTAGCCTGTTAATTCCCTCCACGCTTGTTGTCACCGCTTCGATGACTGCTCTCACTAGTATTATCATTTTGCCGACTGCTCTCTTTTGGTTGCGTTGACTCGTTATCGCGCTCCACTAACTGAGCCCTATTCACAACATCTGAATACAAACACAGTTTATGAGAAATAAGATGTTGACATATCTCAGGTTTCAAACCTCGCAAAAATATTCGCGTCATTCGCTCTTCATTATCCACCAAGTGGGACGCAAACCGGGACAACTCAGCAAATTTAGCCTCATATTGCGACACGGTCATATTATTCTGCTCTAATTTGATGAACTCCACCGCCTTCATGTGACGAACACTTTTGGAAAAGTATTTGTCATTGAAAAACTCTTGGAACTTCTCTCAATACATCTTCAGTGCGGCAGGTTGAGTACGCTTAATCGATTCCCACCAGTAATCTGCCTCTCCTCGCAACATAAAGGCAGCAAAGGGAACCTTTTGCTCCTCAGAGCATCCCAAGACATCAAATATCTTGGTGATCTGCTTTATCCATGTTTCCGCTATAAGTGGTTTTGGCTCTCCCTTAAACTCCGGTGGTCCCAGCTCCTTGAATTGTTTAGCGGTGACCGTCCGAGAGTTTTCAGTGTTTCCACCTATATTTTGGACAGGAGCCGCTCTCGCCTGCTGTTGCATGAACTGCATAAAGCTTCTGAACATTCTATCATTCATCATCTGGTCAGTGTTGTTATTTACATGAGGATTGTCACCTTCTTGATGCACATTATCCTGATTATTGATATGTAGTGAATCAACAGTCGCCTGTGCTCCATTGCTATTCTCAACATTCTCAGATACCATTTTCAGATACTGCCACAAAACAAAAGTTAATTGATATGTCATATATTATCCTTATATTCTGACCGACCAATAAAATACCATGCAAATAAACTTAGGTAGGTCATACTAGCGAAAGAATTTCCCGTCTCTCCCCTCCTAGTTTTATTCTCATATCTTAGTCAGGGATCATATCCCTAAGCTCTGATACCAACTGTGACGCCCCCAAAATTAGGTATACATCACCCATCTTGGGTCGCCAGATACATGGTACTGAATACAAATACAACTTAATAATACAACTGTCATGTACAATACGACCAAACATAATCTGTGAGTTTGAATACAAATATTGTCTTTTAGAGAGTATTCATACTCAAAAGGAGTCCTCATTACAATTATTATCACACAATTTTACAGAATAGTGAGGACTACTAATGCTATCCTCTGGACCATCACTCCGTTTTCCGACTCGTCCCAGCTATATTTTCATTTCCTGAAGAGAACAATGAAAGAAAGGGTGAGCTCAACTAGCCCAGTAAGAAATATTATGACTAAGATAATACAGAATAAATTATCATTAGCCTTCAACAGTGTTAAACTGATAAAATATAACGAATATCAAGTTTAACTGCAGCGGAACAAGCAATCAATTAAAAGAGTCAAGTAGAAAATAAAATTTACTATCTTCTATGATTTAAAACGAATATTTCCCGACCAATTGAATATTATATAACAACTTGCGTACTTTGTAAAATTTATAAATATTACCCACAATTATAACATTATATCAAATTAACTGCATAATATTCAAAAATGATATTTATAGAAAATTTATCTTTTTTTATAAAAGCTGGGGTCTTACAGTCCAAAAACAGAAATTAGACAAGCAATTCTCCAAATTTTTGAAAGTTTTCAAGAAACTTCAAATAAATATTCCATTCCCAGAAGCCCTAGAGCAAATGCCAAGTTATGCCAAATTCATGAAGGGTATTCTGTCAAGGAAGAAAAAGTTAGAAGATTACGAAACTGTGTCTTTGACGGAGGAATGCAGTGCAGTTTTACAAAGAAAGTTACCTCTAAAGTTGAAGGATCCGGGGAGTTTTACCATACCTTGCACGATCGGTAACATTGCCTTCAAAAAGTGTTTGTGTGACTTGGGGGCAAGAAAGTGTAAACCTCATGCCATTATCTGTTTATACCGAATTGGGTTTACCAGCTCCGAAGTCTACAAACATATCGTTGTAGTTAATAGACAGATCGGTAACTTATCCAAGAGGAATTGTGGAAGATATTTTGGTTAAGGTGGACAAATTTATTTATCCAGCAGATTTCATAATTTTGGATTATGAAGAAGACAGGAACATACCAATCATCTTAGGGAGACCATTTTTGGCTACGGGTAGGACTCTCTTTGATGTTTAAAAAAGGGAATTAACGATGAGGGTTCAAGACCAAGAAGTCACATTCAATGTATTTAAAGCCATGAAGTTCCCTACAGATGAAGAGGAGTGTTTCTGGGTGGATATCATCGACTGGATAGTTAAAAAAGAATTGGTAAAAAGTTTGGTCAGTGATCCATTGGAAACTACACTACTGGGGGATGAGGATTTGGATGATCCAGAGTTTGTGGATTACTTACATATGCTGGATTCTTTACCTCAAGTTAGTAGATTTAAGGTTCAGTTCGAGCCACTTCACACCGAAGAAAGAGCTTCAGCTCGGATGAAACCTTCACTCGAGGAGCCACCCACTTTTGAGCTCAAACCGCTTCATAATCACCTCAGGTATTCTTATTTGGGTGATTCAAATACTTTACCTGTTATTATTGCATCTGCGCTTAACAAATTATAGGAAAGTAAATTGCCGAGGATTCTAAGAGAATACAAGTCTGCGATAGGCTGGACAATTATCGACATAAAGGGAATCAGTCCATCCTTTTGCATGCATAAGATTCTCATGGAAGAGGATGTAAAGCCAACAGTGGAACATCAGAGATGGCTAAATCCAATCATGAAAGAAGTGGTAAAGAAAGAAATACTGAAGTGGTTGGATGCGGGAATTATTTACCCGATTTTAGATAGTGCATGGGTTAGTTCAGTACAGTGCGTGCCAAAAAAGGGTGGAATGATAGTGGTTAAGAATGAAGATAATGAACCGATTTCGACGAGGACAGTGACCAAATGAAGGGTTTGCATGGACTACAGGAAGCTGAATAAGTCAACCTAGAAGGATCACTTTCATCTACCCTTCATTGATCAGATGTTGGACCGACTAGCTGGACATGAATACTATTGCCTATTGGATGGATACTCGGGGTATAATCAAATAGTCATAGCTCCCGAGGATCAAGAGAAGACCACTTTTACATGCCCATACCACACCTTTACATTTAGAAGGATGTCATTTGGGTTATGTAATGCACCAGCTACATTCCAAAGATGTATGATGGCCATCTTCTCAGACATGGTGGAGAAGAATGTTGAAGTTTTCATGGACAACTTTTCAGTCTATGGAAACACTTTTGATTTGTGTCTAAAAAATTTGGTCATGGTCCTAAAGTGTTGTGTGGAAACTAATTTGGTGCTTAACTGGGAGAAGTGCCACTTTATGGTTGAAGAAGGGATAATTCTAGGGCATAAGGTCTCTGCAAAAGGCTTGGAGGTTGATAAGGCAAAGTTAGACATAATAGAGAACCTTCCACCACCAAATTCAGTGAAAGGAATCCACAATTTTCTTGGACATGTCGGGTTCTACAGAAGGTTTATAAAGGATTTCTCTAAGATTGCAAAACCATTGTCCAATCTTTTAGAAAAAGATCTAGTGTTCAGTTTTGATGAGGAGTGTAAAGCAGCGTTTGAACAGTTGAAAACAAAGTTGACTACAGTTCCAGTGACCATCACACCGGATTGGACTATGCCTTTTGAGTTAATGTGCGATGCTAGCGACTATGCGGTAGGGGCTATTTTGGGTCAACGCTGAGAAAAGATATTTCATGCCATATACTATGAAATTAAAACCCTTACGGATGCACAATTGAACTACACAACCACCGAGAAGGAGTTACTTACAGTAGTATACACCTTTGATAAATTTAGGGCCTACTTGATTGGAATAAAGGTGGTAGTATACACGAACCACTTGGCGATTCGTTATTTGATTTTGAAGAAGGATGCTAAGCCTAGACTAATAAGATGGATTCTGCTCCTTCAGGAATTTGACTTGGAAATAAAGGATAGGAAGGGGATAGAAAACCGAGTGGCAGATCATCTTTCAAGGCTGGAAAATTCAGATAAGGATGGAGCAGATAAGTGTGGAATCAATGAGTCATTCCAGGATGAGCAACTCTTTGGAGTTAACTGAGAATTTCCATGGTATGCTGATTTTGCCAATTACTTGGTGAGCAAAATCCTTCCCCCTGATCTAATAAGACAATAGAAAAATAAGTTCCTATATGACGTCAAGTGGTACATGTGGGATGAGCCATACTTATTCAGACAATGCGCAGACAAGATGATTCGAAGGTGTGTGCCGTACAGTGAATGGAAGAATATCCTACACTAATGCCATTCATCTGCGTATGGGGGACATTATGGTAGTGAACGGACAGTGGCCAAAGTACTACAAGTAGGATTTTACCGGCCTACTGTGTTCAAGGATGCCCACCAGTTTGTGAAAAACTCTAACAGATGCCAAAGGGTGGGTAATATTTCAAATAGGAATGAGATGCCGCTACACACTATCATGGAAGTGAAAATTTTTGATGTATGGGGTATGGATTTTATGGGACAATTTCCTCCTTCATTCAACAACCTATATATCTTTCTAGCTGTGGATTATGTATCAAAAAGGGTTGAAGCCGTAGCACTCCCTACAAACGATGCCAAGGTGGTTCTCAAGTTCTTATAGAAAAATATCCTTACAAGGTTTGGCACACCAAGAGCAATCATAAGTGATGAAGGTATTCACTTCTACAACAGATCATTTACAGCTCTCTTGGCGAAGTATGGGGTCAATCATAGGGTGGCTACAACGTATCACCCCCAAACGAGTGGTCAAGCTGAGATTTCCAATAGAGAGGTGAAGAAAATTTTAAAGAAAGTAGTAAATCCAAGCAGACAGGATTGGTCTCTAAAGTTAGACGACGCACTATGGACTTACATGATATCATACAAGACACCAATTGGGATGTCTCCGTATCATTTGTTCTACGAAAAAGCGTGTCACCTCTCGATGAAATTATAACATAAAACATATTGGGCCATTCAGAAACTTAATTTTGATCAAGCAGCTGCTGGAGAGAAAAGGTTGCTCCAATTGAACAAACTTAACGAGTTTCGACTGCAAGCGTATGAGAACTCAAAGCTGTATAAGGAAAAAGTCAAGAAGTGGCACGACCAAAAGATTATGTAGAGAAAGTTTGAATTGGGACAATCAGCGTTACTGTTCAACTGACGACTGATAAGTGGGATATATACCCGCGAATCGGATACTTTATGGCTTAAATAGTTGCCTGATCTTCTTAGATTTTATATAGTATTATATGATTATGGAATTATTATGCTTAATCGACATATTGCAGGGCTTTACAGGACTTTTCTAGCTTTCAGGGGACAAAAAGGACAATTTACATACACTGGCACCGCGGCGCCAATGACATGCTTTAATCTCGCACTGCAACGCCTCCCCCTTGTCCAGCTGACATCACCTTGGTACTGCAGCACCCCTGATCGTTCATGGACTCGTGCTGCAGCGCGAGCTCCGGTGTTTTCCAAGTTAACGTCGTGTTGCAGCGCCACCCACAAGCCTATTGCCCGCGTCGTAGCGCCACCTCTGGCGCCCAGGCAGAGAAGGGCTTGGTTTCACCTAGCTAAAGTGGAAAACTGATATATATATCAAAGAGAGCCTTTACATATCATATAATCGATTAGTTTAGCTTAGGATATAGTAGTTTTCTTCCTATTTTGTATTTTCTATCTATATTCCTTAGATAATGTTTGAAAATATAGATTAGATAGTTTAGGGAGAAGTCTAGATTTCCTTGGAGCAACAAGAGCAGTGAGCTACACAGATTGGAGAGCTTGAAAGGAGCAGAATGCTTGGAGACTGAAGAGCCTCGACAAAGTTTATTCTTATTCATTTATTTTCTCTGATTTTATAATCCATAAATGTTGTCTTTATTTCTGCTTATATTTTGTTCAATAGCTATGAACTAATATTTGGCTACAAGGTTATAATGGAACCCTTTGTTATTTAAATTGACTGTCTTATCTCTTTGGTTGACACCATATAGTTTGGTTTAATATATTCATGCTTATTGATTCTCACTAAGATATTAGTGATGATTTTGTTAATCTACATGATATTGAAAGAAGGATTGTAGATTTACACCTAAATATATTGGCATGTGATTATGGGTTTCGACTGCATAAGTAGTGCATAGGATAGAAATATATTTGTGCGCCACGTGCAACGTAATTGAGAACTTATGCTTAAATCCTTAATAGGTTAATTCGCATAGACATGTGTAGGATTATCACCTAGCTTGGATGTTCTTTTCTATTCTATTCCCTAACGGGTGGATCTGGAGAGGATATGTTTGTGCATACCTCGACAGAGGTGTATGAGCATCTATATGTTCTCGGTCGACAAATTATCCTGACCATTAAGACCAAAGAGAGAAGGGTAGTTCGTTTGATGAAGCATAGCATGCCAGGTGTTCGACAGAATGCCTGTGTGGGGTGAAGTTGTAACATTAGCTTGTAGTGCCTTCGATTCCATTCGTTATCCATTTTCTTACTTTGTTAATTAGTTATATCTAGATTAACCACGACCCTATTAGTTTGTTGTTCGAATAAGACTCTAGTGATATAAAGTCAGTATTTGGTAAATATTAGTGATAGTTCCTCGTGGGTACGACACTCTCCTTATCACTGTATTACTTGTTAGACCGCGCATACTTGCGCTTATTTAGTGATCGATTTTCCGACCAACAAGTTTTTGGTGTCGTTGTCGGGGAACTATTTATTCTAATAGTATCCAATATTGATTTAAATCAATTTAGTCTTAATTTGAACGTGTGTGTGTGTGTGTGTGTGTGTGTGTGTGTATATATATATATATATATATATATATTTTCTTTTATTAGTTTGATCTTTCTTTTTTGTTTTTTTGTTTACAGGTTATGGACGATCATTGTTATCAATGGCCTTATGAGAGGATGGCACAACCAAGCTCTGAAGAAGGACTCGAGCAATTGCAAGTTCAAATTGCAAATGTCTTGAGGTTTTCTGACAATCTTGAGTGTACGTCCACTTAGACTTCCTACTGTTATGAATGAGCTGACATTGAACCGATTTCCTATCAGCCAAACTATCAGGGTTATCCAAACTCTTGGGACAAAAGTCAAGAGCAATATCATAATCTGAACTACTCCTATCCAAATCAATTTAAATATCAGTCTTTGCCGCAATATGAGGTGACATCTAGACCCAATGAGAGCTTTTCTGAGTACTCAACACCAAAAGAAGAGAACAGGCTTGAAGATATCCTCACAAACTTTATTTAGAGAAATGAGGTTCGGATGGCAAGCCAAGAAGCCGCATTGAAGAGCCTCGAAAGTCAATTGGGGTAACTTATCAATGCCATTACAAATCCACTGCCAGACTTTCTACCAATCATAATCGATCTCAACAATGAAGAAGTAGAACAGTGCACGATGGATACAGAAAGAGAAGGCGATGAGTCTCACAAAGTTGTTGAGGGAGATGCAATGGTGCAAACTATCCAACCGATAGAGTCTGAAGTAGAGAAAAGAGGATCAACAGTGGTTGTATAGTCAAGACTGATCAATAACCAGAAACCACGCTCACGACTGTGGAAATCCTGGAAGGCCCACTAGCGCATAAGGAACAATTTCAACTCGATGAAAAAGGCGAATTAGTGGATAATTCCAATGGTGAAATATTCTTCATGCCAATGGGTGAAGAAAATGGAGATGATCAATCATTTATGTCTGCCAAAAATTTAAAGGAATTAACAAATAGGCGGCATGAAATGGTCATTTTCGCTTATGAGCCGGATTGATCGGCATCAGAATAGTCAAGCCGACGACTTTAAAACAAGCGCTTGGTGGGGAGGCAACCCCATCTTAGTATCAAATCTATATGTTTTTCCTTACTTATGTCTAGTTTATATTTAGTCTTTTCGCTTTAGTGTGTTAACATTGCTACCAGTTTAATTATAATCTCATATGCATTGTTTTTGTGGCTACATAATGTAGACAACATATTTTTCTGTGTTGTTACTGTATATATGGTAGTATAATTAAGTTAGTTTTCATGTGGGGTCTTATAGGTATATTTATTTGTTAATATGGTGGGTAATAGATGGCTTAGTTTGTGCAGGAAAAATCGAGATATAAGGCTGGTGCTGCAGTGCTAGCATATACATTGGAACTCGTGCCGCATCGCTATGCTCAATATCCAAATTCCCTACCTCACGCCGTAGCGCCAAGGAACAAAGGGGGCCTCGCACCGTAGCGCCATTAACGAGTGTTTCCCACTATAATCTTGCACCGCAATGCTAGAATTGTACACATGACTCACGCCGCAGCACCAAGAGCGAAGCCAACCTACAGTTAACTCGCGCCGCGATGCCAAGCAATGAAGAAATGCCTGCGCCGCAGCGCCGATAGCAAGAATTTGTTTTTAAAAACATAATGTGGCCATCAGTTTGCCCACTATTCTTCTTTTCTCTCGACACATCTCGACAGCACAAACATACCAATAGTCCTTCTTCTCCACAAAACCCCCATCCTCTACATAGCACAAATCGAGAGCCTTCAACAAATCGAGATCCTTCAATAAATCGAGTGCCATCAATTGCTTGTCAGAGCTTTGAGCCAAGACTGTTCTAACCTAGGGTTAGGAATTTGAAGGTAAAGTGAACTAATTCTTAGTAAGTAGTGTCCTTTTTATGTGATTTCCTTGTTTGGGATTGGTGTTATATGTGGTTTGAGGTGTTTTCCACTGGCAAAAATCAGGATAGAGAACTGTCAAGCAGGATCTGTCCAAAGCGCATGTAAGGTGTTCGATAGATTACTTGAACCAGAAATTGTTTGTTTTGGGCTGTTTTGGCATTGAAATTTTCATTGGGAATTATTTGAACTAAGTTTGGGGACTTTGAAATTGAGTTTCTGCTTATGTTCAAACCAATTGCTGCAAATTCTGACATGGCTTCAAAAAGGCAACGGCTGAGCGTCGGCGATTCCTCGTTCGCAATACCAACGACATGAGACAACACCAAATTCATCAACGAAGAGGCATGGAAAAGGTAAAAAAGCTCTTTTGTCGCATGAAATTTGATTCCTGAGCGGGGTTTGAGGCCTGACAAGACAAAGGATGGGGAGTTGGTGGCTATGATTGCGGGACGCCAGTGGGTGCATTTCACTAAGCCACCTGAGTCAACCATAGTTTATGTGGTCTACGAATTTAATGCAAATGCCAGTCCTGAAGGTCCTGCTGTTGTCATAGTTAGGGGGCAGTCAGTGGCATTTGGAAGCCAAGCCATCAATGCACTATTTGCAACACCTGGTTTTGAGGGTAAGGACTATATGGAGCCGGGACTCCGCAGCTATGACCTCGAGGATATTATTTGGCGGCTCTGTAAGCCCGGGACTTCATAGAAGATAAATAACTTCATAGGTGAGAGGACCAGTTTCCCGCATACTGCACTCAGTCGCTATGGGAAGGCATGGTTCAGCTTCATTTATGCCAATATGATCCCTACCCATCACCTAAGTGATGTGACTAAGGATAGAGCGATCCTTTTATTCACCATTTTCACGGGTCTGAATGTGGATATAGGAGCTCTCATTCATTGGACCATCCTGAAGGCGATCAAGAGCACCACCTCTGCGGGGCTTCCACATCCATCATTGATCACCCACTTGTGCAAGCAGGCAGGTATTCGTTGGGGGCCAGAAGAGATAACTTTATTGCCCATATTAGTCATTGACCATCAGATCATCTCACGCTTCAATGTGTGGGACGGGGCAACTTCTCATAGCAGAGGAGAAGGGTATGGGCCACCTACTGAGCCACCTCCTACAGTAGAGCCCGAGCCCTCGCAGCCACCAGATGCAGGCACAGCTTCACAGGGACTACTGACAGAGATCATGGCATCCCTCACTCTGCTACATCAGAAACACGACGTCGATGCTCAAAGGCAGTAGAGGCATATTGCAGTAGTAGCCCAGAGGCAGGATATAGCGATCCAGTATTAGGTTGAGCTGGTCAACACGATGCAGAGCATATACACTATGTATAGTGGCCCAGATGATGAGTTCATGCTATTCCAATTCCCAGAGCCTCCTGTCTTCCCACCATACCCTCCACCATCACCATCTGCCGAAGCTGACGAGGACGATGCTGCTGCCGAGTGACCAAACTTCAGGGAAGCCCAATTGTATAGATTGATATATATTTAGCAATGAGGGCATTGCTCACCTTAAGTTTGGGGGTGTTATGGTTTATTATCTGGTTTATTTCTGTCTACTGCCATGTTAGGTTGCCATATTTAGTACTTTGATTATGATTTTATCAGTATTGTAGTGTAGTCATTTTGAATTGCGGTATTTTTTTTTTGGGATTATTATTTTGGATGCCATGAACAGTTTTTAGTTATTATTTATGAATGCTTGGATTATTATCAGCATGGTTGTTAGTTTATAGCCATCTTTTTAGAACTTTTACATATTTAGATGCCTGTGCCATGTGACCCTATTTTGAGCTATTATTATACAAGGGTTTTATATATATCATTAATTTTTTATTGTGGCTAATGACAAGCGCCAAGTAATTATGTTTATCTCATAGAGTCGTGTCAAGCATGTATGAGCTAGGGGTTTGTCCTATCGATAAGTTGAGACTGTTATTAATCCGTCCTTTTTAGCAAGCACCGACAAACTGTGTTAACTAGTTATTTTTTTTGAATTTAGCTTGCGTGTTTATTGCTTTGAGAGTATGTTCACTTTTATAAACTTTCATTTTTACAAGGTAATAAAAGACTTAGACACTTATACAGTTTTGGATCTTGGATTCTGGTATGTTGACATATAAAAAAATGAGAATAAAAAGAAAAGAAGATTTAATATCGAAAGGTGTGCGGTGGATCGAGATGGAGCATGAAACACACTTGGCTATAAACGCATGACCGATGCTGAGATGGATCATAAAATGCACTCGCTTAATAATCTTCGATTTTTCGTAAAGTCTCAGTTAGCTTATGTTGATTACGTGGCCTTTACTTCTCGAGTTATTAGATTCATAGGGGTGTTCTACACCTAGTTCCCTAAAGTCATCTGCCTTGGGAGTCACTGATCAAAAGCTCATTAATGGGTAGTTCTGAATAGCCTAAGGTAATTAAGGACTGTCAGAGTCTGATTTTGTTGTCTTCATGCTAGAGTCTTTTGATCCTTTCCTCCACTTGCGTCTTATTCTTAATGCTTGTTGAATGTTTATGTTGCGGAGTGTGCATACTGGTATTAACAATCGACTGTGCATACTTATTTGAGCTATGATTGGTTAGGACAGTTGGTCTCCACACATACACACAGAATGAATCGAATACAGTCTTATGCTTAAAATTGTATGAACCCTTGCGCATATATGTGTTTGCCCTGTTCTCTGGGAGTAGCTATGATCGAGCTTAGAAGCCATGATACTAGTATACAGTTTTATTTTTCTTTTTTTGTGTGTTTTACTATTATTAGTTTTGTGTTAGATAGTTTACTTGAGGACAAGCAAAGACTTAAGTTTAGGGGTATTTGATGAGTGGGATTTATACCGGCGAATCAGATACTTTATGGCTTAAATAGTTGCCTAATTTTCGTAGATTTTATATAGTTTTATATGATTATAGTATTATTATGCTTAATCGACGTATTGCAGGGCTTTACAGGACTTTTCTAGCTTTCAGTGGACAAAACAGATAATTTACATATACTGGTGCCGCGACGTCAATGCCATGCTTTAATCTCGTGCCGCAGTGTCTCCCCCTTGTCCAGCTGACGTCACCTTTGCGCTGCAGCACCCCTGATCCTTCATGGACTGCAGCGGGAGCTCCGATGTTTTCCAAGCTGACGTGGCGCTGCAGCGCCACCTACAAGCCTATTGCCCGCGCTGCAGCGTCCCCTCCGATGCCCAGGCAGAGAAGGGCTTGGTTTGACCTAGCTAAAGATGAAAACTGATATATATTTCAAAGAGATCCTCTGCATATCATATACTCGGTTAGCTTAGCTTATGATAGAGTAGTTTTCTTCCTCTTTTATAATTTCTCTCTCTATTCCTTAGATAATGTTTGTAAATATATATTAGGTAGTTTAGGGAGAAGTCTGGATTTCCTTGGAGCAACAAGAGCAGCGAGCTACACGGATTGGAGAGCTTGAAAGGAGTGGAATGCTTGGAGACTGAAGAGCCTTAATAGAGTTTATTTTTATCCATTTATTTCCTCTAATTTTGTAATCCATAAATGTTGTCTTTATTGCTACTTTTATTTTGTTCAATAGCTATGAACTAAGATTTGGCTCTAATGTTATAATGGAACCCTTTGCTATTTAAATTGACTGTCTTATCTCTTTAGTTGGCACCATATATTAATGCTTAATGATTCTTGCTAAGACATTAGTGATGATTTTGGTAATCTACATGATATTGAAAGAAGGATTGTAGATTTACACCTAAATATATTGGCATGTGATTATGGGTTTTGACTGCATAAGTTGTGCCTAGAATAGACATATATCTGTGCGCCACGTGCGACCTAATTGAGAACTTATGCTTAAATCCTTGTTAGGTTAATTCGTATAGACATGTGTAGGATTATCACCTAGCTTGGACGTTCTTTTCTGTTCTATTCCCTAACGGGTGGATCTGGAGAGGATATGTTTGTGCATACCTTGACAGAGGTGTATGAGGACCTGTGTGTTCTCGGTCAACAAATTGTCATGACTATTAAGACCAAAGAGAGAAGGGTAGTTCGTTTGATGAAGCATAACACGCCAGGTGTTCGACAGAATGCCTGTGTGGGGTGAAGTTGTGACCTTAGCTTGTAGTGCCTTCGATTCCATTCGTTATCCATTTACTTGCTTTGTTAATTAGTTATATCTAGATTAACCACAACCCTATTACTTTGTTGTCCGAATAAGACTTTAGAGATACAAAGTCGGTATTTGGTAAATATTAGTGATAGTTCCTCGTGGGTACGACACTCTCCTTATCACTGTATTACTTGTTAGACATCGTATACTTGCGCGTATTTAGTGATCGGTTTTTTGACCAACAGCGATTGTGGTTGTTCCTAGGAAAGCTCAAATCCCGATGGTCGGGGCCATTCACGATTAAGAAGGTTTTC